>OY743225.1:75230979-75830979 GCA_963555765.1 Orthonevra nobilis
AAGGCTCTCAGAGCTAAATTTTCATTTTTGTGTTCAGTTCGTGATCCTTGTCATTATCAGGGTCATAGAAATCGTAATTTGCGAATTTCGGAAAAAAGTGAATTTTGAAACCATGGGCTATAGTCCAGCAGAATTAAGCAAAAAAGCCTCGCATTTCATATTTCTGTATTTTTGTCAATAAAAGGCTCTCAGAGCTAAATTTTCAAATTTGTGTTCAGTTCGTGATCCTTGTCATTATCAGGGTCATAGAAATCGTAATTTGCGAATTTCGGAAAAAAGTGAATTTTGAAACCATGGGCTATAGTCCAGCAGAATTAAGCAAAAAAGCCTCGCATTTCATATTTCTGTATTTTTGTCAATATAAGGTTCTCAGAGCTTAATTTTCAAATATGTGTTCAGTTCGTGATGCTTTTGACTGTCAATATCAAAAGAATCGTAATTTGCGAATTTCGGGAAAAAGTGCATTTTGAAACCATGGGCTATAGTCCAGCAGAATTAAGCAAAAAAGCCTCGCATATCATATTTCTGTATTTTTGTCAATATCAGGTTCTCAGAGCTAAATTTTCAAATTTGTGTTCAGTTCGTGATCCTTGTCATTATCAGGGTCATAGATATCGTAATTTGCGAATTTCGGAAAAAAGTGCATTTTGAAACCATGGGCTATAGTCCAGCAGAATTAAGCAAAAAAGCCTCGCATTTCATATTTCTGTATTTTTGTCAATATAAGGTTCTCAGAGCTTAATTTTCAAATATGTGTTCAGTTCGTGATGCTTTTGACTGTCAATATCAAAAGAATCGTAATTTGCGAATTTCGGGAAAAAGTGCATTTTGAAACCATGGGCTATAGTCCAGCAGAATTAAGCAAAAAAGCCTCGCATATCATATTTCTGTATTTTTGTCAATATCAGGTTCTCAGAGCTAAATTTTCAAATTTGTGTTCAGTTCGTGATCCTTGTCATTATCAGGGTCATAGATATCGTAATTTGCGAATTTCGGAAAAAAGTGCATTTTGAAACAATGGGCTATAGTCCAGCAGAATTAAGCAAAAAAGCCTCGCATTTCATATATCTGTATTTTTGTCAATATAAGGTTCTCAGAGCTTAATTTTCAAATATGTGTTCAGTTCGTGATGCTTTTGACTGTCAATATCAAAAGAATCGTAATTTGCGAATTTCGGAAAAAAGTGAATTTTGAAACCATGGGCTATAGTCCAGCAGAATTAAGCAAAAAAGCCTCGCATTTCATATTTCTGCATTTCTGTCAATAAAAGGCTCTCAGAGCTAAATTTTCAAATTTGTGTTCAGTTCGTGATCCTTGTCATTATCAGGGTCATAGAAATCGTAATTTGCGAATTTCGGAAAAAAGTGAATTTTGAAACCATGGGCTATAGTCCAGCAGAATTAAGCAAAAAAGCCTCGCATTTCATATTTCTGTATTTTTGTCAATATAAGGTTCTCAGAGCTTAATTTTCAAATATGTGTTCAGTTCGTGATGCTTTTGACTGTCAATATCAAAAGAATCGTAATTTGCGAATTTCGGGAAAAAGTGCATTTTGAAACCATGGGCTATAGTCCAGCAGAATTAAGCAAAAAAGCCTCGCATATCATATTTCTGTATTTTTGTCAATATCAGGTTCTCAGAGCTAAATTTTCAAATTTGTGTTCAGTTCGTGATCCTTGTCATTATTAGGGTCATAGAAATCGTAATTTGCGAATTTCGGAAAATAGTGAATTTTGAAACCATGGGCTATAGTCCAGCAGAATTAAGCAAAAAAGCCTCGCATTTCATATTTCTGTATTTTTGTCAATAAAAGGCTCTCAGAGCTAAATTTTCAAATTTGTGTTCAGTTCGTGATCCTTGTCATTATAAGGGTCATAGAAATCGTAATTTGCGAATTTCGGAAAAAGTGAATTTTGAAACCATGGGCTATAGTCCAGCAGAATTAAGCAAAAAAGCCTCGCATTTCATATTTCTGTATTTTTGTCAATAAAAGGCTCTCAGAACTAAATTTTCAAATTTGTGTTCAGTTCGTGATCCTTGTCATTATCAGGGTCATAGATATCGTAATTTGCGAATTTCGGAAAAAAGTGCATTTTGAAACCATGGGCTATAGTCCAGCAGAATTAAGCAAAAAAGCCTCGCATTTCATATTTCTGTATTTTTGTCAATAAAAGGCTCTCAGAGCTAAATTTTCAAATTTGTGTTCAGTTCGTGATCCTTGTCATTATAAGGGTCATAGAAATCGTAATTTGCGAATTTCGGAAAAAAGTGAATTTTGAAACCATGGGCTATAGTCCAGCAGAATTAAGCAAAAAAGCCTCGCATTTCATATTTCTGTATTTTTGTCAATATAAGGTTCTCAGAGCTTAATTTTCAAATATGTGTTCAGTTCGTGATGCTTTTGACTGTCAATATCAAAAGAATCGTAATTTGCGAATTTCGGGAAAAAGTGCATTTTGAAACCATGGGCTATAGTCCAGCAGAATTAAGCAAAAAAGCCTCGCATTTCATATTTCTGTATTTTTGTCAATAAAAGGCTCTCAGAACTAAATTTTCAAATTTGTGTTCAGTTCGTGATCCTTGTCATTATCAGGGTCATAGATATCGTAATTTGCGAATTTCGGAAAAAAGTGCATTTTGAAACCATGGGCTATAGTCCAGCAGAATTAAGCAAAAAAGCCTCGCATTTCATATTTCTGTATTTTTGTCAATAAAAGGCTCTCAGAGCTAAATTTTCAAATTTGTGTTCAGTTCGTGATCCTTGTCATTATAAGGGTCATAGAAATCGTAATTTGCGAATTTCGGAAAAAAGTGAATTTTGAAACCATGGGCTATAGTCCAGCAGAATTAAGCAAAAAAGCCTCGCATTTCATATTTCTGTATTTTTGTCAATATAAGGTTCTCAGAGCTTAATTTTCAAATATGTGTTCAGTTCGTGATGCTTTTGACTGTCAATATCAAAAGAATCGTAATTTGCGAATTTCGGAAAAAAGTGAATTTTGAAACCATGGGCTATAGTCCAGCAGAATTAAGCAAAAAAGCCTCGCATATCATATTTCTGTATTTTTGTCAATATCAGGTTCTCAGAGCTAAATTTTCAAATTTGTGTTCAGTTCGTGATCCTTGTCATTATTAGGGTCATAGAAATCGTAATTTGCGAATTTCGGAAAATAGTGAATTTTGAAACCATGGGCTATAGTCCAGCAGAATTAAGCAAAAAAGCCTCGCATTTCATATTTCTGTATTTTTGTCAATAAAAGGCTCTCAGAGCTAAATTTTCAAATTTGTGTTCAGTTCGTGATCCTTGTCATTATAAGGGTCATAGAAATCGTAATTTGCGAATTTCGGAAAAAAGTGAATTTTGAAACCATGGGCTATAGTCCAGCAGAATTAAGCAAAAAAGCCTCGCATTTCATATTTCTGTATTTTTGTCAATAAAAGGCTCTCAGAACTAAATTTTCAAATTTGTGTTCAGTTCGTGATCCTTGTCATTATCAGGGTCATAGATATCGTAATTTGCGAATTTCGGAAAAAAGTGCATTTTGAAACCATGGGCTATAGTCCAGCAGAATTAAGCAAAAAAGCCTCGCATTTCATATTTCTGTATTTTTGTCAATAAAAGGCTCTCAGAGCTAAATTTTCAAATTTGTGTTCAGTTCGTGATCCTTGTCATTATAAGGGTCATAGAAATCGTAATTTGCGAATTTCGGAAAAAAGTGAATTTTGAAACCATGGGCTATAGTCCAGCAGAATTAAGCAAAAAAGCCTCGCATTTCATATTTCTGTATTTTTGTCAATAAAAGGCTCTCAGAACTAAATTTTCAAATTTGTGTTCAGTTCGTGATCCTTGTCATTATCAGGGTCATAGATATCGTAATTTGCGAATTTCGGAAAAAAGTGAATTTTGAAACCATGGGCTATAGTCCAGCAGAATTAAGCAAAAAAGCCTCGCATTTCATATTTCTGTATTTTTGTCAATAAAAGGCTCTCAGAGCTAAATTTTCAAATTTGTGTTCAGTTCGTGATCCTTGTCATTATAAGGGTCATAGAAATCGTAATTTGCGAATTTCGGAAAAAAGTGAATTTTGAAACCATGGGCTATAGTCCAGCAGAATTAAGCAAAAAAGCCTCGCATTTCATATTTCTGTATTTTTGTCAATAAAAGGCTCTCAGAACTAAATTTTCAAATTTGTGTTCAGTTCGTGATCCTTGTCATTATCAGGGTCATAGATATCGTAATTTGCGAATTTCGGAAAAAAGTGCATTTTGAAACCATGGGCTATAGTCCAGCAGAATTAAGCAAAAAAGCCTCGCATTTCATATTTCTGTATTTTTGTCAATATAAGGTTCTCAGAGCTTAATTTTCAAATATGTGTTCAGTTCGTGATGCTTTTGACTGTCAATATCAAAAGAATCGTAATTTGCGAATTTCGGAAAAAAGTGAATTTTGAAACCATGGGCTATAGTCCAGCAGAATTAAGCAAAAAAGCCTCGCATTTCATATTTCTGTATTTTTGTCAATAAAAGGCTCTCAGAACTAAATTTTCAAATTTGTGTTCAGTTCGTGATCCTTGTCATTATCAGGGTCATAGATATCGTAATTTGCGAATTTCGGAAAAAAGTGCATTTTGAAACCATGGGCTATAGTCCAGCAGAATTAAGCAAAAAAGCCTCGCATTTCATATTTCTGTATTTTTGTCAATATAAGGTTCTCAGAGCTTAATTTTCAAATATGTGTTCAGTTCGTGATGCTTTTGACTGTCAATATCAAAAGAATCGTAATTTGCGAATTTCGGAAAAAAGTGAATTTTGAAACCATGGGCTATAGTCCAGCAGAATTAAGCAAAAAAGCCTCGCATTTCATATTTCTGTATTTTTGTCAATATAAGGTTCTCAGAGCTTAATTTTCAAATATGTGTTCAGTTCGTGATGCTTTTGACTATCAATTTCAAAAGAATCGTAATTTGCGAATTTCGGGAAAAAGTGCATTTTGAAACCATGGGCTATAGTCCAGCAGAATTAAGCAAAAAAGCCTCGCATTTCATATTTCTGTATTTTTGTCAATATAAGGTTCTCAGAGCTTAATTTTCAAATATGTGTTCAGTTCGTGATGCTTTTGACTGTCAATATCAAAAGAATCGTAATTTGCGAATTTCGGGAAAAAGTGAATTTTGAAACCATGGGCAGAATTAAGCAAAAAAGCCTCGCATTTCATATTTCTGTATTTTTGTCAATATAAGGTTCTCAGAGCTTAATTTTCAAATATGTGTTCAGTTCGTGATGCTTTTGACTGTCAATATCAAAAGAATCGTAATTTGCGAATTTCGGAAAAAAGTGCATTTTGAAACCATGGGCTATAGTCCAGCAGAATTAAGCAAAAAAGCCTCGCATTTCATATTTCTGTATTTTTGTCAATAAAAGGCTCTCAGAGCTAAATTTTCAAATTTGTGTTCAGTTCGTGATCCTTGTCATAATCAGGGTCATAGAAATCGTAATGTGCGAATTTCGGAAAAAAAGTGAATTTTGAAACCATGGGCTATAGTCCAGCAGAATTAAGCAAAAAAGCCTCGCATTTCATATTTCTGTATTTTTGTCAATAAAAGGCTCTCAGAGCTAAATTTTCAAATTTGTGTTCAGTTCGTGATCCTTGTCATTATAAGGGTCATAGAAATCGTAATTTGCGAATTTCGGAAAAAAGTGAATTTTGAAACCATGGGCTATAGTCCAGCAGAATTAAGCAAAAAAGCCTCGCATTTCATATTTCTGTATTTTTGTCAATATAAGGTTCTCAGAGCTTAATTTTCAAATATGTGTTCAGTTCGTGATGCTTTTGACTGTCAATATCAAAAGAATCGTAATTTGCGAATTTCGGGAAAAAGTGCATTTTGAAACCATGGGCTATAGTCCAGCAGAATTAAGCAAAAAAGCCTCGCATTTCATATTTCTGTATTTTTGTCAATAAAAGGCTCTAAGAACTAAATTTTCAAATTTGTGTTCAGTTCGTGATCCTTGTCATTATCAGGGTCATAGATATCGTAATTTGCGAATTTCGGAAAAAAGTGCATTTTGAAACCATGGGCTATAGTCCAGCAGAATTAAGCAAAAAAGCCTCTAATTTTTTCAAATTTTCAAATTTGTGTTCAGTTCGTGATCCTTGTCATTATCAGGGTCATAGATATCGTAATTTGCGAATTTCGGAAAAAAGTGCATTTTGAAACCATGGGCTATAGTCCAGCAGAATTAAGCAAAAAAGCCTCGCATTTCATATATCTGTATTTTTGTCAATATAAGGTTCTCAGAGCTTAATTTTCAAATATGTGTTCAGTTCGTGATGCTTTTGACTGTCAATATCAAAAGAATCGTAATTTGCGAATTTCGGAAAAAAGTGAATTTTGAAACCATGGGCTATAGTCCAGCAGAATTAAGCAAAAAAGCCTCGCATTTCATATTTCTGCATTTCTGTCAATAAAAGGCTCTCAGAGCTAAATTTTAAAATTTGTGTTCAGTTCGTGATCCTTGTCATTATCAGGGTCATAGAAATCGTAATTTGCGAATTTCGGAAAAAAGTGAATTTTGAAACCATGGGCTATAGTCCAGCAGAATTAAGCAAAAAAGCCTCGCATTTCATATTTCTGTATATTTGTCAATAAAAGGCTCTCAGAGCTTAATTTTCAAATATGTGTTCAGTTCGTGATGCTTTTGACTGTCAATATCAAAAGAATCGTAATTTGCGAATTTCGGGAAAAAGTGCATTTTGAAACCATGGGCTATAGTCCAGCAGAATTAAGCGAAAAAGCCTCGCATTTCATATTTCTGTATTTTTGTCAATAAAAGGCTCTCAGAGCTAAATTTTCAAATTTGTGTTCAGTTCGTGATCCTTGTCATTATAAGGGTCATAGGGTCATAGCAGAATTAAGCAAAAAAGCCTCGCATTTCATATTTCTGTATTTTTGTCAATATAAGGTTCTCAGAGCTTAATTTTCAAATATGTGTTCAGTTCGTGATGCTTTTGACTGTCAATATCAAAAGAATCGTAATTTGCGAATTTCGGAAAAAAGTGAATTTTGAAACCATGGGCTATAGTCCAGCAGAATTAAGCAAAAAAGCCTCGCATTTCATATTTCTGTATTTTTGTCAATATAAGGTTCTCAGAGCTTAATTTTCAAATATGTGTTCAGTTCGTGATGCTTTTGACTGTCAATATCAAAAGAATCGTAATTTGCGAATTTCGGGAAAAAGTGCATTTTGAAACCATGGGCTATAGTCCAGCAGAATTAAGCAAAATAGCCTCGCATTTCATATTTCTGTATTTTTGTCAATATAAGGTTCTCAGAGCTTAATTTTCAAATATGTGTTCAGTTCGTGATGCTTTTGACTGTCAATTTCAAAAGAATCGTAATTTGCGAATTTCGGGAAAAAGTGCATTTTGAAACCATGGGCTATAGTCCAGCAGAATTAAGCAAAAAAGCCTCGCATTTCATATTTCTGTATTTTTGTCAATATAAGGTTCTCAGAGCTTAATTTTCAAATATGTGTTCAGTTCGTGATGCTTTTGACTGTCAATATCAAAAGAATCGTAATTTGCGAATTTCGGGAAAAAGTGCATTTTGAAACCATGGGCTATAGTCCAGCAGAATTAAGCAAAAAAGCCTCGCATTTCATATTTCTGTATTTTTGTCAATAAAAGGCTCTCAGAACTAAATTTTCAAATTTGTGTTCAGTTCGTGATCCTTGTCATTATCAGGGTCATAGAAATCGTAATTTGCGAATTTCGGAAAAAAGTGAATTTTGAAACCATGGGCTATAGTCCAGCAGAATTAACCAAAAAAGCCTCGCATTTCATATTTCTGTATTTTTGTCAATATAAGGTTCTCAGAGCTTAATTTTCAAATATGTGTTCAGTTCGTGATGCTTTTGACTGTCAATATCAAAAGAATCGTAATTTGCGAATTTCGGGAAAAAGTGCATTTTGAAACCATGGGCTATAGTCCAGCAGAATTAAGCAAAAAAGCCTCGCATTTCATATTTCTGTATTTTTGTCAATAAAAGGCTCTCAGAGCTAAATTTTCAAATTTGTGTTCAGTTCGTGATCCTTGTCATTATCAGGGTCATAGAAATCTTAATTTGCGAATTTCGGAAAAAAGTGAATTTTGAAACCATGGGCTATAGTCCAGCAGAATTAAGCAAAAAAACCTCGCATTTTATTTTTCTGTATTTTTGTCAATATAAGGTTCTCAGAGCTTAATTTTCAAATATGTGTTCAGTTCGTGATGCTTTTGACTGTCAATATCAAAAGAATCGTAATTTGCGAATTTCGGGAAAAAGTGCATTTTGAAACCATGGGCTATAGTCCAGCAGAATTAAGCAAAAAAGCCTCGCATTTCATATTTCTGTATTTTTGTCAATATAAGGTTCTCAGAGCTTAATTTTCAAATATGTGTTCAGTTCGTGATGCTTTTGACTGTCAATTTCAAAAGAATCGTAATTTGCGAATTTCGGGAAAAAGTGCATTTTGAAACCATGGGCTATAGTCCAGCAGAATTAAGCAAAAAAGCCTCGCATTTCATATTTCTGTATTTTTGTCAATATAAGGTTCTCAGAGCTTAATTTTCAAATATGTGTTCAGTTCGTGATGCTTTTGACTGTCAATATCAAAAGAATCGTAATTTGCGAATTTCGGGAAAAAGTGCATTTTGAAACCATGGGCTATAGTCCAGCAGAATTAAGCAAAAAAGCCTCGCATTTCATATTTCTGTATTTTTGTCAATAAAAGGCTCTCAGAGCTAAATTTTCAAATTTGTGTTCAGTTCGTGATCCTTGTCATTATCAGGGTCATAGAAATCTTAATTTGCGAATTTCGGAAAAAAGTGAATTTTGAAACCATGGACTATAGTCCAGCAGAATTAAGCAAAAAAACCCTGCATTTTATTTTTCTGTATTTTTGTCAATATAAGGTTCTCAGAGCTAAATTTTCAAATTTGTGTTCAGTTCGTGATCCTTGTCATTATTAGGGTCATAGAAATCGTAATTTGCGAATTTCGGAAAAAAAGTGAATTTTGAAATCATGGGCTATAGTCCAGCAGAATTAAGCAAAAAAGCCACGCATTTCATATTTCTGTATTTTTGTCAATAAAAGGCTCTCAGAGCTAAATTTTCAAATTTGTGTTCAGTTCGTGATCCTTGTCATTATTAGGGTCATAGAAATCGTAATTTGCGAATTTCGGAAAAAAGTGAATTTTGAAACCATGGGCTATAGTCCAGCAGAATTAAGCAAAAAAGCCTCGCATTTCATATTTCTGTATTTTTGTCAATATAAGGTTCTCAGAGCTTAATTTTCAAATATGTGTTCAGTTCGTGATGCTTTTGACTGTCAATATCAAAAGAATCGTAATTTGCGAATTTCGGGAAAAAGTGCATTTTGAAACCATGGGCTATAGTCCAGCAGAATTAAGCAAAAAAGCCTCGCATTTCATATTTCTGTATTTTTGTCAATATAAGGTTCTCAGAGCTTAATTTTCAAATATGTGTTCAGTTCGTGATTCTTTTGACTGTCAATATCAAAAGAATCGTAATTTGCGAATTTCGGGAAAAAGTGCATTTTGAAACCATGGGCTATAGTCCAGCAGAATTAAGCAAAAAAGCCTCGCATTTCATATTTCTGTATTTTTGTCAATAGAAGGTTCTCAGAGCTAAATTTTCAAATTTGTGTTCAGTTCGTGATCCTTGTCATTATTAGAGTCATAGAAATCGTAATTTGCGAATTTCGGAAAAAACTGAATTTTGAAACCATGGGCTATAGTCCAGCAGAATTAAGCAAAAAAACCTCGCATTTTATTTTTCTGTATTTTTGTCAGTCAATATAAGGTTCTCAGAGCTTAATTTTCAAATATGTGTTCAGTTCGTGATGCTTTTGACTGTCAATATCAAAAGAATCGTAATTTGCGAATTTCGGGAAAAAGTGCATTTTGAAACCATGGGCTATAGTCCAGCAGAATTAAGCAAAAAAGCCACGCATTTCATATTTCTGTATTTTTGTCAATAAAAGGCTCTCAGAGCTAAATTTTCAAATTTGTGTTCAGTTCGTGATCCTTGTCATTATTAGGGTCATAGAAATCGTAATTTGCGAATTTCGGAAAAAAGTGAATTTTGAAACCATGGGCTATAGTCCAGCAGAATTAAGCAAAAAAGCCTCGCATTTCATATTTCTGTATTTTTGTCAATATAAGGTTCTCAGAGCTTAATTTTCAAATATGTGTTCAGTTCGTGATGCTTTTGACTGTCAATATCAAAAGAATCGTAATTTGCGAATTTCGGGAAAAAGTGCATTTTGAAACCATGGGCTATAGTCCAGCAGAATTAAGCAAAAAAGCCTCGCATTTCATATTTCTGTATTTTTGTCAATATAAGGTTCTCAGAGCTTAATTTTCAAATATGTGTTCAGTTCGTGATTCTTTTGACTGTCAATATCAAAAGAATCGTAATTTGCGAATTTCGGGAAAAAGTGCATTTTGAAACCATGGGCTATAGTCCAGCAGAATTAAGCAAAAAAGCCTCGCATTTCATATTTCTGTATTTTTGTCAATATAAGGTTCTCAGAGCTTAATTTTCAAATATGTGTTCAGTTCGTGATGCTTTTGACTGTCAATATCAAAAGAATCGTAATTTGCGAATTTCGGGAAAAAGTGCATTTTGAAACCATGGGCTATAGTCCAGCAGAATTAAGCAAAAAAGCCTCGCATTTCATATTTCTGTATTTTTGTCAATAAAAAGCTCTCAGAGCAAAATTTTTAAATTTGTGTTCAGTTCGTGATCCTTTTCATTATCAGGGTCAAAGAAATCGTAGTTTGCGAATTTCGGGAAAAAGTGCATTTTGAAACCATGGGCTATAGTCCAGCAGAATTAAGCAAAAAAGCCTCGCATTTCATATTTCTGCATTTTTGTCAATATAAGGTTCTCAGAGCTTAATTTTCAAATATGTGTTCAGTTCGTGATGCTTTTGACTGTCAATATCGAAAGAATCGTAATTTGCGAATTTCGGGAAAAAGTGCATTTTGAAACCATGGGCTATAGTCCAGCAGAATTAAGCAAAAAAGCCTCGCATTTCATATTTCTGTATTTTTGTCAATAAAAAGCTCTCAGAGCAAAATTTTCAAATTTGTGTTCAGTTCGTGATCCTTGTCATTATCAGGGTCAAAGAAATCGTAGTTTGCGAATTTCGGGAAAAAGTGCATTTTGAAACCATGGGCTATAGTCCAGCAGAATTAAGCAAAAAAGCTCGCATTTCATATTTCTGTATTTTTGTCAATATAAGGTTCTCAGAGCTTAATTTTCAAATATGTGTTCAGTTCGTGATGCTTTTGACTGTCAATATCAAAAGAATCGTAATTTGCGAATTTCGGGAAAAAGTGCATTTTGAAACCATGGGCTATAGTCCAGCAGAATTAAGCAAATAATCCTCGCATTTCATATTTCTGTATTTTTGTCAATATAAGGTTCTCAGAGCTTAATTTTCAAATATGTCTTCAGTTCGTGATGCTTTTGACTGTCAATATCAAAAGAATCGTAATTTGCGAATTTCGGGAAAAAGTGCATTTGAAACCATGGCTATAGTCCAGCAGAATTAAGCAAAAAAGCCTCGCATTTCATATTTCTGTATTTTTGTCAATAAAAAGCTCTCAGAGCAAAATTTTCAAATTTGTGTTCAGTTCGTGATCCTTGTCATTATCAGGGTCAAAAAAATCGTAGTTTGCGAATTTCGGGAAAAAGGGCATTTTGAAACCATGGGCTATAGTCCAGCAGAATTAAGCAAAAAAGCCTCGCATTTCATATTTCTGCATTTTTGTCAATATAAGGTTCTCAGAGCTTAATTTTCAAATATGTGTTCAGTTCGTGATGCTTTTGACTGTCAATATCGAAAGAATCGTAATTTGCGAATTTCGGGAAAAAGTGCATTTTGAAACCATGGCTATAGTCCAGCAGAATTAAGCAAAAAAGCCTCGCATTTCATATTTCTGTATTTTTGTCAATAAAAAGCTCTCAAAGCTCTCATGTCATTATCAGGTCAAAGAAATCGTAGTTTGCGAATTTCGGGAAAAAGTGCATCTTGAAACCATGGGCTATAGTCCAGCAGAATTAAGCAAAAAAGCCTCGCATTTCATATTTCTGCATTTTTGTCAATATAAGGTTCTCAGAGCTTAATTTCAAATATGTGTTCAGTTCGTGATGCTTTTGACTGTCAATATCGAAAGAATCGTAATTTGCGAATTTCGGGAAAAAGTGCATTTTGAAACCATGGGCTATAGTCCAGCAGAATTAAGCAAAAAAGCCTCGCATTTCATATTTCTGTATTTTTGTCAATATAAGGTTCTCAGAGCTTAATTTTCAAATATGTGTTCAGTTCGTGATGCTTTTGACTGTCAATATCAAAAGAATCGTAATTTGCGAATTTCGGGAAAAAGTGCATTTTGAAACCATGGGCTATAGTCCAGCAGAATTAAGCAAAAAAGCCTCGCATTTCATATTTCTGTATTTTTGTCAATAAAAAGCTCTCAGAGCAAAATTTTCAAATTTGTGTTCAGTTCGTCATCCTTGTCATTATCAGGGTCAAAGAAATCGTAGTTTGCGAATTTCGGGAAAAAGTGCATTTTGAAACCATGGGCTATAGTCCAGCAGAATTAAGCAAAAAAGCCTCGCATTTCATATTTCTGCATTTTTGTCAATATAAGGTTCTCAGAGCTTAATTTTCAAATATGTGTTCAGTTCGTGATGCTTTTGACTGTCAATATCGAAAGAATCGTAATTTGCGAATTTCGGGAAAAAGTGCATTTTGAAACCATGGGTTATAGCCCAGCAGAATTAAGCAAAAAAGCCTCGCATTTCATATTTCTGTATTTTTGTCAATAAAAAGCTCTCAGAGCAAAATTTTCAAATTTGTGTTCAGTTCGTGATCTTTGTCATTATCAGGGTCAAAGAAATCGTAGTTTGCGAATTTCGGGAAAAAGTGCATTTTGAAACCATGGGCTATACTCCAGCAGAATTAAGCAAAAAAGCCTCGCATTTCATATTTCTGCATTTTTGTCAATATAAGGTTCTCAGAGCTTAATTTTCAAATATGTGTTCAGTTCGTGATGCTTTTGACTGTCAATATCGAAAGAATCGTAATTTGCGAATTTCGGGAAAAAGTGCATTTTGAAACCATGGGCTATAGTCCAGCAGAATTAAGCAAAAAAGCCTCGCATTTCATATTTCTGTATTTTTGTCAATATAAGGTTCTCAGAGCTTAATTTTCAAATATGTGTTCAGTTCGTGATGCTTTTGACTGTCAATATCAAAAGAATCGTAATTTGCGAATTTCGGGAAAAAGTGCATTTTGAAACCATGGGCTATAGTCCAGCAGAATTAAGCAAAAAAGCCTCGCATTTCATATTTCTGTATTTTTGTCAATAAAAAGCTCTCAGAGCAAAATTTTCAAATTTGTGTTCAGTTCGTGATCCTTGTCATTATCAGGGTCAAAGAAATCGTAGTTTGCGAATTTCGGGAAAAAGTGCATTTTGAAACCATGGGCTATAGTCCAGCAGAATTAAGCAAAAAAGCCTCGCATTTCATATTTCTGCATTTTTGTCAATATAAGGTTCTCAGATCTTAATTTTCAAATATGTGTTCAGTTCGTGATGCTTTTGACTGTCAATATCGAAAGTATCGTAATTTGCGAATTTCGGGAAAAAGTGCATTTTGAAACCATGGGCTATAGTCCAGCAGAATTAAGCAAAAAAGCCTCGCATTTCATATTTCTGTATTTTTGTCAATATAAGGTTCTCAGAGCTTAATTTTCAAATATGTGTTCAGTTCGTGATGCTTTCGACTGTCAATATCGAAAGAATCGTAATTTGCGAATTTCGGGAAAAAGTGCATTTTGAAACCATGGGCTATAGTCCAGCAGAATTAAGCAAAAAAGCCTCGCATTTTATATTTCTGTATTTTTGTCAATATAAGGTTCTCAGAGCTTAATTTTCAATATGTGTTCAGTTCGTGATGCTTTTGACTGTCAATATCAAAAGAATCGTAATTTGCGAATTTCGGGAAAAAGTGCATTTTGAAACCATGGGCTATAGTCCAGCAGAATTAAGCAAAAAAGCCTCGCATTTCATATTTCTGTATTTTTGTCAAAAAAAAGCTCTCAGAGCAAAATTTTTAAATTTGTGTTCAGTTCGTGATCCTTGTCATTATCAGCGTCAAAGAAATCGTAGTTTGCGAATTTCGGGAAAAAGTGCATTTTGAAACCATGGGCTATAGTCCAGCAGAATTAAGCAAAAAAGCCTCGCATTTCATATTTCTGCATTTTTGTCAATATAAGGTTCTCAGAGCTTAATTTTCAAATATGTGTTCAGTTCGTGATGCTTTTGACTGTCAATATCGAAAGAATCGTAATTTGCGAATTTCGGGAGAAAGTGCATTTTGAAACCATGGGCTATAGTCCAGCAGAATTAAGCAAAAAAGCCTCGCATTTCATATTTCTGTAGTTTTGTCAAAGTAAGGTTCTCAGAGCTTAATTTTCAAATATGTGTTCAGTTCGTGATGCTTTTGACTGTCAATATCAAAAGAATCGTAATTTGCGAATTTCGGGAAAAAGGTTCTCAGAGCTTAATTTTCAAATTTGTGTTCAGTTCGTGATCCTTGTTATTATCAGGGTCATAGAAATCGTAGTTTGCGAATTTCGGGAAAAAGTGCATTTTGAAACCATGGGCTATAGTCCAGCAGAATTAAGCGAAAAAGCCTCGCATTTCATATTTCTGTATTTTTGTCAATAAAAAGCTCTCAGAGCAAAATTTTCAAATTTGTGTTCAGTTCGTGATCCTTGTCATTATCAGGGTCAAAGAAATCGTAGTTTGCGAATTTCGGGAAAAAGTGCATTTTGAAACCATGGGCTATAGTCCAGCAGAATTAAGCAAAAAAGCCTCGCATTTCATATTTCTGCATTTTTGTCAATATAAGGTTCTCAGAGCTTAATTTTCAAATATGTGTTCAGTTCGTGATGCTTTTGACTGTCAATATCGAAAGAATCGTAATTTGCGAATTTCGGGAGAAAGTGCATTTTGAAACCATGGGCTATAGTCCAGCAGAATTAAGCAAAAAAGCCTCGCATTTCATATTTCTGTATTTTTGTCAATAAAAAGCTCACAGAGCAAAATTTTCAAATTTGTGTTCAGTTCGTGATCCTTGTCATTATCAGGGTCAAAAGAATCGTAATTTGCGAATTTCGGGAAAAAGTGCATTTTGAAACCATGGGCTATAGTCCAGCAGAATTAAGCAAAAAAACCTCGCATTTTATTTTTCTGTATTTTTGTCAATATAAGGTTCTCAGAGCTAAATTTTCAAATATGTCTTCAGTTCGTGATGCTTTTGACTGTCAATATCAAAAGAATCGTAATTTGCGAATTTCGGGAAAAAGTGCATTTTGAAACCATGGGCTATAGTCCAGCAGAATTAAGCAAAAAAACCTCGCATTTTATTTTTCTGTATTTTTGTCAATAAAAGGCTCTCAGAGCTTAATTTTCAAATATGTGTTCAGTTCGTGATGCTTTTGACTGTCAATATCAAAAGAATCGTAATTTGCGAATTTCGGGGAAAAGTGCATTTTGAAACCATGGGCTATAGTCCAGCAGAATTAAGCAAAAAAGCCTCGCATTTCATATTTCTGCATTTTTGTCAATATAAGGTTCTCAGAGCTTAATTTTCAAATATGTGTTCAGTTCGTGATGCTTTTGACTGTCAATATCGAAAGAATCGTAATTTGCGAATTTCGGGAGAAAGTGCATTTTGAAACCATGGGCTATAGTCCAGCAGAATTAAGCAAAAAAGCCTCGCATTTCATATTTCTGTATTTTTGTCAATAAAAAGCTCACAGAGCAAAATTTTCAAATTTGTGTTCAGTTCGTGATCCTTGTCATTATCAGGGTCAAAAGAATCGTAATTTGCGAATTTCGGGAAAAAGTGCATTTTGAAACCATGGGCTATAGTCCAGCAGAATTAAGCAAAAAATCCTCGCATTTCATATTTCTGTATTTTTGTCAATATAAGGTTCTCAGAGCTTAATTTTCAAATATGTGTTCGATTCGCGATGCTTTTGACTGTCAATATCAAAAGAATCGTAATTGGCGAATTTCGGGGAAAAGTGCATTTTGAAACCATGGGCTATAGTCCAGCAGAATTAAGCAAAAAATCCTCGCATTTCATATTTCTGTATTTTTGTCAATATAAGGTTCTCAGAGCTTAATTTTCAAATATGTCTTCAGTTCGTGATGCTTTTGACTGTCAATATCAAAAGAATCGTAATTTGCGAATTTCGGGGAAAAGTGCATTTTGAAACCATGGGCTATAGTCCAGCAGAATTAAGCAAAAAAGCCTCGCATTTCATATTTCTGCATTTTTGTCAATATAAGGTTCTCAGAGCTTAATTTTCAAATATGTGTTCAGTTCGTGATGCTTTTGACTGTCAATATCGAAAGAATCGTAATTTGCGAATTTCGGGAAAAAGTGCATTTTGAAACCATGGGCTATAGTCCAGCAGAATTAAGCAAAAAAGCCTCGCATTTCATATTTCTGTATTTTTGTCAATATAAGGTTCTCAGAGCTTAATTTTCAAATATGTGTTCAGTTCGTGATGCTTTTGACTGTCAATATCAAAAGAATCGTAATTTGCGAATTTCGGGAAAAAGTGCATTTTGAAACCATGGGCTATAGTCCAGCAGAATTAAGCAAAAAAGCCTCGCATTTCATATTTCTGTATTTTTGTCAATAAAAAGCTCTCAGAGCAAAATTTTCAAATTTGTGTTCAGTTCGTGATCCTTGTCATTATCAGGGTCAAAGAAATCGTAGTTTGCGAATTTCGGGAAAAAGTGCATTTTGAAACCATGGGCTATAGTCCAGCAGAATTAAGCAAAAAAGCCTCGCATTTCATATTTCTGTATTTTTGTCAATAAAAAGCTCTCAGAGCAAAATTTTCAAATTTGTGTTCAGTTCGTGATCCTTGTCATTATCAGGGTCAAAGAAATCGTAGTTTGCGAATTTCGGGAAAAAGTGCATTTTGAAACCATGGGCTATAGTCCAGCAGAATTAAGCAAAAAAGCCTCGCATTTCATATTTCTGTATTTTTGTCAATATAAGGTTCTCAGAGCTTAATTTTCAAATATGTGTTCAGTTCGTGATGCTTTTGACTGTCAATATCGAAAGAATCGTAATTTGCGAATTTCGGGAGAAAGTGCATTTTGAAACCATGGGCTATAGTCCAGCAGAATTAAGCAAAAAAGCCTCGCATTTCATATTTCTGTATTTTTGTCAATATAAGGTTCTCAGAGCTTAATTTTCAAATATGTGTTCAGTTCGTGATGCTTTTGACTGTCAATATCGAAAGAATCGTAATTTGCGAATTTCGGGAGAAAGTGCATTTTGAAACCATGGGCTATAGTCCAGCAGAATTAAGCAAAAAAGCCTCGCATTTCATATTTCTGTAGTTTTGTCAAAGTAAGGTTCTCAGAGCTTAATTTTCAAATATGTGTTCAGTTCGTGATGCTTTTGACTGTCAATATCAAAAGAATCGTAATTTGCGAATTTCGGGAAAAAGGTTCTCAGAGCTTAATTTTCAAATTTGTGTTCAGTTCGTGATCCTTGTTATTATCAGGGTCATAGAAATCGTAGTTTGCGAATTTCGGGAAAAAGTGCATTTTGAAACCATGGGCTATAGTCCAGCAGAATTAAGCAAAAAAGCCTCGCATTTCATATTTCTGTATTTTTGTCAATAAAAAGCTCTCAGAGCAAAATTTTCAAATTTGTGTTCAGTTCGTGATCCTTGTCATTATCAGGGTCAAAGAAATCGTAGTTTGCGAATTTCGGGAAAAAGTGCATTTTGAAACCATGGGCTATAGTCCAGCAGAATTAAGCAAAAAAGCCTCGCATTTCATATTTCTGCATTTTTGTCAATATAAGGTTCTCAGAGCTTAATTTTCAAATATGTGTTCAGTTCGTGATGCTTTTGACTGTCAATATCGAAAGAATCGTAATTTGCGAATTTCGGGAGAAAGTGCATTTTGAAACCATGGGCTATAGTCCAGCAGAATTAAGCAAAAAAGCCTCGCATTTCATATTTCTGTATTTTTGTCAATAAAAAGCTCACAGAGCAAAATTTTCAAATTTGTGTTCAGTTCGTGATCCTTGTCATTATCAGGGTCAAAAGAATCGTAATTTGCGAATTTCGGGAAAAAGTGCATTTTGAAACCATGGGCTATAGTCCAGCAGAATTAAGCAAAAAAGCCTCGCATTTCATATTTCTGCATTTTTGTCAATATAAGGTTCTCAGAGCTTAATTTTCAAATATGTGTTCAGTTCGTGATGCTTTTGACTGTCAATATCGAAAGAATCGTAATTTGCGAATTTCGGGAAAAAGTGCATTTTGAAACCATGGGCTATAGTCCAGCAGAATTAAGCAAAAAAGCCTCGCATTTCATATTTCTGCATTTTTGTCAATATAAGGTTCTCAGAGCTTAATTTTCAAATATGTGTTCAGTTCGTGATGCTTTTGACTGTCAATATCGAAAGAATCGTAATTTGCGAATTTCGGGAAAAAGTGCATTTTGAAACCATGGGCTATAGTCCAGCAGAATTAAGCAAAAAAGCCTCGCATTTCATATTTCTGTATTTTTGTCAATATAAGGTTCTCAGAGCTTAATTTTCAAATATGTGTTCAGTTCGTGATGCTTTTGACTGTCAATATCAAAAGAATCGTAATTTGCGAATTTCGGGAAAAAGTGCATTTTGAAACCATGGGCTATAGTCCAGCAGAATTAAGCAAAAAAGCCTCGCATTTCATATTTCTGTATTTTTGTCAATAAAAAGCTCTCAGAGCAAAATTTTCAAATTTGTGTTCAGTTCGTGATCCTTGTCATTATCAGGGTCAAAGAAATCGTAGTTTGCGAATTTCGGGAAAAAGTGCATTTTGAAACCATGGGCTATAGTCCAGCAGAATTAAGCAAAAAAGCCTCGCATTTCATATTTCTGTATTTTTGTCAATAAAAAGCTCTCAGAGCAAAATTTTCAAATTTGTGTTCAGTTCGTGATCCTTGTCATTATCAGGGTCAAAGAAATCGTAGTTTGCGAATTTCGGGAAAAAGTGCATTTTGAAACCATGGGCTATAGTCCAGCAGAATTAAGCAAAAAAGCCTCGCATTTCATATTTCTGTATTTTTGTCAATATAAGGTTCTCAGAGCTTAATTTTCAAATATGTGTTCAGTTCGTGATGCTTTTGACTGTCAATATCGAAAGAATCGTAATTTGCGAATTTCGGGAGAAAGTGCATTTTGAAACCATGGGCTATAGTCCAGCAGAATTAAGCAAAAAAGCCTCGCATTTCATATTTCTGTAGTTTTGTCAAAGTAAGGTTCTCAGAGCTTAATTTTCAAATATGTGTTCAGTTCGTGATGCTTTTGACTGTCAATATCAAAAGAATCGTAATTTGCGAATTTCGGGAAAAAGGTTCTCAGAGCTTAATTTTCAAATTTGTGTTCAGTTCGTGATCCTTGTTATTATCAGGGTCATAGAAATCGTAGTTTGCGAATTTCGGGAAAAAGTGCATTTTGAAACCATGGGCTATAGTCCAGCAGAATTAAGCAAAAAAGCCTCGCATTTCATATTTCTGTATTTTTGTCAATAAAAAGCTCTCAGAGCAAAATTTTCAAATTTGTGTTCAGTTCGTGATCCTTGTCATTATCAGGGTCAAAGAAATCGTAGTTTGCGAATTTCGGGAAAAAGTGCATTTTGAAACCATGGGCTATAGTCCAGCAGAATTAAGCAAAAAAGCCTCGCATTTCATATTTCTGCATTTTTGTCAATATAAGGTTCTCAGAGCTTAATTTTCAAATATGTGTTCAGTTCGTGATGCTTTTGACTGTCAATATCGAAAGAATCGTAATTTGCGAATTTCGGGAGAAAGTGCATTTTGAAACCATGGGCTATAGTCCAGCAGAATTAAGCAAAAAAGCCTCGCATTTCATATTTCTGTAGTTTTGTCAAAGTAAGGTTCTCAGAGCTTAATTTTCAAATATGTGTTCAGTTCGTGATGCTTTTGACTGTCAATATCAAAAGAATCGTAATTTGCGAATTTCGGGAAAAAGGTTCTCAGAGCTTAATTTTCAAATTTGTGTTCAGTTCGTGATCCTTGTTATTATCAGGGTCATAGAAATCGTAGTTTGCGAATTTCGGGAAAAAGTGCATTTTGAAACCATGGGCTATAGTCCAGCAGAATTAAGCAAAAAAGCCTCGCATTTCATATTTCTGTATTTTTGTCAATAAAAAGCTCTCAGAGCAAAATTTTCAAATTTGTGTTCAGTTCGTGATCCTTGTCATTATCAGGGTCAAAGAAATCGTAGTTTGCGAATTTCGGGAAAAAGTGCATTTTGAAACCATGGGCTATAGTCCAGCAGAATTAAGCAAAAAAGCCTCGCATTTCATATTTCTGCATTTTTGTCAATATAAGGTTCTCAGAGCTTAATTTTCAAATATGTGTTCAGTTCGTGATGCTTTTGACTGTCAATATCGAAAGAATCGTAATTTGCGAATTTCGGGAGAAAGTGCATTTTGAAACCATGGGCTATAGTCCAGCAGAATTAAGCAAAAAAGCCTCGCATTTCATATTTCTGTATTTTTGTCAATAAAAAGCTCACAGAGCAAAATTTTCAAATTTGTGTTCAGTTCGTGATCCTTGTCATTATCAGGGTCAAAAGAATCGTAATTTGCGAATTTCGGGAAAAAGTGCATTTTGAAACCATGGGCTATAGTCCAGCAGAATTAAGCAAAAAAACCTCGCATTTTATTTTTCTGTATTTTTGTCAATATAAGGTTCTCAGAGCTAAATTTTCAAATATGTCTTCAGTTCGTGATGCTTTTGACTGTCAATATCAAAAGAATCGTAATTTGCGAATTTCGGGAAAAAGTGCATTTTGAAACCATGGGCTATAGTCCAGCAGAATTAAGCAAAAAAACCTCGCATTTTATTTTTCTGTATTTTTGTCAATATAAGGTTCTCAGAGCTTAATTTTCAAATATGTCTTCAGTTCGTGATGCTTTTGACTGTCAATATCAAAAGAATCGTAATTTGCGAATTTCGGGAAAAAGTGAATTTTGAAACCATGGGCTATAGTCCAGCAGAATTAAGCAAAAAAACCTCGCATTTCATATTTCTGTATTTTTGTCAATAAAAGGCTCTCAGAGCTTAATTTTCAAATATGTGTTCAGTTCGTGATGCTTTTGACTGTCAATATCAAAAGAATCGTAATTTGCGAATTTCGGGGAAAAGTGCATTTTGAAACCATGGGCTATAGTCCAGCAGAATTAAGCAAAAAAGCCTCGCATTTCATATTTCTGCATTTTTGTCAATATAAGGTTCTCAGAGCTTAATTTTCAAATATGTGTTCAGTTCGTGATGCTTTTGACTGTCAATATCGAAAGAATCGTAATTTGCGAATTTCGGGAAAAAGTGCATTTTGAAACCATGGGCTATAGTCCAGCAGAATTAAGCAAAAAAGCCTCGCATTTCATATTTCTGTATTTTTGTCAATATAAGGTTCTCAGAGCTTAATTTTCAAATATGTCTTCAGTTCGTGATGCTTTTGACTGTCAATATCAAAAGAATCGTAATTTGCGAATTTCGGGAAAAAGTGAATATTGAAACCATGGGCTATAGTCCAACAGAATTAAGCAAAAAAGCCTCGCATTTCATATTTCTTTATTTTTGTAAATATAAGGTTCTCAGAGCTAAATTTTCAAATATGTGTTCGATTCGCGATGCTTTTGACTGTCAATATCAAAAGAATCGTAATTGGCGAATTTCGGGGAAAAGTGCATTTTGAAACCATGGGCTATAGTCCAGCAGAATTAAGCAAAAAATCCTCGCATTTCATATTTCTGTATTTTTGTCAATATAAGGTTCTCAGAGCTTAATTTTCAAATTTGTCTTCAGTTCGTGATGCTTTTGACTGTCAATATCAAAAGAATCGTAATTTGCGAATTTCGGGGAAAAGTGCATTTTGAAACCATGGGCTATAGTCCAGCAGAATTAAGCAAAAAAGCCTCGCATTTCATATTTCTGCATTTTTGTCAATATAAGGTTCTCAGAGCTTAATTTTCAAATATGTGTTCAGTTCGTGATGCTTTTGACTGTCAATATCGAAAGAATCGTAATTTGCGAATTTCGGGAAAAAGTGCATTTTGAAACCATGGGCTATAGTCCAGCAGAATTAAGCAAAAAAGCCTCGCATTTCATATTTCTGTATTTTTGTCAATATAAGGTTCTCAGAGCTTAATTTTCAAATATGTGTTCAGTTCGTGATGCTTTTGACTGTCAATATCAAAAGAATCGTAATTTGCGAATTTCGGGGAAAAGTGCATTTTGAAACCATGGGCTATAGTCCAGCAGAATTAAGCAAAAAAGCCTCGCATTTCATATTTCTGTATTTTTGTCAATAAAAAGCTCTCAGAGCAAAATTTTCAAATTTGTGTTCAGTTCGTGATCCTTGTCATTATCAGGGTCAAAGAAATCGTAGTTTGCGAATTTCGGGAAAAAGTGCATTTTGAAACCATGGGCTATAGTCCAGCAGAATTAAGCAAAAAAGCCTCGCATTTCATATTTCTGTATTTTTGTCAATAAAAAGCTCTCAGAGCAAAATTTTCAAATTTGTGTTCAGTTCGTGATCCTTGTCATTATCAGGGTCAAAGAAATCGTAGTTTGCGAATTTCGGGAAAAAGTGCATTTTGAAACCATGGGCTATAGTCCAGCAGAATTAAGCAAAAAAGCCTCGCATTTCATATTTCTGTATTTTTGTCAATATAAGGTTCTCAGAGCTTAATTTTCAAATATGTGTTCAGTTCGTGATGCTTTTGACTGTCAATATCGAAAGAATCGTAATTTGCGAATTTCGGGAAAAAGGTTCTCAGAGCTTAATTTTCAAATTTGTGTTCAGTTCGTGATCCTTGTTATTATCAGGGTCATAGAAATCGTAGTTTGCGAATTTCGGGAAAAAGTGCATTTTGAAACCATGGGCTATAGTCCAGCAGAATTAAGCAAAAAAGCCTCGCATTTCATATTTTTGTATTTTTGTCAATAAAAAGCTCTCAGAGCAAAATTTTCAAATTTGTGTTCAGTTCGTGATCCTTGTCATTATCAGGGTCAAAGAAATCGTAGTTTGCGAATTTCGGGAAAAAGTGCATTTTGAAACCATGGGCTATAGTCCAGCAGAATTAAGCAAAAAAGCCTCGCATTTCATATTTCTGTATTTTTGTCAATATAAGGTTCTCAGAGCTTAATTTTCAAATATGTGTTCAGTTCGTGATGCTTTTGACTGTCAATATCGAAAGAATCGTAATTTGCGAATTTCGGGAAAAAGGTTCTCAGAGCTTAATTTTCAAATTTGTGTTCAGTTCGTGATCCTTGTTATTATTAGGGTCATAGAAATCGTAGTTTGCGAATTTCGGGAAAAAGTGCATTTTGAAACCATGGGCTATAGTCCAGCAGAATTAAGCAAAAAAGCCTCGCATTTCATATTTCTGTATTTTTGTCAATAAAAAGCTCTCAGAGCAAAATTTTCAAATTTGTGTTCAGTTCGTGATCCTTGTCATTATCAGGGTCAAAGAAATCGTAGTTTGCGAATTTCGGGAAAAAGTGCATTTTGAAACTATGGGCTATAGTCCAGCAGAATTAAGCAAAAAAGCCTCGCATTTCATATTTCTGTATTTTTGTCAATATAAGGTTCTCAGAGCTTAATTTTCAAATATGTGTTCAGTTCGTGATGCTTTTGACTGTCAATATCGAAAGAATCGTAATTTGCGAATTTCCATTTCTATAGTCCAGCAGAATTAAGCAAAAAAGCCTCGCATTTCATATTTCTGTATTTTTGTCAATATAAGGTTCTCAGAGCTTAATTTTCAAATATGTGTTCAGTTCGTGATGCTTTTGACTGTCAATATCAAAAGAAAAAGTGCATTTTGAAACCATGGGCTATAGTCCAGCAGAATTAAGCAAAAAAGCCTCGCATTTCATATTTCTGTAATTTTGTCAATATAAGGTTCTCAGAGCTTAATTTTCAAATATGTGTTCAGTTCGTGATGCTTTTGACTGTCAATATCAAAAGAATCGTAATTTGCGAATTTCGGGAAAAAGTGCATTTTGAAACCATGGGCTATAGTCCAGCAGAATTAAGCAAAAAAGCCTCGCATTTCATATTTCTGTATTTTTGTCAATATAAGGTTCTCAGAGCTTAATTTTCAAATATGTGTTTAGTTCGTGATCCTTGTCATTATCAGGGTCATAGAAATCGTAATTTGCGAATTTCGGGAAAAAGTGAATTTTGAAACCATGGGCTATAGTCCAGCAGAATTAAGCAAAAAAGCCTCGCATTTCATATTTCTGTATTTTTGTCAATATAAGGTTCTCAGAGCTTAATTTTCAAATATGTGTTCAGTTCGTGATGCTTTTGACTGTCAATATCGAAAGAATCGTAATTTGCGAATTTCCATTTCTATAGTCCAGCAGAATTAAGCAAAAAAGCCTCGCATTTCATATTTCTGTATTTTTGTCAATATAAGGTTCTCAGAGCTTAATTTTCAAATATGTGTTCAGTTCGTGATGCTTTTGACTGTCAATATCGAAAGAATCGTAATTTGCGAATTTCCATTTCTATAGTCCAGCAGAATTAAGCAAAAAAGCCTCGCATTTCATATTTCTGTATTTTTGTCAATATAAGGTTCTCAGAGCTTAATTTTCAAATATGTGTTCAGTTCGTGATGCTTTTGACTGTCAATATCGAAAGAATCGTAATTTGCGAATTTCCATTTCTATAGTCCAGCAGAATTAAGCAAAAAAGCCTCGCATTTCATATTTCTGTATTTTTGTCAATATAAGGTTCTCAGAGCTTAATTTTCAAATATGTGTTCAGTTCGTGATGCTTTTGACTGTCAATATCAAAAGAAAAAGTGCATTTTGAAACCATGGGCTATAGTCCAGCAGAATTAAGCAAAAAAGCCTCGCATTTCATATTTCTGTAATTTTGTCAATATAAGGTTCTCAGAGCTTAATTTTCAAATATGTGTTCAGTTCGTGATGCTTTTGACTGTCAATATCAAAAGAATCGTAATTTGCGAATTTCGGGAAAAAGTGCATTTTGAAACCATGGGCTATAGTCCAGCAGAATTAAGCAAAAAAGCCTCGCATTTCATATTTCTGTATTTTTGTCAATATAAGGTTCTCAGAGCTTAATTTTCAAATATGTGTTCAGTTCGTGATGCTTTTGACTGTCAATATCAAAAGAATCGTAATTTGCGAATTTCGGGAAAAAGTGAATTTTGAAACCATGGGCTATAGTCCAGCAGAATTAAGCAAAAAAGCCGCGCATTTCATATTTCTGTATTCTTGTCAATATAAGGTTCTCAGAGCTTAATTTTCAAATATGTATTCAGTTCGTGATGCTTTTGACTGTCAATATCAAAAGAAAAAGTGCATTTTGAAACCATGGGCTATAGTCCAGCAGAATTAAGCAAAAAAGCCTCGCATTTCATATTTCTGTAATTTTGTCAATATAAGGTTCTCAGAGCTTAATTTTCAAATATGTGTTCAGTTCGTGATGCTTTTGACTGTCAATATCAAAAGAATCGTAATTTGCGAATTTCGGGAAAAAGTGCATTTTGAAACCATGGGCTATAGTCCAACAGAATTAAGCAAAAAAGCCTCGCATTTCATATTTCTGTATTTTTGTCAATATAAGGTTCTCAGAGCTTAATTTTCAAATATGTGTTCAGTTCGTGATGCCTTTGACTGTCAATATCAAAAGAATCGTAATTTGCGAATTTCGGGAAAAAGTGCATTTTGAAACCATGGGCTATAGTCCAGCAGAATTAAGCAAAAAAGCCTCGCATTTCATATTTCTGTATTTTTGTCAATATAAGGTTCTCAGAGCTAAATTTTCGAATTTGTGTTCAGTTCGTGATCCTTGTCATTATCAGGGTCATAGAAATCGTAATTTGCGAATTTCGGAAAAAAGTGAATTTTGAAACCATGGGCTATAGTCCAGCAGAATTAAGCAAAAAAGCCGCGCATTTCATATTTCTGTATTTTTGTCAATATAAGGTTCTCAGAGCTTAATTTTCAAATATGTGTTCAGTTCGTGATGCTTTTGACTGTCAATATCAAAAGAATCGTAATTTGCGAATTTCGGGAAAAAGTGCATTTTGAAACCATGGGCTATAGTCCAGCAGAATTAAGCAAAAAAGCCTCGCATTTCATATTTCTGTATTTTTGTCAATATAAGGTTCTCAGAGCTTAATTTTCAAATATGTGTTCAGTTCGTAATGCTTTTGACTGTCAATATCAAAAGAAAAAGTGCATTTTGAAACCATGGGCTATAGTCCAGCAGAATTAAGCAAAAAAGCCGCGCATTTCATATTTCTGTATTTTTGTCAATATAAGGTTCTCAGAGCTAAATTTTCGAATTTGTGTTCAGTTCGTGATCCTTGTCATTATCAGGGTCATAGAAATCGTAATTTGCGAATTTCGGGAAAAAGTGCATTTTGAAACCATGGGCTATAGTCCAGCAGAATTAAGTAAAAAACCTCGCATTTTATTTTTCTGTATTTTTGTCAATATAAGGTTCTCAGAGCTTAATTTTCAAATATGTGTTCGATTCGCGATGCCTTAAACGGTCAATATCATAGAAATTGTAATTTGCGAATTTCGGGAAAAAGTGCATTTTGAAACCATGGGCTATAGTCCAGCAGAATTAAGCAAAAAAGCCTCGCATTTCATATTTCTGTATTTTTGTCAATATAAGGTTCTCAGAGCTTAATTTTCAAATATGTGTTCAGTTCGTAATGCTTTTGACTGTCAATATCAAAAGAAAAAGTGCATTTTGAAACCATGGGCTATAGTCCACCAGAATTAAGCAAAAAAGCCTCGCATTTCATATTTCTGTAATTTTGTCAATATAAGGTTCTCAGAGCTTAATTTTCGAATTTGTGTTCAGTTCGTGATCCTTGTCATTATCAGGGTCATAGAAATCGTAATTTGCGAATTTCGGAAAAAAGTGAATTTTGAAACCATGGGCTATAGTCCAGCAGAATTAAGCAAAAAAGCCGCGCATTTCATATTTCTGTATTTTTGTCAATATAAGGTTCTCAGAGCTAAATTTTCGAATTTGTGTTCAGTTCGTGATGCTTTTGACTGTCAATATCAAAAGAATCGTAATTTGCGAATTTCGGGAAAAAGTGCATTTTGAAACCATGGGCTATAGTCCAGCAGAACTAAGCAAAAAAGCCTCGCATTTCATATTTCTGTATTTTTGTCAATATAAGGTTCTCAGAGCTAAATTTTCGAATTTGTGTTCAGTTCGTGATGCTTTTGACTGTCAATATCAAAAGAATCGTAATTTGCGAATTTCGGGAAAAAGTGCATTTTGAAACCATGGGCTATAGTCCAGCAGAACTAAGCAAAAAAGCCTCGCATTTCATATTTCTGTATTTTTGTCAATATAAGGTTCTCAGAGCTTAATTTTCAAATATGTGTTCAGTTCGTAATGCTTTTGACTGTCAATATCAAAAGAAAAAGTGCATTTTGAAACCATGGGCTATAGTCCACCAGAATTAAGCAAAAAAGCCTCGCATTTCATATTTCTGTAATTTTGTCAATATAAGGTTCTCAGAGCTTAATTTTCAAATATGTGTTCAGTTCGTGATGCTTTTGACTGTCAATATCAAAAGAATCGTAATTTGCGAATTTCGGGAAAAAGTGCATTTTGAAACCATGGGCAGAATTAAGCAAAAAAGCCTCGCATTTCATATTTCTGTAATTTTGTCAATATAAGGTTCTCAGAGCTTAATTTTCAAATATGTGTTCAGTTCGTGATGCTTTTGACTGTCATTTTGAAACTATGGGCTATAGTCCAGCAGAATTAAGCAAAAAAGCCTCGCATTTCATATTTCTGTATTTTTGTCAATATAAGGTTCTCAGAGCTTAATTTTCAAATATGTGTTCAGTTCGTAATGCTTTTGACTGTCAATATCAAAAGAAAAAGTGCATTTTGAAACCATGGGCTATAGTCCACCAGAATTAAGCAAAAAAGCCTCGCCTCGCATTTCATATTTCTGTAATTTTGTCAATATAAGGTTCTCAGAGCTTAATTTTCAAATATGTGTTCAGTTCGTGATGCTTTTGACTGTCAATATCAAAAGAATCGTAATTTGCGAATTTCGGGAAAAAGTGCATTTTGAAACTATGGGCTATAGTCCAGCAGAATTAAGCAAAAAAGCCTCGCATTTCATATTTCTGTATTTTTGTCAATATAAGGTTCTCAGAGCTTAATTTTCAAATATGTGTTCAGTTCGTAATGCTTTTGACTGTCAATATCAAAAGAAAAAGTGCATTTTGAAACCATGGGCTATAGTCCACCAGAATTAAGCAAAAAAGCCTCGCATTTCATATTTCTGTAATTTTGTCAATATAAGGTTCTCAGAGCTTAATTTTCAAATATGTGTTCAGTTCGTGATGCTTTTGACTGTCAATATCAAAAGAATCGTAATTTGCGAATTTCGGGAAAAAGTGCATTTTGAAACCATGGGCAGAATTAAGCAAAAAAGCCTCGCATTTCATATTTCTGTAATTTTGTCAATATAAGGTTCTCAGAGCTTAATTTTCAAATATGTGTTCAGTTCGTAATGCTTTTGACTGTCAATATCAAAAGAAAAAGTGCATTTTGAAACCATGGGCTATAGTCCACCAGAATTAAGCAAAAAAGCCTCGCATTTCATATTTCTGTAATTTTGTCAATATAAGGTTCTCAGAGCTTAATTTTCAAATATGTGTTCAGTTCGTGATGCTTTTGACTGTCAATATCAAAAGAATCGTAATTTGCGAATTTCGGGAAAAAGTGCATTTTGAAACTATGGGCTATAGTCCAGCAGAATTAAGCAAAAAAGCCTCGCATTTCATATTTCTGTATTTTTCGGGAATTTCGGGAAAAAGTGCATTTTGAAACCATGGGCTATAGTCCAGCAGAATTAAGCAAAAAACCTCGCATTTCATATTTCTGTATTTTTGTCAATATAAGGTTCTCAGAGCTTAATTTTCAAATATGTGTTCAGTTCGTGATGCTTTTGACTGTCAATATCAAAAGAATCGTAATTTGCGAATTTCGGGAAAAAGTGAATTTTGAAACTATGGGCTATAGTCCAGCAGAATTAAGCAAAAAAGCCTCGCATTTCATATTTCTGTATTTTTGTCAATATAAGGTTCTCAGAGCTAAATTTTCGAATTTGTGTTCAGTTCGTGATCCTTGTCATTATCAGGGTCATAGAAATCGTAATTTGCGAATTTCGGGAAAAAGTGCATTTTGAAACCATGGCTATAGTCCAGCAGAATTAAGTAAAAAACCTCGCATTTTATTTTTCTGTATTTTTGTCAATATAAGGTTCTCAGAGCTTAATTTTCAAATATGTGTTCAGTTCGTCATGCTTTTGACTGTCAATATCAAAAGAATCGTAATTTGCGAATTTCGGGAAAGAGTGCATTTTGAAACCATGGGCTATAGTCCAGCAGAATTAAGCAAAAAAGCCTCGCATTTCATATTTCTGTATTTTTGTCAATATAAGGTTCTCAGAGCTAAATTTCGAATTTGTGTTCAGTCGTGATCCTTGTCATTATCAGGGTCATAGAAATCGTAATTTGCGAATTTCGGGAAAAAGTGCATTTTGAAACCATGGGCTATAGTCAGCAGAATTAAGCAAAAAAGCCTCGCATTTCATATTTCTGTATTTTTGTCAATAAAAGGCTCTCAGAGCTAAATTTTCAAATTTGTGTTCAGTTCGTGATCCTTGTCATTATCAGGGTCATAGAAATTGTAATTTGCGAATTTCGGGAAAAAGTGCATTTTGAAACCATGGCTATAGTCCAGCAGAATTAAGCAAAAAAGCCTCGCATTTCATATTTCTGTATTTTTGTCAATATAAGGTTCTCAGAGCTTAATTTTCAAATATGTGTTCAGTTCGTGATGCTTTTGACTTTCAATATAAAAAGAATCGTAATTTGCGAATTTCGGGAAAAAGTGCATTTTGAAACCATGGGCTATAGTCCAGCAGAATTAAGCAAAAAACCTCGCATTTTATTTTTCTGTATTTTTGTCAATATAAGGTTCTCAGAGCTTAATTTTCAAATATGTGTTCAGTTCGTCATGCTTTTGACTGTCAATATCAAAAGAATCGTAATTTGCGAATTTCGGGAAAAAGTGCATTTTGAAACCATGGGCTATAGTCCAGCAGAATTAAGCAAAAAAGCCTCGCATTTCATATTTCTGTATTTTTGTCAATAAAAGGCTCTCAGAGCTAAATTTTCAAATTTGTGTTCAGTTCGTGATCCTTGTCATTATCAGGGTCATAGAAATTGTAATTTGCGAATTTCGGGAAAAAGTGCATTTTGAAACCATGGGCTATAGTCCAGCAGAATTAAGCAAAAAACCTCGCATTTTATTTTTCTGTATTTTTGTCAATATAAGGTTCTCAGAGCTTAATTTTCAAATATGTGTTCAGTTCGTCATGCTTTTGACTGTCAATATCAAAAGAATTGTAATTTGCGAATTTCGGGAAAAAGTGCATTTTGAAACCATGGGCTATAGTCCAGCAGAATTAAGTAAAAAACCTCGCATTTTATTTTTCTGTATTTTTGTCAATATAAGGTTCTCAGAGCTTAATTTTCAAATATGTGTTCAGTTCGTCATGCTTTTGACTGTCAATATCAAAAGAATCGTAATTTGCGAATTTCGGGAAACAGTGCATTTTGAAACTATGGGCTATAGTCCAGCAGAATTAAGCAAAAAAGCCTCGCATTTCATATTTCTGTATTTTTCGGGAATTTCGGGAAAAAGTGCATTTTGAAACCATGGGCTATAGTCCAGCAGAATTAAGCAAAAAAGCCTCGCATTTCATATTTCTGTAGTTTTGTCAATATAAGGTTCTCAGAGCTTAATTTTCAAATTTGTGTTCAGTTCGTGATGCTTTTGACTGTCAATATCAAAAGAATCGTAATTTGTGAATTTCGGGAAAAAGTGCATTTTGAAACCATGGGCTATAGTCCAGCAGAATTAAGCAAAAAAGCCTCGCATTTCATTTTTCTGTAGTTTTGTCAATATAAGGTTCTCAGAGCTTAATTTTCAAATATGTGTTCAGTTCGTCATGCTTTTGACTGTCAATATCAAAAGAATCGTAATTTGCGAATTTCGGGAAAAAGTGCATTTTGAAACCATGGGCTATAGTCCAGCAGAATTAAGCAAAAAAGCCTCGCATTTCATATTTCTGTATTTTTGTCAATAAAAGGCTCTCAGAGCTAAATTTTCAAATTTGTGTTCAGTTCGTGATCCTTGTCATTATCAGGGTCATAGAAATTGTAATTTGCGAATTTCGGGAAAAAGTGCATTTTGAAACCATGGGCTATAGTCCAGCAGAATTAAGCAAAAAACCTCGCATTTTATTTTTCTGTATTTTTGTCAATATAAGGTTCTCAGAGCTTAATTTTCAAATATGTGTTCAGTTCGTCATGCTTTTGACTGTCAATATCAAAAGAATTGTAATTTGCGAATTTCGGGAAAAAGTGCATTTTGAAACCATGGGCTATAGTCCAGCAGAATTAAGTAAAAAACCTCGCATTTTATTTTTCTGTATTTTTGTCAATATAAGGTTCTCAGAGCTTAATTTTCAAATATGTGTTCAGTTCGTCATGCTTTTGACTGTCAATATCAAAAGAATTGTAATTTGCGAATTTCGGGAAAAAGTGCATTTTGAAACCATGGGCTATAGTCCAGCAGAATTAAGTAAAAAACCTCGCATTTTATTTTTCTGTATTTTTGTCAATATAAGGTTCTCAGAGCTTAATTTTCAAATATGTGTTCAGTTCGTCATGCTTTTGACTGTCAATATCAAAAGAATCGTAATTTGCGAATTTCGGGAAACAGTGCATTTTGAAACTATGGGCTATAGTCCAGCAGAATTAAGCAAAAAAGCCTCGCATTTCATATTTCTGTATTTTTCGGGAATTTCGGGAAAAAGTGCATTTTGAAACCATGGGCAATTAAGCAAAAAACCTCGCATTTTATTTTTCTGTATTTTTGTCAATATAAGGTTCTCAGAGCTTAATTTTCAAATATGTGTTCAGTTCGTCATGCTTTTGACTGTCAGTATCAAAAGAATCGTAATTTGTGAATTTCGGGAAAAAGTGCATTTTGAAACCATGGGCTATAGTCCAACAGAATTAAGCAAAAAAGCCTCGCATTTCATTTTTCTGTATTTTTGTCAATATAAGGTTCTCAGAGCTAAATTTTCAAATATGTGTTTGATTCGCGATGCTTTAAACGGTCAATATCATAGAAATTGTAATTTGCGAATTTCGGGAAAAAGTGCATTTTGAAACCATGGGCTATAGTCCAGCAGAATTAAGCAAAAAACCTCGCATTTTATTTTTCTGTATTTTTGTCAATATAAGGTTCTCAGAGCTTAATTTTCAAATATGTGTTCAGTTCGTCATGCTTTTGACTGTCAATATCAAAAGAATCGTAATTTGCGAATTTCGGGAAAAAGTGCATTTTGAAACCATGGGCTATAGTCCAGCAGAATTAAGCAAAAAAGCCTCGCATTTCATATTTCTGTATTTTTGTCAATATAAGGTTCTCAGACCAAATTTTCGAATTTGTGTTCAGTTCGTGATCCTTGTCATTATCAGGGTAATTTGCGAATTTCGGGAAAAAGTGCATTTTGAAACCATGGGCTATAGTCCAGCAGAATTAAGCAAAAAAGCCTCGCATTTCATATTTCTGTATTTTTGTCAATATAAGGTTCTCAGAGCTAAATTTTCGAATTTGTGTTCAGTTCGTGATCCTTGTCATTATCAGGGTCATAGAAATCGTAATTTGCGAATTTCGGGAAAAAGTGCATTTTGAAACCATGGGCTATAGTCCAGCAGAATTAAGCAAAAAAGCCTCGCATTTCATATTTCTGTATTTTTGTCAATATAAGGTTCTCAGAGCTAAATTTTCGAATTTGTGTTCAGTTCGTGATCCTTGTCATTATCAGGGTAATTTGCGAATTTCGGGAAAAAGTGCATTTTGAAACCATGGGCTATAGTCCAGCAGAATTAAGCAAAAAAGCCTCGCATTTCATATTTCTGTATTTTTGTCAATATAAGGTTCTCAGAGCTAAATTTTCGAATTTGTGTTCAGTTCGTGATCCTTGTCATTATCAGGGTCATAGAAATTGTAATTTGCGAATTTTGGGAAAAAGTGCATTTTGAAACCATGGGCTATAGTCCAGCAGAATTAAGCAAAAAAGCCTCGCATTTCATATTTCTGTATTTTTGTCAATATAAGGTTCTCATAGCTAAATTTTCGAATTTGTGTTCAGTTCGTGATCCTTGTCATTATCAGGGTCATAAAAATTGTAATTTGCGAATTTCGGGAAAAAGTGCATTTTGAAACCATGGGCTATAGTCCAGCAGAATTAAGCAGAAATGCCTCGCATTTCATATTTCTGTATTTTTGTCAATAAATAGGAAAATTCGAGCAAAAACCTTCACATAAGCACAAAAAAAAGTTTAACAAATAACTAAACATATAATATAATAATAAGTATATAAAGGTTTATTTATGTTTATCAATATTCATACATTTAATTAACTTTAAGTCAACAAATAAATACGTATACAAATAAAACAATATGCAATTAAATAAATAAATGGAACCACTAAGGGTATAAGCAAATAAATAAACAAAGAAAAAATAAATGAATAAATAAATACAAAAGTAAATAACTAAATAAATAAATAAATTACTAAATATGACTAAACAATAAAAAATATAAATAAATAAATTTATGTATATGTAGTTAAATTAATAATAAGATATATATAATTATATTAATAAAGTAGATTTTTAAACAGTTTAAGGTAACGAATTTATGAGTATAAATTATTTATTAAAACATTATCCACAGTAGTACATTTAATAATAAATTTGTCAATTAGTTTTTCAATTCTGACAGATATCAATTCAACATTCGCTCTATAGTGAAGGTTTAGTGTTGAGTAATGCCAGGAAAGATAAAGGCATCATTTTGATAATTTTGTTCTGTGATACTTGCAACTTTTTAATATGACACTGTGCACAATTTCCCCATACCTGGTATCCATACAAAAGTATAGATTGGAAAACTACTTTATATACGACGAGTTTGTTTTCGTAAGAGAGCTCAAATTTTCTGTTTATGAATGGGTATAGCATTTTTATTACTATACTGACTTTCTGAAGGGTACTTGTCGTAAGCTCACTTAATCTAAGTTTAGAGGCAAGATATAAACCTAAATACTTAACGCAACTGCTCCACATAACAGCGGCTTCGTGGATTTGATGTGGCTGTTGGGAATGCAGCGAGGTCTCCTTTTCTCGTGGCTTGCGTTTTTCCCGCGTTGAGCTTTATTTTCCATTTGTATTTTGCAGAAGAGTTATTGACAAAAGGACTCAATACTTCATACGAAATTTTGGGAATCTGGAATAACCCGACACTGCAATTTTTCTTTGACGAAAATCATCCCTTAAAGTTATCTTCCCTTTACGGAGATTACCATTTTGCTAGGCAATTACGTTAAATCACGTGACGTTTTGGGAAAATGACGAAATGTCATTAGAATAAAATTGACTTTTGAGACAACACAGTATCCAATTGAAAGAAGCTTAGGATAAAATGGCAGTCTTAGAAGCAAACTCATTTAAGTCTTTGATTTTGAATATAGACCTTTGGGTCTTGATTAATAGCCACGCGTATGCTCACCATATACAATAATATCTTCAGAAGCTGCTCTTTTAAATATGCAGAGCAAGGCCAGATTAGAGCTTACGTACTTCGAGTAGAAATCAGATCTTACCTTTTCTAACCAGACGGGGTAGTAATTGCATACAAACCTATTTTTTTTTTTAGAAAACAACAGAAGTGTTGTCTGACATAAAAGCGCGACCAGTAGAGTAAGAAATCCGGAAGAACTTACTTAAAAAATCTACCAAATACCTTTGGCAAACCGTTCATTTAATCCATTTTAAAAAAAGGTTAGCTTAATTGCCCCACGCCATAAGAGTAATATTCTTCTTCCAGAACCTTCCTGAACCCGATTTAATACCCTCAATTGCGGAAACAAATCGCGCTCGCACGTTGCAATGAGCGCCATAAACGAGCCAATACCTAAGCCTCACAACGTAATGAAATTTTCATGGAAAACATCATCCAATCACAATTAGAGTTGACGTCGTTAATGGCGAGTCGGCTTCAAGCCTGTACAGGAAGATCTCTCAACGGGTGTCGTGCTTCGGATTGAGCACAGCTTTCGTTTTCATTGTTCAAAGCCAACGTCACTGATCGTCGCCAGACCCCAGAATACACATCAGCTTTATCGCATCCATTAGCTTAATCATTGCGGTAATGGAAATATAGTATGTATGTAATTACGTACATAGTTGAACTTCCTCTAGCTTTGTGCATGTACCAATGAATCATTGCGTAAATTTAAATGTAAAAATATTTAATTTCCATCTTGTTTACGGACGGACAGCACAGCTTTGCCAGCAGATGTTCTCAGCGGCTTCGAATTTATTCAATTCCATCTAAGTGAGAGATTGGCTGCGATAGGAAGATGATGAAGTGGTGAAGTTTACGTCAAGCAAACGCGCACCATCACTTCCAGTGGGACGCCAACAGTCAAGGACGCTGAAGGCCACGATGAAGAACAGACCGGGTATGGGTACATGTGCGCAGCAACGTACGCGCGAATAACGTGACTACGGTCTTTGGATTTGTATCGCACCTGGCGCGATGATCGGCGGTTTTTCGAAAAAAAACAATGCTCATTAACTCTGAGACGTCTGTAGATACTTATGTACGTATATTGACATTTGGTGGGAATGTCAGTTTGTGCGTCGACATCACGGAATATCTAGGAAGCCAAGTGAGTCAATCCCCAAGGGAAACTCGAAGATAGATAGATGTTGCAGAATCTTTTTCACTATAGACAATGCTTAATTTGTTGCTTTGTTTTATGAAGATTTGACGAATTAACTGTCCGGCATTCGTTTTTGTGTGTAAACACGTGAAGGTTGATGCTCTTAAGGAATGGCCCTCGGGTAAGTTGGCAAATTTAGTTCATGATGATACTTTTTGTGTTTTTTTTTGTTTGGAGGTAATGACCGCCAAGTAGAAAGTCGGACATCATATATCAAATCCCGACTCAGTAATTCATTTGGGTCCCACATACACTGCAGAGTAAAAGTTTGATGCCACCATAGATTTAAGATTTCATTTAGGCTATGGCTTTTTATGAACTGTGCTGGGTTATTTTTCATTAAATTTTTACTCCTTAAAAATTAGCAATTCCTTTCACTGAGGAAGAAATCATCGACATTTTTTTATTATACATGGAATATGACATGATTCACATGTCCGCCTCGATTTCACTGGGTGGCGCGTATTTGAAATGCCAAATTTACAATAACTCTGGCGCATAAATCAGGCTGAACCTAACTAATGGCATTGATTATTTGGGCTTCAGGGCAGACGTGGAAAACCCTACAAGAGCAAGTCTTACGGTGTCAAATTGCACGATCTCGGTGATCAAAAATTGGTTATCATCAATCGTGATGGTTTGACCGAAATGAGGGTAAAATACCAACTGCTCGAGAGCCCAGTTATCGAACACACGTCGTTGCTTATGATCGTTACCTGTAAGCTCCTGGGTCAGTTGAAGTTTGTATCGGCGCAGTTATGATGCAAATTTCGCTGAATTGTGACCACCGATAGCAGCGTTATTTTGGACAGATCTTGCGTTTCGTTGACGTACGCGGATTGTTCACTGAACCGATCATCTCGAATTTATCGACCACGGTGAGATATTAATACTCATAATAGGTAGGTCATAATTGGAAAACCTTTACAATTAAGAATCTATTTGCAATCATAGCCCCTCTTTAACAGGTCAAATTATAAACAAATATTGGTTGACTATATAAAAGTTAATTATGGGGATCGGCTCGTTGTTAAGATTAGAATATAACCAGAACCAAAATATCCGTCGAAATTATTCAAACACAAAGTAAACCGATGTCCCTTTAAACGGTGAGACAGCCATGGATAAAGCCACTTGTTGCTTTGATTCGGTTTAAAGATTATACATACAAAAAAGTAGCCAAGTGAGAGTTGACTCTCACACGAAGGGTTTCTCGCTTTCTAAGAGTATGCAGCAATATATTTCTTCAGTCACACAAAGTAAAAGCTCTATATCGGTTTCCAATAAGAACAAGAACTTCCTAATGGGTAGTAAAAAGTTAAAAAGTTAAGACGATGATAAGATTAAAAGACTTGGATGCAGACTTACTGTAGAAATGTGTGAATCTATGATTCTGACGTGGTGATTCAATTAGCACATACAAGATTTTATTTTGACAAGTTGCAAAATGATAATTTTTCATTTTTCTTTTCGGAAGTCGAGCTTATTTTTTGTCGAAAGGACAGAATCATTGCCATCTTTTAGAATTTGTTAAGTTTCTCCCTGAAACTCATTGTTTACTTTAAGGAGGTAAGTTAAGTTGCGGTTTTTTGATCCCCAGTTAGTCTTTATATCATTTTTATTATTTGTTGTTTTAATAGTACACCTTCTGTAAATTTCTCAATATAATTCACCGCGAGTGGAAAATTATTCGTCGCAAGTTCAAGGGTTACGTTGTCAATTCTAGACTTTCCTGAAGCTTGCAATAATCTTTTGTTAGAGACGTTATGCCGAAAGTCTAAATGACCGCTTCTGTACACTCCCGTAAATGCTCGTAGGCATAGCCTCGCAAAAATTTTTAATTTCTATTAAGTGGATTATGTTTCATGATTCTTGACTCACACTTAAAATTGGTAGTAGATAAGCTTCACATCTGAGATCAAAAAGTTGGAATAATTTTTTTTGTAAGTACCATAAACGCTACATCTTGTTTTTTTCCATAACATATTTATACAGTAGAACCTTGATTATCAGGAAGGCGGTTGCCGGACAATTGAAAAGCACGGAAATTCAAAAAAACTACCAAAATAGGTTCAATTTATTTATTTTTTCTTATGAAGTTTCTGCAATATCAGAATGTTCATCTGAAGCTTCATCAACTTGGGCAAACGTTAAGGGGTCATATAAAGTTCTAATCTAAGGCTTACCATTCCTGCATATCTTCTAATGTAATATTTTTAAATTCAATGCCGTTCTCTACTGCAGTCAGATATTACAATATAACATTCTAGTTTTATGCCTTCATAAATGGAGTCTTTAATAGTTCACTTCTTCCAAAACTGAAATCTTCTTCAAAATTGCTGTGCGAATACGTCTTTTATGCCTGTAAAACGTCCTGATCCATTAACTGTCTCAAGGAGATCACGTTCGGCTATAGGTAGTAAGTATTCATCAGGTTGTGATGGCACCTTATCCACCGTCGACAAAGCTTGTTGCGGAAGGCTCTTCAATTACAAATTTGATTGCACCGAAGACACAAATTCATCCAAGCCTTAGCCTGATTGAAATTTAAAACAGGAAAATGTGGAATTACTTTACCTCTAAACGATCTCGGATTTTTTAGATTTTCCAATGTAAATAAGCATGAGTTCCGCTGGCATTAGAACATGTGCTTAACCATGGAAAATACTGTTTGCTACAAAATGGAATTCCTCGACTTTTGTACTTGGACCGGGTAATCTAGTTACAGTTGGAGAATTTACATGGATTAGTGAAATATCTGGTAACGTAGGCTGAGCAAGAAACACAATCTATCGGAACACTAATAATTGAGTTCTACTGTACGTTCATTATAATAAAGGACATTTTTCAAATAAAGTAAATATATCGCAACAGCTTCTTATTCGATTCAAATGCCATTAGAAGATGTAATAATTTTACAGCGAACCAAGCCTAAATTTAAACTTTAGAAAAAAATTGAAGGACTTTTAATGTACGACGTAAAATACTTTGTAAGCAGGACTTTGAATACTCTTTTATCTTCTTAGTGTCAATGTAAGCGGAGGTCCTAAAAGGAGAAAAATTCTATAAAATTTTCCAGGAAAGCTTTTGGACAAAAATTCGATGCATGGAAAAATTTAATAGCCCCTCACAAGACCAGGATTTCGTTTGTTTTCGCAGAGTTCTCTTATTAAGAAGGTAACACGAGCAAACCTTAAGACAAAATTAGATTTGTTTTAAGTCTATTTATATACATTAATATTTACATTAATTGAAAAAATCTACAATAAGATTACCGAAAGCTAACATTGAAGTTTCATATAACATAATTTCTAGTAAGTATAATAAGTATAGTTAGCTCTGTGTTCGTCTCCTCGAAACTGTAAGAAAGTTTAGATAAAACTTGATAATAAATGTGTTTAAAATAAAAAACATGAAACGCTTCATTGAGGATTTTAAAATTAAACTTTATTTTTTTTATCTTTTTAAAAGAAAAGAAAATTATGTCACGAGGTCGTTGTCGGTCGGGTGGAATACGGTTCGTCAGCATCAACTGTGAATGAAATAAAAAAAAACACTACATGAGCTCGGTTTGTCTTATTTCTGTTTGTTAAAACTTTCTTTATGTCCTGAACAATACAGTGATGAGCGTGAGAGTAGTTGAAAGCGTACGCTACAACCGAAGCAGGAAAACGCACATCTCCGGGTGTGAGAAAAAAAGTTGTCAGGCAAGCGGAAACACCACTGCGAGCCGACGAAAAAAGTGTGTAGTAGGAGGGCAACATCCAACTCACCGGTACTGAACATGGTGGAAAACGCAACCCTATTCTCCTCAGATTTTTGGATTACCTCACTCCTAGACTACACTGGGCTACAACCCACAACAAGAAGAAATTACTTCACTAACTCTCACGTCACCACTCGATCATATTGCATGAGCAATAAACAAAAAAAAAAAAACTCCGCAACAAATCAAATAAAATATATATAAAAAAAAAACAACAACAACAAACAAATAAAATAAGTATAAAACAAAACAAATAAGAGCTCAGTGAATAGCTCACTCTTAACTCTTTTCTTTTTTTTTATATTAAATTGTATTTTTCTTTCCTTGCAATGTACTACTGTGTCCAAAAAATAAGGTGGCATATGAATTTAAACTGCGCGCGTCGAAGGATTTGGAAATATTTCTTTCTTTTTAGGTTGGTAGTACTATCAGTGACATCTATATGAAATTTCATGTCAAAATATATTCATAGTGTTTGAGATACGCGTCGTTTTGTGAGCTAATAAAAGTGAGTTTTTCGTTTTTTGCGATGTCGAAATTTATTGAGCAAAGAATTTGCATTAAATTTTGTTTGCGGAATCAATTTTCTGCTGCGGATACGTTGAGGATGGTGCAGAAAGCCTTTGATGATGAGGCTATGTCTAAAAAAAATGTTTACAAGTGGTATAGTGATTTTCAAGCCGGCCGTGAACGTGTCGAAGACGAAGAGCGTTCTGGGCAACCATCAACCTCAACCGATGAAGCTCACGTCCAACAAATCAAAGATTTGGTGTTGAAAAACCATCGATTAACGATTAGAGACCTTGCTGATGAAGTTGGCTTATCGAAAGGCTCAGTCAATACCATTTTGAAGGATGCTTTGGGCCTCAAGCGCGTCAAATCTCGACTGGTACCGAAAACATTGAATTTTTTGGAAAAAAGGCGTCGCGTTGCAGTGTGTGAAACAATGCTTTCCGACTACCAGGATGTCATGAAACGCATTATAACAGGCGATGAGACTTGGATCTATGCTTACGACCTCGAAACAACCGATCAATGGAGCGAATATCGTGCCAAAGGAGAGCTGAACCAAAAAAACCGCGCCAAAGTCGCTCAAAAATCAAGGTCATGTTGACTGTTTTCTTCGATTATCGTGGTGTTGTGCTTTATGAATTCCTTCCAACCGGCCAAACAGTCAACAAGGAATATTATTTGAACGTTATGCGTCGTTTGCTTAACGCTATCCGCCTAAAAAGGCCGGAATTGTGGAAAGACAATTCTTGGTTCTTACACCACGATAATGCACCATCCCATACCGCACTCGTGATTCGTGATCATTTCGCCAAAAACTCAACCCATATCGTTCCGCAACCATCGTATTCACCGTTTTGATACGATAGAGGAGATTCAAGCCGCAGCGAAGACGGAACTGAAGGCCATCCCGGAAAGTGACTACAACCAGTGTTTCAAAGATTGGAAAATCCGTTGGCATAAGTGCATTGCATCGGGAGGGGATAACTTTGAAGGCGATGAAATTGATTTGGAAGAATAAATAAAGAATTTTCAAAATAAATACAATTTCACCTTATTTTTTGGACACATTAGTATCACTGACTAATTAACTAACTCACTCTTGTATCACTTCAGACTGTTCGACACTGAATGAGCTCAGAATCGGTGAGGATCCTGCAAGCACACACACAAAATGCGACACACTCGATTGTCAGTTAAATTTTCTTGTACCCCTTCTTTATCTCAACGGGATAAAGGAAAATAATGTGTTTGCAGCTGCGATCCTCTTTGCCTGTCGAGAGCAAACAACGATAAGGAACCATCCACTGCGCAATGTGAGTGTGTTCCTTCGGCGATTGCTTTCGCTATTTTGTTTTACGTTTTGTCTTATTTTTAATCTATACACATTTTTTTTAAAAGGATTCGCTTACCCTGCGATGCCTTACAAAACAAACAACGTTCTCTGAGCTGTCGCGTTAATTAGAGATAAAAGAAGAAGGCATTTGATATGATAAGATAAAGTAACACTTCTTTTTCATGTGATTTAAGTCCTAAAAGTTAGCATCTTATAGAATACGATTTTCCAACCTAATTTTCGTATTGTAATTTTTGTTTGAATGAATGTTGTAGTATGGGCCCCAAATCAAACAGCAGTATTCTAGGATTGATCTGACATAAGATTTATGTAATATAAATCGCTATATACATATGTAGCGATTTAAGAGCAAAAGGGTCCTTGAAGTCCGTTTAATAAAGCCCAGCATGGAGTTTGCTTTAACTACACTGAATTCTATATGCTTGACAGAGGTAAGCTTTGAATCAAAAATTTACCCAAGATCATTTTTTCTCCAAAACTCTTTCAAGAATATGGTTCTCGATTTTATATTCGAACAGTATTTGGTCAAAATTGCAACAAACAGAAAAATATTGACAGCTAGAGACATTTAAATATAATTGGTTTGCAGTGCAATATTTTGTTAGTTTTTGAATATTATCTTGTAGAAGTGTATGAAACCTAAATTGCATTTTACACATTATGTATTTTTGTCAATTCCTCATGAAACACCCTGTCATTTGCTGTAAACCTGTTTTTCATTATGTACGTTCATAATTTTGCTATTCTCGTTTGTTCAATTGTTCTTATCAGTCACTTAATCTTGAAAAACAAAATCTCAGTCTCTTATTCAATAAACCACCAAGCTGTAAGGACCGATTTGGTAACAAAATCTTATCTAAAAAAATTAACAATAACGTATTTGCAGAATCAATTTTGTTTCTCGTTGCTGTTTTTCAGCATAATCCTAAACAAGAAGATAAGAACCATTAAAACTATTTATATATTTAAAAACTTTTAAGTCATCATCATAAAGAAGTAGAACAGAATTAAGGAAAATATCAGTTAAGTCGTTGATAGAAATTTAAAAAAGAAGGGGGCTAATATGGCTACCCTGAGGGACACCTGAGGTCACCAAAACTGGTCTTAAGAGTACATGGTCAATGGAAACAAATTGAACACGACCCTAAAGGTAAGATTCCAACAATTTCAACAAATTTGAATGTAAACAAAACAATTTCGATTTCTTAATCAATATGGAGTGAGTTACTCTGTCAAATGACGAAACCATGCTTTAGCAGTGAAATTTGTTCTCTTACTAGAAAAACCAACTTAACGTGAATCAATTTCTCAAAGAGTTTTGGTATTCTAGATAGTTTACAAATTGGACGATAATTGGATAGTTGTTGTTTTGATCCAGTTTTATGAATTGGGGTCACAGAGAGTGACATTAAAAATGTAAAAGAGAGGCTCAGAAAGAGCAGCTCCGCAATTTTCAAGAATAATTGGTGGGATTTCTTCCAGGACCTGAATTGTTGCCTTTATTCAAACTCAAAAGTTCTTCTTATCAAGCCCTCAATGGCTTTATCAATCTTGAACTCAGCTTATTGATCTGTTTGCCAGGATTTTGATTGACAGTGTATTCTAAGAAGGTCATTGCTTTTGTCTATTTAAAGCGGCTAAGTTTGACATTTTAACAACTCAAGATTGATGGATTGATTGATTTCCTACTCGCGTGCCGTTCATCACGCTTTTTCAGCAGACCCACAAGTGTGCTACGAAACAGCTCACGGCATTGACGAAATGTGCTGCGATTTTTTAAACAAAAACACACGTCAATAGTTCACAGTGCTGTTTCCAAAATTGATCATAAATATTGTATGTAAAACATTCATATTTAAAAGCTTTTTTGCAAAATAAAAAACAACACAGCTATTTGTTTGTTGAAGCGTTTGCCAAGTCTTTACATTTTTTATTTTTTTTTTGCTCACTCATGCAGACATCTCAAACGAGTTATTTTTTTTTCAAAAGTTAATGAACTCAGTTTTAAGTTTTACTTACACGAAGGAAAATTAGTTAAATTACTACTAACATTTTATCCCGCATCGTTCAAAACAGACAATTTTGCGAGACCAAGAAAAAAAAAACATATCTTTGATATGCAAATTAAGTTTGGTTTTCAAGAGTTCTCGGTTTTATTTTTTGCCTCAATCGGAGGAAGAAGTCTGACGAGGGACTGTATGTTTTCGTCGCAAAGTTACTTCTTAGATGTATTGTTAGTTAATAAATTAAAAATAGTATGTTAACAACAAGCAGGTGATTAAGGTTTGAGGAATTCATTTGTTTTATTTCATTTTGGGTTTTCTCTGATCAGAACTCGTGGGCTTTGATGGTGTGCTTTTGAAATGAACTGGTCATGATTTATGAGGCTTGTGACACGCAATTCGGGAGATGAAAGATGTGTTCATCGTTTTGTGTGTGTTACTTATCCGCTTTTTGTTGCAGAAGACATTTAAATAAAAAAATAATAATGTTATTATTCCATATTAAAACCTTTCTATATTGACGGATAAATAAAACATTTAAGTTAAGATGAATGAAGATTTTTGTAGTTCAATTTTGCATGGGAAGGAAAAGTCTTCATAACACTATCATGACCAGTTATGTTAGGAATCATAGAACTAAGGTAAGGTAACCATTTAGTTTTTTTGCGGGCATGAACACCTCGGATTTAGTCTCACTTTACCTCTCACGACTGAGTGGCACTCCTCCAAAAGGTAACAAGACTACTAGCGTTTTGATAAAAGCTTCTGAGGTTCGTAGTGGATTATAAATTGTAGGTCCAAGCACCGACATTTATGCGAATTAAATAATGCACAAGTATAAATAGTGAAGATACACCCATAGTCTTACGAGAATTAAATAAATCATGTAGAATGGTTTTCTTAAAAATACTGGGATTTAATAAAACATAAATCACTATTTTTTTGAAGGCAGTAAGAAGTGCCTGATTTGGAAGATGAAATGTATGCTCTGCAAAAAGTTGATCCTAATAGTTTTACCATTTGGAGCCGAGTGCTGGACGTTTAACAGGAAGACAGAGCAGATTTTGAGCACATCCGAGAGAGATATGAGCGTGAACTCTATGAGCCGTATCATGTGGATGTAGTCCGCTCGCCACATCATGCGAATGCAAATTAATGCTCCAGTAGAAGATCTTCGAAACACAGCCCCAAGGTTCGAGACGACAAAGGAGACGACAAAGGAACCTCTGTCTTAAGGACCAAGGCCGAGACTCTTCACGAGTCCGGAGCCCGTTAAGTTAGTAAGCCAGTAGTAATGACTTTGTAAAGGGCTTATTATATTGTGAACATAATGAGCCGAGGGCTAAATGAATGTATTTCCAGCTAGCCGATACGAATTTCCGGCCAACTGCTTTTTAATTGTTTCGAAATAAGTTTTTGGTGGTGTGTTACTAATTCAACTCTATTACGAAAATTTCGGTCAGATGTTCGGAGTAAGACTTTATGTGCAATTAATTTGAAGACGTATAACAAATTATACCAAACTAAACAATAGACGTCCTCATGTAATGGCTTTTAATATTTTAACATGTAGACTGTGAATGTGTTGATCCCTCTTATCGCGATCACGATCTTGCCAATAAAATGAGAGAGAACATTATTATTGCAAAACCATTTGATGTCGAATTTAACAAAACAATTTTATTTGAATGCACTTACTGCAACCGGTGAACTTGAATGAATTCCAGAAAATATATGAATTCACTTCTGACTTCATATTATCCTAAGTGAATTCAACTGATTTCAAAATATGATTTCAATTCTATGATAGATTAAAATTAAATACATCAGTCATTAATTTTAAAAGAATGGTCATTTAAGTCTTTTTAATTTGCAGTCTTTCTTCAATTCATTTGCATCAATCAATCAAATTTGAATTCATTGATTTAAACTTCGGATAGACTCTAGCTACAAAAATAGTCTTTTGACCTATGACTCAAGGTTTAAGGCTTCTCCATCCTATAGTTCGGCAGCCTGTTTGTCAAAGGGCTGTATCTCTTGAACCATAACAGATATACCCTTGCGATTTTCACATAATTATGGTATATAAAGTTAAAAAAAATCACAACGTAATTTTATGCCAAGATGTATGTATTGTTGTATATCGTATGGCTGCACAGAACCTCTTCCTACTCATACTTATAAAATTAATTAGAGAGGATTATTCTAGTTTTCTAGCAAACCAATTGAAGTGGCCCATCTGTGTTTACGTGTTTTGCTTTCGTGGCGACATTTTTCTCAATTACAATACTATTGTTTTGAATTAAATTATCAAAAAAAGTGTTTCATGTAATTTTGAAGTGTGTTTGAATTTTTATTGTCCAACCTGTTCAATATATCACTTAAGGGTAATTCGTACGAAAAAAGGCATGCTTTGTGATTTTTTTGTGACGACACAGTTTAAATCTCTCTCTTGCAGAATATTGTATAATTTTTTTCGAAGAGATATTAAAAAACACGGCAATGGCAGCAATTATTCGGAAGTGTCTAGTGAAAAAGTAGAATTAGGGAGACCCTCATTCGTGGGATAATAGTATTCCCCGGGTAGTGCTGGGAGGGTTTTTCGAAATTTAATTTTTTTTACCATTTTGGAATACTTTGAAGGGAAAAACGCGATTTTTTTCTCCAAAAAATCCCGCCCAATTTGTTATTGCCTAATGAAAGATATAAATGAATTTGAACAAACTCTTTAGTATTACCTCGTTAATTGTGTACAGAAATAGTGTTTAAAATTTCAAAAGGATCGGTATAGTAGTTTTGAAGTTATGAGGGACACCGGCTTTGAAAACGTGAGTTGTGGGGAAAACGCTTTAAAGTTTTGAACACTAAAAAATCTGGTATAAAACGTTCATCCGACAAGTATAAAAATACTCGTTACTTCGTCAATTTTGCTCCAATCGACTTGAAATTTTGACACAATATTCTTCAATTCAAAAATAGAAAAAAATAAATAATAATAAAATAAACATTGAATGACTTTGTGTGTATTGATAACGCATTAAAGGTACACAAAGATATTCATTCAGCGTATAGATACATTTGTTTTTATTTTTCTATCCTTTTTTTTAAAGAAATCTCTTGAATACTTTGACAACAATAACTAAAACACGCTACAGAATCATGTGGTGTCTTTAATTAATTATTTTTTTTTTTTTTTTAAATAGTGCTCAAGTGCTCAAGGGACTTGAAGTACCCTTAAAGTGTTTTTTACATAGCACGAGCAGAAGCGGAAGGGATAGAAAGGAGGTACCAGTGCACATTGGTCTTAAATTGCTGTAGGTTGCAGTGCAAAGGAAAAATAGAGCGAAGTAACGCATTCCACATGCGCATTGTGCGGCTTATAAAAGAATTTCTAAATTTCACAATGCGGCCGAAAGCAGGCTTTAGGGTAATCTGATGAGCATTCGATGATGTACGGGTGTTGCGAGTGAATTTCTGGAGGGGCGAAATGCAATTAGCTATTTCGATGGAGCTTTGGTGGTAGAAATAGCGATAAAACAAAGTCAAGCAAGACACATTTCGACGGTGTTCCAGCGAGTGAATTGTTTTCGATATGCTGTCATCGTCTATGAGTTTTATCGCTCGCTTTTGAATCCTATCTAGGAGTTGCAAGGTGGTCTTGGGTGCACCTGCCCATATGTGAGCGTTGTACTCCATTTTAGGCCGAATAAAAGCCTTATAAATTATGGCTAAATCAGAAGGGGTAAAAAACTTCTTGCACCGGATTAGAAAACCTAAGCATTTCGCTGCATTCTTGGCTATATCGAATACGTGGTCATTCCAACGCAGGCTAGAATTGACGCACATACCGAGCATTGAAAGCTTTTCGGTTTCTTCAACGCAAATGCCATTCATGGACAATGGCTGGGTGTTAGGGTTTCGCTTTAATGACATAAGCCAGCATTGGGTTTTGGAAGCATTAAATTCTACTCTATTGGCTTGTCCCCATTTGGTTATGCTGTCAATAGCAGGATTTAATGAGTTAAGCATACGTTATCGTTCGATGTCGTTCACGCAGGGGCGTGAATCATTAAACGCATATGGGAAACTGAGGGTACTGTCATCTGCGAAGGAATATATTGGATTAGATGTGATAGACAAGAGATCGTTTATGAAAATTAAAAAGAGAGTCGGAGACAAAACTGAGCCTTGGGGAACACAAGCATTTATATGGTGAATTTCAGACTTGAAACCGTCTAATACAACTTGTATTGTACGATTCGAAAGGTAGTTTCTAATCCATCGAAGAAGAGACTCACCGATCCCATATGCACACATTTTCGACAAAAGAGCCGGATGCCAGACTCTGTCAAATGCCTTTGAAATATCGAGTGCAACTATCTTTGTTTCACGAAGTTATGTATAGATTGGTTCCACTTTTCAGTGAGACAAGTCATCAAATCACCAGTGGACCTGTTGCTACGAAAACCGTACTGCCGGTCATTAAGAGGTTTTCGTGATTCAAGATATTTCATAAGCTGACGATTAATCAGCGTTTCCATGACCTTAGAAAGAAGGGACGTAAGTGCTATGGGTCTGTAATTGGAGGGAGAAGAAGAATCGCCTTTTTTAGGGACAGACTGGACAAATGGAGGTTTCCATCTGCTCGGAAAGAGACCTGATGAGTAGGAAAGATGAAAAAGCATACGCAGTGGTTTTGCCAGCGTGGAAGAACACCTTTTCAGAACTATAAACGAAATACCATCTGGACCAGCGGATTTGTGTATGTCTAAATCTTTCAGTACTCTTGCGACTGTGCGAGTGAGAAAATTTATTTGTCCCATAGAATGTTCAACACCCTCGAGCACGGGTGGTGGTAAAGTGCAATCTGGAAGTGTGGAACTGGCCGCGAATTGTGCAGCAAGCAGATTGGCTTTGTCAATAATATTTACAACAGGAGTATCATTCGAAATGAGCGTCGGAGTCGATGACGAAGTAGAGTTCTTAAAATTTTTGACGAAGGACCAAAATTGTTTACTACCACTGGGACAACGTAGTATTTTTTGCCTTAATTTAAGTCCATGGGAGAACTTCGTACGTCGTAGAAGAGCATTACAGTCATTACGGACTCGTCGAAACTTTTTCCGGTTTTTTTCCGAATTGGCTTTATAGGACCGAAAACTCAGCTCTCTCAACCTGAAAGCCTCTTTACAGCTCAAGAAAATACCATTAAAATTAATATATTTAGTTGCGATAACAAAACACGTACACAGATGTGTCAGAATCATCAAATAAACGTTGAAATCCTGATTTTTTTAAATCACTTCCCATCTGGAAGTTCTTGCAATCGGTCAGATTTTCGGATTCAAAAATGTTACCTATTTCCACGACGAGACATCGATCATCTTTTTGATGTTTTCTGTTGATTTCTTGACTACCGGAAGTAACTACCTAAGTAGATCTTTCGATTTTGGACATTTTTTCTCAGAACTTTGTCAAGTTCGCATATACGGAGAAGGTCTGCAATACTGTCGTATCAGAAACATATTTAGACAATGATGTATGAAGCCATCCCCCTGCTGTTTGTTTGCACTACACAGCTATGCAGCAAGAATTCGAATTTCAACCTATATAGCACGTCTTCTTTACAGAAACCGACATAAGGATAGTCGGGCTTGTGACTGACTTATATCATATATTCTGATCACGGATGTTTTCCCAAGAACTATTAATATCTGTGAACAGTAACGGACTAGATGTGACCTCCTCAAAGAGCGAACTCGCATGCTTATCCCATACTGAACACTTCCTCTCGCTCAAATGCAAGACTCTCCATTGAAGCTAAGTGTTTTTAAGCCATCTTGGCGCTTGATTCTTCAATACTTATTTCGGACCTTCGGGAGTGTCTGGGATAACCCGACAATTTTTCTAAGACGAAGGTGGCAAAAGTTCAATTTTTATTATTTGTCATTAAAGTGGCCATAGTAGTACACCTGCGACACAGGAGCCTTAGTAATGGGATACCTTTGGGTACGGAACCCTACCCAATGCAGTATTGAGATAAAGAAAGTTAAGATGAAAAATCGGTTGGTCAAGAGTTAATTGATCTGCTGTGAAAAAAAAAACATTTTCAGGACTACAGAAACTTGTGGCAACAAATTAACTATAAAATTAAGAACGAATCAGCGGCTTAAAATGAGAATGCATAAAACGTTGTATAATCATATAAACAATGATTTAAAACTAATTATTCACGTTTTATTCGTACAATATTAAAATCACAGCATGCCACGCCATGTACAAGCACTAAAGTCTCTCGGGGTTCACGTGGAAAAAAATCTACCCACTATACACTTGTTAATCCATATTATCATAATTCATTAGTAGCACATAATTTTAAGAATGGCATAAACAAATGTCTCAAAGCCATACAAAAAAAGATTTTATGTTGGGAAAAGAATCCATTGTCTTTAAGGCTCTTGGGTCGCATAAACGATGTTCTTCCCGAGCCTCAACCGACCAAGCCAAACAAATGAAGAGGTTTAATCACCGCAAATTCAAAGCTATTGACATTAGCATAAGACTCAAGACAATAAATAGTCATGTCTGCCAAATTGCGTATCAAACAAACGATTACAGATGGCTTATGTAAACTGGTTTTGAAAGGTTCTTCGAAACAATCAAGAGGCCCATAAACAGGCCGTAGTAAAGATCTTACTCTCCTTATTGCAGGAAGCGCAATTAACGAGAGGGTGAGATTTTCAATTTAATTTCTTTCCCTAGAAAGATCATAATATAATTTACATACATTACATGGAATGGTTTTTATGCGCGTGCCCCTGGTTCTAGTGATGGTCCTCAGATGTGATCTGATTCTTGCTTCAATTAAAAGACCTTGACGGTTGTTGGAGTAGCCGCTGGCCAGTTAACGATTCTGCAAAAGACGAGTCAATCATGACTTATACAATTTTTTTTTATACAGTGGTGTACGTGAGTTTACGGACAAAAAATTTAGCAGAATACTACAATGTCAAAGTGGAGCTCATTTGTCCTCTGAGTGAGTCTGCTCGTTCAGTAAAGCATTGTATGGAACAGCTGAATGAGCTTCTAAGTAGAGCATCGCAGAGGTCGGCCAAGTGACCAGGCCAGAAATGTTAAAATACCACAAAATTGTAGTGGGTGGCCACATGGATAAAGGAACAGTAAAAATAATGGACTGAAAGGCGAAAATCTAAAATAAATTTGTTTTTGGTGCTATTTGGAGTGCCTACACCATAATGTTTATAATAAATTAATATTAATGTTGGGGTTTTTTTAACTACTTGTATATATTTTATTTTAGGTTTTTATTTTACATTTTACAAAGTTTTCTGTTTGTTTTAAGCCCACGGCTTTTCTGCAAGAGGTTTGTTTTCTAATTTAAAATATTTTATTTCTATTAAATTAACTTATTTATTTATAAACTATCTCCTTTCATTAATTTATAATATGTTATTTGCTTACGAAGTTTCCTTTGAGGTTTCTTTTGCTCTCTCTCTGTGGATGGTTTTCAGTTTTATTGGCAGATTGTTTGGCATGTGAGGTACTGTGTTTTTGAGCTTTTTTTTTGCCATAAACATTTTGTTAAAGCTTTGTTATTGCTGCTCTTCCGATGCTTTTGATAATTGTACTAACCCGAGCCAATATTTCAAATCGCTGTTTGGATTCTACAAGAGAATAGTATATGTACTTGTCCTTGGACTCGTGGAGAAGAATGGGCAATTGCAAAGAAAGGAAAGAGTCGATTATTATTCCGGGTTATTTTACTCTTGTACCAGTTCTTTATAATGTTTCGGAAATGCACTCAAGCAATCATCGTTTTGCTTTAGATTTTTGTCTTTTTTAGAATGTGACTCTGATGTACATGTGTTTCGTGTTTGGAGCTTTTATTACATTACCAAGACTCCATCGTGCTTTAATTTTTTGTTTGACAACTTACGCGATATCTTCCGCAAGTGCTGGTTTCAATAACAATAGTAATATAATTTATTACTTAACACTTAATATAAATATATTAATATATACTTAATATTAAATCACAGATTAAAAACCGCGCTGTGAAACTTGTTTCATAAATCTTATTAAATTAGTTTCCCTCTTTAAATGCAGTTTCAGATGATCGAATTATTGCGATTCCTTATATAAAATATTATTATATGAGAGCTTGTTCTTCTACATAGAGGCAGTCTGAAATCATCGACAATTCTTAAATTATAATAATTTCACATATATTGTAGATTTCTTAGTATTTATAAATAAATACTAGAGCATTAAATTTTAGCCCGACATTCATCCATTTCAATTCACAAAACATGTTATAATACTTCACTCTTTAATTGCACTTTTAAATGATTTTGTAAAACTTTTAGTTTATTAAGACTGACGAGCAATAATTGGTATTTGGTTATATAATTGTGTTCTATATATTTACTGTACATTTTTTTGATAATCTCTTCCGAATACGATATAGAAAATTTATATTTTGTGAAAGCTTTGCACATACATAATTGGCATATAAATAAAGGCATAGTCTTTCATCTATAATAACTCCTGGTTATTTAATTTGTTGAATTTGCTCAATAAGATTATTATTATCGACGTTAAATTTTATATTTCTATCTCTTACACCTCTGTACATATTTTTGGTCTTTGCTATATTTTAATTTATTTTTACACAACCATTTGAATAAACTATAAGCATCTTTGTTGAGATTAGATTCACATAAATACATTTAAATCTTTAATATACATAAATAAAAAACAACTGACGGACAAAAATTGTACTTTGCGGAATACCTAAATTAAACTCAATTGCCGTAGAGAAAAATTCGTTTTTTTCACTCTTTGAATAATATAGATAAGAAAGATTTCCTTATTAGGTCCAAAAAAGTGTCCAACCTGAATTTCCTGCATCTATTTCTTTTTTCCATTCGTTCAGTACACAAACTTAAGTTGATTCAGTCGAATGTCCTTTGCGAAATCCTGATTGTTCTTCGCAATGTATACCATTTTCAAGCAAAAAATTTTTCAGCTGAAAACTCGCGTTTTTTCCAGTATTTTTTCGTACACTGCCATCATATTTATTGGGAGAAATTGTTCTGGGTTTTTTGCGTGCTTTTCTTTTTCCACTGGTATTATAATTTATTCTTTCCATGGAATTGGAAACACACCATCATTCATCGATGAGCTCATGATTTTTAATAGAATCGGAAAAATTCCTTCTTTGCAGTCTAATAGGATATCAATATTAAGGCCACCGTCGCCATTTTTACTTTTGATACTATTTATTATTTTTTCATTTGGAATGTATTAATTTGTTTTAATATAAAAGAATTAACTGTTACTCTTTTATTATCTTCATATTGACATAATTTGGTTTCGTTTTGAATGAATGACTATTTAAACTTTGTTTATTGTAATTTAAATGGTGTTGCTATTTTGATTTCATAATTCCATAAACTTTGCAAATTTCTTTTGTTTAATTCTGTCAAAAGTTGTGTTTTATCGTTCTTAACATATTTAATTTGATTTGGATTGATTTCATTATTTTTGCAATATTAGATCAATTTTAATTATTTCGTGATCAGATATTATCCAATATCTTTTTAATAACACTTTTACACTAGATAAAAAATCACTTAAAATGTAGTCTATAAGAGTGGATGTTGATGTTTTGTTTCTTGTACTTTCGCTTACTAACTATTGCTAATTATATTTACTTAACATTTTCATATCAAATGCTCTTTTATAGTCAATATTGAAGTCACTACGAAAACACTCTCATAAAAGCTTAGATTATTTTCTATGAGCTCACTTAACATGCTTTTTAACTCCGTAACATTCGTTTCATTCGATTTGTTTTCCCCGACTGCATTCCAACTCTTATTTTCACTTTTAATTTTTATCATAAGTAACCAGGTATTATAATCGACAGATTTTGATTTAAGTTTTTTGATACACATATGGTCACTCATCCTGTGTGTCTTGAATTTGATAAACAATTAATAACTTTGCAGTTACTCAGAGAATTACAAAAACAAATCTATGTTTCTGGACAGTCGTCTAAGACTTCAAAATTGCTAGCAAGACCATGAACATTTAAGTAGAATCCACATATTATTACTTTTTGTTTCATGAAAAATAGTATAGCTCTTATGAACTAGGCCATAAAACGAAAAGCATTTGCAGTCGATGGAACTATTTTCTTTTATTTAATTATGATGTTCAATTATCTGATCTTTTTATACTTTAAAATCATAAACGATTGTTTTATGAATTGTTCATATGCTTGAAATAATAATCAGCCGTTCATACCCAAAATCTCCCATGCAAATGTTTTTTAAGAATGAAATTTCATAGAACAATGAATTGTCCGTCAGTCAGTATTTTTAAGATTTTGTACTTAAAATAAATGAATCTGCCTTAAAACTTAATTATCTAAATTAAATAAATTTAAAATATAAAATATAAAAGAACGATCAAATAAATTAACACGATTTTTACACAATTTTATGTTATAATTTATCAATATTCCGATATTAAAATCATATGTATGGATAACAATCGTTTCCTGCACTGAGGGGGTGGGTTTTCCAAAATATTCCCTTCTTTGTTGTCGGAAAATTGGACAATGGAAACAATCTTCTTTAGCTCTCAAATTACACAAACTACAACACCGATTCAGACTTCTGTTATATGGCTTCCCACTCAAATTCAAAAGTTTCCATCTTGTTTCAAAGATCAGTGCGATATTCTTGTAGCAAAGGGAATCTTGAAAGAAGTTCCTGTCACATAAGTTCGAGTCGAGTTATCTTTAAAGAATTCTCCCTTCCGATTGACTGGCCTTAACCATCATTTGCTTGTGGCTCTTCACCACAGGATGGAGCAATGTTTTCCCATGTACACAACCATCAATCTTTATTTCGAATCTCATAATTACGCCTGTACGCCGAATACTTTAGTCAAACAGTCTGTTCATAACTTTAAACTTGAAATAAAAAGTTTCGGTAAGCCTGTTTTAAAAAAAAATTGAATAAAGGAATGTTGAACACCTTATGAAATTATTTATCAAAATTTGAGAAGCATAACAAACCGAAAACTGTACGACTGCATTGAAAATTTTTAATTTCGTTGAAATGTTTATATGATCGTTTGAGAAAATCTTCTTCCAAGTAAGATTCATCAAACTTTTTCGGAAAGGTGTTTCCTGTAATCCAGTCTTGGATTGAGCAATACTCGCAGATCCTTATAATCTATCGATATCTCAAAACGACATTCAGTTTTCCATGCTAAGTGCAAACGCTTAGTAGATCCGAATTGTAGAGAATCACATACATATCATCGATGTCTCAGTCAAATGGAGTAAAAGAAAACAGCCGATTTTTAAAGGTAAAACCATGCAATTAATCTTAACTAAATATGTTATAATAATTAATAGAAAACCGTCGACTTACTTTAGTTGAAAGAACAGTATGCTGCCTCGTTTAAGGCCTTATTTTGAACCTCATTCTAAATGATATGGACACTATAAAACGTGTTTCATGAAATTACTGATCGAACAGCGAAAAAAATTCCTTGACCAGACCACAAAATGAAACGCATGCATCAAGTTCGGAACCAACTCTCTCGATTCTCAAAAAGGATGTTTAGCCTCAAAACTATAACAGCTTTCAACGACAGTAGTTTCTTTTCTTGGCTGAATATAGCATCTTTCTTTCTATTCTAAAAAAGCAAAGTTTTCTGAAGATTTTCGTCACTACCGATTTTGACAAAAAATTGATGTGAAACAGACTTGCGTTTGAAAAAGGAGAATTCTCAATTTATTAGTCAAAATCATTACGCAGGCCACTTCCACTTTCGTCGTTACTTTTTTTTTGGTTTTTTCTTCATTTCCAGGCTGAATCAAGTGAAAACAAAACCTATGTTACAGCGAAAGTGGCCCAGAGGCTCCCGATTTACATAACTTGTTCTAAACTCTTTTCATCCAGAAATAGAAAACATTTAAGCCACTCGGATATCCATAATCCCCGTCGCCCCATGTTAATCGAAAATTTAATCCCTTATTTGAATAAGTGAATTCGCAATCAGCAGGGAACCGGGGAACACAAGTCCGACCAAGACTATTGATCCGAAATTCACATAACTTTGTGTGATCAAACAGACGTTCATTTTGCATATTGTTCATGTTTATTTATATTTCATTGGATCTTGTCATCATTCCTCGATTGGGCCGTCAGAATGCCGATAAATTTGGAATTTTGTTAAAAAAAATATGCTCACAAACTTGTTCCAATCAACAAGCAAAACAATATGACTTCTAACTGTAAAAACAAAATAGCAACAATTTTAATTACCAACTGAATTATTGGGCATCGTAAAATGTTGGTGCTTCGGAGAGCGACAAGTCCAAACAAATAATAAGACTTAAATTACAGGTTTCAGGTTTTGATTCCCCTAACAAAACATGTTTAAAATTAGTCAATAAGCCCGAGAGAAAGACCGATTTTGAAAGTTTCATCGTAAATGGTTCCCATAAGTCATGGCACTAGTCATCACTTAACGATGTTTCGCAGAACAAAATTGATTTTGCAATTCAGATCCAACCTCTTTTACAGTCCAAGTCCACAATGAACAGGCATTTTAGGATCATTTGTCATTCAAGGGAGTTACTCACTCATTGTTGGGTTGATCTGCACGTGTCCAGATACACAGCCAGGTTTTAATGTTCTAGAAACGCTGAGACACAATAGCCTCTGTTTTGGGTGGCTGGAGTTCATTGTATTAATGTCAAATATTGACAAACTAAAAGAGGCTTGAGACGGGGATTCTGGAGAATTGGCTCAGATCATCTGCATACTGAAGTAGCTTACTAAATACTTAAAAATGACCTCACTCGTTATGAAGCTAAGCCAACCGGTTAAAGAGGTTGTTTAACCTGGTTAATTTACTGACTAGGCAGACATGCGTCCAAAAACGACCTTTAGAATTATAAATGTTGTTTAGAAGCTACAATTTGAATGATGGACAGGGAGGAAGATGCAAAGATGTTTGGTTATCTTAACAAGACTTTCGGAAAATCAGCAATCACCTGACTAGCGCCTGAATCGCTTCGAATCATGGCATCAGAATGTCTAATCAAACAAAAAAAAGGTGGTCTTCCGTGGGAACACAACTGGAACTGGGCGTGTTTTTTCTTTTAAATCCTAGCTCGTGTTTAGGAAGCAAGCATGTTTCATTAGCACCATTTAAAAAAATTGAGGAACGCAGCGACTAGTGTTGAGATGATAGCAGAATTGTGTAGCTTCGACGAGTTGTGAATCAGTAGTCGATCCAGCCAAATGCAATGCAGAAGCGCAATATACAGGGATGCTTTGGGTGGCTCATTTGTGCAGTCTGTTACAAGGTGACCGTGACTGCATTAATTTTAAGTGCTGCTTAATTAGTACATAATCTAGCCGTGTTTAAATCGCAGTCATGGGGGGCCAACCCATCCCATTTTAATCGCTATTGAAGGATTTTGATTGTTCCAAATATTTCTTTAAGAGGCGACTTTATCTTTGCTTCTCTGTCTTGATAAGCTAGGAAGTTCTGGTCTGAGTTTCTTCTGTACGATCTTTTCACTATTGACCTCAGATACCTTCTCGATGTCGATGGCTTGATCTTCGTCCACTGCCCATCATTGCCACTAAATTCATTTTCATCTTCCCAAGTATAGTATAGTATGTGCCTTCATAAAGGGGTTTTCAATAAGGACTTAACTTCTTCTTTTGGTTACATAAAACGACAACCAATTGAGATATTTCAAAAACTTACTTATTGGCTTGAAGTTCAATCAAAACATTGATGAATGGAACTGGACTTCGTTCTTGTGGGCACGTTTGCAGCGGTCGATTCGTTCACTCAATTTCGGCCACACATTTCGGCGGCTATTTGGCGTTCAGTGTTGGCTATCTAGAGGCGTTAAATCACACGATCGAGGCGGCCTATCAACTTGCTCATAGTTTGAGGTAACACACTCATCAAACTTACTCTTCAATAAATCGATTGTAAGGTGTGCTGTGTGGCTTGTGGCACCATCCTGTTGAAACCACATTTCGTCCATGCCGCGAAAACGCTGGCCATTCACAATAACGTGCTTATTGATGAACCCATTGAGCCAAAACTGAGCTTCGTCACTGCAGATGATTTTGCGATAAAATTCATCATCTTGGCGCATCTTCTCCAGAGCCCAATCGGAGAACGTACGTCACTTCAAATGGTCCATAGGCTTCAATTCTTAAGTCAGCTTGATCTTGTTAGGGTGAAAACCAAGATCCTTACGCAAAATACGCCATAATGTGGTCTGAGCGATGTCCTGTTCATGAGAACGCCGCGCCGTGCAATTGACTGATTTGGATCGTTTGCTACGGACGCCTGAATGGCAGCGATATTTTCGACACTTCGACTTACCCGTCTCACTCACACGGCAACATTACACAACGAATATGTAGACTCAAATTTTGCACTAAACTTGTTATTGCCTGTCTACCAGGGCGAGAGTTACGACCGAAAATTGAAGTTAACGCTTTTAAAGTTGCGGTCAACGACTCCAAATTTTGGTACAAAATTTTTATAATTTGCAAACGGTGCTCGATCGTGTGTTCTTTACCTCGATGGAAAGTTTCATGTTTAGTGAAAGAATACGTTCACAAAATAAATTCAAAGTTGTCAAGTCCCTATTGGAAAAGCCTTTATAAGAAGTCTGTAGCCAGGCTCGGTGGTGGAGAACTTCAGCTACACTGTCCGACGCCCTTTCCAATTCGAATAGTTTTTTAACTTGAGACGTATTCGATTTCAATGTATTTCAAAATGAGAAATTAAGTAAGATTCAAGGTTTTAGGGTTCCGTTCTCAAACAGTCCAAAGGAACCCTATTACTTAGACTCCGCTGTCCGTCTATCTGTTCGTCCGTCCATCTGTCACAGAGCTGTTTCTCCTAGGACGTTATAGGGCGACACTTTCAATTTTCAAAGATTATAAACTGATTTTGCTGCCACAACAACAAATAATAAAATCGTATAAAGTAAAAATTAAATGGGAGTAAACATACCAAAAAAGTTCTTCATGAAATCGCAACTCAACTAAGCACCTTACAGTAGAAAATTTAAACTTCAAAAATTTTTCAATTACGCGATCATTTTTTCCATCCCAAAAAATGTAAAAGTTCGAATTCCAATAAGAAAAGTGACAACAAAAAAACATTTTGAAACTTGTGGAACGAGTGACAAAATGTTATGGTGTAAGTGCGAATTGAATGAATGCAACCAAGCGAAGTGTGCGTGTTATGCATTCTTGACGGCATTTTTCTCAATCCAAAATAAAAAATATTCTTACAATGTAATTTTCTAAATAGAATTTATTAAAAAACCTATTTCATGTGATTTTGATTTGTATTTGAATTATGATTGTCCCAGTCTTTCAATAAATCGCTTAGATCAGATGTTGTTCGAAATGATTACGCATTTAAGGCACACAACGATATTCAATGTTAACATTTTTACTTATTTTTTAAAATTTCAAATACCTTCTTTAAAACAATTTTTTGAATACTTTGGCGTCTGTAACTTTAACACGTTCCAGATTCACATGATTCCTTGTCTTACATTATTTGTTTTAAGAAAATACAATTACAATCAGTATCTTTAGGTGCGACAGTAAAACACGTATTAGGGTAGGGAATTGGCATGTGCTCTAACAACAATACATTTTGACGTCAGAATCAAAGATTCACACATTTCTAAAATACCACCTTGTTAAAAAAGTTCCCAGAATTTATTCAGAAAATTAAAAATACAAGTTTATTCATCTAAATCTATATTGTCCCCTTCAAAGTAATCACAATCGAGTGCAACACACTTATACAAGCGCTTGATCCAATCCTCGAAACATTTTTTATATTCGCTTTTCGGTATGTCCATCAGTGATTCCTGCCTGCGATTTTTCTTTTACTTCCTCTCGTCTGCTGAAACGCGTTCCCCGTAATGGTTTTTAAGTCGATTGAACTCAGAGCTGTCACAGGGAGCCAAATGAGGTGAATTCGGTTGCTGTTGGATGGTGGTTGTTGCATTTATAGTCAAAAAACTAATAATAATGACACTGTACGACGGTGTGTTATCATGGTGCAAAATGCACGAGTTTTCTGCCCACAATTCTGGTCTCTTTCGGCGAATTGCTTCATGCAAACGTCTCCTAACGCCCAAATAATAATCTTTCTTTACTGTCTGAACTTCTTTCAAAAATTCATGATGCACTACACCATTGTAAACCATGAAAACCGTGAGCAATGCCTTCGTTTTTGACTGAAAACGATTTGGTGTTTTTGGTCTCGGCTCATTTGGTAAAGGCCATGAAGTGCCTGATGTCTGGATTGCGTGGCATACTCATAAGCGCACGTCTCGTCTCCATTAATAATTCAGCCTCGCAAATCATGTGTTTGCGACGTCCATTTTTAAAATTGATAAAAATCGCCAACACACACAGAGATAGATGTACTCTAGACTACATAACTTTTGCAAATGTCAAACTACGACGCTATGATTTAGAGGAAATATCAAAAACAGACGTACCAACTTACAAAAACACAGAACTCAAATAGGAACGATGGGAGCGCCACGCGGTGGTTATTCCGGGAACTTTTTGATCAACAACAATCTTTAAAACTTGTTTTCGTTTTAAATCCTTTTGTAAACTTTTTTATTTCCCATCTGAAAATTCTCATTGGAATTACAACTAAGACGGTGTCGATAGTAATTATAATAATTATAATAGTAATAATAATTAATTATAAAACAGTCTACTTAAAAAATGACAAAGATGAAAGAATCAGAATAAAAACGAAGGTTTTTTTAGATATTAGATTATATTGGAATTCTCTTTTAATTTCTTAAAAGTTGAACAATAAGGAATAATTCATTTCATTTAAACGTCAAAATTCATCGTACAGTAAGTTTCGACATTCATATCTCGATGAAATTGGGTTGTCAGTATCTTGTTGGGCCTCCACCAGATTGAAAGACAGCTTGTAGTCGACGTGGCATAGAAGAGACCAGACTTTGGGTACACGATCCCATTCTATTAAAAGAGCTTCCTTCAGAGTCGCTTTTGACGAAATTCGGTTTTTTTTTCAATCCTTTTTTTTTTTCATTTAAAAATTCATGTTACTTAAATGCTAGACAAAAATTCTTAAATCTAGCTTAACTTATTTAACTATGTCTTAAATAACTTACTGGCCCTCTGCGGGCGCTCTAAGCTAAGCCTAACAAATTAAAATAATGTCTTTCGACTTAAGACGAAATTCGGTGTTTATGGAGTTGTTTTTCTAAGTAGTCCCATAAATACTCTATTGGGTTTAAGTCCGGCCTCTGTGGTGGAGAATTCAATTGTCTTGGAGCGTAGTATAACAACCTTACCTTAACTTTTCGAGCGGTGTGCTTAGGGTCATTATCTTGTCGGACCTTCAGAGGGCGTTCGAAACTAAATCCAAATAAATCCTTATTGAAAAACTAAAAAAAAATATCGGATAAGCTTGCCAACTATTTATTATGCCGACAACAACGTACTCGACTGGAAGAGTACATCTCAGAATCTTTGGCAGTAGAGCTAGGAGTACCCCAAGGATCAATACTTGGAATGCTGCTATTTGTCATATATATTAAGGGGGGAAATCACAGTAAAATTTTTAATTTTTCGAAAAAAAAAAATGTTCGCTTAAAAGGTGCTTTAGGGCCTAAAAAATAATATACCAAATACTGGAATACGGCAAAAGTGTCCGAGTGACCAAATTTTTCACTCTGCGGTAACAACTCTCCGGTATGCTCATATATTTTCATATGGTTTCTCAGTACTTAAAACTTTAGACGCGTTTTTCTCGAAACCACTTTTTTTGAGCTCGCCGAAGACATATGTAACTCGAACAAATCTTTACCGATCGACTTGAAATTTTGACAGTAGCTTCGAAATATATTTCTCCAAGCAGCTACGTAGGACTTTTTATTTTATATGGCTTAATTTTTTTTTATCGACGATTTTATGGCGTTTTTTTTTGTTAAAAATTTAACTTTATTTTCAAACATGCACCATTTTGTAAAAAATCAATATATCGAAAAAATCCAACGTAGCTCGCTAGCTGTTGTTATATGAAAGCTTAAAAATTTTAGTGTGCTTCCAGGTCAAAAATTAAGGAGTCTACGTCTTCGGCCATCGACACGCTTTCAAAAATAGGCGCCTTGGGGCATATGCTGCGCAGCCGCCATTTTTAAATATTTTTCATTGAAAAAATTACATTTTGTACTTTTTTTTGTATTGCTATAAAACCCACTTTACAGATTTTCGGTTCATACTTTTATTCAGCCAAAATTAATTCCCGCAAATATGCCTATTCCCCTGTAACGACTTGGAAAAGGTTCTTCAGTTAGTTTTCCAAAATCTGGCTTTTCGCCTATGGTGCACTAAATTATGTATCTGGTTGAATGTATTAATCAAATTAATGTGGATTTAGAAAATGTTTCGAATTACTTAAAAATGAATAAATTAAAATTTAATACTAGTAAAACAAAAGCTATGGTCAGACATAAAAATAATTATCGATAGTTTTATAATTGAGCGAGTAAATGAAATTAAATATTTGGGTGTTATAATCGATAAAGAATTGAAATTTGATTAACGTTTAAGTTAAATTTGTTTTTTCAATCGTATCAGGCTAAAAATTATCAATTAATAGTGCAATAAAAATGTATAATGTCATGATAAAACCCCATTTTGAATACTGCTCAACAATCGTATTTCTGAGCCAAAATCATGTATGATAGACGCTCTTAAATGATTGCCTTTAAACCAAAGAACATGAATATTTTTTTTTTGTATTTAAAATAAGAATAATCTTTCACCAAAGTATTAACCAAACCAATTATTTTATGTGGCGGATGTTTATGAACCATATAATTTAAGAAATGGTGATAATTTTAGGCTTGGATTTTTTTTGTAATAATAGATCTCAAAATTTACTATTGTACATTGGTTTGAAATTATTAAATAGTTTTCCAAATGAATTATAAACTGAACATACTATCAATATCTTTAAAAGAATGTTAGTTCCGTAAATCAAATTGCACTACAATTAAGTTATTTTATTTAGTTTTTAAGAATTATTATACCTTTGTTAAAATAGCTTAAAGCTACATCTATCTAACTATTCAGCCGGGATCCAAGCTTAATTTCTCAATTGACGGCCGTAGATTTTCTTCTAATACTATATGTCATGATGCATATGCTGCTCCATGTTACCTTAAATAAACACCAGCTTTTCTACGCCGGACCAAGGCATGTGTAAGGTTGAAGTGTGTATAAAAGGTTCAAAATACATGGAGTTTAAAGAATAACAGATCACTGTTACAGGCAAAGCATTTTTGCCAAAGTAGTTTGCCAGGACACGAGTCAATAAAAAAAGAAAGGGAGGCTCAATGGGTCATTGGTATTCCCAAGGAAGAGAAGCATTTTGTTTGTTAGTCAAAATGAGTACTATCGAAAATTATTCTCCTTAAATACTAATTGACCCTCCTAAGCATTCCCAATGTCGTTCAATCAGCTGACCTACGATATCGCTTAATAGGTTGACCGAGTCCTATTACATCCTGAAACGATCGCATTGAACATCTGGCAATTGGGGGTGATGACCATCGAGCGACACTTGTACTGCGGAACAGATTTTTGTTTACAAAAATGAATATGCCTTGGTGCAATGCGCTGTCACTGGGTCATACGTTTACTGATATGTGTTTTGTGTGGCGCCATCGCATTTGGGTTAGTGAACGTTTATGTCGTGTGCCGTCATTGCCACTAACATGTAAGGTGTTAGATGATGTGTAGGTACACTACACATGCTCCCCCATACCACTGTTCTTCGTAGATCTTGAACTTCCATTTCAATGCCGCTCTTTCGCCAAACACTTGAAGGACCATCGTGACCAAAAATGTTGTACTTGCTCTCGTCGGTGAACATAACTTTCTTCCAGAAAGAGAGATCAGCGTCTTTGTGCAGAGAGCAAAGTCCTTACGTTTTTTCTTATTCAGTTCACTTATGGACGGTTTCGTTCTTGGTGTTCTTGAAAAATATCCACGTCTGTTAAGAGTCCTTTCGATTGTACTATTTGTTTGATTGTAGGACAATTAGTTTTCGGACTTTTCCGGATAGTGTTTAGAATGAGCCTCTCACTCCTCTCATTTAATTTGAGTGGACGGCCTGTTCTTCGCACGTACTCAACACTTCCCGTTTTTTTTTTGACGTTTCTATGATGTGTTGTGCAGTTGTTTTGCTTTCAATTCAATTCAATCCAATTTATTTAACATAAAGATAAGTACAATAAGACAGGGTCTTTTATAGTACAAACAGTATTATGAGTTCAAATGATAAAGAAAATCCATAAAATGAAAAATACATAAAAAAAATAAATAAATAATAGCAAAACGGATTGTTCAAGAAAAAAATCAAAAAAATTAAAACAAAACATTCTTTGATAGAACAGATATTCGATCGAATCTCTTAAGCCCATAAATGTATCTGACTGTGTCATTGAAGGCAACCTGAAGTTTGTGCTATGATAAGGAGTCAAGATTACAGTAGACCACCTCAGCGTACGTTATAAGAGGAACAATTAGATTTAAAAAAATCGTCGACGAGTTTCGATAGGAGTGAAGGCAGCAGTGTACCTTTTAAAGAGCGGTATAACGTGCGATTTTGCAGAGTTTATGCGAAGTCCATTATCGACTGCCCACCGATAAATAGCCAATGAGTCTGCATATAAGTCCACGGCAATTTCATTTAAACTGTCAATAGGTCTGGACCATGAAAACTGAACATCATCGGCATAGAGATGTAATGCGACATGTTTACAGTCAAATGGCAGGTCATTGATGAACATACAAAACAGTATGGGACCGAGTATAGATCCTTGAGGAACTCCGCATAACACACGTTTTAACTCCGAAGATCTGTTTCCAACCACAACTTTCTGAAACCGATTGTGAAGAAAACTACGTACAAGTTTTACTGCACTGTCACTAAAATTGAAAAAGTGTCGAAGTTTGAAGCAGAGCAGTTCATGATTAATTGAATCAAAAGCCTTAGAGAATTCCAGCAAGCAAAAAAGTAAGGTTATCCTTGTCAAAATTAGTCCTTATCTCTTCCATAATGTTGACCATGGCAGTAGAGCAGCTATGGCCCAGACGAAAGCCAGACTGAAGACGATAAAGCAATGAATGTTGCTCCAGATTATTACAGATTTGCTTAGCTAGGTTCTTCTCAAAAATTTTCGACAGACAGGGTAAAATACTTATTGGTCTAAAGTCATTAACAGAGCTAGCACTAGATTTTTTAGCTACTTGAATAACCCTTGCAGTCTTCCACAATTGTGGAAAAATGCCCGAAGTTATGCAGGAGTTTAAAATATGAGTTAGTGTTTCAATGATGAACGGCAAAATCATTTTGAGAAACCTAAGAGGAATCCCATCTTCTCCAACTGTATTTGACTTCATGGAATTAAACGCTTCAAGAACGTCTAAGCATGATACTATGTACTTATATTAAAATCTAACCGAGGGAACAAATTAGAATTGCTGGAAGATGACCTAGCGGAATGTTCTTCGACACTATTAGCTAGAAAATGATCATTTAAAACGTCTGGATCAAATTTGCACTCTTGAATATGTTTACCACTCACGCCAATTTGGCGAAGATTGCGCCAGAGTGTCTTTGACGGAAGTTTGCAATCCAACTTCCGGTTGTTATAGTTCTTTTTAGATTCACGAACTGTGCGTGAAGCACAGTTACGAGCACGAGTATACAAAAACTTTGACTTTGCTTCCACTTTCTGTAAAGTCTATTTCTAACACGAAGTGAATTAACTACGTCCGAAGTAAACCAGGTGCAGGTATTATTTCGGATTATTGCGGTTTTCAAAGGTATCAGATTTTAGATTGAAAAAATAGTAGCTTTTCATTGGGATCAGGTGAAAGCCAACAGCAATCCCATGGTACTAATCCAGCAGCTCTATCAAGAAGATTGAAGTCAGCAGCATTCAGATCCTTAAAAGAGAAGTGTGCTAGTGATGAATTACGTGAAAAACTTATGTCCAAGGTAATAAAAATTAAGTCATGATCAGAGATAGAATCAATCGATAATTGTTGAAGTAAAAGAAGTGATGATGTGTTAGCTACAATAATCAAATCTAGAAGACTGCGGGCAAAAGTAGGAGAAAAACTAGTGGAGTTAGAGTTAGCAATAGACAGACCATAAGAAAGACATAAATCAGTAATTTGATGAGCACGAGAATCAGAATTCAATAGATCAGCGTTAAAATCACCACAGATTTGCTTTTGCCTACTGTACGGGAAATTTCTCCTAAACACTTGCCTTCCTTGGTAAACAAATTTACGACCACTTGGTGGAAATCTTGGGTCGTGTCTTTCGATTCTTTTTTTTTTTTGCAAAGATGTGAACTCACAGAGCACTGAATACAAAATGACAGCATTTTTGCTAAAGTTGTAATTGAAAACTAAAAAATTAACGGGATCAGTCATCGTACGATGAATTGTGTCGTTTGGATTGCAAAAAAAATTTGAGCAAAAGGTATGGAACATCGGTAATAAAAAGATCATTAGTCATAAGTAATAAAAAAAAATTAAAAGAGGTAGTCCTATCCAGATACATAAATATATTAACTTTGTCTATCGTACAATGAATTTTGACGGCATGTGTATGCAAGTGCGGTATTATGAGAAATCTTAAATCGAAGAAATATGGTGTTAAAATTTTTTAGGAGGCGCGGAACCCTTCGTGGGAAAGTCAGGTCTCATTTGCCTATACTTTTTCTTACGAAGTTTAGGAAAATTATTGCTTATAGCACTAACAACGTGGTGCGAAAAACTGGAAAAGACAGCTAAGAGATACTGCGTTGAACCTATACGACTGAGCTGTGCAGATTTTCTTAGTTCATGCTTTTATTTTACGTTCGCCTTTGTCAACTAGTGAAAGAACTTTATTAATGAATATTTGCCACCAAAAACTCACTGAACTTATTTTGATTGATTGTTCTTTTCGAGCTGAATAAATCCACCAGCTTCTATAGAGTAAATTCGGGTATTGTGATATGGTTGGGTAATGTGATGTATCACAATATTTTCTGAAATACGCCATTCGCGATAAGGATTTTCTTATCTACATAACAGAACCAGAAATAAACACATGCTGCAAAACAGATGTGCGCTCGCATTCGTTCTATTTGCTATCATTTCAGTGAAATTGTATCGGCAGTGCGGACGAAGTTTTTTTTGCGTGAGCTTTATGTGTTTTTAAGTCAAAATTGAAGAAGAGTTTTGAACAGAAATATTGAAATCAGTTCCTGTGTAAATCAGAATAGCCACAAATTGGGCGAGTGTTTAATTTGCTTAAGTATTTTTTTTTATAAAAACTCATCATTGTTTCAAAACTCGGCAAATGTGATATGGTCAAAATAGGGTAATGTAATATACTATATCACATTACCCACATATTATTTCCAATTAATTATAAGTTATTAAAGATAATTATAATTATTTCCAGTTCATTCCAAAGAAAGGTGAAATACGCAAATGGGATGCGGACGCAATGAGAAAGGCTATTATGGCAGTCAGAGAGGAAGCAATGGGCATACTTTTGGCGTCGAAAACGTTTGGAGTTCCATTTGCAACACTGCAAAGGGCAGCTCGCAGTAATAAACAAATAAACGATATTTTAACGACGCCTTTGGGACGCAAACCTGTTTTTAGCCAGGAAGTGGAATTGGAGCTGGTGAAATACATAAAGGAAATGGAATCACGCTTTTGGGGACTAACTCGCAGTGATATTCGCTCACGAAAATTCCAAGTGGCAAAACGAAATAGCATTGCGAACCCATTTTCAGCAATGAAAGAATGCGCTGGAAAGGACTGGCTGTATGCATTTCTGAAAAGACACAAATCAGAAATAAGCATTAGGATTCCAACAGGAACCTCAATTGACAGAGCAAAAGGCCTTAATGCTGAGAATGTGGGCAGATTTTACACTTTACTGGAACAGGAATATGAAAAATATTATTTTTCCCCAATTTGTATATGGAATGTGGATGAGACAGGAGTGTCTATTGTTCAAAGCACACAACCAAAAATCCTAGCAGCGAAAGGAAAGAGGCAAATAGGTTGAATGACGTCTGCAGAGCGGGGCTCTCTCATAACTTTTGTTTCACCATTCTTCATTTTTCCCAGAAAAAAACATTCTCCAATTTTAAAGAAACATGCTCTTCCTAGTTCCGATTCTGCTTGCCACATTTCTGGATGGATACAAATTCCGATATTTTCTAAATGGTTTGATCATTTCTTGCGGTTCACAAACCCTTTAAAAGAGATCCCTGTGCTGCTGGTCTTAGACGGTCATTACAGTCATACACGAAATATTGAGGTTCTGGAAAAAGCTCGACAAAATGGTGTTGTAATTATATCCTTACCACCGCATTGTACTCACAAAATGCAACCATTGAGATTTCTCCACCACCCAAACTTCAACCGTCTACCAGCAGAAGATGTAAAAGATCAGTCGCAAAGGTACTTACAACATCACCGTATAAAATAGCCTTGGAAGAGAGCATTCGAAACACCGAAAAACGTAAAAAAGCAGTGCGAAAAGAACAATACCAGTTAAATCAAAACGGGCAAAGCAAACTATAGTAAGGTCATCGAGCGATTCGGATGAAAGTTTGCACTTGCCGAGCTCAGACGACGATCCTTGGGCAGATACTCCATTCAACAAGGACAGTGTAAATTGTGTGGTTAAAAACTATTCGGGTAATGTGATATAGTATATCACATTACCCGCCAATTTCATTCAAGGGAGTAAAAGTACGTTTTCACATTTTTTCAAAATATCTTAAAATTGGCTTACGCTATGGAACTCTTGGTTCCTAATATAATGCGCAATACACCAAGAAACTAAAAGACATAGCGCTGTATGAGATATGTCATAAAAATTACGAGAAGTTGTTAGAAAACAAATACCTATATCACATTACCCGAAGTTACTCTAACCTATTTTTTTGGGAGCTCTCTGTACCGGTTCAGTACTCATGTTATTGAAGGCACATTCCATATTTTATCAGAAATTTAGAAAGAAAAACGTACCTTTACTCTTATTTTCAACTTTTTCCTCAATAGGTCTTCTTTGTTCATCACTGTCATCTTTCATTATTTATTTATTAAAACTTTAAAAAGTTCAAGCCAATTTGAGGTAAATTTTTCATGTTTGCATAAGTAAACATTCATGTGTTTATGTGTTTGCGTAGCACCCAACGCTATCATTAGATAAAATCTAGAGCAGGTGGCACAAACCTGCTTTAACAAAACGTTCACGCAGTTTTTCATTTCCATAAGAATGCCTCTCAACTTGCAAATGATCAAGGCATTTGCGTTTCACCAAGGTTGCTTAAAAGTTCTCCAGGTTTCCATTGAATTGATTGAATTGATTTTACCAAACATAAAAACGAGCATAAAGCGTATTTATTGTTCGGTTTTCCACTTAAATGCTAACGACCAAGTTTGATGATGCTCCTTCTCTACAACATGTATCTTAGCCACAATTAACAGATAATTTTACATTTCAACTTCGTTCTTTGGTCAGAAGCCAACCAAAGTATGTAAATCCTTTTAACACGCTATCTACTTCTCTCATCATTCTAGATAAACATCCAGTTGCAGAAAAGATACCAGAATACCTGATGCAGAGCAGGAGCCATACTTTATACACATTGATAGGTAATGCCTTCGCATGGGATAACCTTTGCAATCGAAGGCAGGAGAACAGTCCGTCGTCGTACGTTTGATGGTGATTAAATTACACCACATAGAAAGTAGATTTAAGTGTATTTTTTTACTGGCATAATAATGGTCAGCTAGGCGGATTGAAGCTTTGGCGCCACTTCTTTACCTACCAAGTCGAAAATGATTGCGATTGAAGCAAAAAAAAAACAAACAAAAAAAAATCTTAGGAATGAGGCACCATGCGTGGAGACGCGTCGTGCAGAAAAACAATAAAATTAAGTACACACGCTGTTGCGTGCGTTCCACTGCGATGAATTGAAACAAAACTGCCCTTTTTCGTTGCGTTAATTTATTTTAAATGACAGCCCCAAGTCCATGCATCTTCAGTAATGGCATAAAATGCCTTCACTTGTAGTTGTAGATGCATCTGATTCTAAAAGATGCATTAAAATGATGGCAGAATCAGGTATCACACGATCTGGATCGCTGATCGTGTCCAGTACCAGTATCTATCCGAACATTCGCCTTGCGCGATCAACGCAAACTAATGAAATTGAAATAAATTAGGTTGGCAAGCTTGTTGTTTTTGTGTTGTGGTTTTGGATGTCTGTACTATTTTTAGAAATGTCTGCACACGCAGGACCATCATCGTAAAATAGAATGGACACTGGTCGACAGATCGCCGAGAGGTTTTCTGCGTGATAATTACAACAAATCGTTAAGATGCCTATTTTTGGAGCCCAAAGGCGCCAAACACGAGATGCGGGCTTGCGCTTCCTTCAATCTGTCGGCCACCAATCGAACGCCATAGCCATTAAGTTGACGATGCATAGTGCTTGTCCTGTCGGTCGTCATGATTGATGGTAATTGGGATGCATAAGCAACCATTAAACTTACTGATATTATTTTAAGCAGTTTCGATTGCGTTGCATCGACATCGAATCAAATCTGTAAAAGGGCTCAATAAATTTCGATATTATTTTGATTCATCAAAAAGGTTCAGATGTGCTTGGCTTTTGGATCTTTTGAAAAAATGAGCCACTAGGGGATGTTGGGTAAGGTTATGTAGAACCGTCTCCTAGACTAGGGATCTTCCAAGAATTTTGTTTTTAAAGACAACTTGGGATACAAGGCTTTTGGACCCTTGTTAGCAGCACCAGATTTGATGGATAACAGATGGAGGAGGGAAGTGTTGTTTATGAATGGATTTTTAAGGGGATGCTAAGGTATAAACAATTTGAATGCACAGTATTTTAAGAAATTTCAAGTCGATTGGAGTGAAATTGACGAAGTTACAAGTATTTTTTTTATACCTTTCGGATGAACGTTTTAAACCAGACTTTTTTGTGTTCAAAACTTTAAAGCGTTTTCCCCACAGATCACGTTTTTAAAGTCGGTGTCCTTCATTACTTCAAAACTACTGTACCGATTTCTTTTGAAATTTTGAACACTATTTTTGTGCATAATTTACGAGGCAACGCTGGAGAGTTTGTTTAAATTTATTTATAATTTTTATTTGAAAAAAGCAAATTAGCCGATTTTTTTGCGCAAAGAATCGCGTTTTTCCCTTCAAAGTGTTCCAAAAAAGTGAGAAATTAATAATTCGAAAAACCCGTCCGTCATTATCTATTATCGAACGAATGAACTTTGATGTGTTGATTCCTGATGATCCAGCACCAAGTTATGAGGTTCACCGCAATTGTCCTTTTTTCCGAGACACGTTCGAATAATTGTTGCCATTGCCGTGTATTTTTAGTTTTAATAAAGACATTTTAAATGTGTCTGTAAATCTTAAGAGAGACTTTGTCCTTGGAGTGCCATATTTCAGATGTTTACATGTTTTTTAAAGGAAACGAGCAAAGCTTTTTGAGTGCGGTTCTTTTCTTGCATTTATTCATGATAAACTGAACTTTAAACATTTTTTTTTTGAAAAAAAAAACCCATATTTGGCGGCCGTTGCAGCTCCGCCTCAAATCGCGGGGGTTACCGCCTGACATCACTGCCCCCTCTTTGTTGATCTGAAACACAATTTTCGTGTTTTTTGTTCGGTTTCTAAGCAAAAAAGGTGTCAAAGCAGACGCGCTTACACCTGCAGGAACTCAGCTAGCCGGGCGCTCCGCTGACACGGTCAGAGCGCGCTGACGGTGTGAACTTCAAACGCTTTAAAAATATCGTAAACGTTCGAAATCCGGGAAACGCTTCGACAGTTTTATTTCTACTTACATGAAGGATAGAAATCCGTAAAAAAAATTTTTTTGAAAATTTCAAGGATAAAGTCCCCCTTAAAAGGCCATGCCTTTTTTCGTTCGAATTAACCATGCATTCCCCTAAAGGAATTGTAAAAGGAACTTTATTTCTAGGTTGTTATTCGGTATACAAACACAGAAAAAAAGATCAGCTTTATAAGTTATTATTAAAGCTACTAATTTTTAAGTATAATGAACAAAACCAAAACTATTTAAAAAAAAATACGTTAAGAGTTCCTATTACATTATTTAATAATTTTATTGGAATCACACTGTCTATATTTTGAGACCCCTCCAAATTAATTTCGACTAAGGACGCATTTTGCACGGATTTAATTCTTAAAAGTATTTTTTTAACTTTAAGAGTAATTGTAAATGTAAACTTACAAGATTGTATGACTGACTAATATGACTAATCATTGGGTTAGAAGGCGCGGTTGGTCAAGATGCCTGCCTTTTATTAGATCAATTTATAGTTCCAAGATTCAGTTCCAGAAAACAGCTAACTTCCGAATCTGATCTAGTCACCATTTGCCAATGGGATGAAATTTTTGTCACTTTCAGGAGTTGTGAATAACCAATAGTAGTAAAGTAAGTTATTTAGTTAAGTGGGTGAAGGAATTCTTAGGTCGTGTAGTGAAAAATTATGTTTTGTGTAGGTGATCTGTCATTGGCATAACACTGAAAGCAAGGTGATGGATCAAACCTCCAAACTCAAGTGCATCAACTTTATCTAAACTAAAGCTGTCAATTCTCCGTCCCATTTTAAACTCTACCCGTGAAGCAATCGAAACCAAAATACACCATATTTCCATTCGCATCTCATATACTACCAAAAACTTTTATATCGATTCTGTTACGGTTTCGGATAGTTTTAATTTCGTTGGTTTCGGTTACGGTTAAGGAGCTCCATAACATCCCTATCTCCATTTTTTATGTGCATGTTTTCCGATCATAGGTCTCCTGTACATGCCTGATAATTTGCCTTCGTTACTAAAGTCGCGTAGCACTGTAAGTTGGCAAGATGTTCATCCCATTTTCTCACAGTTGAGCGTGGGTTGTTTAGTAGTTTTTTGCAAAAAGGTTCCGGAAAGACAAGTGAGAAAAAGTCGCGTAAGGTAGGTGACCCCTTAAGGTAAGATCAAGTAGAGAATTTATTGGACCCAAAACGGAGCGGTGGTAAAATTAAGGAACTTACTTTCGCTTATAATTTCATGTTTTTTTAACTCTTTGCGCCCTATTTCTTCTCAGATAGAACCTGAACCATTTAAGGATAAACCCAGGGAAACCAGCGTTTTTCAGTTTTCCCAAGAAAATATTGTGGTTAACCATATCGAAAGTTTTGGTTAAATCAATAAATAAACCAGCCGCACATTTTTTTCCATTGAAATATGACATTATTTGAGAACAATACTGTAAAGGTGCATCTTCCATAGACTTGTAGGATTGAAAGATTTTGTTTAAGTTAAGAAACTCACTATCCTATTCTTCATAAGTTTTTCAAAAACTTTGTGATGGTTGGAAGGAGAAAAATAGGTCTTTAGTTGTTAATCACTGGAGGAGAACCTTTTTTAAACAGTGGTACTACTGTGTCCAAAAAATAAGGTGACATATGAATTTAAACTGCGCGCGTCGAAGGATTTGGAGATTTTTCTTACTTTTTAGGTTGGTAGTACTGTCAGTGACATCTATGTGAAATTTCATGTCTAAATATATTCATAGTGTTTGAGATACGCGTCGTTTTGTGAGCTGCTAAAAGTGAGTTTTTCGTTTTTTGCGATGTCGAAATTTATTGAGCAAAGAATTTGCATTAAATTTTGTTTGCGGAATCAATTTTCAGCTGCGGATACGTTGAGGATGGTGCAGAAAGCCTTTGATGATGAGGCTATGTCTAAAATAATTTGTTTACAAGTGGTATAGTGATTTCCAAGCCGGCCGTGAACGTGTCGAAGACGAAGAGCGTTCTGGGCGACCATCAACCTCAACCGATGAAGCTCACGTCCAACAAATTAAAGATTTGGTGCTGAAAAACCATCGATTAACGATTAGAGACCTTGCTGATGAAGTTGGCTTATCGAAAGGCTCAGTAAATACCATTTTGAAGGATGCTTTGGGCCTCAAGCGCGTCAAATCTCGACTGGTACCGAAAACATTGAATTTTTTGGAAAAAAGGCGTCGCGTTGAAGTGTGTGAAACAATGCTTTCCGACTACCAGGATGTCATGAAACGCATTGTAACTGGCGATGAAACTTGGATCTATGCTTATGACCCCGAAACAACCGATCAATCGAGCGAATATCGTGCCAAAGGAGAGTTTTTTACACCACGATAATGCACCATCCCATACCGCACTCGTAATTCGTGATCATTTCGCCAAAAACTCAACCCATATCGTTCCGCAACCACCGTATTCACCTGATCTGGCGCCGTGCGACTTCTGGCTGTTCAAAAAGCTCAAAAGACCGCTCCGGGGACACCGTTTTGATACGATAGAGGAGATTCAAGCCGCAGCGAAGACGGAACTGAAGGCCATCCCGGAAAGTGACTACAACCAGTGTTTCAAAGATTGGAAAATCCGTTGGCATAAGTGCATTGCATCGGGAGGGGAATACTTTGAAGGGGATGAAATTGATTTGGAAGAATAAATAAAGAATTTTCAAAATAAATACAATGTCACCTTATTTTATTTTTTGGACACAGTAGTATGTCAGGAAAGACTCTGCAAGTACGCAGTGATTAAAAATATAGGCCAAGATATCCATTATGAAATAGCCAATTTTTTAAGGACCATTAGCACCACACGAATTCGATTTACCAATAACATTTAAGATTTCAAGAGGAGTTATTGGCTGAAAACCAGAACTAGCTCGTTGCACTGGTTAAGCACAAACGGGCGGACAACCGCCCAAGTTATCAGGATACATATTCCGTTTTATTCTGAGCTTATTTTTTCTTATAATTTTTTAGAGCAAGAGCCTCTATATTCAATTTTAAACGCTTTTTACCATCCTTTTTGAGGGTAGAAATGAGGAACAACCTAAAAAGTGCTATCTGAGAGAGTCAATGAAAGCTTTGTAAGCAGTTTCCCAACACTCACAAACAAGCTGGTTGCAGGCAACTACCCGAAACAGTTCGCGTGGCTCCAAATATATTCTTGGACAAACAAAAATACAACAAGAAACTTCGGTGAAATAAGTTTCCCGTTTCCAAATAAAAAAACCTTTAACTTTTTTGGGGCTTATTGCCTGCTGATATTTTTCCGATAGGGCAACTCAGCGACCGGTTTGGCGTTGCGAGTTAACTACTCACTCCTTCAAGACACGCTTTTCACTACGGACTTTATTTCGCGTTGGTCTCTTCTCTACTTCTTATATTGCCAGAGGAAGGCGAGGCCGCTGATCAGTCCGCATACTCCCAGACCAAGGATGAAAGGCAGCATTGGCCCAGTGGTGACCATGAACCCTTCCCTAATTTCATTGATGAACTGCAAATTCTAAGCACAGTATTATGGCCTGTGATGTTGAATAGAGGCGCCAGTGCAACTCCCGGAGCTTTCTTTTGCACACTGTTCCCCTTGACGTGTTTGGTGCCATTAATGAAAGCAATCTCTTGGAAGGTAAAAAAGATATTTGCCGCTGTTGTTTTTTTTGAGGCATCATCAATCGTTGATTATTATGGCTCCATCATCGAATATCGTACTGGCGGGCAGGTGGATGGACTGTGAGCTGCAATGTGCAATTCCACCGGCATACAACTCCTGGCACATGAGTTATTGGTGGACAATCTTTAGAAGGTTACAGAGTTAAAGAAGTTGTTGGTTGGCAATCGGTTACATCAAAGATCCCTTTGTCGCATTCCAAAATCAAAACCTCTTTACATCTAAACTTAGTTCTAGGACATTTAATTATATAATACATTACATCCTCGTGTTGGATGTAATGTAAGCTGCCCTTACGCTAGACACTTCTATTACTTTGGTAATGGTTACTCTTGTAACTGGCTCAACCAGATGGATTTCAAATCTTTGTCATCAATAATTACCGTATTTACGATATTAATTTTCGCGGGAGATATGGCAAGCATTACATTAAGGATCTCCGTTTTCATGATTCTATTTCGTGAAAGCAAAATTTCCAATAAATGTTCCGTGTCGACTTCTATAGTTTTTACCTCTTTTTGCAACATACTGACTGTGTCTGTTTGGAGGTTGATTTATTCTTGGTTCCTGGAGTTGATTTGCAATTGTCTGGTTTTTGTTTCTACTAGCAGAGCTTACAGCAGACAACAATGTTTTAACATGCCCGGTGTCAACCTTAAGTAGTCCTCGTCTCTTCTGTCATGAGCGTGAAGTCAATTATCATAGTTATACTCGTTTCTTACCAATATTAATAATCGGTTAGTTTTACCGCCGTTCTTCCGAATGTCAAAAGTATCGCGAAGTGAAACCTTGAATAACACAAGGCAAATAGCGGGTGTTACAGTAAAACGACTTTCGTCTGAAAAGTGCAAGATTTCTATCGCCCCACGTTGGGCGCCACTTAAAGGTTTCCTTTTTTCAAATAAAAAAAAACCTATTACTTTTTTCAGGTTTATTGCGGACTTATATGGTTGTGGGACTTAATCTTAATTACCTTAGGCATCTTGAACAGTTTTCGCAGTATTTACTGGAGAAGAAACGTTCACCTTCATCAACATACGGGAGCAGCGAACTAGGAAATTATCATAGCAACACTAAACGCTGTCATCGTAATATGGGTACCGGGACGTGTAACGAAATAAGTGTCCAACTAGCAGGAATTAGAGACCAGAGCCCTGTTAAAGAAATTTGCGTCCCGATTACAGCTATGAAAAAAGCTATAAATGATCGGGAAACCTAAGAGTTCGAAAACCACCCGGTCTACCTAACAAATCTTAAATAGATAAACCGAGAAACAATGTAACCACACGAGCTATGAAAAATCTATGATACATGGTGGGACTGCTAACAGGGCACTTGCACAGACTTGGATGAGCAGAAACCTCAATAAGAAAAAATTGTGAAGGGGAAAACGAAAACCTCGACCGATTTTTAATCAGACAATCATATCTATCCTTATCTCCTTTCACCACAAAAACCTTTTTCAAAACTTTTTCCGTACCGAAAATAGGGACCTCAGTAATTAACAATAAGCTCATCCCAAGCAAACCAACCAACAACAACAACTAGTTCGTTTTTAAAAATACCTCCAATATTTAATCAATGCCGGTGTGATTAATTTTAAAATTGTATCTACATTTACATCTACAAGCTGTTTTTCGTATCTTATCCGTTAATTGCGGATACAAAATTTTATACTATTGTTGTCGTTGATATTTGTTGTTTTCTTAAATTTTTTGCAGCTACTGTCACGGTTTATTTACTGTTAAGGAGTTATTTACCTACGTTAATTACATTCTCAATTAAATCTTGTTTTGTTCTGTATTAAAATGGAATGTTAACTGCCTGCGGGTTAAAAATAAAATTATAGCGATTGGATCATTTGATTTGGAAATTTGTTACTTTGTTGGCGAACGACCAAAAGCTCTTGCTACCTTTGGTACATTGTGTCACTTTTTGTCTCAGTTTATTTTTCGTGGTTAAATTTTGCGCAACGGATTTTGGCAAATCATTTATGTATCGTATGTATTTATCGGAAAATTGTGATCCTCTTGACGAAATTTAAATATAAAGTGATTTCAACTTATCTCCTTTTAAATGGATACCTTCTGACGACTAACTCTCTTTTGAGACAGCTGGCAATGTCAATTTTTCTTGACTCTCTAATCTCGTGTGGATAACAGCAAATAAGCTGTTTAAAAAACTGAAGGGACAGATTACTTGACCTTGTCTTTTTCACTAATGCAAGTAACTGCATTGTCGGATGCAGCACCCTGCCTATGACAAAAATCGATACATATCATCCTGCTCTTCAAATCATTTTATCTTTTGACGACGGGCTTGAGCATGACGTGGAATACAAGATCTAGAGTTTAATTTTAAAAATACTGATCTCAACGTTCTTAACAAATTAGTTTCTAAGATAAACTTTGACAGTATCTTTATTGGAACTTTTGAACAAATGGTTGGTAAATTTTATGTGAACATGTTCGACTGGTTTGTTTCATCTTTACTGTTAAGCAAACAAGAATGGGCTCGCTAGTTACTGACCCATGGTACAATCAAGAGAAAAAGTACCTTTCTACCCCTTTTTTTTCATTCAAATGGAATTTCAGTAACTCTTAAGCCGTCGTTATGTTAATTACATTGAAAGAATGCGTTCATCTCTTCTAAAGGACCAAAAATTGTTTTGGAAATCCATCAACCGCAAGAGAAAATCTGACGGTTATCCTTTCACTCTTTCATACTTAAAAAATTCAAGTAAAAAAACAGCTGATATATAGTATGTTATTTATTTTCGTCTTTTTTGAGCTCCACCTATGATTCTGATAGTTTTTTTCCCGACTCAAAAGAATTCGCTCATCTAGAGAACTTTTGCCCTAGTTCAATGGGTTAACTGTCAATAAATCCTAGTGCCATGGGATACCATCTTGCTCGCCTTGGAACTGACGCAACCTGCGTACCTGATGGGATAGTTCCAAAAATCTTAAAGAATTGCTGTAACTCTCTTGCAACTCCCTTTTTTATTTCAAGCCTCTTATGTCCAAAAAGTCTTCCAAAAGGGCTTCCGGGGAGATGTTACTAGTTACGGACCCAAAGCTATAAGCTATCTTGCTTGCCGAAACTCTTTGAGGCTACCATTTCCGACAGCGTTTAATTCAGTTGTGAACCTTTCCTCACTGTTTACAGCATAGCTTTGTTAAAAAACAAATTCACTGTAACTAATTTGTTTTAGATCATTTTATTTAACAATTCAACTCTAGGAGAAGGAAATCAAGTCGACTGCATGAACATTGATTTTAAGATTTAAGGCTTTTGGTAAGATTCTCATAAGCTTATTGCTTTTAAAATGAGATCCCTTGGTTTCCATTTATCTTTCGTGGAGTGGATGTGCTCGAATCTTGTCGGGAGGACGTATCAACTTACAATACAATACAATAAACGCTACCTCAGGTGTACCTCAAGGTAGCCACCTTGGTCCTCTTTTATTCATTCTAGTCATAAAAGATGTAAGTGTGCTCAAGAACTCAAACGTTCTAATTTATGCCGACGATAAAAAATATTTAAGTGTTTCCACAATCTTTCCGACTGCAGCACTTTACAGGATGATCCTTATTCACTTGGAAAATTGTGCTTCAATAATTGTTTATTATTGAACATATCTCAATGTTTTAGCATGTGCTTTTCGAGAAGCCTTTATCCTCTGTCCTCTGTAATAATTCTGCACTGGTCAAAGTAAAATTGACAAAGGACTTAGGTGTACAATTCGCCCCAAATCTTGACTTCCTCCTCGGCTTCATAGAACGGTGGAGTAAAGAATTTACATGTCCCTTAATCACGTACATAACCCGTATTACTTTAGGAGGTATTCTAGTCTAGAAATTTAAAAAAAATCGATTTTTTTGTCATTTTCAAAGTTTAACTATTCAAGAATACCAGAGGATTTTTCAAAGCTCAAATTATGTCCAGATTGACAAACAAAAAGGCCATTTCACGGCACAGGAAGACTCCAGTTTTGCGAGTGCATCAGCAGCAAAATTGAGTTAATCAAATAATGAAGAGGTGATCATTGAAAATAATTACGGCTACTGTGTTTTGGAGTTTTTCACGGTTTTTCAGCGATTTCTTCTTTAGTTTTCTGTACTTCATGCAAGAAGCTCATTCATTTGCTGTGAAACGAGACAACGCCCGGATTGACCGTTCCGAGATACGAGCATCCAACTCATCAAAGGAGGCCAGAACTGCTCGATATGAAGAGAGAAACGCGGAAAATAGTCTTTTCGAAGTCGAGGATGGTCCGATCTATGGAGCAGGAATGGCAGATTGAATAAATGTAAGTCTACAATATCATTTCATGATTAAGACTGTGAAAAACTTTACGCGAAACTTTAAACGCGTTTTTCTCGAAACTGTCTTTTTCAAAACAATACCCACGATTTCTCAGGTTCTACTGGACCGATTTACCTGAAGTTTTTTGAGAGTCTTCTTTATAGACTCGTCTTTGTCTGGAACTGTCCCCATCCCCAAATTTCTATTACTTTTTTTTTTTAAATTCAAAACAGTCAAAAATTGTGGTACAAAAATTGTTCTTTTTTTCAGGCAGTCGCCATTTTGTGAAAAAAAAATCTTTTCAACTTTTTCGTAGTTCCAGGAATTGAGACATTATTCTCGATTAATAATCCTTTTTTTTTTTGGTTTGAGATTGCTAGGAGGATTTAAATCGTGGATATGGTTACGCGCCAATGTTTTGAGACCCCCGATTCATCATTCATCATTAATTGCCTCATTTTTATGACACTTCAAAAATTACATGAAATTCATGCCTCTAGACAAGAATAACCCCTAAACACATATTGACTGTATCGAGTCTGTACACCGCAAATTTGTTGGTTTCGCACTTCGACATTTATCATGGACTGATCCTCTTCGCCTTCCACCTTATAAGGACCGTCTTCTTCCTGTCGGCCTTGATTCCTTGCAAAAACTTCGCGAAGTCTGTTATATCACTTATTACGGATGCACTGAACCTGTTACTCAGTTATCAATAAAAGCGAATGCAAACTGTCATGTGTTCTATTTTGTGTCAGTAAATTGGCACTCAAACCAAAACTTTTTGGACGTGTCCATTCTCAATGGGCATGCTCCGTATTTTATTCAATAAACTTTTTTTTATTTGTACTTATTTATTTACATAACATGTGTTTATATATATATTTTTTTAAAATTGTTGAACTTTGTCTTTGTGTATGGTGTTAGGCTTTATTTGTTTATGTTTACTTTGAACTAACACAATGCTCAATAATGACACTGACAAGATGGATATTACTCTATGAGTAACACTATCGCTTACAATGCTTGTTTTCATAAGCAGTACTGATAGCGTTATAAGTGTCATTACGGGCTTGTTTCTACCTTTTTCCGGTTTCCTAAGATGGATTGGTTTTTGAAAATCCGAAAACTCAACTCTCTCAACCTGATATCTTCTTTACAGCTCGAGTCAAACCATGAGCTTAGTTTCTCAAATATTTGCAAATAGTTCATTTGCAAAAAAATTATTTTCATTTAAAAATGATACAATACGTACTTTCATAAGTTTCTCGAATATTTTGCAAAACGTTGGAGATATAGAATTTGGCCTATATTACGTCACGGAATTTCGATTGCAGTGGAATGACTTCTCTTCATAAACAGGATGTCATAACTCCCAAGTTCAGTACTCCACTAATTTATTATTCAACTTATTGATTGGTAAAGGATCAGTCATTATGTAATCTAGTACTTTAGAAGACAATTTATGTACAAAGTTAGAGTGCAAAAATATTGTTCGCGATTTATCTGCGATACGATTCAGATCCAAATTAATAGATTCCAAACCATACGATAACACTGAGACCTTAAATTATCAGTGTCTTCGTTATTTTTCAAAATATCTATGATATGTTTATGTCTCCTACAATCAATAAATTTTTTGTCTTTACATCTTTGAGTAGGGAGCTCAGTTGTTCTCGTTCAGGTTATTTTCATGCATGCGGTCTACACATAAGATGGTAAGCTTCTTATTATAAATATGGAAATAATTTTTTTATATATCGACACTCATCTAATTTTTATTACTTCGCACTCATAATTCTTGTTTTATGTACACCGCGACACCACCTGTGTTATACGAATTATTGCAATTTTCATAGGATTCATAACCAGGAATTAAATAGCACGGTATTTGAAATTCGTACAACCAAATCTCAGTTAAGACGATAAAATCGGCATCGAAATTTTGAGCATTTATATGTTAAAAAATAATCGAAATTTGTTTTCAAACTACTTGATTTTGAAGCGTTCAAGTTATTTTGTTTCATTTTTATGATTATTATTATTTATAATTTATTGAGGTCTTCAAAACACAGCATCATCCTCATTCTTACGCAAAAATATTATGCTGGGTTTTCGTTTTGTTTCACAAAATAGTTGGCAAAATTGAGCGGCTTTTGGTATCTTTTTGTGCAGAGATTCAGAGATTCACTAAGCCCTTCAAGAGGAAGTGATCAATTATCAGGTTGGCAACTTAGTTATTGCGGATTTCACTCATAGATGGCTTTAGTTGAATTTTTAAGTTTGGTGACGTAAACGAAATTTCAGAACACATTTTGTTATTTGATAGTTGGTACTTCAACTGTCAATCAGTAAACAAATTGTTTTGATCGGTTGTGTGGTTTTTGTTTGGCGTCTGTTGAAAAATGGAAAATCAAAACGAACAACGTCATATTTTTCTTTTTTATTTCCGGAAAGGAAAAAACGCTATGTGCTGTTTATGGTGACGAGCTTCAAAAGATCCGCAGTGTCAAAATTTGTTTGCCAATTTCGTTCTGGTGATTTTTCACTCACAGATGAAAAACGCTCTGGTCATCCAGTTGAAGTTCATGACGACCAAATCAAAGCAATAATCGATTCAGCTTCATGTATCACATACATGCACTGAAAATCACTTAAAACAACTTTGCTTTGTACGAAAATATGGGTTCGATATCGATATATGGGTTCCTCAAGAACTGAAAGAAAATCATTTCACACAACGCATTAACATCTGCGAATTATTAAAGAATCATAATGAAAATGATCCATTTTTAAAACGATTGATAACTGGTGAAGAAAAATGGGTTGTTTACAATGTCAATCAAAAAATTCCGTGCCACCAACCGAACGATCAATTCAGATGTCTTCATTGAACAATGCAGTTGAAGAAAAGCGACCCGAATAGACAAATCGAAAAGGTGTTGTATTCCATCATGACAATGCAAGGCCACACACATCTTTGGTCACTCGGCGAAAATTATTGGAGCCTGGTCTGGATGTTTTGCCACATCTACCACATAGTCCTGACCTTGCACCATCTGCAAGATTATTTCGATCTTTGCAAAACTCCTTGAATGGTAAAAATTACAATAATAATGACGATGGTTCAGTTTTTTGCTGATAAAAACCAAAGGTTTTATGAGCGTGGAATTAAGATGCTGCCTGAAAGATGGCAAAAGGTCATCGCTCAAAATGGGCAATAGCAGAATAAAGTTATAACGTTCCATGAAAAAATTGTCTATTATTTTCTAAAGACCTGATATTTAAAAATTTGCCAGCATTCATGCTTCATTGATCTTCTTAAATTCTAACAACACGGTTTCTTTTGTAGTTCGAGTCCTTTTTAAAAAGAAAGACAGAAGATCAACTTAAAACGTCTTTAAGGTTAAGTTATCTTCTCAGGTCACATCAACCAATTTGACAATTTCCTCCCAAAATCTATAAAAATTGAAACCTTTTCGCGCCAGCCTCTCTGGGTTTTTTTTCATTCACATAATAGTTTCAAGATAGCTACGATAAAAAGAAAAAGCAAAAAAAAAACAACTTAGGAATGTTCATTAATTAATATTGAATTTGTAAAACGCCTTATTTTGTATGTTTACCTGAGCCGCTGAACTTTGCGTTTGCCAAATTACCTCTAATGGTCATCGGTTTTAGTTCGCCCATTCTTAATTGGCCCACAGCTTAATAGTATCTTTAAAGTCTAAATAGAAAAGTAGAAGCGGCAAGTCAGCCAAACAAAGAAACAAGTTCCAGTCTTGATTTAAAGGAATTAAATTCTCTACCAAGCAAACATCAACACGCCATTGTTGGAAGGTAATCTCGAAACCAGCAGTAAAAAAGGGAAGCAGCCAAAGACTACGTCTCCCTCCCTCCAGCAATCTTCCACCTAGATGTATAATTTTCAATGTTATTAGTCAGTTAAAATATAAACAAATATAATCCATGACGCCATCAAGATAGATCTGCTGATGGCACCCAGCGATGTTCGAATAACATACTATCGGCATCTTCAGCCGTAAATACGGATCTTCGCACACGATGATCCAGTGTTCGAGTATCTTCCAAAGCCACAATCTGTAGCTTTTGTTTGCTTTGTGTTTTTTTTAACTAATTATTATTTTCTCCTCATTTGTAGCCATCAATATATTTTATTGGCACCTGATAGTAATTGCCGGCGATGATAGAATTTGAATTTGAATAATGATCAATTGTTCTGCGATTCGTGAATTTGTTTATACATAGAAATTTATTGTTATTTATTTTGCACAATTACCCAACAAGCCTTCGTTGTATTGTCGAGTGGCTGGGAGCTTCGTGGTATAAAAATTAATCAAGCGGCATTTAAAATATTATTAATAGTATCACTGTCAAGTTTACTAATATTACATCTATATTTTGTTAAGTACCTTTGCTAGAGATATATGTCAATACTTGGGGGGTTTGATTGGTTGTGGACCTTCGGCTGGAGGTGCTTGTTGCACGATGGTAATCCCATTGAAGCTCTCTTCTTGGCAGCGCTTGGGAGTGAAGTTGCTCAAGTTAAGTGATACAAGAAGATAAATTGTATCTCAATTGATTTGAATGCAAAGTTGCCTAGCTATTTACACAGTAATACTTGAGTATCATCAAACCATGTATCAACGAATCAAAACGGAGAGTGTGAATTATGAAAGCATCAAATATAAGACGGGAATGTCAATGACGACAGACTAAGAGGAAGCTTGGCCTATGCTTGTGATATGCGAGACGCGTTAAATGTCAAATGTTTGAAAATGTTGAAAGGGTGAGGCTACTGTGTAATAAGCACTGCCTCAAGGGCAATATGCATGTAAACGACGAGTTTTACAATACTTTCTATGAAATTCTTCACTCCAAAATTGAGAGGTTTACGGAAATGTATCAAAATTTGCATTAGAAGTCGCCAAACATGCATCACTTTGGTAAAAAATAATAATTGGACAACAAATTCAGTTACAGGTCCTGGCACTGATCCAGGCACAATATACCATTTGCCTTTGGAATCAAATGAACAGCACTATCAATGGAGTGGTCGACCAGCGATAGTCGTCTGACCAAGTGGGTGGGCATGGTGTAGTGGTTACTGTATCGTCAAAATTAGGGTTTGTGTTAATGGTGTGTCATTGGCTCTGCTGTGAAGATATAACACAAACAGCAAAGTGATGAACCAATCTTCCAAAAACACAATTGTTTTTCGATAAAAATACAGTGAATCGAGCGACTGAAAATAAGTCGATGTCAAATTCTCCATGCCAATTAGGAATCCAGCTTAAGAGCAATCATAACATAAACTTATTGCTATTATTATTGTTATTATTATTTTCATTATTATTATTATTATTATTATTATTATTATTATTATTATTATTATTATTATTATTAATATTATTATTTTTATCATTATTATTATTGTTACTATTATTTAGGACGCGGTGCCACTTTTTTTTAGCCTCTTTGGGCTCAGTTCTTAGTTTGGCCTTATATCGTTTCGCAAGGATATGTCTTCCCCTTCCTCCCTTTTCTTTTGACAAATAATTGATTCGATGAACACACAAACTTTGTTCCACACATCGATACTGGAGATCATTTTTTTAACTAAATTTTCTTGAGTGATGCTTCCTATCTCCAGTTCCAGTTTGCTTCTTTCTTCTGTCCATCTGTTACATACGAAAAATGTATGGTATACTTTGTCGCAGTACTTGCATTCTGAGCTACTTGCTTTCCACATCTTATGTAGGTACGCGTTGAAATACCCGTGGCCGGAGAGGAACTGGGTAACAATAGTTGACTTCGCCATGAGTTCGTTCTGTCCATTCGTGAATTAGGTTGATTAGTCTTATTGTCCATCTTCCTTCTATCTTCGAGTTCCATCGTTCCTGCCATTTTCGTTTGATTATGGCTTTCGCCTCTGGAAAGGAGCCATTTCCGCTCCTATATCCGTCTTGTTTTCTTGGGCGTACTTTCTTTCTGTCACTAGGAGATCGAACGGCTGGTTCAGAAACAGTTCTGTAAGAGCTTGCTATACTGAGGGCGCCGCATCTCTGCACTGCGCTCATTTGTTTTCTTTATTTCTGTTGTTTGAGAGCATCTGCCCAGATCTCACTTCCACAGAGGAGGATGGAATGCGTAATCGTCAAAAGGAGTTTTCGTTTGCTAGACGTTGGTCATCCTATGTTTGCCGTGAGTCTACTAAGTGACGCTGTGACTTTTGTTGCTCGTTCACATGCGGACTTTATATGTCGCCAGAATGTGAGTTTGGAGTCCAGTGTTATTAGCAGATATTTCACGATTTCTCTGCTGGTTATCACATTACTGCCCATCTGGAAGTTAACCAACGTCGGAATTTGTTTTCTTGTGAGTAGCAGTATTTCTGTTTTCTCTGTTGCAAGTCTTAGACAATGGTCTTCCATCCTGCACCGATGTCATCTGCATAGCCCACCAAAAATGTGCTCTCGGGCATATCCATCCATACGAAGAACTCCGTCGTAGGAGATGTTCCACTGATCGGATCCAAGTATTGAACCCTGTGCTGCTCCAGCTGATAGCTTTTTTCTAAGAAGCCCCTCTGTAGAATCGTAATGCAGTTCCCTGTCTTTAAGGTAATTTTCGATTATCCATAGCAAGTATTTCGGTATTCGGAAATTTTTTTTCAGGAGTTTTTGACATTAAGGGTTACAAACACGACGAGATCTCTGGAGTGGTGATTTCCATGTTGCTTATCGTTGAATGTTTTGACAACCTCCTTGACTGCTCCAATCGTCGAGTAATCTTTTCTTAAGACGTACTGTCTCTTAGCTATGTCCCCTGATCTTTGGACTGCTTTTAGTAGGCGTGGTTTCAGCATCCTTTCTAGGAGTTTCCTTCCTGTATTTAACATGCAGAGCGGCCGGTAGGCTGATGGGGAGTCCGGATCCCCTTACCTTTACTTATGAGTACCAACCGTTGTACCTTCCAAATTTTAGAGAAGATTCCTTCTTTAATGCAGCTGCTATACATGTTTAATAGAATCTGAAGTTATGAATGAAGTAGTTCCAGGGGCGCACTGCCTGAAGATGGAGGGGATTAAATCGATGGGAGTTCGACACACCAGGGAAATTTGGTCACCCCTGACGATGCATAATGCATTATTATTATTATTTTTATTGATTTTGTGTTTTTATTCTCAGCTCATGTGTTGGAAAAGCATCTATCCTGTTCGGGCGTAGTCCAAGTTCTACAGCCTTTGGTGTCTTGTTTTTGTTTATTGTTGGATGAATTCTCTTACAGTGTTGCAGGTGTCCAGCAAAACAGCTCTTTAAATTTTTATGGGAGCAATCTTTCCAAGCAGTTTTTTTCCAAATTTTTGGTGAGGTTCTTGTGCACTAAACCCGTGGGTGAGATTACTAATGTTGTTATTTCAACTTTTTATGCCCCATGGATTGCCCTGGGTTCTAATGCGGAGTATTTGGAGACCTTTGTTGCAAATGTTGCTTACCCATTTTTCTTCAATGTCACCGCTATATCAATGATCTCCACTTTCCTTTTTGCCTTGTCGAACAGAACGATGTCTGGTCTGTTTGCTTGGATATGCTGGTCTGTGGTTATTGACCTATCCGAATAAAGCTTTAAGTTGCCATTTTCTAGCACTTGAATGAGCCCACTACTGAGCGCCAGTTGGTGAATCAATCGAGTCTATTGGTGTTATCATGGGAAGTAAGTGCTCTGCACACTGAGATGTTGTGCTCAATGGTTTCGCTGGTGTCTCCACATCGTCTGCACTTGTCCTCCACACTTTCCTTAAGCACAATCTTTCGGTAATTTTTAGTAGCTATAACTTTGTCTTGTATGGCGATGACGAATCCCTCAGTTTCGGAGAACAGTTTTCCCTCAATAAGCCATAGGTTTGAAGCTCGTTGATCAATGTGTTGCATATGGAGCTCATGAGGATGACCTCCATGTATAGGTTTCGATTTCTAGGAGGTGACAAGCTCATTAGTTGTTCCTACATTATTGGGACAAGGGAAGTATTGTGAGGAGAGATGCAGTGGTGTGTATTCATTGTCACTTAATGCAATTGATGGTTCTCTGCCTTCTTATTCGCGTGGAAGCATGACCCTTTCAATTGCGCTTTGTGGGTGGTTATTCCCGAATGTTGTTAGAGATATACTTGCTAAAATTTGGAGATTTGAGATATCTGTGGGTGTCCATTAAATGATTCAGAATGAGTACGTCAGATGTGGCGGGTTAGGCTCTTTTTTTACGGTTGTGTGGTTGATTCCCTTAAGTTGTAAGAAGCCCAAGTATGCATCTGCTTGCTGCATGTCTTCGGTGACCTTGTTTTCATCAATTGGGCCTGCAGACTCAGTATTATTATTATTATAATTATCTATTTTTATAACTACAAGGGTAGTCATAATCGCCTTAAAGCGAGTAAATTGTAGAAAACAGTTAAATGTTGGTACAGCAAACTAACAACGAGTTTCCTGTACTACAATACAATATGCAACACCTTGGGACTTCGTAGGCACACTTTGGGTTGCAGATCCCAAAAAAATATTAAACTCTCAATTGTATATTGTATAAGTTTTTCATCGGATGTGATTTTGTCTCAAAACTTACATTCAGTGCTCAAAGGCTCTATAAGACTTTTCTTTGAATGTCATTTCAAATGATTTCTATCTAGTCACTGGGCGACAAACGATAAATCTTCGTTTCTTTGGGCTGTTGCATCTGCAACCAAACCCAGGCGGTAGCTGAGTTTAATTTGTACGTCATCTGTGTACATTTGAATCTTACAGTGTTTCAGCACTTTGGGCAGATCATTGTTGAACGTTGTGAATAGGAGAGGACCGAGAATCGACCCTTGTGGAACTCCTGCTTTAATGTTCAAAAACGACGACATCATTCCACCCACAGACACAGCCTGATTTCTTCCAGTTAGATAGCTCTAGAGTATTTTAAGCGCGGTGTTTTCGAATTTAAAATAGTATTTTGAACTGCAGAGGTGTATCTTGTGGGGAACGGTATCGAAGGCCAGTAATACTAATGATGTTATCCATCTCAAGTCGGAAGTCGGAAGTCTTTTACTAAGCCCAATAAAGCAGTCGTACGACTGTGGTGGGCTCTAAGCCCTGACTGAAACACTGTAAGGAGTTTCTGTTAGTTTAAATGATCCATTATTTGCCAGCTGACCATTTTTTCAAACACCTTGGATAAAAATGGCAAGATCGAAGTTGGACGACGACTCTTTCACAATTGATGAGGTGCTCTTTAAGAATGGTAAAATTGGGAAAAGTTGATGCACACTTTTCACGGTCTTAGTTAGACGTGAGTGAATGAAAACAGTATTCCTTAATGATATCAAAAATAGCTACACTCCTTTAATCACTCTTCAATCGATTTCTTTTTCAATTCTGTTATCTAATTTGAATTTAGTCTGGATTGTCTACTTATGTCAACCAGTGCTGCGGCCCAGAAAGTCTTCGAATCCACCCCCGAGGGACGGCGCAGCAGAGAAAAACCGCGACTCAGGCGGCGCTCGCAATTGGAAAGCGACCTCAACCAACTAAGCGTGCGAAACTGGAGGCAGCTAGCAAAAGATCGAGCCGGCTGGAGAGGCTTGTTGATTGAGGCCCAGGTCCACCCCGGACTGTAGCGCCACCTTAAGTAAGTAAGTACGTATGCAAAAGTATAGACTAATTTTGAAAATTTCAATTCTTTACAAAACCCTTTGCCAACACCTTCATTTAGAGCTTGCCTTAATTCAGCATTAATGAGCCGCATGTTGGCCTTCAGTAGATGCCCAATTGGCAAGGTCTATTGGTTATTTAATTCTTTTGCCCGTAGCGGTAACAAAAATATTGGCTTCATCTTTGGTTGTTGTAATAAAAATATAAAAAAAGTTGACAACTATTCCTGGCATAAAAACCCAACAGACCAGTGAATTTTCGAACCTCGAAAACGTGAATTTTGCTTGTGCAATGTCCATAAGAGTAAACGTTGACATAAGTTGATCAATAGTTTTTCGTATTCGCTGCTCAGTTGGATGATTATGGGCACCGTTTCATGCACAACACGCACGTTTTGGAAAAAAGTTTTTCAACGATTTTTAAACGTTGCTCAGATGTAAGTCTAAGCCCAGTCTGCTATCTGATTTGACAGATAACTAAATCGGAAGCTCTATACCTCAAAAACCCATTATTACTCTGGCGTGCATGGGATTTAAAAAAAAGACTTCCTTTTTAATGAAACACAAAAGTTTCAAATGCGAATGCTTTCATCGGATGCCTTAAAAACAATATTGAAACAAAGAATCTTAGGCAGTTAACAATGAATCTCTTGGTAAGTTTTTTTTAAGAGGAAGCTGGTCTTAAATTTTAATCTCGTCTCTATTTAAATTCAAAAACAACTAAAAAAAAACCTTAGAATCTCGTTTTGAAACAAACTCCATTCACTAGAGTCGCTGTAAAGAGTCGGAAATGTCAACGACATTGTTCCACTTTTTCTTCCAAACCAAATCTTTGCTATGTTGGACAATTAAGTCGTCTTTTGTTTCCTCTTCAGTTTCTTTTCTATTCTATAAATTCTCATTTATTGGGTAGAGGCTGGTTCAATAACCGCCAATGCGTGGCCTTGACACAGAAGGTCTTTGTACACATTAATGCTGCGAATCTCGGATGTGAATTCCAAGAATTTTGCCCAATGATTCATTTTGGAATTATTGATTAAAGCCAGCTTGAAGATGTGACAAATATTTCTCATCAATAAATTCTCATAAGCAAATATTTGCGGTAAGCAATTCCAGTTGGCTGCAGATTGTGTCTGGTAAATGCAGATTGATAATCTCTTCCCTGTTTTTTTTTTTGTTTGTCTGAGGTTTTGGAATTCAAAGCATTTTGGCAAAAATACAAAAAAAAAAAACTTGCATGGGTCGCCTCTTCTGTTTTAATTAATTTGAAAATTCCATGAAGAATGAATAAAATAAAAAAAATATCTACGATCCGACCTAAGTGCGGTGTTAGATTTGCACGTATCGCACACATCTCAACCACAGGCTGATTAAATTCTTGTGCTTTTCATGCGTCTATGCGAACATTTGGCGTATTTGGATAGAGGTGTTGTGCCAATGACCCGGACTCCATTGGCATTTATCTTTTGTTGATGATGCTGTTGCGGCTGCCGTTCGAGTTAATGGTGATGTCTCGGTTGTAAAATTGCCAGTCTTTGTTGACCTCTGTGGTATGCCCTCGGTAATGTAGCGTGATAAGATTGTAATTTAAGTTTGGCCTTAGATAAGTGCTTGCTTCAGCAGGCACTTAATCTCGATCCTGGCGAGGTATAATGGAATTTTTCGCAAATATTTAAGTCGTAGATACATTGGCTTCTAGTTGATAAATTCAAAAGATACATCGCTGTATGGAGGTCGCTGCACTCTTCTTTACTGAGAAATTCTAATTAACAGAGGTTTAGTTGCACATTGATTTCGAATGCTTTTATCGTGAAGAATGTCTTTGGGCGTTGACATGGTCTTGATGATTATTTTAGAACGACTGACGACGCCAACACACACTTTGTTGGAATGGAAGACACAATCGAATTGAAGCGGACGAAAAAAGATTGTTACTTTAGATGGTCAGAATAAATTCGAAGAATATTAATACTCGTGCGGAGGCACACCATCGCAGATGGTTCTATACTGGAAGCATACTATTCGGTTTTGAGGATATCGCTTACCGTTACAGGCCGTAGCTGCGGTGAGAGTATTCCACCTTGCGGAGCCCCTCTTCGCACTTGATTGAGCTTGATTGAATATGTACTGCTCTTAATTTCGAAGTCAATCAGCCTCTCCAACGCCTTTAATAGGAATGAGGATAGGCTGATTGGTCTGAAGTCCCTCGGTGGGGTGTTCAATGCTTTTCCCGTTTTTGGAATGAAGACGACTATTAGTTTCCTCCATTCCTTTGGTATAGAGCTGCCACATACAATCAAGGCTCTTAGGACTGTAGGCCTGTTGCAATTCCGCAGGGTAGATGCCAACTAAGCCTATAGGTTTGTATGGCAGGAAGCTAAAGACTTCTACACTTCCTGTGAAGTAATTGTTCAACAGCAGTTGAAACGATTCTTGACTTGAGAACTTACTTGTGCCGTCCTCCACATTCAGGAGAATTCGTATATTTATAGACTTTGACAGTATCTTCCTAATTCTACTAGTCTCTATATTGCTCTCTATATTTGAGCAGAAGTCCCACCAGCATTATTTTTTCGATCTTTTGACCATCGCATTTGATATGATTTCTTGCACTTTTGACTTGGTTGAACAGCGATCTACTCAGTTTCCTTTGCAGCTTTTATTCTGCCGCACATTTGGCAAACGTCTTTCAGTTACTTCTTCACTCCGTACCGTCTTATTGAAAGTAACACTAGAGTTCTTTTTATGAAGTGTGTTAAAGCAAGTGGTTCAATTGCCGAGTGTTTGTTGGTTCGTAGCCGTATTTTTTTTTTGAGTGGTCGGGCAGTTACCCCGACGAAACAACCCCAAACCTGGAGGGCCAGTTCCTTTTTTTTAACCACTACAACAAGAGGTCGCACTTATTAGTTTAGTAAATTGAGTTCGGGTGAACTACAGCCAGTACGCGGTGGCTACCACTTGGAGGTAAAATAAGCACATTGGACAGGTTGATGCCAATTAGTACCCTCCCGATTCCACAACGCTGAAAAAACAATTGATAAACAACGCCACCAAAGTAAAACTATGTAGGTCCTTAATCGTCCCAATTCTGCTATACGGCGCGGAGGCATGGACTTTGTGAAAAGCGGACAAAGCTGCTCTTGGATGCTTAGAAAGGAAAATTATTCGGGTGATCTTCGTTCCCGTCTGCATAAACGGTGAGTAGAGGAAGAGATAAAACCACGAACTATACGAGCTGTTCAGCGACATCCAACGACGATCCAAAGATTGAGATGGCTGGGTCATGTAGAGCGGAAGGAAACCAATGTTCCTGCCCGGAAAGTCTTCGAATCCACCCCGAGGGACGGCGCAGAAGAGGAAGACCGCGACTCTGGTGGCGCTCGCAAGTGGAAAGGGACCTCAACCAACTAAGGGTGCGAAACTGGAGGCAGCTAGCAAAAGTCCGAGCTGGCTGGGGTCGCTTGTTGGTTGCATAGTGAGCCCCTCACATGAGTTGATGCCAGTAACCCTTTACAGTAACGTAGGCAGAAAGAGTGTTTTCGCCAGCATTGTCCTTACAGCTGTAGGAGTAAATACCTGAGATCTTGCCAATAGCCGCGTTGAGATGGTTAAGGAGCTGTTAAAAATGAATCCAAGATTTCTTGCAGTATCTACAAAGGGGACAATTTTTCGCCCAAGCTTTATTGATGGCAGTGTAGTCAAGTCCTGTGTTTCCTGCAAATAACGAGAGCTTTCGATTTTACTTAGACAGATAGTTTCGAACTCATCGTTTATCTGCGTAATGACTTGGACTAAGGAATTAATCTTACCACTCAGAGTTAACTGGACTTCATCGGCATACATGTGTAAAAGACACCGTTGGACAATTCCAGGCAGGTCATTAATATATAATGACAAAAGGACAGGCCCAAGAATTGATCCTTGAGGGACACCACATAATATTTTAAGAAATCTTGAATGTTTGCTTTTTACCACAACACATTGCTTCCCATCGACTAACAAGGAATACATCAGCTTTGCTGATTCTCTTGAGAAATTGTACATGTTCTGGAGTTTTCAGCACAGAAGAACATGGAACTTTTTCAAACATCTTCCTCAAGAAAGGAAGAATCGCAATTGGTCTGTGGTCATCGCTTTCTTATTTCGAGATTGGAATGACTTTAGCCATTTTCCATTCACTTGGGAAAACAGAAGTGGTTATAATGCTTTTGAAAATATGGGTAATAGATAGAAGAATGTAAGGAGTGAGCAGTTAAATGAACCTTGGAGCAGCACTGTCGATGCCGATTGCATTCGACTAAATCGACAGAACCGCTTCAACAACTTCTTGATCATAAACACATATGAAACCAAATGACTCATTTGGGACGGCACTGTCTGACGGCTCAAATGTATTTATCTGGGGTTCGGTGGTGAAAGAAGATGGTTTGGTAATAAGTTTGACGTTAAGGAAATCACAGTCGATGCTACCAGCTATTCTTTGAATCTCCTTTAACGCCCTAAGCTCTTTAATAATTTTCTATCTGCTTTTTGTCGAACAAGTATTTTTGCAGATCTTACAGCTTCCACCACTTTGTTCCGCAAACGGCAGTAGTCACAATAAAGCAGTTCGATTTTATAGCATCTCCAAACACTATAAAATGCATTACATCCCAACATCAACTTCTTGATTTCGGAACTAAGCCAAGGTAGCGGCTATGCTCTACAGACAATTTTTGTTTTAAGTGGAACATTTTCATCGAACAAGTATCTAATCTGCTCTACTTTGTCGTTGACCGAATGCTTGTACCTTACATTGTTCCAGTCAATACACTGTATGTCATGCAACAAATTTTCACGGTTCACGTTCTTCAAGCCTCGAAACTGGTAACTGATCTCTTTTAGTCCGTTTTCGAAATCTTATGTAAAAAGATGCGATCATGTCTTGAGCCTTAATACCTTACTTTTATTACTGACAAAAAAGTGATCAATAAGCGTACTTGAATTACCCTGGAAATGGGTTTCATTGTCTTAAATTAGCTCCACAAGCTAGGTTTTATGGCAGGAGTAACATTTTTTTATAATCACAATAAACTTTCAAACTCGCAGTTAAAAGTCAAAATTCCTAAATGGGACTAATTTCGTATAGAAATTTTATAAACAGTATTCCAATTTTCGCTGCAAATAAAAACGTAAATTCTTAACCCTTAATAAAAAGTATTCCAGATGTCTTGAAATAGTTATTCTAGAACGATGAACCGTTTTGAAATATTGGCCTAAAGCAATGCTAACCATTCCGGGCAATCAAAAATTCCAATAACATGACTCTAGAAATTTTTAGAGCCATCTAATTAAGTCATTAGGGGCATATTGTTAACATCATAAGCAACAAACTTTGGCGCTTAGCTACAATAAAACATTTTATGGCATTTTAAATACCACCATCGTCGATGCCACACGATTTAACATCCATGTGTCATTTATTAATGCTAAACTGAATTTTGTTTATTTAATGTTCACCGGCGGCGGCGGCGGCGGTGGTGGCATCCGATTCGAATACTGATTTCATTTACAATCGTTTTAACAACATTTTGACCAAGTCCAACAGCCGTGTCAGAATAAAACCAAAGTGCCATTAATTCATTAAGACCTGCGAAAAGTGCGAATAAATTAATTCATTTCCAATCGAAATATTACTCACACATTAATTTATTATTATTTAATGTTTTGTTATTAATACATTTCGAAGCCGCAGAAGATGAGGTGCACGCTCTCCCGAAAGTGTGTCAGATTTTTGCAATCATCCGCGTGATGTGGTAAAAGTTAAATTAATTAAAATTCGACATTATTTCAATGGGCTCAAAGACGTATGTTAATAGATGCAACGCTGTGGCAATTTTAACGTATTCATGAACATGGCGTTGAGTACAAATATAAATAATAAAGGTACGCAAATTATTGCGATCAAGGAAATTAAAGTGGCGAGTTAGCTTGTATCCCCGAATGTGGAGAGGTGATGGTACTCGTACATTTATTTGTTTTGTTGTTTCCAAAATTTACAATCGTAGTAAACGGGTGTTAAAGCTAACGTCTAGGGTACTCAACTAATGTACGGCTCAATTTTTGATTTTTTTGTTAAGAGTAAATTTACATGGTACGTGCGGTGTTTGTTATGATTAGCAAATGAGTCGACTAGTCGACTCGCCTCGCAACAATATTTTCCCGAGGTTGAGAAATACCGTTCGTTTTATTTTTTATTATTTGCCGAGTCTTAACGGGTTCTGATTACCCTTATGATGCATTTGCAAGCAGAAATATAATGAGAAGTGTGCGTCATTAGATATATTTGGCTTAGATTTTGCCTGAATAAGGAAAAGAGGTTATTTTTGGAATTTGCATTCACATAATTCGCAGTATTTTTCCGCTTTTTTTTTTTGACTTAGTATCAACAGTAAAGCAAATAAAATCACCGTTTAAAACCTCTTTTTGGCTATGCAATCATGGAACTTCAGCAGGATCACCCGACATTGGTACAACTACGACACAACCGCCGGCTTAGCCGGACTACCTGTGCTTTTGCAGCTTACAATTGATTGATTCGAATGTACAATAATGACTCGGCTTGATTCGAAGAACAGATATGAGTTCTTGTTGTCCACCAGGAGGTTAGGCACCAATTGGGCCACTATCTTTTGTGACTTTGACGAAACCCAGATTTGACAGTCCGAATGCGTTGCATGATGGGAATGTTTGAAACATTATTGTTTCGAGCTCATTTATAACGTTCAAAAAACATCTAGATTTATTCATAGAGTTTCCAAACTATTTCATCTGTCATAAATGCAAATCAGATAAGTACCAGCAAAGAAATTATTTGTTGACCCCGTTTCTAAAGCATCTTCCTTTAATTGAATAGGAGTCATTTTGGGAACAACTGTCTTTGAAAAAAGATTGTTATCTTACAAATCACTTTGGTGTTCGAGTATTTGGGGTGAAAGGGGCCTTCTTGTCAGAAGTAAAAGTTGCATTAGTCCTGCGAGTTAATTACAACCTCTTTGAAATAAAGCTCCAAGGCATGTTTTTATAGATTTATTCACAATCTATTTTTTAGCCACCATATTTCCCAGTTTCTGTAAGTAATCTAGCATACTTCCAGAAACGCAGTTGTATCCACCTTATATGGCATAAGGATTGTCACCAATTTTTGAGTAACTCGTGGAGCATTCATGTCGTCTTTTTTTCGTTTAATAAGCACAACTTCCGTCTGGGCTTGTTGTTTCGCAGCATAAATTAGTTCAATATTCAGCGGTTGATAAGATTATTACCCAGGAGTGAAATATAGAGACTGGACTTAACCCAGCTTCAACGCAGAGGGGGTTGAATCCTCCAAAGACAAGAATGTATAAAAAATATACTTGAGATCTAAAGATTTGTCCCAAACCAGAGCTATTTTCGAACTAAGTGAGATGTAGATTTACCACCAAGGTAGGTATTTATGACATCTAGAGCTCCGGACCACAAGAACGTGTTTCGAGCTTATATCTTATCGTCGTGGTTGTCCGCGGCTGTTAAGCGTTACATGCCTAGAAAATTTTTATATATATGTATATGTACGTGGTCCATAATAAGTCAAGGAAAATCTTAGGGGTGATTCTTGGGTATATGCTAATAAAAAAATTGTTCTACTGTTCTATGCTAACTATAATTTCTCTGTTAATATTAATGATAGAAACTTTGCTAAGGGTTTAGTTTTTTGAAAAAGTAACTATACTTTTGAACTACATAACGCATAATTATTTTTTTAGGAACGAAACAATATTAAAAAAAATATCAATGACAAGTTTGCCAAAAAATCCACACATTTTATGATACTTGGGAAAACTGCCAACAGGTAAAATCTTTCAAAGAAAAATTTACGTAAGGCTCAAAAAGCTAAGCATAAAAATTTAATTTGCTTAATCGTAGTATTTTTTAATTAAAGTACAGTTTTTCCAAAAAATTCCAATTATGCCAGATCAGGAGATCTTGCAGGCCAATGAACTGGACCATTTTTTTCCTATCGAATAGTTTCCGTACTGTACATCTAACTAGTTCTTAACTTCACATCCGTAGTCTAGCTTTTTGAAACTAATATGAAGCTAGTTAAATTAGTGGAATATCTTTCAAGAGATCGAGTAAATTATTTCGCAAAAACTCCAAGTATTTCGTAAAGTCAGCCTGAGTGGTAACTTATAGGATCCGATCAACTTGTTTCCGATTTCACCTGTATGTGATCTTGAATGTGGATTTTCCGCAGCCCATTATTCCATCTCTTAGAAATTAACAAAATAGCCTTTTTTTCTAATCTCTTAAACCATTTTGTTTTGTAATTTTTTTCAATAAAGCTTCATACTTAATAACCGAAAAAAAGTTAATTTTTGGAAAACGACCATTCTTGTAAAATGCTGCAAGAAACCTAAATAAAAATCAAAAAATCTGTTTTTTGCCTGTTTTAGTTTCTCCCAAGTATCATAAAATGTGTGAACTATCCTTTATCAGCTTTATTTTTGGTCTCGGCAGAATATATATGAAGTACTGTACCATTCAGCAATGCCATACGCCGAATGTATGCCGAATAATTCTTCTCTATTTGGAGCATTAATGGAAGTTAAGTTGGATCTTATTCTCTCGAGGTCATTTGTAAGGTCATATTCCATGCATGAATACCGATTGTTGTTGATCTTTTTCTTGTCAATATTTGGCATTTCTATGATTTTATTATTTATACTTAACTAGTAGAAAAGCCTGACGTACGACAGGAAGAATGTCATACACATTTTTGTAATGAATCTTATGTAATAAACATTGCATAAATTATGGAAATTCCTCAAATCTTTTTTAGTAAGATTAAAGCTGATGTAACAGATATATGGCGAAGGCGTTCGCTAAATGCATAAGATAATATAAATCCATGCAAACGGACCTGGCCCCTCTTCCGTGGCTTGCTAATTATTATTATATTGCTTCTTTTTTAATATATTTTTTTAAAATTTGATTTATAAGGCTAATGGCAATTTTCTTTGATGTGGACCCCGTATAATTTTTAATGTCACTTCTACGGCGAAATCTAGACACTGCAACATAGAGTTGTCAGAATACTGGTTCTGGTAAATAAATACCAGCCAAATGTTAGCCCCCGTGCATTATTGCCTTTCATAGCAAATGCTTGTTCTATTTATTAATAATATTTATAACTCCTAAATGAAAAAGTTGTGGAAAAACCATTGGATTTAAATTTGAATAAAAAAAAAATCATTTTTTTTCAGTTTGTCTCTGTTTTGAGTTATTTGGATTAGATCTGCAGTGAACTAAAAATTATTTTTTTATTGTTTACCATCAGCGTTTTGTAAAACGACAGCATCTTCATTAACTCTTGTTGCATTAAAGCGTCTTTAATCAGAATTTATTGTCATTTAAAGCCTTAATTCTCGCCTCAGTATAGGATCGTAACAACTATTTCCATTTAAACTCATACTCTGATCGGCAACTTTGTCGTTCGCCAATGTTGGGATAAAGAGGTCCAGTATGATGATAAATGTTACTGTGAATTTTGAAACAGAAAGGCCCATATCCAGGTAGTGGCGCAATATTTGCAGCCAACGAAGCAAATGCCAATGAGCTGTTAAAAGACCTGATATTTTTTAAATAATTTATTGAAAGCGGGCAATTATTTTTTAATAGTTCAATTAAAGGCGATACTCTTACTTTTTCCTTTTGATAACATTGTGTGAATTCTCTCGTTTTTGGCTTAAAAAAAATTCACAGTTTCAATGAAAGGACCACACCTATGTTCACTCATATTTTTTTTTTATTGAAATTTTCAATTAACTTTGACTGAACTGCATGCCTTTGCACTTTGGACTGTATTGCTCTGATATGTTTAATTCTATTGCGGTCTCAAGCTATATGGTATCTTCTGCGAGAAAGGGAACTCATAGTTCCGTAAATTTTTTGAAGCCTTTTTCGATTATTATTATGAATAATTATTTGACAACATAAATTGTTGAGACTCTATTTTAATCGCACCAAGCATTGAGTTCGCTTCATTGAAAAATTTGTTGACATGCTATTTAAACTCAAGTTAAGGATCCAAAACAAGACCCCTATAATCGAAATAATATCAACATAACACATTATATATATTTTCTAGAAATAAAGCCTTTAGAGAAAGTGTCGTTAACACGGGTCAAGGTAAGCACTTTCTGAAGTCCTTAATAAGTGACATCAATTTTGAAGATATACCCATTTTTTTAGAATATACCCAAGAATGACACCTAAAATTTTCCTTCACTTATTATGTGACACCGTGTATATATATCACGAGGAGGCTGCTCGATAAGTCAGTGAATTTAAAAAAAAAACACTATATTTGCGCGATAGAATCAACAAAGACAAACATTTTGAAGACTCTCGATTGAAATGGTGCACAAGTGATTCACTGAATTTCGTTCAAGCACCAAAGACGCTGACAGCCAAGGATGCAACAACGGAAGAATAGATAGAAAGATATTGTTTCGGACGATCTCCATGTTAAGATTCGTGAGATATCTGAAATCGTAGCAATTTCATTTGACAGGATCAAGTTTTGATGCTCCTGCTGTGGAGCTGCCGTCAGTCTTTTCTTAAAATAAACGTTCAAGATTACATTTCTTTTAGCTTAGGGAATGTTTTTCGATCGCAAGAAAGAGCCTTCAAAAGTTGCCACAAAACTGATCATGGACTCCAGATAATTTCATTTTGCATACTTGGAAGATTTTTTCTATTTAAATAAAGGTTTATTTTATGCCTGATCAGAAAGGAACAATGCGGTCCTTTGATACTTTCTCGTGGTTTATACCGACAATCAACCAATTTCTTCTTGAGGTTACTGTTTAATTATATGCACGTAAGTTTCTGGATCTCCTCGTTTTCTTAGCGCTAATAATATTAGACGTCCATTGTGATCCTTCTGCTCTAAATTGTCATATGTCTGATTATCTATATTTATTTCCTCAGCTGGATTTATGACATGAGCTCGACGGACTAAGATCCGTATATCAATATTTCTGTGTTCCAATTTATTCAAAAATCACAGGTCTGGTTAGACTTTGCTATGCCATTTATCACTCTCGATCTGGATAGCTCCCGTAATTCGAATCCTTTATAACCATTTGGGCATGAACAAGTTATCGAGAAGATGAGCGCGGAATTTTCTTAGGGTATAACAAATACGAATTCGGGTGAAGATTTCAAAACAGATTTGGATTTCTCCAAGCGCAATGAGGGAACAATAAAAACTGCGAAATTCTGCAAGCGCACGTGCTTCAAAAACGGATCCGTCGGTCGGCAAAGTCATGATAATGGTTTTCTGGGTTTCCATCGGCGCATCCTTCATTGACTATTTGGAAAGTGTTGCTTCATCAGAATAGTGCACCAACTCTTGTGCGCATTTTTACTTAAATCATGCATAACGTCGCCATCGTTAGTTTACGTTCAAACGTTTCGTGACTGTTTCTCTCAAAATTTAAGAAAAAAAAAAACAAACAAAGAATACTGAATAAAACCCAAAAATCTGGGTTAACGTCCAGTTGAACCCAATCATTCACAAAGTGTGGGCAGACCACGGCCAACTTTGTCCGATGACCTGCCCAATGGGTATTGTAAAATAACCGGCAAGCATTTTAAACGTTCTTTGAGGGATTCTCAGCACCTTATGTTGCGTGCTTTCGCTAAGACTCCAAAGGAATTAAAACCTCAGAACCTCCCGAAATTTATTCAAATCACCTCTTCGTGTGTACGTAGGATGTTAATCAAATATTCTGACGTTTTAATTTTGATTTCTTTCGGAAGAATTTTGTTCGTTCTTTTGAACTCACATAAGCGAACGCGTATAATAATTATCTCTACAAAAAAAGGCAGCAAGCCAATCTTGACAGTTCGGATAACATTTGATAAACGTCAAATAAGCTGCCTTATGGAACAAATATGAGTACTTGTTATTTTGGACAATCATTCATGCAATCCGGCATTTGCATCTATAGTTCGGTGCTCAGCGGTCGTCAATCCGCATGGAAAGCTATCACAGATACAAGTATCGTTCCAATGGATGCCACTTTCGATTGGTAGCCGCCATAAAATTGCGATTGAGTATAATGGCTTTTAAATTGCAGTTCATATTAACTGAAAGCAGGTCATTTACTGGTCGCTCGTTTTAGCTACTGACACTGACAGGTGGTCACACAGGATTTTTTTTAACTATTCTTCAAAATTTTGAAGAAGCGTGCCTATTTTGTTTGAATACGTAGAAAAAAAAAATAATAATACAATAGAATGAACATAAAAAAAGCGTTAAAAATGACAACCGGCCTGCTTTTGGGCCAAGACAAATCGCAAAGAAAGAGCCAAAGCCAAAAACTTGAAAAAGTCCACTTGAATCTTTATAGTTGATCGTACCTACGTCTGTCCGTCTGTCGCGTCGTTTAAATCGTATTAAAGAAAATAACAACTTTCAAGATTAGCTTTTTCGTTGCTCTTCTTTTTTAAGTACAGTCTACATTTTATTTTTATTTTTTTTTTATTTTTTAATTGCTTTGCAAATTTGTAACTTGGTCAAATTCTTTGCTCTTGGCCAGACAAAACACACGAAGAAGAGCGTAAAGAGGAAGAGTTCTCAACCGGCGACTGTCATTATGTGTAGTACCCCAAAAGAAAAGTTATGCTTACTGAATGAACGCAATTTGGTTCATCTTGATTGATTCTTAATTGTTGTCGATAATTTGCAATCATTAATGTTTTACTTAAATAATTCTTGGAACGACTTTTTTGGGGCGAAATTTAATGATAATGGAAATTTATGGCTCACGCTCAGTGGGTCTGGTCATCATTGTTTGTTGTTGAATGTTCTGTATGATCAATGGACGGTCGATATTAAGTGACATCCATTTTTTTAACGAAAGGGCGAAAGAAGCTGTCCTGTTTTTAGGAAAACTTTGGCCAGTAAGTTTTGATAAAGACACTTATCCGCCGCAGTATCTCTTTATATATTTATAAAGAAGCATACGCTTAAAATAGATAAAAAAAATCATTATTTATTAACTGAATTTTATGATATAGCTTCAAGTATAAATATTTTACTTATATTTAAATAATAAACTTCACATTAATATCCTTAACGGCGCAGACATAGTTAGCATGTCCGAAAGAGCTCTTTATTTAGGACGTTTTTTTTTGGATTGAAGAAAATTTTTAAATTACTCAAGATTTTACAGCTGATTTGCGAGGGGTCCAAAAATTGGTATTGCGATGTGAAATCAAAAAACAATAAGGTATAAATTACAAATGCAAAAGTGCTTCGAATGGACTCAGAGCGCAGAGTGGAAATTCAAGCTTGTTTTTTTTGACAAAAAATTCATTCTCATTATCAGCTAAAAAAATGTGTAATCTTCAAAAAAAATAAAAAACCTTCATTCAACCGAAGAAAAATTATTTAAAAAAATAAATTAATTAATTGAATAATTTATTAATAAATAAATAAAAGGCTTTCAGAGCTAAATTTTCAAATTTGTGTTCAGTTCGTGATGCTTTTGACTTTCAATATCATAGAAATCGTAATTTGCAAATTCCGGAAAAAAGTGCATTTTGAAACCATAGATTATAGTCCAGCAGAATTAAGCAAAAAAGCCACGCAATATAATTAAATATAATTACAGTTGAACTTATATAAATAATTATGAATTTAATAAGTGATATTAGAGAGATAATTGATTAACCAAAATATTATCGGCGAATGCACAGCGGTTCATGAATTTATCTTTAAGTTTTTGGATTCTAGAGTAGATCAACTCAACATTTCCTTTTTTGAGGAGTTCAGAGGTTGAATGATGCTTAGCTTAGCTACTTAGGTTTAGCTTAGCTACTTGTAATCTCCGAATGTGAGATTTTGTGCCCCCTCTCCACGCTTGACATCCATATAGCAAGATTGCTTGAAATATAACTTTAAGTATTATTATTTTATTGTCTTTCGACAGCATGGATTTCCTAATTATGATTTGGTATACCAATATATGCAATTTCTATTGCAATTTAAAATTTATGTAGAGATTTTGTAATATGCTCGTTAAATGTAAGTCTGCTATCTAGATGTATGCCAAGTTATTTAATGGATGGTTTCCATGTGAGCAAAACACCGTTTATACAAATTTGGTTAACAGGAACATAGCATTGCTTTCTGGGGCAAATGTGACCTCCACAAACGACACCACAGTGGAAATCCGACGCAGAACAACAATTGGCAACCGTTGCTGTTTCGGTATGTCGAAACAACTCAGATTGAAACTCCTCACTCGTAGGACCAAAATCATGTTCAAAAAAACGCCCCTTTTGTGCATAAGAAACGGCTCCATTAAAACTTATTCATTTCTATAAATAAGTGTCCGATTTATATTACATTTTTAGAGAGTACTTTTGAAATATTCTTCTTTTAGAAAATGAAAAAAAAAAAATAAACGATTTTTTCAAAATTCTTACTGCCCCCTTAACAATGATTTTGAAATATGAAATCTGAAAATATCGAACGTATTATATCCATTAATTGTGATCATAGACAGAGATATTGGTTCGGATCCCCTTTGTTTCTCCGACTCCAGACGCTTTTTTTCCCTGGCCCTCTTTCTTTGCTGGGCTCTGGAGGCACCGCCTTTTTTCCGAGTTCGAAAGGTTTCCCATTCCTCGAATTTCCCTCTGTTTGGGCATTCCTCAGTCTCAGTCTCAGAGAAATGACTAAGCCCTAATTTTAGGGGTGAAGAAGCTGGCGACTTATCCCTTCCGCGACCAAGCCATCGCCGGTAGTCGCGGTCTATACAGACTTTTGCGTGTTTATCCCACCCGAGTTTCATCTTTTGGGATACTTTAAATATTGTTTTTTTTAGTTGTCACTTTGTTGGAGACTTTGTTGCCAAGTTCTGCCCTCTTGTTTTTCGTAGGGGTTCGGTGGTCCATTTAAACCCTCCCACCGCGACAAGGTGGACAATTTCGGGAGGGATAGATTTACCTTTATTAGTAGCATAAATTGATTGGATTTTTCAAAAAAATTTTGTTGTACACAAATTTGCCATAAAACTACCTTACTATGAAAAGAATATAATATTTTTTTTAGCAAGCGAAAATATTTAACATAAATTTGGTTTGAAGGAAAAAGCTATTTAAAAAAAAAACCTTCGTGCAAATAGAAAAAAAAAAATCAAAGGTTTGAGATTTGAACAATAGAAGATGATAGAATTATATGATGAAACAGAAGTTTTCAGTTAATAGAATAATGATTAACAAAAATAAACACTACCGAACTATGTTTTTTAAAGAAATAAAACCGAAATATTAATCACAATTAATAATATAACTACTCATGTCATTGTTTTTATAAATACATATTTAAAAAAGCTATATGAATTAGAAATCAATAAATAAACAATAAATAAATAAATTAATTAATAACTAAATATATATAGTCAAATGAATAAATAATAATAATAAATAATTATGTAAAGAGAAATAAAAAATATAATTCAGATAACATAATAATAAATTTACCAGGTCTGTTATTAAACTATTATCAGAAAAACTACATGTCGTTAAAAGTCTTTCTTTCAATTTGGAAATTCTACCACAAGTTGGTTCTATTTCCGCCAAGTCATGGAGAAGGATAGTCGAGAAGTGCCATGGTATTTTCAAAATAATTTTTAGAATTCTATTCTGTAATTCAAAGAATTATTGGAAAATTACATTGAAAATTACAAGTTTATTTGGATTACTCAAATTGGATTTTCGTTTTATGAACGAATGTTGACAGCATAATTTACTTTAGCAATAACATACTGGATGTACGGTCCAAATGTTAGTTTTATATTTAAAACTTCTCCGAGACATTTTATAGTATTCGTATATTCTACAGGATGTCCATCGATTGTTAGCCTATTATTCGGTTTCAGGCTTTTCTTTCCCATGTAAAGAATATAGCCTGTGTCTTTTGCCCATTTATTTTTATTTTCTATTTTTCAAAGTATGATAGTTTGTTAATGTATCAAGAGCAGGTTGCAAATGAGTTTCGATTGAAAAGATCAATCTATGTCATACATGTGTCACCTGCGAATATTGCAGTATGACAGTCAAATGGATGTGTTATAAAGGACGGGTCTTATGATAGCTCCGTGAGGGACACCAACATGGATATAATGATTGCACTATTTTAGTAAGATGTATTGGAAAATTAAGCTGGGCCATTTTTTGAATCATTCCGCTTTGCCAAACTAAGTCGAAGGCTAGGAATACAATCCCGTACTGTGACCGCTGTCAAAGTTTGGTTTTATGTGTTTCTTGGTTCTAAGGAGTTGGTGCGTTTTGCTAGGTAGCGGGCGAAAACCAAAATGTTCAGCTTGGAGTATATTTTGCTCTTTCATGTGGACCTGAAGTTTCCGTATATTTATTGGCTCGAACACATGTTCATAGATGTATAGCCAAACAGTTTATGGATAAGTTCAAACTTACACAACAAACACCGTCCATATTAATAGCATGTAAAAGTCATCTGCTACATGGCTCTTGTCAGGCTAATGATTACTTATAGGTGTCCCGTGTGGTTCAACGTGACAGCGAATTCGATGGAAAAGATTCGGGTTTTTGAAAGGCAATGCCTCAGGGCTTGTCTTCGTTTATATAGAACTCAAGAGACCCAATACAAAAAATTCTATCGCAATGAGGTCCTTTACAATGGGGCCAACCTGATCAGAGTAGATAATTTCCTTATTAAGCTTATCCGAAGACACATTGCAAGGGCAATGACTTCGATCAACAACCTGATCTCCGGGGCCTTCTACCCCAACAATTTATACCACGAGAGTGTTCGCCTTAGTGGCTTTGTCCCTCCAGAGGCCTTCCTCTACTTCGACTCAAAAGATTTGATACAGAATAGAATGGCTTGGCCGCTAGTCTTCCACATTGCCCGTTCAGGTGTAGACAGGCGACTCGACTACAATCGAGACATCATACACAGTTCCGAGAACTGTTTCCGCTTCAGCAGGGCGGTATCAACCCGCGATACATCAGACGCGCAAAAGCAACACGGTCAATTTTGGTGGCTGTCACAAAAATGTGTAGGGGGCTCTGTCGTCTATACCCTCATAAGTTAAGTAACCCTTTGGGGCAAAGTCGGCCGGCTTGCATAGACTAAACTTATGAATAGGTTGAGAAAATATATATTTCTTATATATATACTAGAGTATATATACATATATTTTCATAGATTTTAAGGTATATATATATATTAATATATATACATAGTTTTAAGTAGATATAAGTATGCATTTTAGTTATTTTAAAGTAGATTTAAGTCTTAGATATAGAATAAAATACGTCCAGACACTAAGTTTTGCTCAACAAAAAAATGTTTCCTAGTTTAAAATTTGTTAACCTTAAAATATTATTAAAATAGTTAGATTAAGTCGAAAGACATATAATTAAATACTAGTAATAGCTTAGAGCGCCCGCATAGGGCCAGTAAGTTAGTAAAGCAAATCAATTTATATAAACTAGTTTAAGCGTTTTTGTCTAGTGTATAAGAAGTTCTAATAAGTTAGTAAAAAGTGTATTTAAAACTAAAATAAAGCTAACTGAACCATATTAACAACATGCATTTAGTCTATTTAAGAAAGAAGAACTGCCAAATAACAATATTTGTTTATATAATATTTAGTTTAAAAAAACACGAGTTAAATTCTAACTAAAAAAATCATAACAGCTTGTTAATAAGTTCAAATTAACCGTCTGAACGTTGAACTTTATTTAACTCAATTGACCTATATTGATCCGTATGCGGATGATATCACCTGTTACGTGTTAAATGGCACGGTGCAATATTGTTGCCCACATCGTTTCCGGGTTGTGTCATCTCGCGGAATCGCAAAAAAATTAACGGCACCGAACCTCCTTCTGTGGAATGTTGCGAGGAGTTAACTGAGAGTGTCAATAAAAATCCCACGATTTTCAAGCCGAAAGAAACCCGATCCGATGTGAAATTGGAGTTATTAACCCCTAATTATGTAAAACGAATCATGGATAGCACTCAAACAAGGACACGGTCAACATTCGTCAAGTCTTGTTTAAAATATGAACATTTTTTGATTTCATGATAAACTCATTAGAAGTGTTAAAATTCATGATTTGAGGTTCAGATAAATTCAATAAAAAAAACTATCTCCCATGGCGTCAAAATTCAAAACAAAAGATAGTTAACGGTGTTTGGAGGTTCAGTTGCCACTTAAAGCCAACCAAAAAGTATTTGTTAACACGCTTTTTACATTATGTTTAAGCTTAATATGTCGTCGTGGAATGAGAACTTGACACCCTTTAAGCCTTCGAACTCATCTCAGCCGCTTTATGATTCTTACTCTCATGTGTGGCCTTCGGGACTGTTTTTGGTTATTGGCGCAGATAATTGAACTTCAGTAAGATGTTCGATGAGTCTTTGAGTTGTTTTTTCTTTCTTTTAATTTCGATTTTAATTTGACACGTACTCTGATGTTGCTATTGCGCACGAAAAGTTGGTGCACTATTCCGATGAAGCAGTACTTCTTTCTTCTTAAAATGAAGCCGTTTTTCCACAAGGGTAATAAATGTGCAATGAAGGTCGCACCGATGGAAGTCCAGAAAACCATTTTTATGACTATTCCGACTTACAGATTCGTTTAAGACACACGTTCGCCTTCAGAATTCCGCAGTTTTGATTGCTCCTTCATTGCGCTTGAAGAAATCCAATTCCGTTTTGAAAACTTCACTCGAATTCGTTTCTGTTCTACCCCAAGAAAACACCGCACCCATCTTTTCGATAACTTCTTCATGCTCAAATGGTTATGAAGGAATTTTGGACTACAATTGGAAAGTAATTCAAAGCTGCCGGGCGGTTTGATTTATGAATCAATGGGAAGACAGAAACTTGATACACGGTTCTGCTTTTTGATTATTATTAGTCCGTCGAGCTCATGTCATAAATCCAGCTGAGGAAATTAATATAGATAATCAGACGTAACGACAATTTAAAGCAGAAGGATCACAATGGACATCTAATATGTTTAGCGCTAAAAAAACGAGAAGATCCAGAAACTTACGGGTATTTAATTAAATGACAACCACAAGAGGAAATTGGTCGATTGTCGGTATAAACCAGGGGGAAGTATCAAAGGACCAAACATAATAAAGTGCTATGTTTATTACGCATTTTTCGAAGCATGGGCCAGAAATGTAAAACACCATTTAAAAATTAATATCTGAGCAACCAAATGAGGTTTATAATTTTATTTAAACGCAGTTCAAAATGGTAGTATATTTTCCGAAAGCCCCAGTAGCTAGTGCTGTAGTTATAAGATATTAAACTGTTCCATTAATGTGAAGTTTAATAAATAATAATAATAATAATAATAATAATAATAATAATAATAATAATAATAATAATAATAATAATAATAACTAAAACTCTTAACAAAATTACTGTCATTTGAATTGACAAAGAAATTATCGTATACTAAAGTAAGTGTTTTCTTAAATCATCGATAAGTGATGTCAACTTTGACCCGTACTGTAGAATTTTTTTTTTCTTAGCATGTACACCTTGACTAATCACGGAACACCCTGTATACGGACATACACATAAATATAAAATAAATATCACTAAATTTGTGAACCCAAAAATTGTGACTGCAAATTTCGAAGGATTGTCTAGGTGTGTAACGCTTGACAGCCACGGACAACCACGAAGGTACGATATAAACTAGATTTCAAAAAACGTTCCTACCTACCTCGGTGGTATATCTACAGCTCACTTAGTTCGAAAACCGTTGATATATTTCGGTCTGGAGAAGTTGTGTCCGAATATTTAAGGGTAGAGGGGTGGCCATAAATTTTTACGTTTTGAGTAAATAAACTGAAAAAACTGCTTAGGATCGGAAAGAAGGCTGACCTTCATTTGATCAAGATATTTGTGGTAAATATATACTATAAATCGGAGCCTGCTGGTAGTTGTAATAGTCCGATTGAGATTGTGACCTCAGGAAGGTTTTCCAAAGCTTATGTCTTTTATTGCGAAGAGTGCGTAGTTTTTTATCGAACCAGGAAGGAAATGAAGGACTGTTTTTTCAGGTTCATACGGAACAGATTGGTAAAAGCATTTAAAAATTTCGGTGTAGAAAAATACAACTGCCTTATCGAAAGATGCATTTGGGTTTTTAACTAAGAAATGGGTTAAGTCACTTTGGTAAGAAGAGATAAGATCGAGTTGGCTGCCAAGATTGTTAGTAATATTATTAATTTGAAAAAGACCGGAGTCGGAGAAACAGTCAGCTTAGAGAATTTCTTTCTCAGATGTAGGGTTACAAGGAATGAAGTTTAATTTATCATCAGAAGAAGTCCAAAGGAGTTGTGGGTGGTTAAAGTGTCCGATAACGATAAGCTTCAGAGCAGTTGTTAGCTGTTTTAACGAGAGAAGTTTCGAAACAGTTGTTAACGACAATAAGGGCTCCTCGACCTAAATTTATACCAGCTTGATCACCATCGGCACGATAGACATTTATATCGGAAGGGAACAGTTCTTGGTTTAATCTAAACCAAGGTTAAAGATATTAGATTCTTAATGATGTATAGTATAACCCCAGAAGCGTGGTTTGGCAGAGGCCACACTTACGAGTTTGAACCACTTCCAAACATTGGGCCACTAATTAAAATATCTAATTAATTTGAAAACTTCATCGCAAGTGTCGGCATCTTACTGTGCGGAAATATCCATTCCAGCCTTGCTGAGTCAATAATTACACAAGCCACAGCCAATTGACGCCAAATTTAAGTTCAGTCATATCGAACTTCAGACTTCACACCCAAAAAGATTTAGTCCTATTTTCGACAGAGTCGTACTTCTCTTGAAGCCACTTGAATAACAGATAAAAGGAGCCCAGGGCAATTCTACATTTAAAAAGCGTGTCTGTAAAATTTAACACCAATTAATTGAAATTCCAAAAATACCACAAAACCCCGATAAACTTACCCGTAATGCGTGATGGGCGAACGTTTCTTTTTTTTCTGCAAAGATCAATGTCAATATTTACAAAATTTACAAATTCTCTGATGCGAGCTTTTGGTTCTAATTTTATGAATAAATACTCGTAACATTTACGTACAACGATTGAAAGATACCTTTTGAGTCCGCAGATACTTGAACGACCAGAGAGCTCAACAGAATCTACGAATAATTAATAATTAATAAAAATTACTTGACCTCAATATAGCCGTGGTTTCTGCCCTTTGGAAATATGTAACGAGTTTAGATTCGTCTCGAGGGTTTTTTTGTTCTATTTTAACGTCATAATTCTGGGTGGTCAGCTGGAAGATACAATTTGAATAACTATATCTCAAAACAAAAGAAAATGCAAAATAAGAAAAACCGAAATCACGATTGGTGAATTGGACGGTCGAGTCGGAAATACTTCCTGTCGAATATGTTGGCAATTTCAATAAGTAAGCAAATATGGGTGGGCCACATGAACCTATGTGGTCTTTTAGTTCAATGGAAAATGAATACATCTGACTTGACACAAAAATGATAACTTTTAACAAGAAGCAGGTTGAACTTTTGATATATGTTTGAAGAGAACATCCTTATTCCCTAGATAGATAAGAGTGAGCCTCAAGTCAGTTAAATACCAGAAAACAAAAATAAGTTTAATCATGAGACACATAACCTTATTAGATCGAAAATTTAAAGTGTGTCAAGCTGAGTTTAAGAAACCTATTATTTCGTATGAATCTGGAGGCTTTTCTAAAGCATTGTTAATTGAGTAGGTTGGTTCCGTTTCTATGAAATGCCTTTAGTTGACGATCAATTCTTTTTCATTTAAAATAACGTACGAAATTTATTTGAATCACATGTTCCATTAATTACAAAGAATATAACAAGAAAAATCTACCCCATAGCTTAACGCTCAAATAAAAAAATTAACTTTTAAACGTGACTAGGCTTATAAATGTTGAAAGCGTTTTCGACTTAATAGACCAAACGATCAATTTAAAAGATTAAGAATTGAGGTAACAAATGAGATGCGTGAGTTAAAAAGACGATATTTTGCCCAAAAATAAGACCCGTCACAAGCTGGACATAAACTCGACAAAGGGCTTGTAACGTTGCTGTGCTTCCTTGATTTTTCAAAGGCCTTCGATAAAGTTAATCATTATATTTTATGCTGGAAGCTTCGCAATTCGTTCGGTTTTAGTGAAAGAGCTGTAATACTCATTCAAAGTTATTTATGTCAAAGGTCGCAAGTGGTTGTTCTTGGAAGCAAAAGATCTCGGCTTAAGTCAGTGACTCAAGGTGTACCACATGGATCAGTATTGGAGCCTATTTTGTTTTGTATGTATATTAACGATCTGACAACAATATGTTAATATGCAGTTATTCATCTTTATGCGGACGACGTGCAACTGATAGCTTAATTAGTTTCACACTTAAACGATGACATATGCGCAATCAGTAACTGGGCGACAAAAAACAGACTATTCCTGAACCCGAAAAAATGCCACGTCATCCTCATATCACACAAGTCTCTCCAGTTAAATATCGTGCCTAATAACTTGTTATCTGGTGCTAGGATTCAGCTTGTTGAGGTTGTTACAAGCTTAGGTATAACTATCAATACAAAACTCTCTGGTTGTAACCATGTTAACGCCGTCATAGGCCGCGTTTATGGATGCTTGCGAAAGCTCTGGATTTCAGCCAGCTATACACCGTTAAACACTCGGCGAAGACTTGTCCTAACATTAATAATGCCTATTATAGCATATGCAGCTGTTGCCTACAGCAATCTGGACTCACTATCTTTCCGCAAGCTTCAAGTTGCTTATAATGATGCGGTAAGATATGTTTACACAAGACGGAGATTCTATAGATTCTCGGGTTCTAGTTTGAGTTTCCTTGTTTGCACTTTAAAACAGTATCTTGATTTTAATAATTGCCTATTCCTCCACAGCATCATAACTTCCAAATTGCCTCCGTACCTATATTCGAAACTAGAGTTATCACAATCTAGTATGACATTTAACATAAACACTTAACGTTTTAGGTATTTAAACTCATCCCGCTTATTTTTTATTCATGCTGTTAGGCTTTGGAATGCCATCAAATATTAAATGCATATCTAATACTGCAAACTTTAAAACCGCTTTGGCGTACTATTTCTCTTGATCTCTATCACTTTCACTCAATGTTTTTCAATTTTCATGTTTTCCTTCCTAAACGATTTTATTGCCTTCTTCTTGAACAAATGTATGCAAATATTATCTGTTCTCTTTATTAACTTCCCATCAGGAAGTTCTTGTAATCGGTCCGATTTTCGAAATTCAAAATTTTTACATTTCTCCACGTTTGGCGGTCCCAGTAGTCGGATTCCATCATTTTTAGAAAGATGTCTGTGTGTGTGTGTGTACGTACGTACGTACGTACGTACGTACGTACGTACGTTTGTGCGGATTCTTTCGTACAGCCTAACTCGAGAACAAATCAAGCTATCGAAGCCAAATTGGTTTCATTCGAAGCGTATGTGCATAAAGATCACCTGAAAAGCTTTTGGTTAAATTTCACAGGGTGGTTTGAGTTTTATGACGAAAAAACTGTCAAAAAAAGGGACATTTTCACTTCTTCGATTAAAACCAATTTAGTTTTCCAATAAAAAAAGTTCAAAATTAATTAGATTTATAGTTTACATCTATCTTATCAGATAAAAAAATATGCATAGGATATACACTGCCGTTCATAAGTTTCCGGACAAATTCATATAAATTTTTGTTTTGTTCAATTTTAAACCCAAAAGTTTCATCAATATTAGGTTTTTTTTAGCCAATTGACTAAACTTAGTAAGTTACTAACTATAGAGACTACCAAAAAGACTAAAACAGTATTTAGTTGAGGCCATTTCATACATTGATGTGACCCTTTCTCTATTTCCTGATCCAAATTTCCACAGAAGTTCTTGAAAAATTGTTTCGCAAATGTGAATCCTGTAAGTCTTTCCCGTTTTTCAAGACTCAGAGTGACGTCTGCAACACTGACACGTGAAAACATCCTTAGAAATTTATGGAGCCACCAGTTTTTTTTGTTCAAAACCTGCTCGGCTGTAGCTTGACGCCTTTTTATAGTTATAATATACTAGCAAAAAGAAACTCATGGCGCAAATTACATGAAGCAATGGAATTTAAAGCAAAAGCATCGAGAGAAACCTAAATGACAAAGCTAAAACACATGGATAAAACTGCAATATTCGTATATTGCAAGGAAGACCATAACATCCGATTTAGTTTGTTTTCCACTGTTGTGGTTTCTTATCATGAACCCAATCCTAGAGGTCTTTCCAGAAAATGACACAGAGGTAAAAAAGTCTCACGGAATCGGCGTGAAAAATCCTATCGAAATCTGCAAAGAAAACTTGTCTGAATGGAATCCTCTTTAAGCCAAATATATGCCAGACAGAAAAAGATCCTTTGCTGAGCAGTTACCAGCTCGGAAGGAAGAGGTGGTGGAAATCTCTGGATTGATATATGTACTTTTGAACCCTTTCAAAACGGACATAAAGTTAATCACGCCTTAATATTCCGAGCAGTGGTTAATATCTTCCAAACAAATTTGATTGAATAAAAATAATTCCAAAAATACATGAAGTTGACATAACCAGGTGGTCCTCAAACTTTTAAAATATGAATCCCTATAAACAGAGTTCTTACGAAATGTAATACTTTTGAAAATAAGCTACTTAATATTTGATAATTCTGGCTGTCTGATTTATAACACTTTATTGAAGAAGTTGAAAAACAACTGCTAAAAGCAAATACAAATCAACTTCCAGTGTTAAAGTTGTTGTTATGAAATCGATTTTCGCAACTCTAAATTTAAAATATCTTATCTTCACGTGTAGTTGGATACTCTTAGAGGGATTACTAGCTAAGATTTTGGGTCCTTGGTCCTATATTACAATCGAAAATGCTTTCATTGAGTCGTTTAATGCAAGCCGTGGACAGCCAGCCAGCAAAAACAATTATCTCAAGGTTACACACCCTAAACCGAAGACTGCAAAATTCGAAATTGAAATATCATAGTTGAATTGCAGTCAATGCTGAGGACATGGAAAACCAACAATGCCATCTACCTGACCTAGACGAAGTACAGATAGCAAGATAGAACTTCTAAAAGCGGCGGCGATGACTTAGTTGGGAGTATGCACCAACTCATCTGCAATACATGGTCAGAAGAAAGCATGCGAGATGAATGGAATCTCAGTATTGGTTGCCCAATTCTGAAGGAAGGAAGCCAATTAAAGAGATATCAATCTCCTCAAAATTGCCTTTAACATCTTTTCCGCCGTATGATGTGAACGTGAATGTGGTTTTCGACCATAAACCAAATATAAACATAACGGCAGATCTTGGAAAAAACCCAGGAGCCAAGTCAGTACGCACCACGTTTTCATCAATTTCAAGGTTGGTTTTGGTGTCTTTTTCGTCCACAGAGACAAGATTTATGAAGTCATGTCTATGTTTGGCATCCCTGCCAAGCTCTTATTTTTGTGCAGGATGGCGATGGAGGTCGGCAAAGATGTCAACGACCCACTTGATGTCAAACATCGTTTTAGACAAGGTGATGCACTGTCATGCGATTTCTTCAACATCATACTTGGGACAATAGTGCAAAAGACCCTTGTCAACAAAAGAGGGCAAAAAGAAGCATATGCTGCCATCAAGAAAAACTAAATCCGACGTCTGGGTTAGAACGTTACCATTGACAGCTATAACTTTGAGGTTGTTAGGGCTTTGTCTATCTTGGCTCCGCTGTAAAAACAGATAATAACACCAGCGCTGTGATCAAATGAAGAATACCTCTGGTTAAGAAAGCTAAGCCCTCTTTCAAAGAACTGAAGCATCGCTCTATAGGACACATATCATCCCCGTCCTACTATATGGTGCAAAAGCATGTACACTTTCAAAAGCGGATGAAGGCCCCTTAGGTTGTTCCGAGAGAAAAATGTAATTTTTTGTCCCATCTACATTGACTGTGAGTGGAGGAGAAGATTCAACAACGAACTGTATGCTAGGAGTTCTACAGCGATATCGACTTAGCCAAAAGGATAAAATACCATGGCACGCGGACTATAACGCCACCTCAAGTTAGTTATTAAATGATTAATGACAAAAAAAGTCCAACCAGCTATTATTAAAAAAAACACGGTAAGAATTATATAAAATTATACTGAGTTATTTCTGCAGTAAATCTAAAAATCTTATTTTCTTTTAGTAGAAATGTAACTCAGTCAGAAAAAAAGTATTTCCAAATTGAAATATGTTAATCTATCAATGTTAAATATGCAATTCGTATTTTAAATGATTCAAAAATACGAAAACATATACGAGTGTATGGAATTCCTCAAAGGCAGCTAAGAATATATGTTTCTGATCTTTTTGTTTGCAATGTATTTGATAAGGGAAGGAATGTTGTTTTCATAATCCGAATTGAATTTCATGGTGTAGGCAAATAAAATAGCATCTATTTCTTTTGTGTCTTGAGATGGGAAGTTCATGGTATGGGCAGGCCTACTCGCACCCAAACCAATTTTTTTATATTTTGTATTTTTTTTTAATTTTTCATTTTAATTGCACCCACTCAAAGCTTATGTATATTTCCCTAGTACCATAAGAGGCTATGTGAAACTCTGGATAAACCTTCGGGACATTGGTGTTGGAAAGCACAAAAATAGTACTTATGATAAAATTGACTGCAATGAAGTCAATAGAAAATTTGTATTGTCATTGATGAAACAACTCATTTCTGTTCCCCTGTTTTAGTTTTTCACCAGCCGTTGAAGCTGATGTCCTAGAGAGCTGCATTCAAATAAAATCAAACTTAATTGGACCTGATGAAATTCATCCGTTTTTCGTTGAAGCCATACTTTCATATATTTTGAAATACATAACGCAACAATTTTTTCGTTGAATGTTTTTCCCATACCCTTGGAAACGAGCAAAGATTATACCCTTTCCTTAAAATCAAGATGAGAATCAACCTATTGCCATTTTATCATTTCTATCCAAGGTCTTAGAAAGGATAATGAATGCCCAGATTAGAAAATATTTGACTAACCACAACTTAGTATGCATAAATCAGTCCGGTTTCCGTGCGAAACGCAGCAGTCCTACAACTCTTATAAATGTTGTTGAAAACATAAGGCAAGCTGTTGACAACGACAATGTTACTTGTGTCGTTCTCTTGGACTATTCCAAGGTATTTGATACGGTCAACCATAAGCAAGCTAATAAAGCAGTTTAATTTCTCATTCCCCTCAGCAATGTTGATTTAGTCATATCTGAATTTGAGACCTCAGGCAGTTGTATCGAACAGTTCTATTTCTGATTCGCTCATGTTGAGTAGAGGGGTTCCACAAGGTTCAATTCTGGGTCCGCTATTGTTCTCCATGTACATTTATGACTTTCCTCTTTGTCTGCAAAACTGTGAAGTAGATATGTACGCTGTTAATTATCCCTATCCTGCTCTATGGTTGTGAACTCTTTAACAATTGTTGCTTACAACAGTATAGCATATCTTTGGATTAAGAATTTTTTTTTTTCAAAGTTACAATATTCGAACAATAAATTAATTCATATTTGGAACAATGTTTGCATAATCCATTTTAGATGTTGAGTTTAATACATAACTAGGTACATTTTTAGAAGACATTTTTAACCATGAATTCCGTCATAAAATATATTTATAGAAATTGTGTCTTTTATACACTTGGTGATAAAAAATATCAGTGTTAAGTGCATTATTTATTAAAGATAATCAAAAATTGCATGAAAGCCGCTAGCAGAACTTAAAGAAAAATTGATTGTTGAAGCAGATTCGCAGTGCAAGGTAAGAGATATATGAAAGACGAAGTGAAACACGAAAAATCAAGGAATGGAAAAATTAAAAAGATAATTACGTAAAAAATTTTAATAATAAGACGTTTTAGTTGTATTTTAAATATATTTATTATTATAAGTTTATCTTATTAAGTTGTAACATGCATTAGATTTTCTACGTCCGATCTTGTCAGTAGGCAGGTTCTCAAGCTTTTAAGAAATCTGGATTTACATTGGACACGACTGCATATATCTGGAGGTAATCTGTTGAAAATAAAAGGTGCTATAATAGTTGCGAAGCGTCTGAAATGTTAGGTGTTCAATTTTGGTACTATTACTGCAGACTCTTGCCGTAATACATAGGTATAGGTATCTCCTCTTCTAGAATTAGAATAACCTCCACGCGGATAGAAAAGTCTGAGTGGCAATATATTGAGAACTTGAAATAGAGGAAAGGATGGTTCCCATCTAGATTTAAACATCTTCTGAGCTGTGATAAGGGGTTGAAGACATAAGCATTGCCCCAGCACGAAATTCCGTACTCTAGGCGACAGTTCACCAGCGCATAGTATAAATTGTTAAGTAAGTTGGACGGAACTAATTTACGTAAGTGGAAGATCTTGTTCAGGGCACAGATTTCTTGATAGTAGTAATGTGTGTTTTCCAGTTTAATCTACTATCGAGGGTAACACCTAAGTACTTGAATTCTGGGACAGATTCTAGTTTTATGCAATCATTTGAACAACTTAAATTTTTACACTTTGAATCATGGAGACAAATTCCATCCATAGGTCGCTGTTTTGTAAGAGAAAAGAACATAGCTTTAGATTTGCTGCTTAACACCATTTGGTGGTAGGCGAACCAATTTTTTAACATGGACAAGTCTGTTAGCATTTCTGATTTAACAGAGTTCGCAGATGGAGCAACATAAGACAGAACCAGATCATCAGCAAATGCCCGGATACTCCCCTTCAGTGACAACTTAAAGATTGAATGTAAATGAGAAAGAGCAATGGTCCAAGGACCGATCCTTGGGGTACTCGACACCTGGGCTGCTCAGGGAATTGTCTGAGGAACTCTCTATCCCGACCTCCAAGGATGATAAGCTGTACCAGACTTTTTGGGAAAAGCTCAAGGAGTACTTGGGGACTTTAAGGTCATGGTGATTTCTGTCCTTCTTTCAGATCCAGTTTGTAGAACGTAAAATCGTATTTTAAGTCCCAAATAACAATTTATATTTTTAATTATAATTAACTTATTTAATAGATTTATTATAATAATTCTAATTTAATCTAACTTAAACTCTGTTCATCTTAATGCGGGCATAATGCGACCATTTCGGCGGTTACGTAGGCAAACGTATTTTGTATTTGTAAATTTCAACGATGATCATTGAAGAGTCATTGCATTCTAAGCGCGTGTAGTTTTTGAAGTTGCGGCACTATTGACCCACTTTTCTTCCAGGAGGACAAATGAAGAGACGTTACAAGAATTTGCTTACTTTGCATGGTAATCGCTTTTTTTTGGTCAGAAATGGTTCAAAGAAGATGACTCTAGTTGCAACACACGCCGTCCAATAATCGTTTTATTACTCAACACTTAGCTGAGTACAATTTAGGCACTCAAGACACTCAATATGGTCAAGATACGTTGGAAATAAGCGCTTTCGAAAACGGATCGAAAAATTCGTTTTTGAGGATTGCCTACAGATTGCCTGCGGAGGCATTTTTTTAATGAAATAGTATTATTTATGAATTATAATTATTATAATGATATTATTATTTTTTCTGTTTTTTTTTCAATATTTTCATTTCAATTTATTCAAGAAAATAGCTTACAAAAATAAGATATGAATATCTTTTGATAAGTGTAAGTCTTAACAGTCTTTAAAGTCTCGACGAACATTTAAATAAAAGCAAAATTTCAAAGTAAAATACAAAGTAAGAGTAAAAATTACAAAAATTACAAAAGCTACAAATTAATTATTTTAATAATGAAGTTCAGAGGCCAAGTCAATTAAAAGCAAAGTTTTAAGGCATTCGTGTTTTCGTTTCTCCTTGGGCTAGTTAGAAAGAATTTTCTCAGCGGGACAAGAAGTATTTTCGCCAACATCAGCTTTATATTTCTGGGTATGAAATGCTTCATAGCCACTATAAACCTTATCCCACGTAAGTGTACGATTGAATATCAGACCAAGGTTTCTGGCAGAGGCAGCCCATTCCGTTGGGCTTTGGTTTAATTTTACTTTTGGGAGATAAAAAACGTCGAGGATTTTTCGACAAATCATGTTTAAGTGCCGAGCTATGAATGCTTTCAAGATATCTGTTGACGAGCTGTATCTCATTCTGAGCACAGCTAATTAGAAGCTGTACAAAATCAGTATTCATTTGTATCGCACAATGTTTAATTACTGCAAGCAGCTCAGTGACATACAGTGCAAAGAGGATTGGTCCAAGAATTGATCCTTGAGGAACTCCACAATTAATGTGACCACACACTGTTGTCTTCCGTTTATATATGAGGATAGGAACTTCGTTGAGGATGAGGAGAAATTAAACTCACCCTTAGCTTTCTACACATAACAGAATGATTGACTGTTTCGAAAGACTTTGAAAAATCTAGTAACGTTAGCAATGAAGGGTGGTAAGAACTTAATGCCTTTAGAACTTCATCAAGGATAATTAACAAAAGAATTTTTCAGCTTCTCTTCTGTTGATGCATAAAAGTAGTGACCGACCGGTTTCAGTTTCGGTCAGATTCGGCCCAAAAAAAATTGGTTTCAGCACAGTTTCGGTTTCGGCAGAAAATCGGCCGAAACTCAGTCTTTCACAAGGCACATAGCAATTCGGACCATTTTTATACCGCGAGGGTTATGTGGATTAACGTATCTACCTATATCGGGGAGTAAGTGAGTATTGAGAGGTTTTCCCCCGGACGGTTTACGCTGTCAGTACTGCTTATTAAACAAGCTTTGTAAGTGACAGTGTTACTCATAGAGTAATACCCATGTTGTCACAGTCGCATTAAGAAGGAGAAGCTGGAGAAAACGAGTTTGCTTCTCAAATGATCTGAGCGAGGTCTTTTGGGTTTGCTTAAGCAAGTTGGGGCAAAGCTGTGAAGAAATGGGAACATAGCTTTTTATGTCTTAATATTGCTATGACCGGACATTAATTCAGGAGATTTTGTAGCTTTCTGGTTCTCTGTTTGTTAAGGAGGTTTTTCAGGTGGTGTTGCAAGATGGTTGATGTATTTTTTTATGCTTAGTTTGGCAGCAGCTAATGGTATCTGTGAGAGTTCATTGTACCTTCACATGTAAGCTCATCTGCTCTGCAGTTTCCGTTGATTTCCCTATGTCCCGTTAAGGCGAAACTTAAAAAAGTCCACGCCCACAACCTCCTAAAGGGATACCCGGCGTTCCTTGACAAGCTTAGATGACGATTTTATGGCAGCTTGGCTGTCGGTCGAAGTGAGTTTTTCCAGAAATGTTCTTTTACAACAGCGATTTTGCGGTCGTGGTAGAACATGTAAGGAGATTGCTAGACTATGATTACTCAAAAAGATAAACTTCCACTTTTCGTTCCGATTTTAATAGATCGGTTGTTATCCTATTGGAGCCGGCCGGTATCGGAAAATTTGTTTTTGAGACTTTATAGTCTATAACTGTTGGAAGGGAAATCTACTCAAAAGATTGAGGACTGCTCAAAGTCAACTCTGGTGCATGGTGAGATTGCATTGAGTCTTACCAACACAAACTATGACTAGCACGGTTAACTTGGCGTTCTTGGTCCGTAAGCCATATTTTTTAATTTGTTTATTTTCTCGTGCTTATATGGTTTAGGAAAGTGCTTGCATGACGTAGGAGACTACGACGAGATAACTTTCTGTTTATGTAAAAATATACTTAATTTATATAATAACGATCAAAATACATAACCAATTCCAATTTGTCTAAAAAAGGTTCGGTTTCGGTTTTGGTTTCGGCTTAAAATCATTTTTCGGTTTGACACTACATAGAAGTTGTTTTTCTTGAAGATACTTTTGCATTTGCAGCGCTATTAGTTTTTCAAAAACTTTCGACAAATGAGGGTGAATAGCTGTTGGCCTGTATTTGACAGAATTTCTGGTACATTGTTAAGGTATAGGAATTGTTTTAACTTTTTTCCAGTCTCTAGGAAAGACTGAGGTAGTCAATATGTGGTTAAAAATATGGATTGGAAAGGAAGTATGTATGGCATCAACTGCTTGATAAATTTTGGGCAGATGTTGTCGAGGCCCGTGGCATTTGATTTTATGGACAAGTAGGCTTTCACAACATCTTCCTCGCATACCCTACTTAAACTGAATGTACTACCACTGTTAGATCGAGTATTGTCCAGGGTGTTATGAGTATGGACGAGTGTGGTTCCTCTAGAGAAAGTGGCGAACTCAGCATTCAGTCGATTACAGTCTATGTTGTTGGGAATTTTCAGACTCTGTTTGCTGTTTCCAAAGATGTATGGTTGGTGTAGACGTATCTAGCTTGCGACTATTTAAAGAAGACTTGGCTGCCCTTATTTTCATAATAACCTTATTACGCAGTGAGCGATATACTTTTAAATATTCTTCGGCACCGTATTTTTTCCAGTTTTTGAATGCAACTTTTTGTTAACCTTATCTTTAGTAAATGATGCGAGTGGGAAAACTCAGGAAGGAAAGACGTCAGTTCTCTTTGTTTGTGGTATTGCTACAATTTGTTCAACAACAAAATATTAAGGATGTTTCTGATTCAATTGTTGAACGTAATTGCAAGGAAGGTCATCCTGACTTCCGGCAGCTCCTTTAGAAAGAAGTAAAGAATATTTTTCCAACGGGGATATTTTTTTTTGTGGCCACAAAGATTCTTCTCTATTTCTCGTAACTTGCTTAAGTCGTTAAATCTTTTTTGAAATATTAATCCTTCAGATGATTCTCGCTAAAAAGGTGGACTCGTTCAGTTAGTTATATTGCCAAGTTATTTTTAACAAAATCTTGGTATGCTAAAGTCTATTGAAAAATGTCTTATAATCTGCATTAGTTGTATTCCATTAACGCGGCTGCGATATTCCTTCAAGCCCTAATCTTCAAGCTGTTTAGTGTGATGAAGGAAGAGTTAGCATAACATCTTTGTCCCGGGATGATGGAGCTTAGTCTGTCCCACCAAAAAGCCACTTCAATTTATTTAATGTTAAAAAAAAATACATATTTATTATTTGTTCTGCAATTAGTTATAATGACACATAATTTAGAAGAAGTGTTGCCAACATTTCTGTTAAAATAAAAACAAGTTCTCTGATTACGTGCCAACACTTGCAATTTTTGTTGTTACTCTCCCAGACGTTTGTGTATTAAATAACCCTAATCCAAAAGATAAGGTCAAAAATCTCCAAACCATCACTTTTATTCATACCACAAGAGTGAGATGAACAAATTGGTCACTTTAAGAGATGATGTTATGCCTGCAGAGGTATATAGGGACGAGGAAAGAATTCGGGATTGCTGATGCTTACAAGATTGCGCTTAGATTAGCTTTGATGTTTGCTTTGCAAAAAGATTAATCGGTCTCTTATGCTGCTTGTCAAAGAGTGTCTGCAGAGATAAAAAAGTAATAATGTCGATGAACTCTAAATTCATAAATGAACTGGTTAATATGGTCTGAAGAGATCGTATCTTGTATTTGGTTGATGTTATCTGTTTTTTTCTTTTCTACTATCAGAACAACCAGACGTTGTTAGAATGACAGATACTTAAGAACATTCTAAAAAGGATGCCAAAAATTGTTCTTCAAGTTTTTCAACTTAACATTTCTGTGTTTTTCTCAATGAATACAGTCGTCTATGGACAATTGCATGGTATGCAAATGATTTCAATTCTAGCCTTACTGGCGTTCCACACGTTCATGTTAACTTAACGTCAAATAATAATTAGCAAACGCATGAGAATGTTTGCCGAAAACAATTCAACAATCGGAAGTGAGGGATGCGAATTAATAAATATTCTCATGGGTTGTTTTATGACTTGTTTGAAGAAATAAAATATTATTTGTTTTGACTTTATATAACTCTTTGCAAATGCAATCAATAACATACTGCTGTGACTTTTTGAAATTCTTGCAGATACACCGACAGAATGATGGAAGGCAAATAGCTAAGACGGGAATTTCAATTAAATCGTGGATGTAAGGATTTTTAACTTCCCATCAGGAAGTTCTTGTAATCGGTCCGATTTTCGAAATTCAAAATTTTTACATTTCTCCACGTTTGGCGGTCCCAGTAGTCGGATTCCATCATTTTTAGAAAGATGTCTGTGTGTGCGTACGTACGTTTGTGCGGATTCTTTCGTACAGCCTAACTCGAGAACAAATCAAGTAGTCCATTGAAATGTTACATTTTTTTGGCTTAACCTTGCGTTTTTCAGAGGACGCAATTTTATTGTTGGGACGTGTAGGGGGGTTCACTAGAAGCTTAACTTCAAGTTTGTGGGGTTGCAACCCTTGTCCCGCGGCCGCCATATTGGAAAAAGGGGTGCAAACGCCTTTTTCTCTATAACTCGCGAACCATACATCCCACAAAAAATTTGTTAGGACATATATTGTTGCAAATCGTTTCGTCAACAATTTTGTTTATGTAACTTTTTTCAATACATTTAAAAATAAGGAAGTTATGAACCAAAATATCAAAAAATTTCGCAAAAAATATTCTTTTTTGTAATACTATACTATATAACTCCTTTATTTATGATTTCAGGACAAAAGATGCTCAGACCAATATTATAGAGCATCTCTTAACGAACATTTTTACCTTAAATTTTTTTAGATTTAAATAGTTTATGAGGGTTTTAGAGCGCTCTTAAGTCGAGCAGCTTCTTACTACTCGCAAGAATCCGGTGACAACAATACGTCCACCTTACTTTGCATTTATTTTCTTATTTTTATACATAGATTTTATTTTTTGTTGGTAACATTCAGATATTATTCCATAGCTATAACTGACCTTTTTCCCCTACATCTATTAGGTAGCGTGTGTAGGCGCGGTTTTTTATGCAGTATCCCCGGTAGGCCTTATCATAACTTTTAGGTGAGATAATCTCGGAGATAAAAGCAACTATTTCATTAGCAATTCATATTAGTTCAGGGCGATCTACGATAAAATCATGAGATGATAGCCAATGATCAATTTTTTCGAGATCTTCGTTGTCACGTTGGATACGTGAATCCTTGTAATCAACATGCTGCTCTAAACTATCCATCGGAATGTTACAGCATTGTGTTATCTGCTCGCAAACATCTTGTAAGCGTATCATTCCAAGAGACCATGATGCCTGCGTACTTTCAGTAATACCACAGCCGTGAGTTAACCCTCCAGATGATTTAAATGTTCTCATGAGTTTGTTCAATAGTTTGGTCACACATAATTCCGCTGCAGAATGTATCGATTCGTCGAATTGTAAAACAATCTTTAGTAGTAAATGAGTGATAATCAACAGGAGTCATTATTTTATCAATATTCAACATATCTTGCAGGTAAAGTTGACTCGATTTAGCATACAATAAATGTCCGCTTGCATGGAAAATTGGAAGCGTTGGAAGTGGAGTGACCAATTTCCAGAACAGAACATTCTGCTACGAGAAAATGTTTGAAGAGAGCGACTAATCTGTGGTATTGTACCCATAGAGTTGCTGTTGGTCCTTTACTATCCAGCATGATCAAAGTTCCTTCAAACTTGGTTGATACTTGTTTGAATAAAGGACTTTTTCTTCTTCTGTGAATTCAATGGAGTCCATAATTATTTTAATGATTAATAAATGGACAACAAATGAGCGCGCACAGCCCTACCATACGCATGTTATGTGCTGAACACAGTTTTCTGCATAAAGGCTTTTCAGAAGCTACTTCAATCATGAAGCTGTTTCATCCGCTGATGTTTAAAGCGTAAAACCATTTACCATACAGCCACATTAAGTCACAAAGACGAGGAACAATCTTCTGCGCCGGTGATGTCATATTTTCAATTAATGAAACATTTATTGTACCCAATCCGATTGTTTTGCCTTTCGAATAAGAAAAAGGAACTAACCCTATAGTAGATTTAGCTGAAGCTGGTACTCTTTTGGATAATACGTCTACACGTGTGGAGAAATTGAAAAATTCTACTGAAAAATTAAATTGAAGATTAAGAAACAGCTCAGAATTCAAGGGCAAACAATAATAATAACAGTAACAGCACGCAGATGTTCATTTGTCCCCAAACGGTTACTTTTCTATCTGGCAAGAATTCTTGTGAATGTTGAGTCACATTAGAAATTATTGTGAAAAACCTAAATATTTTAAGTTATATAATAAGATTAAAGGTCAGTATAACTTAGTAATAATATATGAATGTTACCAACAAAAAATAAAATCTATGTATAAAAATAAGAAAATAAATGCAAAGTAAGGTGGACGTATTGTTGTCACCGGATTCTTGCGAGTAGTAAGAAGCTGCTCGACTTAAGAGCGCTCTAAAACCCTCATAAACTATTTAAATCTAAAAAAATTTAAGGTAAAAATGTTCGTTAAGAGATGCTCTATAATATTGGTCTGAGCATCTTTTGTCCTGAAATCATAAATAAAGGAGTTATATAGTATAGTATTACAAAAAAGAATATTTTTTGCGAAATTTTTTGATATTTTGGTTCATAACTTCCTTATTTTTAAATGTATTGAAAAAAGTTACATAAACAAAATTGTTAACGAAACGATTTGCAACAAATTATGTCCTAACAAATTTTTTGTGGGATGTATGGTTCGCGAGTTATAGAGAAAAAGGCGTTTGCACCCCTTTTTCCAATATGGCGGCCGCGGGACAAGGGTTGCAACCCCACAAACTTGAAGTTAAGCTTCTAGTGAACCCCCCTACACGTCCCAACAATAAAATTGCGTCCTCTGAAAAACGCAAGGTCCAATGTAACTTTTCAATGGACTAAAGCTATCGAAGCCAAATTGGTTTCATTCGAAGCGTGTGTGCATGAAGATCACCTGAAAAGCTTTTGGTTAAATTTCACAGGGCGGTTTGAATTTTATGACGAAAAAACTGTCAAAAAAAGGGACATTTTCACTTCTTCAATTAAAACCAATTTAGTTTTCCAATAAAAAAAGTTCAAAATTGATTAGATTTATAGTTTACAACTACCTTATCAGATAAAAAATGTGCATAAATATATACACTTCCGTTCATAAGTTTCCGGACAAATTCATATTAAAATTTTTTTTTGTTAAATTTTAATGCCAAAAGTTTCATCAATATTATGTTTATTTAGTCAATTGACTAAACTAAATAAGTTCCTATTTATAGAGACTACCAAAAAGACTAAAACAGTATTTAGTTGAGGCCATTTCATACATTGATGTGCCCCTTTCTCTATTTCCTGATCCAAATTTCCACGGAAGTTCTTTGAAAATTGTTTCAGAAATGTGAATCCTGTAGGTCTTTCCCATTTTTCAAAACTCAGAGTGACGTCTGCAACACTGACACATGAAAACATCCTTAGAAAATTATGGAGCCACCAGTTTTTTTGTTCAAAACCTGCTCGGCTGTAGCTTGACGCTTTTTTATCGTTATAATATATTAGCAAAAAGAAGCTCATGGCGCAAATTACATGAGGCAATTGAATTTAAAGCAAAAGCATCGAGAGAAGCCTAAGTGACAAAGTTTAAACACATGGATAGAACTGCATTACTCGTATATTGCAAGGAAGACCATAACATCTGATTTAGTTTGCTTTCCCCTGTTGTGGTTTCTTATCATGAACCCAATCCTAGAGGTCTTTCCAGAATATGACACAGAGATAAAAAAATCTCTCGGAATCGGCGTGGAAAATCCTATCAAAATCTGCAAAGAAAACTGGACTGAATGTGATCCTTTAATCAAACAAATTTGATTGATTTAAAATAATTCCAAAAATAAATGAAGTTGAGATAAGCTGTTGGTCCTCAAACTTTTAAAATATAAAAAATGTAATATAATGCTTTTGAAACTAAGCTATATAATATTTGATAATTCTGACTGTCTGATTTATAACACTTTATTGAAGTAGTTGAAAAACAACTGCCAAAAGCAAATACAAATCAACTTCCAATGTTAAAGTTGTTGTTATGAAATCGATTTTGGCAACTCTAAATTTAAAATATTTTATCTTCACGTTGAGTTGGATACTCTTTGTGGGATGACTGGTTAAGATTTTGGATCGTTGGTCCAGTCGAAAATGTTTTTTCAAGGTCACACACCCCAAACCGAAGCCTGCAAAATTAGAAATGGAAATATGAAAGTAGAATTGCAGTCAGAACCAACAATGCCATCTACCTGACCTAGACGAAGTACAGATAGCAAGATAGAACTTCTAAAAGCGGCGGCGATGACTTACTTATCTGCATTACATGGTCAGAAGAAAGCATGCAAGATGAATGGAATCTCAGTATCGGTTCCCCAATCATGAAGGAAGGAAGCCAATTATAGAGGTATCAATGTCCTGAAAAGTGCCTTTAACATCTTTTCTGCCGTATGAAGTGAACGTCTGAAGCAGTTCGTCAACATATTTATCAGCGTATTAATTTGGTTTTCGACCACCATAGTCCACCATAAACCAAATATTAACATAACGGCAGATCTTGGAAAAAAAAACCCAGGAGCGCCAAGTCAGTACGCACCACCTTTTCATCAATTTCAAGGTTAGTTTTGGTGTCTGTTTCGTCCACGGAGACGAGATTTTTGAAGTCATGTCTAGATTTGGCATCCCTGCCAAGCTCGTACTTTTGTGCAGGATGGCGATTTAGGTCACCGCCAACCTGCACAAATTAATGTCGGCAAAGACGTCACCGACTCACTTGATGTCAAACAACGTTTTAGACAAGGTGATGCACTGTCTTGCGATTTCTTCAACATCATACTTTGGACAATAGTACAAAAGAACCTTGTCAACAAAAGAGCGCAAAAAGATGCATGTGCTGCCATCAAGAAAAACCAAATCCGACGTCTGGGTCAGAACGTTACCATAGACAGCTATAACTTTGAGGTAGTTAGGGCTTTGACTTTCTTGGCTCCGCTGTAAAAACAGATAATAACACCAGCGCTAAGATCAAATGAAGAATACCTCTGGTTAAGAAAGCTAAGCTCTCTCTCGAAGAACTGAAGCATCGCTCTATAAGACCCATATCATCCCCGCCCTACTATATGGTTCAGAAGCATGTACACTTTCAAAAGCAGATGAAGGCCCCTTAGGTTGTTCCGAGAGAAAAGTGGTATATTTTGTCCCATCTGCATTGACTGTGAGTGGAGGAGAAGATTGAACAACGCTGTTTGCTAGGAGTTGTACAGCGACATCGACTTAGCCAAAAGGATAAAATACCAATGCCACGCGGACTGTAACGCAACCTCAAGTTAGTAATTAAACGATTAATGACAAAAAAGTCCAACAAACTATCATTGAAAAAAAAAATGGTAAAAATTATTTCTAATTATATTAAGTTATTTCTGCAGTAAAACTAAAAATCTAATTTTCTTTTAGTAGAAATGTAACTCAGTCAGAAAAAAAGTATTTCCAAATTGAAATATGTTAATCTATCAATGTTAAATACGCAATTTGTATTTTAAATATTAAATATGGTATTCCTCAAAGGCAGCTAAAAATACTATATATGTATCCGATCTTTTTGTTTGCAATGCATTTGATTAGGGAATGCATGATGTTTTCATAATCCGAATTGAATTTCATGGTGTAGGCAAATAAAATAGCACCTATTTCTTTTGTATCTTGAGATGGGAAGTTCATGGTATGGGCAGGCCTACTCGCACCCAAACCAATTTTTCGTTTTGATTTTACGGCTTGTCTGTAAACATATAGGAAGAAAATAAATTTAGAATTTCGTTATAAAAAGAACAGTCACTTTTTGGGCCCGAGGGTTTCCATGATAACTTTATAAAAAATTATTTTTTAAGCGTTTAGTTTTTAATTGCAAAGGTATTAAATTTTTATTTGATTAATGAACATTTGCCCCTTTTTTTAAAAACATTATTTAATATTTATGTAGACTAAGACTACGTTTTAAGTAGACTAATTTGAGAGTCCAATTTTGAGCCACTTTTTCGAGCATTTTGGTTGGTATCTCTCTAATAACAAAGGAGTCATTTAAAAAGCTGGAATTAAGTTTTAAAAAACTAATAATTTTTTTTTTACAAGCTTCTTGTTCTACCATTCACTGGAGCCTTCCTTGTCGTCGATCTCCGGGCAAATGGAACTTTGGTTGAAGTTCGTCACGTTGCCAGAAACGTTTGAATTCGGCTCCACTGATCCAAAGGTCATGCTAGCAAGAAGCTGGCTCGAATTGTAGCCATACATGGGAGCACCACGAAGGTTGCATGGTTCCAGTTGGATGTTGATGGGTGATTGTAGTTACAGCTGGGGAAATTTGTCGGATCGTAGGGGTCGTTGGCACTCGACGAGATTGAGTGGGCAAAGTAGTAAGGCGCCGTTGTGGATGATGATGTCGGGTCGAAGGATGCTGATCCTTGTCCGGTTGTTGATGGAAGACTTGAGGTAGATTTGACGGTCGATTGAGTCGAACAAGCATCTGAGTAATCATTTTCGGCTTGAGCACAGTTCTGAGTATTTGGGTAGTTATAGAAGTAATTGCTGGAAATATGGTGAAAGCCTCCCCCGTTGTCCATCTGAGGTTCGGCGTTGTAAAAGTTGGCCACATTGGACAATCGAATATTGTCCTTCTTCGCTATTAATGACTCGGCCGAGTAGATGTCGGAGAAGGTTTGTTTTACAGGAACGAATTTCTGAGCGGTGTTCTTCTTTTTTGGATAGATGGTCTTCTCGGGGGTTTGGTCCACTAGCTGGCTGACGGAGCAAATTTGTTTGATTGTCTTGTTTGGCGGTGGTTCGTTTGAGCCGAAATTTTCAAAATTGTATGTCGCCGTTGAAAAGTCTGTAGTGAGCGGCTTCGTCGGCGACCAGTTGATAAACTGATTGTCATTATCATAGGAGTCTTTGCGGCAATTGAAGGGAAAATCCGAGATGAACTGATTGCCAAAGTCTACTGGAGGCAAGGATAGAGCTGTCGCCGATAAAGTAAACTCCGTTGTGGGGGAAGTCATCCAGTTGACGTAAGATTTCTGTTGCGGTTTACTTTTTTCACAGTCGTAGAAGATTTGTTCAGGATTTCTTTCAACTTCTCTAGCTTCCAAGGTGCCGATGGGTAGACCTGACTCTCTTTTGGCTTGGTCAGCGATACCGTGAAAGCAGTTGTGTACTGTGTATCATCGTACGGGAGGAAAAGATTCTGTTTGTTTCCAACATCAGAGCCATTGGACTCGGACGACTTTGGCGTGGTGATGGAAACGAGGTCGATGGTGTAAAATTCGTAGAAGCTGTTGTTTTTGTTGTTGGAGTCAGGGGAGAGGTTGTATTGGGTGCGATCCAAGAAAATTCGGTCTTGATTGATGGAAAGCCACGATATGGATGCGATTTAATTGCCGCTGTTGATGAGATAAGTGGATCGACTCTGGACGACAACTGGGAGGGAGATTGAAGTTAAAGGCTGTGATGGATTGACTGTGTATTGAATGTTAATCATAGAAAAAATGCTGACTTTGTTCTCCGGCAATGGTGAGCAAATCGGGGTGAGAACTTTCTCGTCACAGAACTTATTGTACTCTTCTGTGGTGAAAATGTTGTTAAGGATCTCTAGACTCACAGATTTCTCATTGTTTTCCACATTCTCCACATTCTTGCCATTGAGTATCGAGGGCATGACCACGGGGAAGGATAGTATATACGCTGCTGTTGGAGAAACTGACTGCTCCCTCATTGGTTCCGAAGCTATTTCGAGTTTGACGAACTGACTTTGTGGTTTTGCTTTACGTAAACATTTATTTTTTGTTATTTTTTTGGGGTTGAGGGGTCACTTACGACGAGTCAGAGCATCGCAGCTTAGCTGGTTCATTTTGTTCGGATGCGGAAAGCACTTTAGAAATGTTGGTTGCGCAATGAGCCGCGATTTTCGAGACACGCTCGGTTTTTTAAGACAAAGAACGATTGGCTTCGCTCTCGCATTCTTCATATTCTCTAAAAAGTTTCGGATCCGTCGTCTTGAGGTAGTCTTCTTGCAATGCGACAACGAATTCAATCGCCTTTTGGATGATTTCATTTTTACTCCAAACCACGGAAGGGTCGTATTTGGGCAAAAGCTTCGCTAGCTCATCGAATGCCTTATTGAGACGATCATGTCGGTCTTTTTCCCAGGCTTGATTCTTCACGGATGGTTTTTAAGTCATAGCTTGTAGCGAGTCATTTTATTTCGCAATCTTTAATTTGGTATAAATAATTGTTTACAGTAAAGATCTAGCCAGCCAATTCACTGGTCCAAAACGAGGGGTGCATTGTTCTATTCTTAATTTATTCATCGATTCGCATGCTGTGTGGAATGGTGCATCACCATGGCATAGTTGGGTAAGTACGGAAAAAATTAAAAATTGTTAATTTTTTGCCATGTTTTGAGTTTTCATTATAAGTTGGAGAAAAGAGTTCGACACTAATTCAAAAAGTAGAAAAAGGTCGACTCTTCTACTGTACCTAATTGTCAATTTGTTATATGGGAGAACTTTGGCTTACTGTGCTTTTATTTTTATAGATAAATCCGTGTAAATTGGTTAAGTTTTAAGTCTGCTTTGGTCAAGAGTCTTTACGTCGATGTTCTTATCACTCATGTCACAAATCAGGATGACAAAACATGGTTTATAATCCCCAGTTCCTCTAATCGATATTGAAAACATTTGAGGCTTATAAAATAAACCGCTGAATTGATTAAATCTTAATATCCGGGCAAATTCAAAATGATTGCGCAGGACGGCATGTTGTAAATTTAACAATGATATATGAAAAAATATCGCATCGTATTACCAATCAAACAGCATCAAGCAACTGCTTCTTTTTTGGAGCTAAACCTTCGGAGATGAATGACCTATCCAAGTTGCATGAAAATGTGCTGAACGATGAAGCTCTTCGAATAGGAATGTAAACATTGTGTTACGGATTAGATTTATGAAATTGCACTTATAACTTAAGCATAAAAAGTGCAGCCTTGCCCGGGATTTCGCTTTCAGAAGAGGCTCCAAAAACTGTCGCGTTTATCAAGAAATGGAGATGACCCATTGACAAACTACTTTAGACCTGAACCAAAAAAAAAAAAATGTTTCTAAAGTGATTATTTTGCTAATATTTTATTTAGTGTTTTTTTTTTAATTTATTTATTCATGTATGTCTTTCTTATTTTTGGTTTTTATTTACGTATTTTGTATTTATGTATCCAATTTTTTAATTTATTTGAAAAAAAAATTGTAACAAAATAAATCACTTGATTTTTGCTGCTATTAAAATCAATAAGACCTTAATTACAAAAAATACGATGACTTCACTCATATACTACTGTGTCCAAAAAATAAGGTGACATATGAATTTAAACTGTACGCGTCGAAGGATTTGGAAATTTTTCTTTCTTTTTAGGTTGGTACTACTGTCAGTGACATCTATGTGAAATTTCATGTCAAAATATATTCATAGTGTTTGAGATACGCGTCGTTTTGTGAGCTGCTAAAAGTGAGTTTTTCGTTTTTTGCGATGTCAAAATTTATTGAGCAAAGAATTTGCAATAAATTTTATTTGCGGAATCAATTTTCTGCTGCGGATGGTGCAGAAAGCCTTTGATGATGAGGCTATGTCTAAAAAAAATGTTTACAAGTGGTATAGTGATTTCTAAGCCGGCCGTGAACGTGTCGAAGACGAAGAGCGTTCTGGGCGACATTAACCTCAACCGATGAAGCTCACGTCCAATAAATCAAAGATTTGGTGTTGAAAAACCATCGATTAACGATTATAGACCTTGCTAATGAAGTTGGCTTATCGAAAGGCTCAGTCAATACCATTTTGAAGGATGCTTTGGGCCTCAAGCGCGTCTAATCTCGACTGGTACCGAAAGCATTGATTTTTTTGGAAAAAAGACGTCGCGTTGAAGTGTGTGAAACAATGCTTTCCGACTACCAGGATGTCATGAAATGCATTATAACTGGCGATGAGACTCGGATCTATGCTTACGACCCCGAAACAACCGATCAATCGAGCGAATATCGTGCCAAAGGAGAGCCGAGACCATAAAAACCGTGCCAAAGTCGCTCAAAAATCAAGGTCATGTTGACTGTTTTTTTCGATTATCGTGGTGTTGTGCTTTATGAATTCCTTCCAACCGGCCAAACAGTCAACAAGGAATATTATTTGAACGTTATGCGTCGTTTGCGTAACGCTATTCGCCTAAAAAGGCCGGAATTGTGGAAAGACAATTCTTGGTTTTTACACCACGATAATGCACCATCCTATACCGCACTCGTAATTCGTGATCATTTCGCCAAAAACTCAACCCATATCGTTCCGCAACCACCGTATTCACCTGATCTGGCGCCATGCGACTTCTGGCTGTTCAACAAGCTCAAAAGACCGCTCCGGGGACACCGTTTTGATACGATAGAGGAGATTCAAGCCGCAGCGAAGACGGAACTGAAGGCCATCCCGGAAAGTGACTACAACCAGTGTTTCAAAGATTGGAAAATCCGTTGGCATAAGTGCATTGCATCGGGAGGGGATTACTTTGAAGGGGATGAAATTGATTTGGAAGAATAAATAAAGAATTTTCAAAATAAATACAATGTCACCTTATTTTTTGGACACAGTAGTATATATTTTGAAAACACATGTTGTGAGCTATAGAAGGCCACGGAAGTATCTGCGATATGGGCAGGAGAACGGCGGTACGTTTGTGGTTGCTCGGCTCAGCTCGTCGGACAGGGTAGTCCTTGTCCTCCTTTCCTAATATCTCCTGCTCATCAGCAAAGAAGAGTCGTGCCAAAGGGAGAGAGAGAGAGTGGAGAGAAAGAAAGCGGAAGAAGGCGGTGTTCAGGGTTACCTTCTGAACGGAGATCTTAGTAAAAGGATCGGGGAACGACTTACCCTAGCTATCCTGTGGCTAACCCTATGCCAAACAAAAAAAAAACTATTATGAACCTATCCTTATCCTTTTCTACCTTAAACCTATCCTAGCTACTTTAACTAACTAGCCCAACCACACTAGGAGTCCTACATTAGTTGACCCCCAGCCTTTCGCAACAGACGCGTCATCCAGGGTCGCATCGTCCCATGGATCAGCCATTCAATGGTTTGTTTGGATAGGCCTTTGCTATCTCCCTGGCCAGAGATTTCGGGAAAAAGCCCCTAAAGCGATTCGACGGACAAAGTCCAAAAGTTGAAAGTCTGTTGCCGCGTTCTGGTCCTCGTCTTTGTCCTGTGGAAATTAAACATCCAACAAAACTATAACCTACTGAACGGACGGTCTTCTCCCACTGATGCACATACACGCACCCTCACCAGAACTAAACACACACTCGCGAATCCTCTTAGCTTTTAAATAAAAAAAAAAAGAATTTCGTGGATTAATAAACCGATAATCTCATATAGATATTTATCCGCCATTTTTTTTCACAAAAAAACTTGTTTATTAAATTGATATACATTAAAAGCAATTTGTTCTTAAAATTAAATAAACCTACCCTAAGAAAATGAATTTAAAATTGAAAAAAAGAAAGGAAAGAAAAGATGTCTCACTCATTAATTTTTGATCCCTCGTTGTCCTGCCGACAGCACGAATCGGGAACTGTCACTGCACTTATCATGAAAAAAATCAAAAGAAAGGAAAACTAAAAATCAATAAAAAAAATTGTTCAACGAAATTCAAAATTAAAGTTCCTTCAAAAAACAAAACATATTCCCGGGAGTTTCCCGACCGCCCAAAGAATCTTGTCCCCCTTGGTCTTTTGTCCGGTCTTTGTTGTTCGTAAGTTTCTTTGTTGTGTCTCTCTTTTTATTCCTTTGTTGTTTTGTCTTGTATATGAAGTATTGAAGCAGCCTCCCTCAACTCTTAACTTAGATGTCCGTTTATATTTGAAATGTCCAACCTAACTCCTCTAAAGTTGCGGCACATCCAAATTTATCCCAGTCCAGGGAATCGGCGCTTGACCACCTTTCCCTTTGCTCATGTTAAGTTTCTCCTGAACGACTTAGCCTTATATTCCCTGTTCTTACACTTACTAAAAGAAGAGCAAATATAAATAAAAGGTTTCTTTAATATTAAACGAAAATAAGAATATTAAATTATTTAATTCATTCTAAATGAAACTAATTTTTTTTTAAACTCATACGGGTTTCCTATTCTTCTTAGGTGGCGGGGCAGAGAGTTCCACTGTCGAGTCATCTGAACAAAAAATTTAAGTGAACTGCGTGAGTGCAATAATTGCAACTTCTGGTACAGATAATCTGGCTGCCGTGTCTGTATGACAGTATGCATGACGCACAGTGACATATATTTAAGTAGATTATCAAACGAACATCCGGAATTTTGTTTAGAAAAAAATTAAACATGGTCTTGTCTTCTTAAGTTGTAAACAAAGCGCGTAATGTTGTTATAAACTACATTCAGTTTTCTCCTACTCTTAAAGTCGGGATTACAAAATATTTCACATCCGTATAACAGCACTGGTAACAGAAGAGATTTTACCAATAGCAACTTAGTTTTAATTGGGATGAAATGCTATGTGACCCATAGAGTACGTAGTCCACCATAGACCTTACTGACAACATTTTTGAAATGAGTATCCCAAGTAAGTGTACTTTTAAAGATCATACCAAGGCTTTTGGCGGAGGCAACCGACTCTATGTGACTACGATTTAAACGGACTCTCCGAAATCCAGAGTGGTCTTGTGCTTTTCGGTGAATAGGAAGCACCTTAAATTTATCAGCATTTAAACGCAAATCATGTCTAGGTGACCATTGGTAGATATTGTTGAGATCTTCATTTATAAGGCTGATGGCTTCGTTAGCTTGAGTGAGTGAGCTGCTCAGCAGAAGTTGGACGTCGTCCGCGTACATGTGGATCTTGCAGTTTCTTACAATTTTGGGCAGCACGTTAACGTATAGCGAGAATAAACCAGGCCCAAGAATAGACCCTCGTGGGACTCCACTGTTTATGTTAATCAATTAAGAGAATTTGTCGCCTGTAACTACACGTTGCTGCCTCCCATTCAAGTAGGAAAAAATAAGTTTAGCGGAAAGCGTTGTTTGTTGCAGAGAACCGAATGGTTGACTGAGTCAAAGGCTTTCGAAATATTTAGAAGCGTTAGAAATGTTAGATAGTTACTATCAAACGCATTTCGAATCTCATCAGCAATAAAAACAAGGGCTGTTTTACAATTTCTTTTTGACCGAAAGCCAGATTGGTGTGTACCTAAGAGGTTTTTGTTAGAGACAAAGTTCTGTATTTGTGGAGTGATTATGTTATACAAGAACTTTTGACAGAAGAATGTACTTCCTTTCCCTTTTTTTGGAATGGGATAATTTGGGCTTTCTTCCATTCAGAGGGGATAATTGACGTCATAATGTTTGTGTTAAATATGTACGTAATATATTTGAGTATATGTGGGAATAACAGTATAACAAACTTTGAATTTAAGTTGTCAAGGCCAGCAGCATTTGATTTAATAGATAAGATCGCTCGAACAACGTCTTCTTCACATACTCTATGAAAACAGAAGCAATCTTCATCTTCTCGTTCTTAATTTATTCCAGAAATATTTTTTTGAGACTGTGGAGTACCAGGTGTGTAGACAAATTCTGCGTTCATCTTGTCACAAACAATGTCATCTGCGATTTTCGGATTCTGCTTACCAACCCCGATTTCACGCAGCTGTTTCCACAGTGTTTTCCCGGTAACCGATCGGTCAAACTTACTGGTGTAGAAAGCAAGTTTAGCAGACCGTACTTTTGCAATGACTTTATTACGCAGTCAGCGATAGTTATTTAAGAATTCGTCTACTCGGTACCTTTTCCAGTTATTATAGGCTATATCCAGTTTCTTCATGAGGAGTACTATCTCCGGGTTAAGCCACTGTGGTGGCTTTTCTTTTTTTTAATTTTAAGGGGAACGTGTTTTCTAAAAAGCGATCGTACCTGATATTGAAGGAAAGAGATTTGTTCATGGACAGATGGAATATTGTGGATACATTCCAAAGGAGTTTCTTTAATATTACATAGCAGTTCGTCACGGTTGATATTAAGAAAGTCTCTGTACTTTATGATTGGTTCGCTGTACTCATTTTTAATGTCATATGTCAGAATAAGTCATGTCTTGAAAAGCCTGGCGCTGAAAGCTGGTCGTAGGGAGAACCGAACTAATTTGTTTCACGACAGCCTCATACGATTGTTCAGCCACTAAGTGCAAAAACCTCTTCCATTTTTCGACCAAAACAAAAGGTCAAATACCTAGGAATTTACTTCGAGGAAAGATTCAGATGCAATGCCCCCGCGACAGCCACTCTTAAAAGGACCAACCATACGCTATCCCTTATCCTCCCATTGATGAGAATAAGGAAAGGTTCAGATACAAGAACCAAACTATTGTTATACAAGCAACTAATCCGTCCCATCGTGACACAATGTGGTTCACGATGAGTCCAAGCCTTATGATGAAAATTCAAATCTTCGAGCGAAAAGCACTTCGGTACTGCACAGAAATCCAGACACCCGTATCTAAAGTATCTATGCGCTCTGTCTCAAAGATGCAACGCAAAATTCCTAACCACCACAACAGTATTATTTATAGTATATAATTTCAGGTAGCCCGTATATTGAAGATCGCTATCTCAATGTCCTTACCATGATGGACCCGTGATATAGAATAGCTCATGAAGAAGGAATCACAGACAAGAGTAAGCAGAATCACCCTATCTATCACCGGGCCTGACACTTAGAAAAGAGAAGCATTCTAGCCATCATCAACAGCATCATCATCACCATCATCCTCAAAATGCTGCTCACGCACGGCGTTAAGTTAAGATATATGTATATTAAAAAATAAAGGCCAATGTTATTGTTCGAAAAAAAATAATTTTTTTTAGTCTTTGGCCGATGCAGAGCCGCCCTATGCACTCGCAGAATTTTTTTTATTATTATACTTATTATTTCTTCTATTATAATATTTACATATTAATTTTTTACCCATGGAATGGTCGCCACAAAGAAATAATAGTGACAAATATTTTTTTTTTATATGAAAATTAGAGGCAATGCCACTTCATGCCTATATAAACTTAAATTCACAAATTAAATAGAGAAATGGGTGGGGTGACCCTTAGAAATAGACTTAACCTATTTTCAATTCAAGTTTCTTAAAAATGTACAACAGAAGAGTGAGAAAATAAAAAATAGACAAATCAAAGTAAAACGTAAAAGAGAGCTTCAACGCTTCTAGTATCAAAGCAAAAAAGCCAATTTTTGACTTTCTTTTTTAAACGCATGATGATGTGTGAGTGCTCTGATAGAATCCGGAAGTCTGTTAAATAAACGACATGAAGCCGCATTATAAAAATTACGGAACGCGCATGATTTAAGGAATTGCCACATAAAACATAAATATTGTCTAGTCTAAAGTTAAGATCACCTGACCTCATATAGAAAATTTTCAGCACTTTATAGCAGTACAAGTGTCTAACTGGAAGTATCTTCAAATCTTTGAATAATGGAAAACTATGATGTGAACGAGGCTTACAGCAAATTCTTTTTATAATGTGTTTTTGAAGCGACAATAGTGGCTGAATTTTATTCCAATAAACTCCTCCCCAACGGGTGATACATAATCCAAACTAGAATGAAAAACTCCATAATAAATCTTAAACAAAAGCTGTGAAGAGCAAATATTGCCCAGAAAATAAAAGTTCCTGAGTAAACCACGAAAATAGTTTTTTTAAATTACTCGTATGGCTATTAAGGCTCATCCTTAAGCTTAAAAGTACAAGAGGACAAACTTGTATTGCAAGTGCAGAGACCTAGGTTAAACCTTGGGCAGTCAGTTCCATGAAAGTAAACCTCTGCATTAAAACTGTTTTGCGCTGCCAAATCAAAGAACATAACTTTAGTTTTTAAGCTTATAACTAAATTATGGTCAGCAAGCCAGAGTCTTAATAAATAAAGATCAGCATTGATGTTCGAAATAAGATTTAAAAAACTGCTTGCACCATAGGCAAATCCAATATAATCTGCAAATGCTGTAAGTTATCATTCGAACGGTAAACTGAACAAGGAATTGTTGTAAATTAAGAAGAGTATCGGTCCCAAAACTGAACCTTGAGGTACTCCAAAGTTGACTCTTACATCGCTTCTTTTGCCATCAATTTTTACTTTTTGTGATCGATTCCCCAGGTAGGTCCTAAAACACTTGCAAATTAATCCCCGAAAGCCAGCGTTTTCCAATTTCCTAAGCAGTATGTCATGATTATCCGTGTCAAATGCTTTGTTATGTCAACAAATAATCCAGCTGTACACTTCTTTTTATCCAGATTATCGTTTATCTGTGAGCAAAAATGTAGAAGAGTGTCCTCTGCTGATCTAACTTTCTGAAAAAAATGTGTCTTGTTCTAAAAATTCACCATCCTAGTTTTTATAACTTTCTCAAATATCTTGCTGATTGAAGGTTAAAGATAGGCCTATAATTACCTAATTCATTCACTGAACCTTTCTTATAAAGATTCAAAATGTCGAAACATTTCAGTTTATCAGGAAATACTCCAAAAAAAAATGCTGCACTAAATTGCATAAGCCATCAAACCCAGAAGAATTAGAATTTTTCAACGTGCCAACCGTTTTTAAGAGTTCTTATCCAGCTATTGGCTCAGATAAAAAACTGAATCTCTGCACCGGCTCAACACGATAACACAGAGGATTGCAAACGGTACAGTTTCGATGAATCGAAATCGGTTGATTGTTCCCAGAAACCGTAGAAAAATAATTGTTGAAAGCGTTAGCAATTCCCAGCTTATCGAAAATTTCACCATCGTTAGACAGGACCACACAAGGTCTCTTCACGGCTGATGTTTTATTAAGAATATTATTGACGAACTGCCATTCACCTCTTATTTATTCTAGTTATAAGACAAAAATTATTAAAAAATTGTCAATTATAAAATATATCTGAACAAAAAAAATTAAATTGTAAATTGTTAAAAATGACACATTCACACCTATTCATTTGACAGCTATCTAACGATCAACTTAACAATCACCAAATCATAAAAAAACACCTTGAAACCGCAATTCACACTCAATTACATAAAAAAAAAGAAACCTGTGTCAAAATGTACTCGGACGTTCATCACGTAGAACATACATGCCCACAGAATGGCCATCATAAGTGTCAAAACTATAAACTTCAACTGTGGTGGCGCCAATGTGTCTTCAAAATATGAATTTAATAACCGCATTATAACGAGCTTGCCGCCACCCAAACCGCCAATACGCCACAACATGTTACATACGCCTCCTCCCTCCAATGTCAATGTGACAGACGGCAACATGGTTACACCTCGTTCCGCATGCACGCGCAGCGAATTCCATTCAAGACAGAACTGTTTCTTCTCAAGCGTTCCCCTGTCATAAACGAACACGAACGGATTTCATTTAAAATTCAGACAAGCACAGCTCATAGCGATTCGATGTTTTGATAACAAAAATGCGACCAAAGTGTTGAATGTTGATTGTGATTGTTGCTTGTTGAGATTGTTGTTTTTTTTTTTTTTTTATATACATACACATGAACATGTGGCGATGCGCGGGTCTCGTCGATCATATTGTAGGGTATGTTGTTGTATTTTGTACGAGTATGAAGATTAATAACCCGGCTGTCAGATGCCAGGTGAGAGTTAAACACTCGAGCGGACGTTTGCGGCGTCCGAACGAACAATTGTGATGCTTTCACCACTTAAGAAAAATCTGGGAATAATGGCATTCGGCAGACAAATGAGCAACAAGCTCTAGATTAAGAATCGAGATGTCGAACACGATCATTAGGCATCGCATCGGAAGTGAGCACTTAGGCCAGTAACTCTGCGAGTGCCAAGTGGCTACGAGAAGAGGCCGCCCCCCATACGCGTTCTATCTGTCCGAATCGAATGTCAGAATCATTCATTTTCGTATATTGATCTACTTTTGGTTTTTTCTTTTGGTTACTATAATAATGGCCGAGTTCGCAGTCTAAAGTGCATTTCATCATGAGATTCGGGTCATACTCATACATGGACAGATCAAGTACAGGCGGTTCGCAGTCGTCTGCCGCCACAAAGGCATCGCGTTACAGGGCTTTCTTTTGCTCGAAGAGATTATTTCATTAAATTTAGATTATTAAACTAACTGGTTTTTGTTTTTCTTGGACGAGTGCCCAAATTTGAGGCTTCTTTGGTTTGTGCTACCGCAACGCAGTAGTCGCCACAACAATCGGGGTCAACGATTTTTTATGACATCGTGTGCTATCATTGTTGTACCAACTCGTATGTTGTCCACTCGCTCACGTTTACAAAAATGGAAACCCAAAAAAAAAGGGAAATACATAATTTACGTTTACGAATGGAAGCAATGAAAAATCGCGCTTAACTAAAAATAGAGAAAGTTACCCATGAAAAAATGTTAATGAAATCGACATTGGCCATGGCCGTGATCTTGTATTGTCTGTCGTGAACTCCAGTGTTGTATGAGTGACAGAACGCGCAGCCAGTTGTTGTTGTTGTTCGTCGTTTTTATGGTTGAAGGAGTCACCCGGTGAGATGCAGTTGGATCATGTTTTTTTTTTTTTTGCCGACTTTTGGCACTTCAGTTAGTTTGCCAACATGTCGTGTGGTGTGTCGAGATCGAGACTCATGACATCATAAGTGTTCCTACCTAATAAATATGCATGTCGTGTAGGTGTGCTAATGTTCGTCCGTATTCTGCTGGTACAGTTTTGCTATTCTAATTGATCATTTAGATGCTTGGTTTTATGATCCGGACGAGGTGTGTGATGTTAAATGGATGTTTGCTGACAATTCGCCAGAAAATCTTGTTGTCGGTCTACCGTTAAGCAGACATTGGTTTTGATTATGATTGGGATTGCTTGAACAGAAAATGATGATTTGTTATACACTCAAAACGAATTAACATATATTTAAGAAATGTGTTTACTGAAGCGCTGCTGGTTACTCGAGTAATGACCTTAATGGGACGAGTGGGTCTTATGATAGAAACTGATGTAATGCAGAAATTGTGGGATTCTTATGACCTCTGGGGAGGTAGGGCCTAGCTTTGTAACTGTGTTGTATTTTTTCACAAAAATTTCAAGAGCTGAAGAATTTTTCGCGTGGCAGTTTTTTCATTTAGCACTTAACCGACGGATGCACTTACTACTGACTGAGCTAAGCCAGGACACCGAGTTTAGGGGACGAATTAATACGAAGCTGTCATTGCAAGATCACGTTTAAGTGGATTGATTCCGTATTTTATGTTGAGGGAAAATACAAATAGAGGTACTATAAATTGTAACGAAGTAAACATTGATTGGCGCTGAATTCGGGATCTGTCATGTGATTTCTTCAATCTTATCTTGGAACAGATAACACGCCGGGCAGTTGTCTACATGGAGTTAACTGCCTCTTTCAAGTCTATCCAGCTTCACGGTGAGGCAATTGATATCGACATCATCGCCCGTTCCCAGCGTGTCGTAGTTGAAACATGTACGGCGATTGAAGAACAGGTAAACCGGGTTGGTCTTAGAATCGACGAGGAAAATGTTCGTCTGGCTCGAAACTTACTTATGCTCTATAAACGACTCTACATCGGAGATTCGACGGAGGCTTATCATGGGTAACCGTTGCTACTTTCGCTTGTTGAAACATCTAGGCTCCAAACTCCCAACACAAAGGAAAAAATACTGCTCTACAAAAAACTGAATTCGTCAGCTTTGTTTTATGGAGCCGAATGCAACTGAGGAGAAATTCTCAACGCATATATCGATATTGAAGTAATGTATCATTCAATGATCTAACCAAAGGTTTTGAAAAGTTTTTCCCTACAATTGATAGCTCTGGTGGACTTTTTGGCTAAAAAATCAGTTGTGACTAATCGATAGCTCCAATGCATCACAGAATACTGCGGTGCGGCTGTTTTAAGTTAAAGAAGAAGAAGTTATAAACTATTATCTGCGGACTTTCAACAGCGCTAATTTCATTCCGGAATTGGGTAGCTATGGTCGCTCTGGCATGAGCGAGTGTACATAAGTAATGATTTGCTGACCTTAGTTTAAAAGCTGCTATGTAGTTACCCAGCTCTTATTTTAACGATTTAAAAAAAAGACGGTTTAAACATTTTCCAGGAACCAGAATTAGGGACAAGTTAAGATCATTACCCACAGGAAAATATATCAATAGCAGATGTTAAATAAGATGAGTTAGTCTGCTGGAAGAAGCTACGGTGGGTCATTAGGTCATGCTCACTGTATAAATCTTCAGGTCCAGATGGCATTTGGCCAACCATGCTTCAAAAAGCACCTCATGAAGCCTGGTGCATACTAAGGGACATCTATAAGCAATGCCTTAAAATAAGATCATGCCAAAAGCCGGTAAACAAGGTCACACAGTGGCGAAAGATTACAGGCCTTTAATTCTCCCGTCGTTCGCACTTAAAACGCTCAAGAGGCACCACATCCACATTACTATGCAATTCACAACATGCATATCTCAAAGGAGACAGCTCTGCACGCGATTGTTGGGAAAATAGAAGATAGCCTTCATCACAAGGAATTGGCTCTAGCAACATTCCCAGGAATTGAGGGAGCTTTTAATAATTAACGAGCCTCACAATCAAAAACGCTCTAGATACAATGGAAATTGAACAAGGCATATCCCAATGGATATGTAAGATGCTACTTAGCAGGAACATCAATTTCTCTATAGGACAAAGCTCCATTAGGAAATTAGTCACTTGAGATACTCCTCAGGGTGGGGTCATATCCCCGATACTATAAGAAATGGTCAAAGACCACATACCTAAGAAACTGCAACCTATGGGCATAGACGCAACTGTCTACCCAGGCGATGTTGTGCTACTAGTGCAAGGCAAATTTCCAAACACGTAAAGTGAAATACTTGAATCTGGTCTAGCAACCCTAAGCAAATGGGCAGATACAAGTGGGCTTAACTTCAATCAATCGAAAACGGAGTTGGTTTTGTTCACAAGAAAACACAAAATACCTACGTTCAAGCTGCAGAAACTACTGAAACAGAACTGTTCCTTTCGGACCACGCAAAATATTTGATAGAAAATTAAACTGGAAAAAAGGCATATAATACCCTTTTTATTTGTAAATGAACAGTAGGAAAAACTTGGTGACACAAACCAGCAATACTGAACTGGCTCTCACTGCTGCTGCGTGAAAAAGCGCCTTAAGCTTACAAACATTGGGCTTTTCAGAAATAGGAGTATAAATTTTAAACGAAATTCTTACAGGCAAACGAAAGGGGATTGACGAAATCCTTCCTGAATTAGATTTCGATTCGCAGTACGACGTATCCTGGAAGAGATGAATGGCAAGCAAAAGCAGTATTACAGCAAAACGAATTTGCAGTGTACACTGATGGCTCTAAGGTCATAGAGGGAATAGCCTCTGGAATCTTCTCCACAAACCAAGACCTTAGAGTCTCTTCAAGACTACCGGATTATTGTTGCGTTTTTCAGGCAGAGGTTCTAGCAGTACTTAAGGCCGGAATATCGCTATCTACATCGACAGTCAAGCTGCGCTTAAGGCACTAGAATCATGCGAAACGAAATCGGAAAAAGTCAGAATGCTAAAGGCATTATGCACACAGAATCAGGTGAAAATATGTTGGATGGGTGGACACCCAAGGAAGGAAACTAAATAATGGACCAATTAGCCAGAAATGGGGGTAAACTACCTCCGGCCAATAGTGTTCGTATTAAAACTGCTACGTGTGCCATTAAGGCAACACTGATAGATAAGGCAATGAAAATAGCCGACCAAAGTTCGCCAACTCGAGGCAAACGAAATACTTCGGCTGAGCAGGAAGCAACTGAGTACTATCGGTGCACTGCCTCTTAGGGGAACACTCAAGAAGACTGGGTCTCTCGGTCACGGACGAATGCAGGTACTGCGGTGATTTGAGTGTCGAAGAGGATATTACTTACTTATTATGTTAATGCCAGCGTATGGCTAGAAGCCGTAGAAAATGTTTGGGCAACTACGAAGTAGTACGACGAAGGAAGTAGGTCAAAGAAATTTTGAAATTTTGTAGGGAAATAAACTGTCTCGAGGAAAGTATTTAGGCTGATGCTCCTTATCAAGGATCGTGCGTGGAGATGAAAATGAAAATAATTTAGACAAGACAAAAACATTGGTACAGGAAGCATTCCTATGTCAAGTGGGCCTTCCGACTGACAGACCTAAACAGAGATATGACAGCTCAACTGACAGAAACAAACACAGCTCGCCGACTTTTCAGGAATACTGTAACATCATCTTCATACAATTTCAAACAATACTGCTGACGATTTCTTGTGGATATTCGTCTAAAATAGAATATACTGCATTGATCGAAAATGTCAAAAAGTTTGTAGAGTTGTAGCTTTCCCAGTGCACAAAATAATAATTCATTATGCTAAAATCTATCTATCTTTCTGATGCACGTTTTCCAATTGAATATCTCGGTGAAGAATGTGGACAGAAGCAGAGAAAGCTTTTCGAGGACACTTTCACAATACATTAGTTGCCTCAGATGAACAACATGGGAAAGTTAACTTGAAAAAAAACAAAAAACAAACAAAACATATCCCTCTGAAGTTGTCCAAGTTTCACAGGAACCTTATATCTTAAGCTCTAATTTTGCATTGCCAAAAGAGCAAGAAAATGACTGAACTATAAAATGATTATAAAATATTCCTGTGAATAGTTGTTGGACATTGCTTCCATCCTGAATACAATTTTCTACGAACCCTTATAGCATTACGGACCTCGAAGCGAACCACGGACAGCTTCTATTCTGCATTACATCAGTTTTTAATGGAACATGTTTGTATAAAAGATATTCTATTTAGTATTGCAAATGATCTACTTGAGCGTTGACATTAGAGGCATAATAGCAATCACTCCATAGCAAAGTTATATTGTCAATAGCCGCAAAGTCCCTAAATTTTAAACATGAACATGATCCTGAAGTAGGACATTAGAGTGATCCGATACTAAAAAAAAATGGCCAACTACGAATCGGACTTGCACACCGAGGGTTCCGTACAAACCTGTAGATATACAAGTAAAAGTTCACGCATCACGACGATCGAGTCATAATTATGGACTTTTTAAAGATAAAGGACTCTTTAACGTTTCAATAATCCTTTATTTTATATTAACATTTATTTTATAATATAACTGATATAAAAAACTAGCCTTGCAAAATAAAGTATTGAAGGAACAATAAAGGCAAGCTGTCGGATAATTTGTTTGACAATATTATAACATAATATGACAAGCTGTTTGAAAAATTGTGTCCCCTCCCCATATATAGAGTTAAGTCGCGGTAATTGCGGTAACATCAAATATATTTTTTATCCTAATTTAAATGAAAGTTTTGTTCCTCTTGCGAGTGTCGAAAATTTGCTGCATTAAAAGGCTTTGATTGCGTTGGCTTAGAAGTTTGATTTTTTCACATCTCTAAAGGACAGTAGACTTGAGTATTTGCTCTAAATTCCAGCTTGATACCTCCACGCGTTCCTGAAAAAAAGTGTTTTGACAGACAGACGGACGGGCGAATAACAAAGTGATCTTATAAGGGATCCGTTTTTGCCTCCGATGTACGGAACCCTAAAAAAAAACGTGATAATATTCAAACCTGATGCAGCCACAAATTCAATAAACTGGCAAGCTCTTTGATCGGATTTCAAAAGAACAGATTTCAAGAGAACAACATCTGTTTGGATTTCAAGCGCCACCTACAACACATTTCGTATTTTCATTAGGAAGTTCCAGCAGAAGAAACTCGGCAGCAGTCCCTTGGGATGTATTCAAAATCTTACAATTAAGGGATGCTTTGCAATAAATTGCTTCTACTCCACCAATCGTGCATGTTATTCTATCGTTCCAAATAATTTAATATAAATAAAATGAACAAAATCGGGCTAAGCTTAGATCCTTGTGGTACACCATATTCTAACCTCTTCTACTCACTTTGTTCCCCTCTTATTTTTTTCTGCTAGAGCGGTCTTTTAAGTAACAAAAAGCCAACCTACTAAGCTCTCAAAGACCTGCATGGGTCAACATTTAATTGCAGGCCTTACAAGACGCGGAAATGAAATGCCTCACTATCCATTGTATCAATGGAAAACATGCAATCCTTTCTTAACTCAAATGCGCTTTCCAAGAATTTCCGTAAACTCACAAGAATGTACGTGGACATTCATTTGTATTGTTTGTAAATTTGTAAATGCTGTCATTTTTACTAAACGAGTATCGTCACGCCTAGTTAGGCGTCAAGTCAAAAGTTTGCCTTGTTTTGATTTAGGCACGCGTTACTTAAGCCCATTGAGTTCCCTCCAATTAAGATATGATCAACAGTTTAATTAATTACTCTACAAAATGTCACTTTATCACTTGTACACCTTGACCATGGAATCGCCTTATTTGTACGTTACGCCTCACCGCCTCGGACAATGCAATTCGTTTTACCATTTAGTTCAAGTCCTACATTAAGACCGATTGTCTGCCACTCTATGAGTCGCTAGCGTTTTCAATTTATTATGGACCATGCAGAATTGCTCATGTATTGAATGCATTCCCAAGGCTGGACCTTGAGAGCCCTCAGCAAAATGTTTTGCACTAAACGGTGCGACCTGAGTTGTAAATAAATGTCACCCCCTGAGAGATAATGTGACACAAGTCTGTTGCATGATATCTATGATGATTAATTTTCGATAGTTCAATGACGCTGAGGTGGCCCACATCGATTTGACATCCGAATCTAGTGTTACACGAATCCATTCAATGCTATGATATTCAGTCTTATTTGGCTGTCATTAATCAGGCTGCTCTAAATCGAAACACCTTTCGCGATTGTCTTGAAGATCAATAATGTATTCCGAGTTGCTGTGGTTGGGCGTGTGGCATAAGATTGGGCCAGAACTCATAGGCAAGGCAGAATTTGATGCCTAATTTGTGATTCAAGGCACGATAGCTTCCGTATTATATAAAGAAATTCATAGTTTTGGTTAAACCGAATTCCAGCGCGCACGATTGTTGCTCGTCTAATGTAGAACGTTGGCAAAAGTAAGTTACGTATTTTAGTTTTAAGTGATGGAGCTCCGTTCTTGGGGAAATTCCCTTGGAATTTTCGATAATATTTCTATATGTTGAGGTTGATCAAAGACAGTGCTAGGAGCAGCTTAAATTATTCCTACCATTGTAATTTGAACGAAATTCGCGTCACGCAGTTCGATTGAGTTCAAAAGCCTTACAAGTGACTTAAGCATTAAGCATTAATTGAGACGTCAACTGTTTGGGGAAAATATTGATTCCGTAATTATTTTCTTTCATGGATAGACTAAGATGCTTTGTATTGTTTACGATTCCTAATTTTAAAAACATGACATTTGCAGACGATGTTTCTTTTTATTTTTAGTTGGCGCACTCAAGATATTGTCATCTTGGTGCGAACGCAGCAATCTGGATACTAAAATGAAGGCGATCATGACCTTCACCATGAAATGCAATATGCCCACTTTCAACTTCTCTCTCTTCCAACTTCTATATTGCGAATTATACAATTGAGAAATTGGTACAGATCCAGGTGGACCAAAACCTGAAACTCTGTTTTTTAAGTGTCTCAAAAGCTCTTAGTAGAGTTATAAATGAACAAATTTATAACCCAAGAAACAGCAAATGGAGCAGGAAGCTCCAAGAACTCGAAAAAGCGAGCAAACCGTTTTGGAAACTCATTAAGGTCATTCAAGAAAAGCACAGATCTATCGCTGCATTTCGAGAAGACAATTCAATGATGCTTTCTAACAAAGAAAAGTCGAATACCTTTGCCAATGCGTTTTTCGCGTCTCAATAAATTCCGATCACCGACGCAAGTCTTTAATCTGCGGTCCGCAGCTCTATGTTCGAAATTACGTCCTTTCCACCAAAAGAAGCTGAAATACTTATTTCAATGAATGAATTAAAGAACGCAATATTTTCTCTTAGACCTTTTAAGGCAGCCATTTATGATGAGATGTTGCTTCAAAGTAAGAAATTTTCCCTCGGCTTGGAAAATAGTAAAGGTTATACCCATTTTAAAGCCAGGAAAGAATGCCAATGATCCTTCCAACTACAGGCCTATTAGTTTGCTGAGTTCATTGAGAAAATGTTTTGAAAAGATAATCAAGTATAAAATTATTGTATTTTCCGAAGCCAATAACATTCTGCCTTTGGAAGAATTTGGATTCAGAGCTCAACATAAAACCGTCAGTCAAATTCACCGCATCACTTAACGCGTTAAAGAAAATCTCGTAATAGGAAACGGTACAGGTATGGTTTTCCTCGAAATCGAAAAAGCATTCGAAACTATCTGGCATGATGGACTCCTGCATAAAATGCTTCAACTTTACTTTCCCAGGGCTGTGAATAAAATTATTCGTTCCTTTCTGACAGAAAGGTCAAGGATTGTAAAGGGTCCGCCAAATAACTTTTTTTTTTTTTTAAATGCTATAGAAAAAAACTGCTGAATATTTTCTCAAATTTCTTTTTTTATTTGAAAGTTAAATCCTTCCGGTTAATAATGGAAAATAATTTCATTCAAATGGCTGCCTCGGCTGGCCATGCAATAGCCTACACGATCGGTCCAATTTTAAAGCACATTATCGATTGTGTGCAGCTGTATTTCACAAATGGCTTCACGAATATTGTCCTTTAAAGCGTTAATTGTCTCTGGCTTGTCGGCGTAACACTTATCTTTGAGGGCACCCCACAAATAATAGTCCAACGGTGCCAAATCGCAGCTCCGAGGTGGCCAAACGACATCAGCTCTGCGGCTGATAATGCGTTCTTCAAAAACAGGGCGGAAAACATCGAGTGTAGCTTCGGCTGTGTGGCACGTAGCGCCGCGTGTTGAAACCAAGTGTTGCCAATATCCTCCTCTTCAACTTTTGTGAACAAAAATTCGTACAACATGGCCCGATAACGATCGTCATTGACTGTAACGGCCACTCCTTGCTCATTTTCGAATAAAAATGGCCCAATTATGCCTCTGGACCAAAATCCGCACCAAACAGTGACTCGTTTTGGGTGCATCGGCTTTTCAATGTATGCGTGTGGGTTTTCTGTGCCCCAAATGCGACAATTTTGCTTGTTTACATACCCGCCAATATCAAAATGAGCTTCATCTGAAAAGATGATTTTTTTGGCAAAATCGGCATCTTCTGTAAGTCGATCGCAGGCCCACTTAGCGAAGCGAAAACGCATTGGATGGTCAGTTGGCTTCAACTCCTGAACCAATTGGACTTTGTATGGCGTCATACCAAGGTCTTTATGCAAAATTCCTCTCAATGATGTCTCCGAAATGTTCAATTGTTGAGAACGACGGTGAATTGATGTTGATGGCGCTTCACGCACACTTTCTGCCACAGCAGCAATATTCTCGGGTATACGCACTGTTTTTGGCTTTTCACGCTTGGGTTTATCGATGAGGATGCCAGTTTCTTTCACTTTTTTCCGTACGCAATTTTCGCACACATTCTGCAACATTACCATGATTTTCAAATTAATGTTGCAATATTTCCCAGTGTTGTTCAAGGGTATACACAACCATATTCGTTCAGCGGAAGGATAAAACTAATTATCTGTCAAATCAGACATGAACTAAGTGTTACCACTCACGAAATAAGCACTAGTTGAAAAAAAAACGTTAGATGGCGGACCCGTTACAACCCTAAATGATAAAGCAGACGCATCCTATCAGGATCATTTAAAAAAAACTTTGGACATCCAGTTTTGAGCTATTTAAATTTCTCTAAATTTCTTTGCCTTAGGCACCTTTATTGTTACAATGTTCTTAAAGGTTTTAAATGTGATTCCGGTTACTATGTAGCTAGAGTTCAAGACAACTTAAGTTTGCGAATCAACACTAGAAATTTCGTAACTATACCTACCATCTCATTGTTATAATGTTACTACCCCGCGGAAAAAAAGAATTTGCTTTTTTCTTTCAACCTTTCTGAAATTGATGCTTTTTTCAAATCCAATGTAAATTAAAATTCTGAAAATATTTATAATATTAACTCTTATATTCCATTTAAATCTTTTATTCCTTCCCCATCAATAGAACACTTTAATCTAATTTTTGAACTTGTTTAGTAATTTCGTCACTTTGCGAAAACGTTCAGTTTAGGGCTGTGGCTACGGGGATGGGTTGCATTGTGGGGCAATGCCCTTCTTTAAACTACCATCGCCCTTTGTTAAGAAATGCCATCGACTATGACAGAAACTGAAAAAATGCCATTGATTTTCAAAAACACAAAGTCCAAGTTTCGGAAACAAGCCATGCATAAGTGACAGAACTAATTATAAAGAGTATCAACAAATTGCAGCATTGCCACATTGACACTCGTATATGAAGTCAATTATTGAAGTAAAACAATTTCTAGTTGTAAACGAATAAGCTTGCGCGCAAAATTATTTTTGAATTATATTATTATATTTAAGGGAAGAAAAAGATCAGGGGTTATTTCGGAAGTTGTTTGAATACACGTCTGTGAAGTATCCAAATTTGAAGGAGTATCATTGGACAGCGTTGGGAAGGGCACTTGGCGGTTACAAAAGTTGTAAATTGTAAAGACGTCGCTAAGAGTGTCCGTATTCAAGAAGTCATCCAAAATTTTGAAATTCGAATGGCCAGAAAAGCCTTGTCTTCAACCTGCAGTCACAGCTTTACAAGCACGAAGCGTAACAATAATAAAGTGTTTCCAAAATGAAATAACTAAGCTGAGATCAGATGAAATGAATCGCAATTTAGGTAAGTTTCAAAAAAATTAAACAAAACTTGTGCTGCTTGTTATTAATTGTACAAGCAGCAAGAAGCAATTAGAGACACGATTGAACTTTTTGAATCTGTTGCGACCATAGGATGCAGCACTGCTCTACGTTTTCAACATTGACCTGTTGATGCTGGAATAACTTTTCGTAAGTTCATTGATAGCAATGATCAAGATTTACCTTATGTACAAATACTTATTGTCTATCTGGTGAAAGAACAGGGTGCGCTATGTTAGCCCTTCACTTATGCTTCTTGTTGGGCCCGTTGTGTTCCCTTATTTCCTGTGTGAAGAAGGTTTTGGTTAAAGGTGGGGGAGTTGCAGTGGAAAGAAGGTGGGTCAAGAAATCTTTTAGTTCCTTTTGCGAACTTCATGATCTCAGTGATCCCAATTTCTTTGAGGTGCGGAAAATCCGGTATCAGTGCTGACCTCAGTGCTTTGTATCGCTGTTGCTGGGCACTGAAAGAGGAAGTGCTCCAGATCTTCCTTTTCCTCGTCGCAGCTTTGGCATGAGGTTTCTGCTAGTCAGAGTCTATGTAAGTGGAGGTTAAAGTAAAGCACGTTGTTAGGTTGACCCAGTGATTTTTGAATTACCGGGTTGTCCATTCGTGTATAGCTCCTTAAATAGCTGTCAGCGGGACGCCTATTTCCTTTACAGAGTTTTGGTGGCTGTTTCCTGCTCCTTTCTTAGCCATTTCGTATGCCTTTTCGTTTCCTGTTACACCTTCGTATCCCGGCATCCAAGTTAGAGTGACGTCGTTCAATGTTGCTAGTTAGTTAAGTTTGTGTTTGCACTTCGTTACCAGTGTCGATACTGATAGAGGGCTTAGATATCTGCAGTACTATCGGAGCAGATGAGTATTTGCATCTCCCGTATGTTGAGTTCGGTGAGCTTTTCTACTCCAGTTAGTATTGCAAAAACTTCTGCTTATCGGTGGGCTTGGACAGTTGATCCCCGGGGTCTGTTGTCGTGTTTCCGTTCGTCCAAAAAGCTATGGCTGGACAAATTGTACTTAAATTGTTTTTGAAGGTGAAAGTTTTCTCATCAAGGTCGCTTGGGCGATCTAGTTGTGGCGTCATTGCCCCTATAAAGTTCACAATTTTTCAATACTCGGTGTTTTTCCTGTCGTCAAAGTGACCCAGCGCCTTGAGTCCTATGGCCGAGAGTCCTGCTTGTTTCTTCACTTCCAGTTTACTGGTGTAAGTTTATAATTGCTTCGTTGTTAGCGGCGTGGAGCTTTGAGCGTCTGTTATTTTCAGGCATGCCAAACGTTGAGCCTGTCGACAATTTTTTTTTATCTATCGTATTCCACCATACTATAATGCCGTAAAAAAGGTTGGTTTCATTACACAGTTGTATTTCCAGTGGAATGGTTTTGGTTTCAATCCCCAGGTCATCCCAAATGCCCTCCTGCATATAAAATTTGCCCTCTTGGCTTGAGTTGAGTTTCTAATCGTGTATCGACCCTAAGTTCTTCACGCTGTCTTTGATTTCAAGTTTAGTACCTCCAATCTCAGCGATGTGGAAGTCACTTTTTTGGTCTTTGTTGTAAAGAGGACCAGAACCGTTTTGCTACTGATTTAATTTAGTCCGTTTTCAATCGGCTATATTGTTACGCTATTGAGAATGTCCTGCATGATTTTCCCTATTATATTTAGGTGTTTTCCTGGAACTAGGATTCCTAGGTCGTCAGCGTATGCTATGCATTTGGAGCATGTTCCTTATAGATTTTTAAGGAGCTAAACCATCGTTTGTACCCACAAAAGGGGTGATATAAATCCTCCTTGTGGTGTCCCTTCTAGGACTTTACCTTTTTCTTATTTCGTCTCCGGTGCAGGCTGTGATGATTCGGTTCGATACATGTTGATTTGTGTGTTGTTACTGTAGGTCGATAGATCGATTGGCGTCTCCCATATTCGTTATTTTGATATTATTAAACACCCCTTCGATATCTAGAGACACCCCAACGACTGACTCAAAGGAATCTTCGATTGTTGAAACTACATTATGAAGTGAGATGAGATCCGCGTGTTGGTTCTGGTGTTCTTATATGGTTGTCACAGTTTCATAACAAAAGATCTTGTATCATCCCCCCTCCTAACAATTGAGTACTGCCTCACACATTTAGCACAGAATATCGATTCATCAGCTTAGTTTAATCTGTCAGGTTGACTCGATAAAATGTTATTGTGATCGGTCGAATGATAAGCATTTCTGACACTATTAACGTTTGGAAAGTTTCAGCAACTCTATTTTCACTCTAAGATGGTCAAGTTTATGATTTTTTGCTGACATCACTCTTAATCATGCAACATGTATTCGTATTCGCATACGAATCACATAAGTCCGCCGAAATCTTTATGTTAAGAATTTTATTTGACGCAATATGATGTCGAAAGATTTATGCGAATTTACGTCACGTCCAGCGAAAAACTCAAATTCAGCACTTGTGATTTACATAAAACTTAAGAACACTAATCCGCACATTTTTTTGTTTTGTTTACCAAAAACTTCATTCGTGAAATCGCCACTTTGAATTATCAATTTGAAAGTGTCCAAAATGATTGTCGTTGGATTTCATTACTCATAGAAAACACTGTTGTTTTCGTCTTTTTAAATTCCGAACCGCTGGTCGACAATTAAGCTGTCCATCTTCTTGGAATAAGTGTATTGAACACTGAAGGACACATTCAACTGGTTTCGAATTCAAGTGAATCATTGCTTAGAATAGATTATGGTGTTGCCTCTGACGCTATCGCAATTGAGCATCATTCAATGAGTATCCCATGGATTTTCATCCGCAATCACTCCGACCATCGATATGGTTTGTGGAATCTTCCCGCTGGCTGGCTGTTTTGCCGTGTCGTCACACTACCACTGCCTATAGTGCATAATTAAAAATCATGATGTCATCGGACTATAGAAATCTACGAATAGATTGGGTAGCTGTAATTATTCAAGGTACATTTATATCTCCGGTTAAGCATTATCCAAATGAAAATGATTCACTAACTCGAAGTTGTAAGATGTCAATGCTGCACAAATCTATCAACAATAAACTGTCATTCCTTTTGTTGCGTGTCAGGTGTTTCAAATACTCTAAGAGGAACTCTCATGGCTTTAGCCATCTATAGAAGTTCGCTCAAGTCCATTCAAAATGTCAGACAATAGACGCGAAAAAAAGAATGCCTTTTGAATGAAGCCTATGACTTAATAAGTCATTAAACCTTTTCTGGTGCGATCGACGACTGCGCTGCTCATCTACGAGCAACGAGCACACTCGGTCATCTTGTTTGACAGCGGAAGAATTTGTTTGTGTTTTTTTGTTTTGTTTTTTGGGGTAGAACGACGCTTCTGTTTTTCACACGGGCGGCGCGGTAAGCGCCGTGCTGCGCCCCAATGCCGTGTCAGTCCAAATCATTAGGCATCGTGTAACATAGGCCGTTAACATTTGTTTACAACCTGTCAATAAAGAACAACCGCTTTCTCACTATCTATCTATTTATATACACACAAAGCGGTGTGTCGTAACCGCACCAAGCTATTGATCGCTGTTGATGGATCTCCGTCACTGAACATGACATCTGCAAAAAGGTACCCAGTCGGAGTATGTAGTTTAAACGCTCTTTTCTGTCAATACTAGTAGATACGTATCCGCACTGGCATCGTCGCCGCGACCATGATGGATGCAGCAACTCTGGTTTTTATTACCGACTCGTCCCGTTTAAAAGCGATACATTTAGATTTTATGGCTTTTGGACTTTTGTTGGCCTAGGACTTGGAAGTTGAATAAATTATATTTTTGGTATTAGATGAGACGTTGGTACCCGCAGTATGTCCAAATGTTAAGTTCAATGATGATAAAAATATTAACAAAGAGAACATCAAATTGACAGGAAGTACTAATTTGATTTACCGTCAAATTAAGTTTATGGCGAGTTGTTAAAACTAACAGTACACCCGAGGAAACAATCCGGTGATATTATTCAGGACTGATCTTCACCGCACACACACAGGAAAGCGTTGTGAGGATTTCTAGGCGAGAATTCAATTACCGTGTTCGTTTTTGGGTTAACGATTGTGTGAAATTTTATTAGACATTATTGCTAATTAGATCTTGAGTGTGGTTGAACTGGACGATCATTGAGGAAGAAGAACGAACGAACCACATTTAATGTATGATAGATTTCTAACTGTGCTTGTTCAATTCTAATCAATCAATATAATTTTAGTTTTAATGATCTCACCCAACAAGTGAATTCCTTGTTAAGATTGTTTCTCAAACTTACATTGGATCTTGAGTTGGGGTTTCGAAAGCTCTCGTAATAAATGGAATTCAATATGTTGTCGTACACTGAGCGAAATTTCAAAAACGATTTCAAAAAGGGCAGATTGTGCGCGAAGTTATTATAAAAACAATCAAGTATTTCGTATAACATTTGTTGATTGGATTTGTTACTTCACTTTTTTATGCAGAAATACGATCAGAAGTAAACATAAGACGATCAATGTAAAACGTTAAATAAGTTTTGCCTTTACGAATTTGCAATTTTTAGAAAAATATTCTGAAATGCCACGGGGAAAAGTTTTAACAGACAAGGAAAAGAGTATGATAATTGCGCATGAGGAATCTGGACTTTCTTTGCGAGAAATTGCGGAAGTTGTACGACATTTTTTGAATTTGGTGCCAAATATGGGACCATACTTCGATATGATTTCAAAACGAAACTAACCGGCCGTCAAAAATCCCTCATATTTCGAGAAATTAGACGAAATACAGCAACAAACAGACCTTCGCTTCACAAAACGTCGGACTCAACATATACTCAGGTCCGATGAGAACGTTGTCTAAAAGAAACCTGCGAAAAAGCCTCAACTTTCTTAACGACACAAATTGGCCAGATTGGATTTCGCAAATGGACTGAAGAATGGAAAAATGTTTTTTTTAGCGATGAAAAGAAATTCAACCTGGATGGACCCGATGGTTTTTCAATGTATTGACATGATCAAAGAATGAAGTAAGAATTAAAGTTAAGCCGCAATTTTGGCGACGGTAGTGTCATGATTTGGGCTGGTTTATGTGCTCGCATGAACTCGCAGAAATACATTGAACTTCTGGAGGACGTAATGGTAGAAAAAGCTGAAGAGTTATGTGCTGCCGTACACTACGCAAAAATAGTTACAGAATGGTTTTCTATAAAAAATGTTGAGGTTTTGAATTAGCCGGCAAGAAGTTCCGATCTCAATCCAATAGAAAACTTGTGTATATGCAAATGCACGACATTTCAACACCGTAGGAGAACTCAAAGAAGCCATTAAATTGTCTTGGAACTCAATACCAAATGCTACACTCCAAAATCTGATCAATACCATGCCAGAATGTTTGAGACAATAACAAAGAAAGGAGGGCCTACCCATTATTGAAATTTTTGCTTTAATTAATTGATTATGGTATTCATTGGGGCATTCTAGATAGGTGTATTTATAAGAATTTCGCTGTTATTTTGATTACTTGTTCAGTTGAATTGTTTTTTTACTTTTGCAAAGGATTTTTGAGTTTATAATATAAGATAAATTATTTTCTTAACATGGTAAATACTAAGAACAAGGACTTTCTCCAATTAATAGAAAAAAATAAACTTGGAGAAAAAATAAAGTAAAAACCTGTTCTGTTCGTCTCTCATATCTTGGGAACAAATAAGGTTATCGCACGCAGTTTCATTCGCAAGTAATAGCAAAATAGAATCCGGACTCTTGTTTTTTTTTTATTTTATTAAACATATTTTATAATAATAACTTAATTACTTCTCCTTTTCACTGTTCACCCTTAATATGAAATAAAGTTCACTATGTTTCTGCTAGACTATGAAACTTCTTCTGTTTCTATAGGCTTCTAGTAGTTAGCTATAGCGGTTCGAAACCGTTGGACGGTTCTTTAAACTTATATCAATTTCGATTTTGAATTTTTAATAAAATGCATAAAAGAAATTGAAATAGTCTTATACATTTTTTTAAGAAAGTTAAAACTAAAAACAAAAAATTGGTTTGGGTGCGAGCAGATCTGCCCGTATCAAGATAAAAAAATATTAAGGTGCTACTTAATTTGACGCCACCATAGGTTATGAAAACATCATTCATTCCCTACACAAATAAATTACAATAAAAAAAATAAAACACTTTTTTTTCAGCTTTGATTCATTAAAAAAAAAATTAATACCAATATTTCACACTTTTCTCTCGAAATTACCCAAGTCGCCTTCATCCGCTTTTGAAAGTGTCCATACTTCTCCAGCATATAGGGATGCAGGGGGTCTTATAGAGGGACACTTAAGTTCTTCGAGAAATGGTTTTACATCATTGCTTTCTTAGCCACAGGGATCCTTCGTTTGATGTCAGCGTTAGTGTTATTATCTGTCTTTGCAGTGAAGCCTAGGCAGACAAAGTCCCTTAATACCTCAAAGGTATAGCTGTCTATGGTAACGTTCAGACCAAGGCGTCGAATTTGGGTGTTCTTTTTTGATGACAGCATATGCTTCTTTGTGCCGTCGTATTCCGCCAAAATCATCTCTGCCGTTTCAGTCTGAACACTCATAAACGCACTGTTGACATCAAGCTGCGTTCTCCGATTATCGACATGATGTTGAAGAAATCGTATTACAGTGCATCATTTTGCCTAAAACGCAGTTTGGCATCAAGTGGGTCTGTGACGTCTTTCCCGACCTTAATGGAGCAGCTTGAGTTCTTCATCGTCATCCTGCTCAAAAGGACGAGCTTGGATGAGATGCCAGAAACCAAAACCAACCTTTTTTCAAGTTCTGCCGATATGTTAATAGTTAGTCTATGGTGGACTTTTCTGGTCGAAAGCCACATTGATATGGACCTATCACGTTGTTGACGAACGGTTTCAAACGTCCACATAATACGGCGGGAAAGGTGTTATAGGAAATGTTGAAAGATTGATACCTCTATAATTGGCACAGACAAGATGGTCTTCTTTCTTCAAGATTGGACAAACAAAACGTTGAGCCCGTTGGTACAGCTCGAGAATGTTGTGCACGAGATTAAAAAAGCCAATAAGAACAACCCGATTGCATTTATTGTTCTGGTCAACAGAAAGCAAGAGAGCATTAATTCCATTTAATGCTTATTTTCTTAGTGACCACAGTGCTTTAACTTGTGCGGGAGTTTTGTTTGCCAAAGGAATGGAAATTGTACAATGAGATTGTTACTGAAATTGTTTTGTCTGTGATCAAAATGTCCAACTTGTTACCAATCGAGTTAAAAAAAAATTGGACTAATGACCCAAATTCTTAGCCAGTCTTCTGTAGGCACATAGTAGCACACAGGTATCACTCTAATAGCATTCAACTCTACGTGGAGATAAGATTTGTCAAATTAAGAGTTATAAAACAACAACTTTCACATAGGAAGCTGAATCTGTTTCCGCTTTTGGCAGTTGTTTTCCAACTTCACCAATAAAGTAGGTGAGTTCAATGTATGTTAGTTTCAAGAGTATAACATTTTGCAAGAACTTAGTCTGTTTTTAGGGATTCATATTTAAGAAGTTCGAAGACTAGTTGCATTGCGACACAAATTAAATTACGAGCACGATCAGAACCTCGGTTGCCAATCATAACTGGAACTGAGTTGTTTTTGGAATTGTAATTTGACTGCAATTTCTTTGCAAACTTTCCCTTCCTCAGAAAACTTTTCATTAAAATTTGTGTTGAGCTGTCATTGAAATATCACCCACAAATAACTTCTATTACTGGTCCTTGTAAAAAAGTTTTGAAATGAGCAAAAGGGAAATTTGTGACCAGGCTTTGTTTTTTGTTTTGCAGAATTTCAAAAGTGTTTTCGATTTATAAATTGTGAAAGACGCTTATGCCAACTCCTTGACTAATGTATTTCGAATTTATTTCCATATTGATTTTATTAAATTTGTTAGATTGGTTTTTATTTTAAAGAAGTTTTCCATTGCTCGAAATATTATAGCGTGTTTATCTTTATGTCCTTTTAGAAACCGTTCAAAAGTTCATAGTTTCAGTCGAGAGATTTCCACCACCTCTTCCTTCCGAGCTGGGAAACGTTCATCAAATGATTTTTTTTCTTTCTGGCAAATCGATGGCTTCAAGAGTATCACATTAAGTCCAGTTTTCTTTGGAAATTTTGATATCTGTTTCCGGACAGATCTTGACTATGGTTCTTGATAAGAAACCACAACATTGGTTAACAAACAAAAAATTCGGATATTATGATCCATGTTTATTTTTTTCCATGTGTTATAAATTTGTCACGAGTTTCTTGTTGCTGATATAGTCAAGCTACAGCAGAGCAGGTTTTAAACAAAAAAAACTGGTGGCTTCATAATTTTCTAATTTGGTTTTTATATGTCAGTGTTGAAGACGTCATACGGAATCATGAAAAATGAAAAAGATTTGCAGTTTTTTCGTTGAAATTTTAGCAAAAGGCTTTTCACGTGATCTTTATGCGCACACGCTTCGAATGAAGCCTTTTTGGATGCGATAACTTGATTTTTTCTCGAGTTTTGCTTGACGAAAAAATCCACACAAACGTACACACACACCGACATCTATCTTAAAACAATGCAATCCGACTACTGGGACCTCGAAACGTGGAGATACGTAAAAATTTAGAATTCCGAAAATCAGACCGATTGCGCAAAAAAACTTGCATCGTGATTCATTCTACTCACTTTTAAGCCAAATCGGAGGTGAGTCGTTCAGAATGACGGACGGACCTTCGTGGAATGAACCCACTAAGGCACTGATAAGGTGCCTCGATCGACCATTAGAAGGTTTCATTACTCAGAGAAGTGCTGTACTTAACATTTTTATGCGAAAACATGATAATCAGACACTTTTTGTCTGAATTAGGTCAGCAAATTTTAAAAAAAAACCTCCACAAAGTCCGAATTTGAATATTATTAAAAATTGTTGTTAGCTTGTCAAAATTCCACGAAAATTTGAAAGATCCGCGAAAGAAACTTGGGCGGATTTAATAACCGCTTTGATTCAAAAGGAGCACATCCAAAATTTTATGGTTTCCGTTCCAAGGTGCCTTGCCGAGGCCATTTCTGCCGGGAACAAGTACCAGTTACAAGGTAATGCGGAGATAATGAAACCATTAAATTGTTGTAAGAACATTAACAATTTTCGGCTTTCAGATTTCTGAAAAAAAGCTTATTGCATTTGTGCAAATATTTTTGTCACCTTTTTTTCAATGTAACAATAACGAATTTGTGAATATCTACTGACAGAAAGGTTGTGAACCAATCTTCCAAAAACATAATCTTGAACTTATTTCGAATAAAATACTGTGAATTAAGCGTAGATATGTAATAAATCAAATTTTTCGTCCTATTTCTTCTTTTATCCTTCTGGTCGTCATATGCCGTCATAACCGTTTAAAGCACAATCGCATTGCCTTATTTTAAGTTTTGTTCAACGTTTTAATATATATTGTACGTAGGCTGCTAGATATATTTCTGACCTAGGCAACACTAAGTGCTGCCAGGTGCAATCTGCCATTTCCATAACACCACTCAGAACGTGTTGTCATTTAATCGTGAATTGTTTTATTTACAGAGACTTGAAAAATTCATCTCGGCAAAAAAATGGAATTAACTCGTGAACACTTTCGTGCGATCATTTTTCACAACTTTCGACGTGGATTATCACGACAAGAGTGCATTGATGAACTTAAAACTTTGTATGGCGATGAAGCACCATCCTATAGCTGGTTTAATGAATTCAGTCATGGCCGACGCTCGCTCAAAGACGAATTCCGTGAGGGTCGTCCAAAAACGGCCGTTGTGCCAGAGAACATTGATGCCGTGCGTGCACTGATAATGCAAGATCGTCATGTGACATACCGTGAGAAAGAGGCATCCCTGGGCATTTCTCCCACCAGCATACATTCGATATTGCATGAACATCTGGCCGTTAAAAAGGTTTGTTCTCGTTGGATCCCTCACAATTTGACTATCGCTCAAAAAAAGGCTCGTGTCGATTGGTGCAAAGAAATGTTAAAACAATACAATCGCGGTGCTTCAGAAGACGTTTATAAGATTGTCACAGGTGACGAATCATGGTTCTATGCGTATGAGCCCGAAACAAAACAACAATCGACCGTGTCGGTCTTCGAAGACAAGCCAAATCCAACAAAAGTTGTTCGTCGAAGAAGCACTTCGAAGCAATTGGTCGCCTGTTTCTTCGGCAAAACTGATCATGTGGCGACTGTTCCGCTTGAGCAACGTAGGACGGTCAATTTTGAGTGGTACACCGCAATTTGTTGGCCTGATGTCTTCGGAGAAATTCGAAAAACGAACAAAAGAAGACGAATCATTGTTCACCATGACAAAGCGAGCTCTCACACATCGGCTCAAACCAGCTCCTGTTTGACCGGCCAAAACGTCGAATTGATGAGTCTTCCACCGTACAGCCCTGACTTGGCAGCCAATGACTTATTTTTATTCCCGCACATCAAGACAAAAATGCGTGGTCAACGATTTTCGTCGCCAGAACATGCTGTTGAAGCGTTCAAAAACCATGTTTTGGAGGTGTCTCAATCGGAGTGGAAAAAGTGTTTCGACAATTGGTTTGAGCGCATCCAAAAGTGTATAAATCATGCTGGAGAATACTTTGAAAAACAATAAAACCACTTTAGATGATAAATACTCGCATTTTCAATTTGAGGGTCGGACCGAGAGGCCCAAAAAACTTAAAAAAAAAAGATATGAGGAGTTTTCTACGTCGCAATAGATCTTCGGTAACTGAATATCGAACAATAGCTACAAATGAACAAAGTTTTGACAGTCTCAGAAATAAAATAAGCATGGAGATGCTCCAAAAATCTGACAAGTGCGGTCAGGAACGTGGAATATTTATACTGTATTTGATAAATTAACTTCTAAACAAAAATATTGCAAAAAGGATTGAAATTGTTCTCTTATTATTAATTTTTATACAAAAATATAAAAGAATCTTTTTGTGTATCTATCCATTGTTTCTATTCAATTTTGAGGTCAAATTTACTTCAAGAAAAAATAATTTTTAAATTCATACTTATAATTTGAGTTGCTCTTAAAATCAATTGTTGATTCCAGAGCTAGTCACTTAGCCTTACGAAAATGTATAATCACTCACTCACTGTCTGTTGCCAAGTCATAGGGCTATTAAAATTCATTGAAATGGATAATGCATGTGCGAATTGTTCACACCTTGAAATCGTCTACGTGAACAGATCAAATCAATCCTCGCGCCAAAAATAGAACAGACGCACTTATTTGAGAAACATTAAAGTTTCAGCGTCTATCTTTCACCATAAAACTTAAAACGTAGAGTGTAAATTGGCTTTGCCAATTTATGCGCAAAATTTTAAAAACCAATCCACATTCGGTACTCCCTGTTTCTGGACTAGCCACAACTAATCCCCATGGACGACATTTTCTTCGTGCTCATTGCTAATTTTTGACACACGTTCCCTTTTCAATGAGCACGGTTTAGACACCGCCACTTCATTACCATTCATGGTGCGACGCACAAAGTCCAGTTAGTCTATTTGCCATTGCGAAAGAACTCTTACTAATGCCGTTAATTCCCACTCATCCCGACAGCTCATTCAATCGCTAATCCCTGGAATTCATTCACACATCAGGAAGTTGCTCTCGTACAGCCCAGCAGTGACGCTGAATGTGCAAAAAGCAAAAAAAAAAAATGCGTTCAAAATGCATAAACGCGCTCCAGCTTTCCTGTCGTCGCGCCGCCGCCGGTCGTTGGGCACGACAGCTTTTCTAGAGTAGTACGTTTACAGAATATTCGGTAGTAGTTACTTTTGAACTGCCCACGCTCTGTAGCTGGGCACGTTCTAGAGCAGAACTTCCTTAGTCGCGTTATGATCAAGTAAAGCACGCGTGCTCTGTGCATTGGTCACAAAAAAAAGAAAAACTAAAACGCACTGCAACCGCGGCACAATGCGGCGAGTACATATTGGCATTGGATATTCAAACTCCAACTCGTATTGAAAGGTCCAAGTCGAGGAAACTGGGACACGCGTTTTTGTCGCGGTCGATGAGCGATATTGTCTGCTTGGTCGCATTTAAATTGATGACAAGACAATGCTGATCGAGGCAGAGCGAGAGACGAAGCGCATACAGCAGGTAATCTGGAACTGGAACTGGAACTGGATTGAATGAAGACAAAACGATGCAGGTTCCCTTGAACTTGAGGCACATATTTGTTTTCTTTGATCTTCAATTGTGTTACACTTACACAGTCAGTTCCGTATTCGGTGGCCTATTAAACGCTGGGTTAATGGCATTCCGCGCCGTGGAAAATGGGACATTGTGGTGAATTTAGTTGACCATTTTCGGAGCAATTGTTAATTGGCTGTTGATTGAATGGTAAGCAAATTATTTCGTGGTCAAGTGATTTCTTTTTTTTCTTTCATTTTCATGTTGGAGAATGCGCAGTCGCCGAGCAGGAAGTTCATGATGTCAATGCAATTGGTTTCAGTTTTGAGGTGATAACGATCGTTTAGATTGTTGACTGGGGGCATTGAGCATGCAATAATTGCTTTATAGGCATGAAATGGCCCACATATATAGTATATCTTAAATATCTTCCAGGTCGAATAGAGTACAATTGCCAACTTTTTTGGACTCATCTGCATCTTCAATCTCTCTCTCACTTAACTGGGTTTTATTTTTGAAATCACATATCTTCATATGGTATATTTAAAGGTGCCTGAAAAATGTTAAGTAATTCAGTGCTGCCTGCATTACGGCCTTATCTTTTGATTTCATGAATGAAATCGTATTTAGTTTCTTATGTTTTTTTTTCATGGAAATAAGAGATGCTCTGAGTTTTTGTAAGTAGAAAAATTAAATAGTTATTTTGGTATTTTAACCATTAGATGTTCCATATGTGACACAAACCGATCTCCGAGCAATATTTTAGCTTGGAGACATATGTATAACGTGTCATGACAGCCACATTCCATGAACGCATTGTATGAGCTGTTATTTATTTTCTCCGAAAAAATCTTTTTGTTGGTGCAAATCAATTGAATGAACATCGCTTTAGTGGTTCTTTTGCATAGTTGACCAGTTTTTAAGGCGATGGTTTGTTCCTGCCATATATAGCACATTATGCATTCATGAGTACACATATTTATTTTGTTTCTAGATGCCAGGTACTCCAAAGGCTCATTGCAGCAGGAAAATTTTGGATGAAGAAATCTTCAATGGAGAAGTTTCGTATTTTTAATTATTGAAATGTAAGTAAAATGAAACAGAAGCGTGAAAGAATCGTTAAAATATCTATAATTATGAAAAATTATGGGGCTTTGAAGTTGCGCTTGCAAGAAAAATTTCGTAACAAGCGCTCCAGGTTGTGACGTCATACGACTCTAACGACGCCGGCTCGTATTCGCTGAATACGTGCAAATTCATTGGTGTGTAGTCACTTTCGCCGTTCGTGTCGTTTTTGATAAATATTTTGTTAATAGACAATGGCTGAGATTAAAAAATACACGTACAAATATTTTATAGTACCGAAGTGTCCAAGCTCGACAGTTAAAACTGCAAACAAAATATTTTTTCGAGTACCAAATGACGTGAAAAAAAGGAAAAAGTGGTGCAAACTAATGCGGCGTGATTGGATTGGACCTAAAAGCACTAGATATGTGTGTGAAGATCATTTTGATGTAAGTACCTATGTATCAATTCATACTAGCTGCCTATTTCTGATTGATATATCTATTGGGCCTGCACACCCAAGATGAATTCATCCCGGGCCAAACCAGATTTGTGCGAAAAGGAAGTGAAGTGTGCAGTATGTAACGAATTAAATTCGAGAATGAGGTGGAAAACTAATGCACATATGTACAACATTTTACTTTTTGACGTGTGAACTGAAATTCTTATACTTTGGAAGGAGATTCATGTAGAATACAGTTTTTCCCAAGAACTAAATCATTCCGGGTGTGCTTGGAGTAAAGTATGAAAATGGATATGGCCGTTCAAACCAAAGAGAAGTGGCAGATTGATTTTTTGTCGCTTCTTCTATCAAAACACATTGCTCGTCAGTAATATTGTCTTTACAAAATACTATAAAATCCTTCACACTAAATTCGTCTTTTTCATTCTTGTATTTGCAGATCATAAGCGAAGCTTTCATCTGAATGTTGATATCTATAAAGTAAGTGATTATTTCCACGTTGTTAGTTTTACGGTTTTTACATTCAGTTACGAATTTACTAAAAAAGGTTGTAATATTTTAATCAGATACCTTTGTGTTCTTAAAATCGTTGGCCTTTATAAATTTATTATGACTACCAACTCTAGAAAGTGCTGGTTTTGTCCAGTAACATTTTACTGACGTAGTGGCAGGTTCCTCACTTCATTTAAAGAGCCATATCAAAAATGCTACAGTGTGCTTACATCCTCCTTGATTAGCAGCACAATCGTGACAGGCTACACTTTCCACTTTTCCTCATTCATCACAAACTAACGTGCAATGATAAGGCTTACTTTTCACTTTATGTTCAGGTGAAATTCTGAATTTTAAAGTGCATTTCGAGCTTTCGCGTTTCACTTGAACATATCCAATAGCTTCATCTTGGTATGATGCTCGACCCGCCCTGAAAAAATATCGATACTCTTGATATCGTGTCCCTCAATACTACACATCATATAAACATGACAATGTATGACAACCAGTACTGCAACTGTTTATGAAACGTTCTTTATTTATAAATCATTTTGTAAATTAGACCGTGTGGCTGATGAAACAAACTTAAAAGTAGATACATACTTACTTAAAAAGTTTAACTCCCTATATTTCAGCGCTAACATATGACTTATTTGAAGAAAAAAGTCCATCGCTGTGTATATGTCAATGTTTGGCAAATTATCACTTTGTCCTTTTGCGAAACTTTCTTTTATTATAGTGAAATAAAAAAAAACATAGAACTATACTTTTGTAACAGCAAACGGCGCCAGAGCCCTGGCGCGACAACGAAACTAATAATAACGAAACATTTGAATGATTTTTGGTGCGACGATTTCGGACGGGCTAAATGACGTCACAGGCGAATCGGAAAATGCAAAAATGCGTAAACTTCAATGCGTAAACTTCAGGTAGAATCCCTACCAGATCTATACCTAACAGTGTCAAGAAACTTGTGGATCTTAACCATGCTTGGAGGGAGTTGCAAAAAAATTCTAAAAAAATACAAGATACTTACAAGCGCCGTGAGGAGGACTTAAAAAACAATTGAGATAATTTATTTGATATAGCACAAGCTGATGCTTTGGAGCGTATGAAAATTGAAGAATACAAAATATTTTTATAAAAACAAAGAGAATTAGGGCGTCCACGGTGTTTAGCGGGCGTAGACAAAAAGTTTGCCGAAAAAGAAGAAATAGCAAGACAAAGAAAATTAAATAAAGAGAAAAAAAGAAATGTACAAATGTGTTTCGGAGGTTTATCGTCATCTCTTACCACTCAAGATTGTATACAAAAGCAAGGACATAACGATGAACTTACCAGCTCTGATGAAAGCCTTGAGGAACGCTTGCCCTCCACCTCTCAAATGGTAAGCTCTGAAACGACTACAAAAAGAGGAAGGAAAGACTTTATCACGCCTAAGTTAGTTGCAGCTTTGAATAGATATCAATTAAGCATAAGGGATTCTGTCAATATACTTCAGGCTGTAGCAGAAGCACTAGATCTTACATTAGCTGTGATGATTTTCCAATAAACAAATCATCCATTCTTTTTGGAACAAAATCTAGATCGGGAAGTACTTCTCTTTGCTTGCCGGCATCACGTTTACAAGCTGGTTTTAAAATGTGTGTTCGAAACAAAAATCCACCAAGTCACAATTAGTTCTGTTCAAAAAGTTTAGAGACAACTGGAAAACTATTAATCCTGCTGCCATCGAAACATACACCGATATCGTCACACGACATTTTTGTAATACAACAATAGAAGATTTGTTGATATTTTATAATTAAGAACTGCGAAAAACCATTTAACGTGACGATTATCGTGAACTGATTGAACTATCTTTTATTTTCTTAGGGAGAGACGGTAAATAAAAATTTAAAGTTAGACCTCCTGGAGCGATGCATCAAGCAAGGTGGATGGCTAGAGCTATTTACTCTTAAAAATATGTTTGTTCCAATCGCAGTTGAAAATTAGCGCCAAGGATAAACAAGCACTTCAAGACGTCTGTTTATTCATTGCAATTATTTATGTGAAACCGTGGCTTGGATGCAGTCTGGCGGTGAAGGCACCGAATCAAGATTTGTGCTTTTTAAAGAGGCTTAGGGAATATGAAATATGAATATGAGCAAGTTAAGTCAACATCTTTGGTACTTGTCAGAAGAAATTGCCGTTTTATCACTCTTTGATGAAGAAGTTAGTGAAAAAACGAAGACGAACATTTTAGTGAACTTACAAAGAGAGAGTTTGTATGATTCTGGGAAAAGATACAATCCATCTGAAGAAGATATGTCTTTTTATCGTTGCAAAAAAATCATTAAGTGATTTTATGTCAGTGAAGAGCAAAAATGTATTTTCTCGATAAAAAATTGATAAGAATTTCCTCCAAATACATGGGATGAAGATGTTTGCTATTTAGAGGCAAAAAGAAAAGTTCTTTCTATAAGAGCAGTTAATGATACAGCTGAATGAGCTGTAAAGCCTATTCAAGATTTTCATGGTTTGATCACTTCAAAGGAGTAGCAAAAGCAATTTTTGCTGCGCTGTGTTCAGGAGCATAGAAATCTGTATCCAGACTGTAAAAAAAAGACTCTCAAAAGAAAATATCCTGCTTGATCTGTAATTAAATAAAATTTTGTATTTAAGTAAGTCCAGGTAGTTTAAAAAGAAATAGGGGGTATGTATTTCGATATCTAAAAAAAATGTTCACCCATATAAGGGACACCCTAATATATATAAATAAATATATATATAAAAAACTATATAAGTAAATAAATATCAAAGTAAATAAAAAAAAATTAACAATTCATAAATAAATAAGTTGAATAATAAACAAAAAAACAACAAAAAAGAAATTAAGATAAAAACAGAATTATATAAATAAATTAGTATTAAATAAAAATAAATTCTTTTAAGAAAAATAAATAAGTTAGTAGTAAATAAATAAATTGCAATTTAAAATTTGTCGGATATTCCACAAGTCCGATTGTATGTCTCGAATAGTTTAAGTTAGCATTTGCTAACCGATGTAGTTCGTTCGTAGAAAAATGCCAAAATAAATTGTAAATCATTTTTAAAATTTTATTTTGTCTGGTTTGCAATCTACGAATGTGGCTATAAGCGTAGGCTCCCCATACTGGTGAACCGTAAAATATTATTGCCATTTTATTTTCTTGACTCATTTCCGACCTTCGATTAATAAATGGGTAGAGTATTTTGATTGTGACGTTTACCTTTTTAATGATTTCCTTAATACGAGGAGAAAAGGCAAGGTTTACTCCTACGTACTTGGCACAAGACTTCCAATCAATCCTAGTACCATTTATTTGTAGCGTGTAGCTTGGCAAGAGACAGGCCTCTGCATTTTCGAGTAAAAAAGACAGCCTAGGTCTTTGAAGCATTTATTTTGATTTTCCAATTGTTAAAGAAGGATTGAATGGTATTTTAAGCAGATTGTAAATTTGTTTCGATATTAAAACCAATCTCGTCTGAAGAAAAAATACAAGTGTTGTCTGCGAAAGTAGCAAAGTCAGAGTAGCTAAGGTGCGGAAAGTCAGAAGTGTAGCTGTTATAAAGTATAGGACTTATTACTGCTCCCTGGGGTACACCATGATCTGCGTTAATACTTTTCAACAGATAGATAATTGTGCTTTTTCCAACATTCAAATTAGTCTTTATGTGATTTGTAATTCAATTAATTTAAATACTGTGGTGTTTTCCAAACCCGAATTGCTGAAAGGATAAAATGTTATTGCGCTCATCTTTTACCATCGTATATTTTATAATTTTTTTAAAGCATTTATTGATTGCACTGAGTAAACTAATGGGTCTGTAGCTAAATATACAGCTACATAATTTCATGACATTTCGTCCATTCGCTTGCAAGCTAAAGTCCTTTGTGTGACGCTTCTTTTGAAAAAGCAGGAGTATCGCATCTTGACCCAAAATTGTTTTCTGATAGAGAAAACTGAAAAATCGTTGCAATGATTGCAGAAATGACTTCTCACATCTGCTCCCTAGAGAAAAACAGATTATCGATGGTTTAAAGAATTGATACAAGCAGTCGAGACCATGAGTATCTCAAAAGAACGTGTCTTTGACATGAAAAAGCCATCGACGATAGGTGCTGCGTTTGCCAAGAAAAAGAGCACGTTGATGATTCAACGGCCGGTTTAGACGATTCTTTCGACGTTTTGTGACGATGGATGAATTGTGGGTTCACTACCATACGGCCGAGTCCAATAGGTAGTGTCCAGAGTGGCTAAGAAGTCACGAAAACCGTCCAAATGACCAAGACTCGGCCAGGAAGGTTTTTACCTCTGCTTTTTTTGGATGCACATTGCTGAAATGAAAACATGAGAAATGTATGCGTCTTCAATTGTAGGTCACATTCTTTTCCATCCACCCTCGTTAACCGGTCACGCTTAATAAAACAAGTACAAAAACAATTCAAATCTCCATATGTCTACCACCAAGTCCAGATGGATTCCAATAGATATGACTTAAGGTTGATGCCGAAGGCACGCGTTTACTGCTAATGACCTTTGCCTACTTAATATGCGTTTCCTATAAAAAGTGATTAATTCAGAATCAAATGGAATCCATGAAAACAATCAATACAATGGTGTGAAGTGTGGGTATCTGACAAATGATCGCTTGTTTGAATCTATTAACAAAACGTGCTCTAAGTGGGGCGGCGGCGGCAGCGACGCCCGGCATTTCTCCATCCCATTCAAGTTATTCAATGGCAAAGGTGGTGATGATTTATTTTCAGTCATATCAAATTCAAAGCAAAACAAAACAGAAGCCACTTAATTAAACTATAAAAACAAGCGAGTACACAACTGGATCACCTTTCAATGATCAATCTAAGGCACGGGTGCAAAGCCTCCTCTTCAAGCCTCTTCAAAATTAATTGCTTATTTACGACTAAAATATTTTATATCGATTAAGTGGTGTTATTGACTTGTAAAAACATAAACAAATGGAATTTTGGATACTTGGCCCCGTTAGCAATTTTAATTGACGTTTGATTAAGTTCAGCTCCTTATATGTATAAAGATAGGACCTCAGCCTACGTCGTAATCTTAAAGATACAAAATAAATTCTGTTGGCCTGTTGCTCCAGTTTCCAACAGCAATTGACACCTTAATCTCGATTGAATGGCTAAAAATATTGTCTGTTGTTTGCTGTTGTGCCATTATTGTTTAGGCACACGACTGTGCCGAACATAAATTCCCCAGATCGATTGATCGATTATCTTTTATTTGCTTTCACAATGGGATGAGTACTGACGCGCACTAAAAGAGAAATTTCGCCAAAAATAAAGTACACGAAAAAAAAAAAAAACAGAACTAGAATTATCGAAAGTTTTGCTTTGGAGAATTGTTGACCTCCGCGTCTTTGAATGAAGAACATTCTTTTGCTGTATAAGCATCTTAGCCGAAAGACGTGTTAGTCGTTTCGATTGAAAAAGTTAAATCCGTTTTGGAAGATTTAATTGGAAATGCGATCGGAAGTCATTCTTTTGTAGTCAAAGTCTGGTACGATTTGCAGTTTGTAGTAAAAATATTGCTTTGAATGAATTTTTTTTTGTTTTTTTTAGAACTAGATCGGATTCGAGATCAGTGATCGCTCGCGCTTTAGGTGAAAAGTTCTTCAACTTTTACTTAATCTTTTTTGAAAGGAAATGAAGACAAGATTTTTTCTTTGATTAGATATATGGAACTCGTGGATCGGTTAATAAGTTTCTATCCAAGACTGGATGTGTTTAAAAATGGCTTATGGCACTTTATTTATATTTATTTCAATATGAAATAAAACACTTGAAGCTTATTTTAATGTCAATGATATACGTAAGACAACTCATCCCATTTACAACAATTGTCTTGGAGTAGTATAATAACCATTCCTTAACTTTTCGAGGGTCGTTATCTTGCTGAAATATCCAGCCGGGATTCATACTTAATTTCTCAACTGATGGGCGTAGATTTTTTTCTAGTATGTCAAGATACATGTGCTGATCCATGTTACCTTCAATAAACACCAGGTAACCCCACACCATAATACTACCTCCACTGTGCTTCACTGTTCTTCGTAGGTTTTGAACTTCCATTTCAGTGCCGCTCTTTTGCCAAACTCTTGAAGGACCATCGTGATCAAAAATGTTGTACTTGCTTTCGTCTTGAGTGAACACAACTTTCTTCCAGAAGACAGATCAGCGTCTTTGTGCAGAGAGGCAAAGACTTTACTATTTGTCTTATTCACTTCACTTGTGGACGATTTCTTTCTTGGTGTTCTTGAAAAATATCCACGTCTGTTAAGAGTCCTTTCGATTGTACTATTTGTTTGATTGTATGACAATTAGTTTTTGGGTTTTTTTCCGGATAGTTTTTAGAATGAGCCTTTCAATCCTCTAATTTACATAGCGTGGACGTTTTTTTGAACGTTTCTATGATGTGTTGTGCAGTTGATTTGCTTTTGCCCACTGTACGGACCTGTATCTTCCTTGCTAACCAAATTTACAACCACTTGGCGGAAATCTTGGCTCGTTTCATTTTTCTGTTGTTCAAATGACATGATCACTTTTTTTTGCAAAGATGTAAACTCACAGGGCACTGAAGACAAAATGACATAGAACTGGTAGAACGTTTATTGTGAAGAATGGCAATGTAACTTCTGCTGGGAACTTTGAAATCAACAACGGTCTGCAACAGGGAGAAGTTAATTCGTCGATTTAATCACTATTTTCACGAGCGATCTTGTAGACTCTCTTCACCACGCTATAGCATACGCAGATGACTTGATCGCATACAGGTCAGGTCCAAAGATTGAGGGAATTCTAAGTCTTTTGCAGTTTGACTTCGATGGGATTAAGCGATATGGCGACGATTGGAAGTTGAAGATCAATTTCCAAAAGTGCGAATCCATTTTGTTTAGGACGCTGATGTCGAATTAGCGAAAGTTCTCTGTCGTCGAACAAAACGGGCAGCCACTGGCGAGTCGGAGTCCAGTCAAATATTGGGGTCTGGCGTGATCAGTATCTTCATATATTTTAACAAACATATAGATGCTGCTCTAGCCAGAGCCAAAGCGACTTTTGCCAAGACAAAGAGACTGTTTTATAGCAGCCAACTCGACGCCAGGGTAAAGGTAATCTGCTACACGGCCCTCATTCGGCCTGTGCTTGCATATGGATGTCCCGTGTGGTTCAACGTGACAGAAAATTCGATGGAAAAGATTCGGGTTTTTGAAAGACAATGTCTCAGGGCTTGTCCTCGTTAATATAGAACTCCAGAGACCCAATACAAAAAATTCTTTGGCAATGAGGTCCTTTACAATGGAGCGAACCTGGTAAGGGTGGATAACTTTCTTATCAAACTTATTCGGAGACACGTTGCAAGAGCAATGACCTCGAGCAATAACCTGATCTTTGGGGCTTACAACCCCAACTTAATGTACCACGAGACAGTTCGCCTTAACGGCATAACACCACCAGAGGCTTCCCTCTATTTTGACTGTATTCAAAATAGATTCAGGACAGAAATGCGGTTCCGTTAATTTTCCATGTTGCCCGAAAGAGTGTTGACAGGCGACTTGCCTACAGTGGAGATGTTGCATGTAGGGCGGTATCAGTCCGGGACAAAGAAGACGTTAGTATGCAACACCTACAATTTTGGTTATTAAAGAAGGAAGAGAATGCTGAGTTGTTGTTTCCTTTGACATTAAATGTCATTTCTTGTGTCTGCCCGGCTTATTTAGTTAAAACATAATAGTTTGGATTGGTTTAGGTTAGTAATAAGATATATTTAAAGAAAAAAAAACAACAACAAAATAACTAATAATATTATAGCACAGCACAAAAACAAAAAAAAATGTACATATTTATTATGTGTCTTCTAGATTAAGTTATTTTTAAGTTTATTTTTAAGGTATTTGTAGTTGAGCGTTAGTTACTAAAAAATGTTCATATTCCAGGTTTAATTTACAGATTTTCTTTGCCAAATTACTTAATAAGTAAATTAAAAATTTTAAGTTATTATCGTCGAAAGACATAGTTTAATAATTCGGCCTAGTTTAGAGCACCCGCATATGGCCAGTAAATAAATTGTAAATATTAATTAAGGCTAGTTTAAGAATTTTTGTGTCTAGCATATAAATTATCAAGAGTTTAATTTAACAAAAATGCATACAAAAAGACATAATTTTTGCCAAAATTGTAATTGAAAACTAAAAAAAAACTAACGATCAGTCATCGTACGATGAATTGTGTCGTTTGGATTGCAACATAATTTTTTGCATTTGAGTAAAATAAGGTAAGGGTTTGGGTACTAAAAAGATTATTAGTCATATAAAATACAAAAAACAAAAAAATTGTTTGGGTGCGAGTAGGCCTGCCCATGCCTTGAACTTCTTTACTAAAATTATTAGCCAGTCTTCTGTAGACACATACTGGCACACAAGCATTCCACTTATTGTATGAGCATCCAATTCTTCCTGCAGATAATATGTGTCAAATTGAGAGTTATATTTCAACAACTTTTACATTGCAAGTTGAATCTGTTTCCGCTTTTGGCAGGTGTTATAACACTTTACCAATTAAGTGTGACGGTCATGCAGGCAGAACTAAGAAATAAAATGTAGGTAAGTTTCAGGAGTATAACAGTTTACAAGAACTTACTCTGTTTAAGGGGATTCATAAATCAAAGCTCAGTCGCCAATCATAACTGAAACAGGATTATCTTTTTGAATTAAAATTTGTCTGATTCGTTTGAAATCTGGAATTTCTTTTCAAACTTTCCCTTCCTCAGGAAACTTTTCATTAAAATTTGTGCTGAGCTATTACTGAAACATCACCCACAAATAATTACTATTTCTGGTACTATTTAAGTAAAAAAGTTTTGAAATAAGTTAAAGGGAAACTTGATTCTTTTTTGCAGAATTAAACTATTTTTTCGATTTATATGATACATTGTGTAAAACCTATTTTGTCAACTGCTTGTCAAACTTATTTCTGAATTTATTTCCATATTGAGTTCATAAAATTTGTACGATTGTTTTTCTTTGATATTTACCATTGCTCAGAATATAAAATTTTGATTATCTTTATGTCTTTATGAGAGATTTCCACCACCTCTTCCTTCCAAGCTAGGAAACGTTCAGCAAATAATTTTTTTCGTCAGGAAATTTGATTCCTGATAAAAAAACACAACAGTGGAAAACAAACTAAAATTTCGGATGTTATGATCCATGTTTATTTTTCTCCATGTGTTATAAATTTTGTCACGAGTTTCTTTTTGCTGATAAAGTTTAACGACAAAACAGCGTCAAGCTTTTTTTTGAAAAAAAAACTGGTGGCTTCATAATTTTCTAAGGATGTTTTCATACGTCAGAGTTGAAGAGTTATACGGAATCATAAAAAATTAAAAAACATTTGCAGGATTCACATTTCTAAAAACAAATTTCTAAGCACTGCAGTGGAAATGTTGATCAAGAAATAGAATAAGGGACACATTAAAATATGAAATGGCCTAAACTTAATACTGTTTAAGTCCTTTTGTAAGTCTTTAAAGTTAATAACTAACTTAGTTTAGTCAATTGGCTTAGTTAACATAATGTTGATGAAACTTTTGGAAGTAAAATTGAATAAACGAAAATTGTATATGATCTGAATTTGGCTGGAAACTTATGAACCGCAGTGTATATTTGTATGCATATTTTTATCTGATAAAAAAGCTATGAACAATAAATTTGATAGATTTTGAACTTTTTTAATTGGAAAACCAAATTGATTTTAATTGAAGAAGTGAAATTGAGCTTTTTTGACCGTTTTATTCGTCATAAAATTTAAACCACCCTGTCAAATTTAACCAAAAGGTTATGTTTATGCACACATGCTTCGAATGAAACAAATTTGGACTCGATAGCTTGATTTGCTCTCGAGTTTTGCTTGACGAAAAAATCCGCACAAACGTACACAAACACACGGACATCTAGGACCGTGAAACGGGAAGGAATGTAAAAATTTCGAAAATCGGACCTTCCCTCATGGGAAGTTAATAAAACAGGCAGTCCTATCTATATACAAAAATATATTAGATCTTTGCCTATCGTACGATGAATTTTGTCGGCCTGAGTATGTTAAGTATATTCGTTATGATAATGCAAAGTTTCCAGCGACATCCCACGATGCTACGTATGGCGTCGTTCAGCCCTTAGGGAATTTTTCTAGACTGTGTATGCAGAAGGAATCAGAAATTTTTGGGTCCCAGGAGATAGCGGCTTCCCACTGCAGCCATGGCTTATGACACCCCGCAGACAAAATTGAATAGAGCAATGGAAAACTATGATATTGTTCATAAAACTACGAGATTTATGGTGGAACACTGCATTGGAATTTTTAAAAGCAGATTTCGCTCAAGGAATACTTGCTTTTGACCCTGTAAGCATGCTAATTTCTATGACGCGGATATTTTAAGACAAGGCGAGAGTATGCGCCAAAATATAATAGATACACTTTTTGTTAATTCTACGTATTTTTTAATCTCGTCAGGAAGTTTTTTTTTTCATTTCAAGGTTCCAGTAGTCGGATGTTAGAAAGATGTCCGAGAACTCGAGAACAAATCAAGCTATCGGATCCATATTGGTTTCATTCGAAGCGTGTGTGCATAAAGATCACCTGAAAAGCTTTTGGTTAAGTTCCACAGGGTGGTTTGAATTTTATGACGAAAAAAACTGTCAAAAAAAGGGACAATTTCACTTCTGCAATTAAAATCAATTTAGTTTTCCAATAAAAACAGTTCAAAATAAATTAAATTTATAGTTGACATCTATCTTATCAGATAAAAAAATATGTATAAAAATATACACTGCCGTTCATCAGTTTCCGGACAAATTCATATAAATTTTTTTTTTGTTCAATTTTAATGCCAAAAGTTTCATCACTATTAGGTTTTTTTTAGCCAATTGACTAAACTTAGTAAGTTACTAACTATAGAGACTACCAAAAAGACTAAAACAGTATTTAGTTGGGGGCATTCATATATTGATGTGACCCTTTCTCTATTTCCTGATCCAAATTTTCACGGAAGTTCTTGGAAAATTGTTTCAGAAATGTGAATCCTGTAAGTCTTTCCTATTTTACATGACTGAAAATGACGTCTTCAACACTAACACATGAAAACATCCTTAGAAAATTATGGAGCCACCAGATTTTTCAAAAACTGCTCGGCTGTAGCATGATGCTTTTTTATCGTAATAATATATTAGCAAAAACAAGCTTATGGTGCAACTTAAATGAGGCATTTGAATTCAAAGAAAAAGCATCGAGAGAAAGCTAAATGATAAGATTAAAACACATGGCTAAAACTGCATGACTCGTATATTGCAAGGAAGATCACAAAAACCAATTTAGTTTGTTTTCGCCTGTTGTGGTTTCTTATCATGAACCCAATCCTAAAGGTCTTTCCAGAAAATGACACATGGCTAAAAAATCTGTCGAAATCGGCGTGGAAAATCCAATCAAAATCTGCAAAGAAAACTGGACTGAATGTGATCCTCTTAAAGCCATATATAGACCAAAAGAAAAAGATCCTAGGCTGAGCAGTTCCCAGCTCGGAAGGAAGAGGCGGTCGAAATCTCGGGACTGAAACTATGCACTTTCGAACTTAATCAACATAAAGATAATCACGTTTTAATAGTCCGAGCACAACAAGTGCATCGTACAAGGTTGTAGAAATATTTCAAAAATGAATTGAACAAGGAGTTGACATAAGCGATCTTTCACAATGTTTATATCGAAACAACGATTTAAATTCTGCAATCAAAATTAAAATAATGGTCACAAATTCAACTTTTTCTCATTTCAAAACAACTTTCTTAACTTTTTTTTACTAGAATAGTAATAATTTGTAAGTGACGTTTCAGTGTAAGCTCAAATCAATTTTAACTTACTTCTGAATGTCTGACCCTAACAAGTTTAAACACTTTATTGGTGAAGTTGAAAAACAACTTCAACAACAAATTCAAATGCCAATGGAAAAGTTGTCGTAATATAACTCCAAATTTAACACATCTTATCTTAACAGAGAGTTCTTTGCTCTTAAACCAATGCCTGTATGCCACTATGTGCCTACAGGAGACTTGCTAAGAATCTGTGTCGTTGGTCCTATATTTTGATAACTTGATTTGTTATAATTTGGTTATTTTGGTCACACACAAAACAATTTCAGTAACAATCTGATTTTATAATTTGCATTCTTTTGGCAAACAAAACTCCCGCACAAAGCAAAAGCACTTTGGTCACTAGGAAAATAAGCATTAAATGGAATTCAGAAACTACCCTCTCTTGTTTACTATTGACCAGAACAATAAATGCAATCGGCCGTAAGTTGGAACAAACGGATTGTAAAACAGCTAAATGCGAGAAATATGCTGTAGTAGTAGTAGTTTTAATTTCGTGCACAATATTCTCAAGTATGAGAAAAGCGCGATCGACGATGTTGACATATAAAGAAACAGGAAACAGGTTCGAAAAAACAATTATCTCAGGGTTACAGACCCCAAACCAAAACCTACAAAGTTCAAAGAGGAAAAATCATAGTCGAATTGCAGTCAATGCTGAGGACTGTATTAGACGACGCAGGCCAACAGCGTCTACCCGACCTAGACGAAATAGATAGCAATAACATATAAGCTAAAATCTAATAAAGCAACTTTAGCTGTCGAACTTTTCAATGCGACAGCAATAAAGCATCAAAGATGAAAATGGAATCTCAGTATTGTTTGTCCGCTCTTAAAGAAAGGAGACCATCTTAACTGTGCCAATTGTAGAGTCCACCATAGACTAAATACAAATATATCGGCAGATAGTTTCTGTTTCGTCCACAGAGACGAGATGTATGAAGCCATGTCAAGGTTTGGCATCCCATCCAAGCTCGTCCTTTTGTACAATAGGGCAAAAAGAAATATATGCTGTCATCAAGAAAGGACACTTAAATGCGACTTCTGGTTCAGAACGTTAACATAGACAGCTATTATTGTGGTAGTTAGGGACTTTGCTTAGGCTTCGCTGCAAACACAGATAATAACACCAGCGTTGAGGTCAAACCGAGAATACCCTTGGCTAAGAAAGCAACTACCATCCCCGTCTATGATATATGATGCAGAAGCATGGAAACTTTCAAAAGCAGATGAAGGCGAATTATGTAGTTTCGAGAGAAAAGTGTGAAAAATAAATATTAAATACGTAGTTTTTTTTTAAATGATTCAAAGCTGAATAAAATATGTATGTATTTAATTTTTTCTATTGCAATGCATTTTTGTAGGAAATTAATGATGTTTTCATATTCCAAATGGAATTTGATGGTGGCGGCAAATAAAATAGCACCTACATTTGTTTTTTATCTTGAGATGGGAAGTTCATGGTGTGGGCAGACCTACTCGCACCCAAACCAATTTTAAGGTTCGGAACCGACCTGGTCTACAAGTGCTGCTTTGGTCGCTTTGATGTGTTGTGGCACTCTGTGTTCAAAAAGCAGTGGAAATTATTTGACAGTGAAGGATCCGGGCTACTTCCCATCGAAAAGCTAGCTATCCAGCGGGTGCAAGTAAGTTGTTTCGTTACTCAAAAGTGTATTAATGAGGGCCGTGCAAAGAACAAGGCCTTATTTCGAAATGATTGTTAAAGAAGACAAAAGATCACGCTAACATAAACCTGTGTCTTTTCGATAACATGTTATGCACAGCACAGTCTTTTCAGCTTTTCCTCCGCAGCGAGGTAGAGAAAATATTTCAGGGCCCTTAGGAGTATTCCTACCCTGCTTTATTTGTAGATCGCTTCGATAGAGCAAAACGTTATTTACTTAAAAGTCACATCAAGTATGAGTGTACAGTGTTTTTTTTGTTTTAATCGAATAAAATTCACACTGAACTGGCTGTGGAAATCCAATGATAGTCCCTAAAGGCCCTCATTCACCAGAACTCATTTGTACATTGAATCACAAACGCTCAACAAAAGAATCTGATCTACTGACGCATCACCACTTGGGGAATTCATAACCTAATCCAACCTCCTCACAATTACCTACTATTCAAAAGAATCCAAAAGGTACTCGAGGCTGCCACTCGAAAAGTTGATGATGATGATGATGATGATTTGCCTAATGACGCACAGTAGACATCGCAGCGAAACTCAGCACAATTAAATCACAAATTGAAAACTCATAATCAATTAGTCATAGTTGTAATATTTGCGGAATAAATATACACCTGAACGTGCCTGTCTTGAAGCCAAGACGTTTTAGAAATTCCAACACAGACGGCGCCAAACAATTTCGATTCGCAATCCCAATCCCAATCCTCTGGCTTCTCCTGCTGCCTAAGCCTACGACTGGCCACGTGCAATTATAAGCACTGTAATTAAGTTATTACATGTAACCGATGGGAATCCGGTTTATCACTTTGTTAACATGCCCCGACATTCTCATATTCACATTCACTTCTTATTCGTATTCGTATTCTTCTGCTTCTTCTTTTTAATTCGAACTTCCTTTCCCCTGACGCGATGGTTGATTAAAGTTGATAACCTAGCGCCAATTAGAGGCCAGCGTTAATGACTCGACTGATGGCGATCCGAATGGAAGAGCACAATCTTGAATGAATTAGGACCCGTGAAATTGTCGTCTTAGTTGTTGGACGACTATTATTGACGAAAGTGGCCTACGGGCCTCTGATCTAGAATTGAATAGCAAATTCATTTTCAAGTTCAAGGTGAAATGGTTTCGAATTAATTAAGGCGGCGATCGTTGAACCTGAGATTAGCAAGATGCTAATCTTGGCGTCTTTTGTGACCAAGTGACAATAACCTCAGAGGAAACTTGTCGGCCTGGACTTGCGAGCAATATATCAAAGATAGATAAAAGTTAAACTATTCCGCCGATTGAGGGCGAGTCCGATTGGATCATTTTTGTTTCTGATAGTTTGCATAAGTCAATCTTAAAATAAAACAAGACACTACACACGTAAAAAAAGAGAGACTTGTAGCTTCTTGGATTTATGATAAAAAGTCTACAAATCTATTACAACTGAGACTAGTATACTTTTTGTTATTCACTTTTAATATTTTTTTATTAATAAGTATTATTTAATCTCTCGCAAGGGTTTTGAGTACCCTTAAAATTTATTTTCAAAGCTACATGGGATGCATCCGCTTTTGGCGGTTTACTTGATTTAAATTGATCGAGCAGGCTATTAAGAATGGATGTAAGCATTGTGCGGAGCCTGTTCTAAATCACAAGCTTTCGTGCAAACGCTTCAGTTGGTGCATTTTATCTACTGAGATTTGTTTTCAAAATATGCGTTGTTTTAGCGAAGCAGCGTTCGTTTTTGAAGTAACTTTGCAATGTCTCAAAATGTGCTCAAACGTAAGTCTTATACCGAAAGTATAAGGGATGTAGTTACAAAAATAACATATGACTAAAGACTCCAACAGATAGTCTTCTAATTTTGTTTCCTTAGCTACAAATTTTTTTAATATTTTTTCAATAATTGTAATTAATTTTTCAGTTGGTCTAATTACTTGAATAAGATGCGAAATCACATTTCTGCTGCTCTTTTCAATGACCTATGGAGAGCTTCAATGTGTTTATTGAAGTCCCACCCACGTAAATTAGTAATCTTTTATCTTGCGATACATTCAAGATGTTTGTTCGACACTTGATGTGATTGACTTGACATAATTCTAGGTCGTTTTTAGGTCACAGCTCTTGGTTAAATTTTTTTTGAGATTTGCCAGATTAACGCTAAGGACTACGACAAAAGATTGAAAATCATGAAAAAAACAAAACGATTAAGTGCGAGTCGGACATGAACACGAAGGGTTCCGTACAATCGTACGATATTTAACGCTTCGTTTATTTATGTATTTATTTTTGACTTTATATAACTTGTTGTTTTAGCGCCCAAAGTTTATCAAGTGTCTTCCTACTAAGGTTCAGGAGATACATCCTTTTGATTGACGGACAACCTTGATTATAGCTTATAAATATTCTTTACATACAAATTTCAGATCCGGATCGGAAACAATTTCAGTTTGTATGCATTTTTAAATGCTATGACTACGCACACTTTTTGTCCAATTTGATCAAATGTGCTTTTAACGATACAGGAACTAAAGGATGTGGTCCTTATTGCTATCGATGCCCTGAAAAAATCGAAGAGCAGCAAGGATCGATATGCCTACTTGCCACTCAACATCCAAACCATCTACGCACACCGATAGCATCTCCGGAAGAAGCTGCAAAAGATATTGCATAGAACGTGGAACACAGTCAACGACAAGTACAGGAGCGTACAAGCGGAACTCAACTACATCAACGTGATGTTCCGAAGAGCCGTGAAACACCACACAGAGGAGCAATTCGTAAGACGCCTGGAGAAAATCAAGCCTGGACCGGACACGTTCAAGCAAATTAATGCGATCGTTGGCAAATCCAACACGCTACCAGAAAACTTGAACAGAGGACAAGAAGTGGTCCTTAGCCTTCGCCGCACACTTCGAAAGGAACTTCACCGAGAGGCCCCCGATGCATATACCTGAGTTTTTGGAAGAAGTTGACGTTGTAATCAACGGAGTTCTACATGACACCAGCACTGTGACAACGTTCAGCAGAGAACGGACCAGCCAGCCAATGACGCCCAAACAAAGATACTCCTCTACGCTCATGACTCCATCACATACGCTACGTCATTAGCATCGGAAATAGCAGCCGCTAGGGTAGAGCAACACTGGGGAATCAACAGCAGCAAGACAGAGCTGATTTGTTTCCGACCACCGACCACAGCAACAAGGAGTAGGAAAGCTTTCGCGACGAGATGCCACGACATAAGAATAACGCTGCCAGACGGAAAGGAGATTGCTCCACAACTCAAAACGAAGTACCTAGGGATAACCTTCAGCGAGCGGTTCCAGTTCCGGCAACACGCTGAAAAGACTATTCAGAAAGCCAATTTCGCCATTCATCTTGTGAACGAGCTCCTAAAAAGGAGGAGTGGCTTACATAAAAGCACCAAATTATTGGTCTATAAGCAACTTATAAGACCAGTAATTTCTAACGCCTTCCCAATATGGTTTACGGTGCCGCCAACATCAATGAAGAAAATTCAGATTTTGGAAAGGAAAAAATCCTCAGATCGTGCACTGGACTCTGGAGGAATCTCAACACGCTGAAATGCTTCAGCAACACAACGCTGTACGAAAGCGCAGGGATCACGCCAATTAATGAATACATACTGCAGCTGTCAAGAAAATTCATCGAAGGGTTAGCAAGCCACCCTAACGAAGAAATCAGGATCATCAGCAGAAAAGAAATCGAGCCATCCCACAGGTACCACAGCACGCGGACAATCATCGATGAACACTTTCAAGAGAACATTAAAGCCAACAGGAACTACTACAGAGGTTGATACCCTGTATAATTTTTTAATTATTTTTCGTTTTTAAAGCAACTCCCTCAGAGTCAATTTTCAAAATGTTTGGTAAATTGGATATGAAATCAATTATAGATTAAGCATAACATGTTCACAATTTTTGTAAAAAAAATGTATTATTATATAAAATCACAACTGAAATACGTTGGGCCCTTATTGTTAAGCCAACAAATAAATTGTATAAATTGCAGTTATAAGTTTAAAATCAAAATTGTAAATATTATACTTAATAAAAATAAATCTTAATCGTAAAAAAAAAACAAAAAATGTGTGCTTATATAGCTTGGCCATAAATGAAAAGAACGCCTCATACAATTTTGGCGGTTTTGAACGACCGGATCAATAATAACAATATTGTAGGCCTGCTACCGCACAATTTACAAAACAGAGATTTGATATAAATATAATTTCTTTCAACTGAAAAACTTAATTAATTTAATTATGAAAAATAACTAAGGATAAACTATCCCAAAAATATGTAAAAGGAAACCACGAACACAAAACTCTTTATTTGATAAGCGAAAGAAAAAAGAAAAATAAATAAACAAAGAAAAACATAAAGTAAATAAAAACTTAAGTTCTTTAAATAAAAAATTAACTAGTTCAGTTAATAAATTAATAATTCCAATGATGGCTATCACAGATATATATTATATTATTATAAAATAATTACTAGCTAGCTAAATAAATAAATAGATAATCCAATAAATAAATAGATAATTAAATATAAAATAAAAAAATCAGTAGATTAATAAATAATTAAATAAGTAAACAAATAATTTAAATTAATAAATAAATATAAGAATACATTAATTAATAAATAGGTTAATAAATACACAAAATAAGCAAATAAATAAATCAATTAAGAAATATATAAATACATTCGCCGATAAGTAAATAACGCGAAATAACAAAAAATATATCATAAAAAAATATAGTTTTAACAATAAAAAACCGATTTAATAGTAATATTGAAAAAAAAAACGAATCAGTAAGCTTATTCAAACATCATGTGGTATAAACTAACCATTTTATTTATGAGAGCATTTTTCCGGAAAGTCGCACCTGATAAGAAACTTCTCCTTAAGTTTTCTTATTCCGTGGAATGGTGCCAAGAGTTCACACGATTTTGGGGACTTTTTTTTGCGCTATTTGCAATTTCCCTAGGTAAGACTTTGCGCAATTACTCCAGACAACACAACCACCCAAGAGAATTGACTGAAATATGATTTTATATATAATATAACTAGTAGAAAAGCATGACGTACGACAGGAAGAATATCATACACATTTATGCAATGAAATTTTTTTAATAAGCCTTGCATGAATTATCGAAATTCCTTAAATCTTTTTTAGTAAGATTAAACCTGATGTAACATATATACGGCGGATGCATTCTCTGAATGCGTAAAATTATAAAATAAATAATAATATAAATAAAGGACCTGGGCCCTCTTCCGTCCCTTGCTAGTTATTATTATGTTGTTTTTTTTAAATATATTTTTAAAATTGGATTTTTAAAGCTCATGGCAATTTTCTTTGATGTGGACACTGTATAATTGTTAATTTTTAAACGTAAAGTTGCCCATGTCAAAATACTGGTTTTGGTAAATAAATACCAGCCAAATGTTTGCCCTTATTGATTTTCACAGCAAATGCTTGTTTTATTTATTAATAATATTTAAAACCGACATTTGATCTCCTAAGTGGAAAAGTTGTTTATAAACCATTGGATCTTAATTTGAATCAAAAACATTATTTTTTCAGTACTGTGAACTAAAAAAGTATTTTTTATTGTTCACCAACAACTTTTTGTAAAACAACAGCATCTTCATTAACTCTTGGTGCATTATAGCGTCTTAAATCAGAATTTATTGTCATGAAAAGCCTTAATTCCCGCATCAGTAAAGGATCGTTACAGGTATTTCCATTTAAGCTCATACTCTGATCGGCTGCTTCGTTGTTCCCCAATGTTGGGATATAGAGGTCCAGTACGATGATAAATGCTTCTGTGCAACGAAGCAAATGCCAATGAGCTGTTAAAAGATCTGCTATTTTTTAATAATTATTAGAAGCGAGTGATTATTTTTTTAAATCAAAAGCGATATTCTTACTTTTTCCTTTCGATAACGGTGTACAGATTCAATTGTTTTTGGACTGTATTTCCCTGATATTTTCAATTCTATTGAGGTTGGCCTCAAGTTATATGGCATTTTCTGCCAAGGTCCGGCACCTCATAGTTCTGTAAATTTTTTTGTGCCCTTTTTCGATCCTAAGTAATCTATTTTTGAGGTTTAAAATTTGCAATTCTGTTGCGTTTGTTTTTAAATTATACACGTTAGATGGACAAATGCACGTCCGAATAAGTCATTTAAAGAAAGTGACTATAAAAATATTTTCAAGAACTCTCCAATCAGGGCGTAACTCTTTTTAACCAACAACCTGAAATGGATGGCTCTTTCATCTAAATTTAAAATAATGAAATGCAAATTTACCTGCTTTCAATGTTGATGGGATTTGGTTTGAAGTTTTGAGTCGGACCCGCTAAATGTTGTTTTGGCCAAACTTACCCACATCAGGTACATCAGATTGCTCTTAATTTTAACTATCTTATAGTAATTAAATTTATCTGCGATTTCTTTCTTAATTTTCTTTAAAAACAGGAAGCCGTCTGATGGCAAACTGTTTTTCGACTTGCCTATTATGTAACAAAATTCGGATTAATTTAAAATATTCAGCCACAACGCTGCACCTTATTTCAAAATATTTTTTTTACAACATCGGAGCTGCGATCTGTGATTTTGAAACAACTTGAATGAACAATTGAATGAACAAACTAATAGGATAACACTACGTTAGAGTATACATATATTCAACGCCTCCAGTTATAAACTCAGATTAGTAATTATGACAAAATGTTGTCCAATTGATACTGATAACGAAACATTGGAAACTCTTATCAGGATATTTCTACCCAGTAAAACTGAACTTGCTTTAGCTACGATTACGAAAAACGTTTCCATAGTTCGATAGCACATGTTTACGTAGGTTGCTAGATATATTTCTGGCCTAATAATGAAAATTCGAATATTTATCATCAAAAGTGGTTTTATTGTTTTTCAAAGTATTCTCCAGCATGATTTATACACTTTTGCATGCGCTCAAACCCATTGTCGAAACACTTTTTCCACTCCGATTGAGACACCTCCAAAACATGGTTTTCGAACAGCATGTTCTGGCGACGAAAATCATTCATTCATTGGGTACCAAGTCAGGGCTGTATGGCGGAAGACTAATGAATTCGACGTTTTGGCCGGTCAAAAAGGCGCTGGTTTGAGCCGATATGTGAGAGCTCGCATTGTCATGGTGAACAATGATTCGTCTTCTCTTGTTCGTTTTTTGAATTTCTCCGAAGACTTCAGGCAAACAAATTGTGGTGTACCACTCAGAATTGACCGTCTTACGTTGGTCAAGCGGAACAGTCGCCACACGACCAGTTTTGCCGAAGAAAGAGGCGACCATTTGCTTCGAAGTGCTTCTTCCACGAACAACTTTTGTTGGATGTGGCTTGTCTTCGAAGACCGAGACGGTCGATTGTTGTTTTGTTTTGGGCTCATACGCATTGATCCATAATTCGTCACCTGTGACAATCTTATAAACGTCTTTTGAAGCACCACGATCGTATTTTTTTAACATTTCTTTGCACCAATCGACACGAGCCTATTTTTGAGCGATTGTCAAATTGTGAGGGATCCATCGAGAACAAACCTTTTTTACGGCCAGGTGTTCATGCAATATCGAATGTATTCTGGTGGGAGAAATGCCCAGGGATGCCTCTATCTCACGGTATGTCACATGAAGATCTTGCATTAGCAGTTCACGCAAGGCATCAATTTTCTCTGGCGCAACGGCCGTTTTTGGACGACCTTCACGGAATTCGTCTTTGAGCGAGCGTCGGCCATGACTGAATTCATTAAACCAGTTTTTCACAGAATGGTGCTTCATCTCCATACAACGATTTAAGTTCATCAATGCACTCTTGTCGTGATAATCCACGTCGAAAGAAAGTGACAAATGATCGCACGAAAGTGTTCACGACTAAATTCCATTTTTTTGCCGAGATGAATTTTTGAAGTCTCTGTAAATAAAACAATTCACGATTAAATGACAACACGTTCTGAGTGATGTTATGCTAAAAAATGTCAAACTTTCCAATTGAAATGTCAGATTGCACCTGGCTCCTGGGCCAGAAATATATCTAGCAGCCTACGTAAAGAATCAAACAATGTTAATGGAAAATGAAAACACATTCCGATTTGTGGTGATTGCACAAAGGCAGATGTTTAGAGACATGGGACACATATCCTGTCAAAAGGACCTTCTTTAGGTATCCGATCCTTTTTTTTACATCGCTTTCGAAGTAAATCCCTCGAATATCATATCGGGAAAATTAACCTTGCCTAATAAGCTCGCTTAGTGCCACCTTATCATAAATCTCATTGTTATCATTCGCCGAAGATCTTAATCGTTGTTTTGCTTCTAAGACAAATTTCATTATATGCATTGTACATTGAACACTTTCGTATACAGAATATGATATATGTATTCATGCAAAACAAACAAAAACGAAGAAAAAAAGAAATGCCAGGAGCTCCAACATCAACCGATTACGCCAAGGAACTCGATATCGATATCTTTTTCGTTCGCATTCGGTATGGGTATTCTTACATTCATTAGCGCTTTGTTTGCATTTGAGAGTTGGGGTTTTCTATTAATGAATGGATATCATATTTTCATGGTATGCACATTGAAAATTTATGGACCATAATTGATTTTAAAAAAAGCCTGAGGTTATTTTGGAAATACGATAATTTTCGATATTTATATCCATTTTTGTACCATTCTCTAAAAGCGGAATAATAAACGACATTTTTCAGGCATAAGGAAATAACAAGTAAAAAAAGAATGATTAGGTAAGGTGGAAGGGTTTTGAATCTCTTAAAATTTTATGTAACCATGGGGGCCTAAAGGGTCCATAATGATTTCCCATCACAAACTATGTCCTTATAAGAACTTCGTAAGGGCTCCTGGTGAAACGATTTGGAGCTCATAGCACATTTCTTTTCCTTCTTTCTTCCTTGTAAACATACAACCTTCGGCAGAAGTGCCAAAAATTTCATCAGCGGCAAATACCTGCGACTTTTGTCTACACCAGCTGGACAGATGTATTGTGAAAGTCTGCTAACAATTATTTTCCTGAAGGTCAAATGCTGAGCCTTATTGTCTACCCCAACAAATATTTCACGCGTCTCGATTTGTGTCCTTTGTACTGCTCGATGACAGATATAATTATGAGGTATTCACTCTCTGCCCACGTGAGTCGCGTCATCGTAACGTTAATGGATCCAATCACAATCCAATCAGCTCCTATCTTTCTTGATGACACCTAAATTAGTGTTGTTGTCGTAATGTAGTTGATTGAACAGTAGACAGCATGGAGCCAAACGAGGACTCAAACAATTATCAAGGTGAGACATTTATGTAGCTGTAATTTGTTTAGCCTCTAACGGTGATGCACAAATGTTGAACAAATTGCTTTTGCTTAGTTCATAGGTAATAGACGAACGTTTCACACTTGAATGCCAATTTAAGCGCGCAATTTTATTGCGTGGGGGGCTCGTCCGTCTATAGAAGGCGTTTAAACTAAAGATTCAGATACAAAGCAATCAAATCAAATGTATCTTCTCTGCACTCTGCATTGCGTGTTGTTTATTAAACTGAAGGCGTTAATCTTAATTGGGCACTCAAAATCATTTCAAAATGAAATTCATACATAACACTACGCTCCTAGTCATGGCCACTTGAAGAAGCCAGTCCAATTGTGGACGCATTAGCTAAGCTCTAGCTCCAGGTAATGCAAAGCTTTGCTAGTCGGCACCTGCAATTTTTTACTTAACAACGTCGTCATTTCAGTCGCCATAAATCTTTGGACTTTTGCCGGAAATATCTTATCAACCTTTATTTTTGCATGAATAAGCGCATAAGACTGCTCGATTTGTCTTGTATAAGTAATAAAGTCCATTCTAATCGAGAGCAGTTTGTCTAAACACTCGAGTCTGTGTGCCTACGAGATGAACTTCAAATTGAAATTGAAATTCTAAGGTAGAAAAAAATTATTTGTAAGGCCATTGACCGGATACACGTCTTTATTTTAGGTTCCGTACGGACCAACCGGACACTTTAACGCAAAGGTCTCACTTTAATCGATGTGGATCATTCACCTTGACTTTGGCTTCATCATCATCATCATCATCGATGACCAGCTCTTTGGCTTATTGATGCGTGATCGAATTGAAGCTTTGCGTCTGGAGGAATGCAAATAGCTTGATAAGCGTTTGGCTAAATATTTGCTTGGTTGCGACTGTGGTAAACATTATATTCAAGTGTTATAGATACAACAATGAATGTTGGGAATATTAATTTGAGCCCCATTGTTGTTACCCGCAAGTGTATTTATCTGAGTCTATAATTTAATCGAGATTCGATAATGTCTTGTGATGAAGACACTTTAGCGCCAGGATGGTGGGGGCACGTTTTAGAATCGTGGAACCGCAATGATTGTGTTTTTTTTTTGCTATTGGCGAAGATTTTTGGTAAACAATTTTAATGTTGTTATTATTTTGAAATAAATTGGATTTGTAGGTGACTGACGCAATTGATCAAATTAAGTATGCATTCAAGGGGTTCGTGTTCGGTATGTTTGGAGTTAGTTACGAGGGTCACTCATATGCAAATCAGCATCCTTATCGTACAGTTTATTGAAGTGTTGTATTTAAAATGTACAAGTACATCACTTGTGGACTTTTTAACACAGTTCCGGTTAAAGTTTTATACATTTTGCTACCGTCTTAAGAACAATCGCACAAGGAGTAGTTTAAGTTTACCTCTCCATCACTTTCAGATTGTTCTTATCTTAATGGTGCTCCTTGACAAGTTGAAGTAAAAATTATTAAACACGGCATTCTATGGCAACTGAGATGTTTTTTGAAGGATGTAGGATGACTGAAGGAATGACGTGGGATACTAAATTTTTATGAAGTAATGCGTATGCAAGCCATCGACTTTTAGCGGGCTCATATCCTGTAATCATCGTCAAACAAAGTAGTTTGCGTAAGCAGATTATTTATTTAAAGCAGTTTTTCCCTTTGAGCACATCAGTAAAATTGGTTAAATTAGTTACTTTTTTTTCACTTTTAGAACCCATGTCGCCTTGGCAACGAAACCGCGACCTGAAGAGACACATTTTTTATGACAACAGCTGGAAACGATCTCGCGGTATAACTGATTTGATTTTATCATTTCCGAAAAAAGGGTGTGACGACCAATAAGTTCTAAGAGCTGGAGGATGGTTATAAAACATCAACAACTGTCTGTCAAAAGTTTTTTTTAAATAAAACAACAACAGTTCTGGATATCAATGAAATTCTTTATTCCTGTGAAAGTACTTTCGATCTCATTATGTATGGAACTCGATTTCTTTTGCATGAACACCACGGGCACGCTTGCAGAAGTCCAGACGTTGAACCCAATTTTCACGTTCGATATTCGTACGAAGTACATCAATTGTCGCTGACTTGTTGGCATAGACCATAGACTTGACGTAGCCCCACAGGAAATAGTCTTACGGCGTCAAATCGCAGGACCGAGGCGGCCAAGCGACTGGACCATTTCGTGAGATAACACGTTCTCCAAACTTGGTTTCCAATAAATTGATTGTGACATTCGCTGTGTGGCTTGTTGTGCCGTCCTATTGGAACCACATGTCCTCCAAGTCCATATCATCCAATTGGGGCCAAAAATATTCGGTTATCATTGAACGGTAGCGATTCCCATTCACAGTAATGTGCTGGTCTTGATCATCACGGAAGAAGTACGGCCCAATGACGCCGCCGGCCCATAAACCACACCAAACCGAAATTTTTTCGGGATGCAATGATGACTCATGGAGTACATGTGGATTGCTGCCTGACCGATACAGCATATTTTGTTTATTGACGGAGCCATTCAGCCAGAAATGAGCCTCATCGCTGAAGATGATTTTTCGAAGAAAATCCGAATCATTTTCAAGTTGTTGCTCAGCCCAATTCACGAACATACGACGTTTCCGGTGGTCATGCGGCTTCAGTTCTTGCGTTAGTTTACTCTTGTAAGGATGTAGGCCAAGATCTTTTCGCAAAATTCGCCACAACGACGTCACAGAGATGCCCAACGCTTGAGAACGAAGTGTGAGAGACACATTTGGGCTTTCTGCAACTGAAGCCTCAGCGGCAGCAATATTCTCGACACTACGGGCACTTCTTTGCCTCACTGGAACGGGAACATTTTGTACTATGCCTGTGGATTCAAATTTTTCCACTAGACGCTCAATTGTTGTTTTGCTAGGACGATTATGACGACCATAAATTGGAAGTAGCGCTCTTAACGTTGAGGCCACTGGCTCCGAATTTCGGTATTAAATTTTAATAATTTCGACTCGTTGTTGGCTCGAATATCTTTCCGTCAAGAAATGGCAACCCTTACTGAAGAGAAATGTCAAAAGAGCGGCAAGAAATATGGCGTCGTTTACTGTCCCTGTCGCTCTACTTTTGTAGCGTCCCTGTTGAAAAACCCTTTATTATTGCGCGCACTTTTCGATCTGTGCAAAATCTGAATACGCTCGTTGGTACATTGGGTGATAAACATACATTTATGAAAAGGCTTTCGGGAAAAACGTTTTTGAAATACGTGAAAGCTCAGACCCTCTGCAAGAATATTGATTTGTTCCAGCTTCGAATCTGGAAACTTCTCGTCCACTGTTTCTTCTTGCTCTTGAGGTGCCTTGATGTAGAGTGCCTTGATTATCAACTGCATTACTCTCATGAGCTCTGCTATCATTCGATTTCATATCGAAAACTGTAGGCTCGTACAAATCCCCACTACCACTCGAAAAGTCTTCATTCTCTTCGGAAGCCTCCAACATTCTCAAAATTGTGGCCTGACTCGGATATTTTGGTATATTGGATCCTTGATCAAACCAGAAGTCGTATTGCTTCCCTTATGACAGATTTTATTAAATGTGTTTTGCAGTGGACCTAGGACAATCACATAAAATGTGTTCGGGTGTTTTATTGTCTTCCAGGCACAGCCGACATTCCATATCGCGGCACAAGTTCATATTGTTGAGGTGAAAATTCAAGCCGCAATGGCCAGTTAGAAAGCTTATTTTTCTGATATTTTCCTTGTCGAGGCTGACGATTTTCTTACAAGAATGAGGTCTGATTAATCGCTTGTTTTGTCCAAGACCTTCTCCATATGTCCAGTGGTCTAGGCGAAGATTGTGTTCACAATAATATTGTTCAGGACCTTTGAAAGCAGTTTTCGAGCCAGCCCTAGCGTGCTCATCTGCAGATTCGTTTCTTGCAATTCCCTTTTGTTCAAGGACTCATCACAGCTTCACTTTGTTGTGTCGGCCAGGGGATTGCATTGCATTGCAGCAACATTTGACAGTTTTTGAGTCCATAAGGTTGGATGATGGTGCCCTAATTCCCGCCTGGCTGTCTGAAAAGATTTGGATTCAAGCGCCCTTAATACCATTGATGATTGTCACCGCAGAACCCAAAGGCGTGGACTTTAGCTTGAAATACGGTAGGACCTGAACCCATAGAATACAAAATTCTTGTGTGGGGTCCAGAGACTCCAGATTCACCTCCGGAATCCATTTTTGATCTACCCACTATACCAGACTTCTGGGATCTAGTGTTGGAAGATCATTTTCTACGCTTCAATATTTTAACCGCAAATAACCTGCCGAAAAAATTCTATCTGATCATGTACAGAACATGTCTCTCACAGAGGTATAGTCGAGTTTCCTTAAGTGACCGACTAGGTCGCCTAGGTTGTATTTATAATCTAGCTGCAGTTTGATGGCGTATTCGACAGCTACTTCCTAAGGAAACGATAATGATGTTACTCAGACTAACGCTTCTAGAGCACCAGTGGGGCAGGTTTGCGTTTTGCCTGTTCTTCCAAGGAAATCTTTGCAACTTCTGCATTTATTTGTCGTTGTCTGTTGCATACAACTTACATAAGAGCTTTAAATTTTTAGTTTGCAATTAGAGGAGTAATCCGCAGGGTGTTTTTTCGGGGAGGATAAATATATTCGCCAAAAGAGTTAGCTTGGCATTTCTCATAGCCTAATTGTAAAACTTATAACTAAAATGAACGCCATGATCTGTTTTAATAGCACATCATAATGAAACACTCAAATCAAGTAACTACTACTAGATATTAGAGGGTATCCAGTCTTTGTAGGGTTTTTGTAGGTATCCTGACTTTCCAGGACCTTTCCTAAGATGGAATTAATATTCGAAATCTACCAGAGTACACTACAAGAATCATGAAATCAAAACCGCAGCTTAACTCAACTTTACCGAATACCTAAAATGTATCGCAGCAGATTGAAAATCAAGGTCCTCCGGTCATGGAAATTCGTTGATATAAATTTTGGGAAGAAGATTGATTCATATTGTGATTTTTGTTTTTATCGCTTACTTATAATAATGAGAAACCAAAAAAGAAACCTTCCTAATCTACACTCACGATGAGTACAGTGCAATTCAGGATGAGGTAGAGGCCATCGACAAAGTAACTGACACAATCCTTTGACAAAATGTCAGCCAAAACAGGATCAACATTTTTGTGGACGTAAGGTCTTGAGCCGGCTGTCTTATATCTCGCTTACCGTGGCTGGAGTTAAATGAAACAAGGGCTATGAATATCCTTACAAAGAGAGCTTGGTTTCATGATTATTTCACCACCGGCGCGATAGCTTCCAGACTGAGCATTATATCCCTAGAGTTGTTAATCAAATACTCAACGTGCGGGTAACACCGTCGCCGCTATTTGTGGAACAGATTTTTCTGACAACTGGGGAAATTCCTCGGAATGTAGTCAAATAGGCATCGGACCTTAAAAAAAAAGTGGTACTGCATATATCCAAATGACAACCTCGGCTGGTTTTAAGTTAAGCCATCTTGTGAACACATCCATTCCATGTCATTTATGGAACTTACAAGCGTACAATAAATCGTTTGCTAAACATATACTACTGTATCCAAAAAATAAGGTGACATTGTATTTATTTTGAAAATTCTTTATATATTCTTCCAAATAAATTTCATCCCCTTCAAAGTAATCCCCTCCCGATGCAATGCACTTATGCCAACGGATTTTCCAATCTTTGAAACACTGGTTGTAGTCACTTTCCGGGATGGCCTTCAGTTCCGTCTTCGCTGCGGCTTGAATCTCCTCTATCGTATCAAAACGGTGTCCCCGGAGCGGTCTTTTGAGCTTGTTGAACAGCCAGAAGTCGCACGGCGCCAGATCAGGTGAATACGGTGGTTGCGGAACGATATGGGTTGAGTTTTTGGCGAAATGATCACGAATTACGAGTGCGGTATGGGATGGTGCATTATCGTGGTGTAAAAACCAAGAATTGTCTTTCCACAATTCCGGCCTTTTTAGGCGGATAGCGTTACGCAAACGACGCATAACGTTCAAATAATATTCCTTGTTGACTGTTTGGCCGGTTGGAAGGAATTCATAAAGCACAACACCAGGATAATCGAAGAAAACAGTCAACATGACCTTTATTTTTGAGCGACTTTGGCGCGGTTTTTTTGGTCTCTGCTCTCCTTTGGCACGATATTCGCTCGATTGATCGGTTGTTTCGGGGTCGTAAGCATAGATCCAAGTCTAATCGCCAGTTATAATGCATTTCATGACATCCTGGTAGTCGGAAAGCATTGTTTCACACACTTCAACGCGACGCCTTTTTTCCAAAAAATTCAATGTTTTCGGTACCAGTCGAGATTTGACGCGCTTGAGGCCCAAAGCATCCTTCAAAATGGTATTGACTGAGCCTTTCGATGAGCCAACTTCATCAGCAAGGTCTCTAATTGTTAATCGATGGTTTTTCAATACCAAATCTTTGATTTGTTGGACGTGAGCTTCATCGGTTGAGGTTGATGGTCGCCCAGAACGCTCCTCGTCTTCGACACGTTCACGGCCGGCTTGGAAATCACTATACCACTTGTAAACATTTGGTTTAGACATAGCCTCATCATCAAAGCCTATCTTCACCATCCTCAACGTATCCGCAGCAGAAAATTGATTCCGCAAACAAAATTTAATGCAAATTCTTTGCTCAATAAATTTCGACATCGCAAAAAACGAAAAACTCACTTTTAGCAGCTCACAAAACGACGCGTATCTCAAACATTGACATGAAATTTCACATGGATGTCACTGACAGTACTACCAACCTAAAAAGAAAGAAAAAATTTCAAATCCTTCGACGCGCGCAGTTTAAATTCATATGTCACCTTATTTTTTGGACACAGTAGTATGTGGTCTGTAATCGCGAAGGAAAAATGCTATGAAAAACCTTCCAAAAATATAACGAAATATCAAAAAAAAGACAAAAATAAAAATATAAAAACAAAACTTTTTAAATAAAAAAAAAAAATCATAAATAGTAAATAAATATTTAAATAAATAAATGAATAATAAAATAAGCAAATAGGTAAGGTTATATAAAAATTCAATAAATTCAATAAGTAAATATATAAATAAAAAATTTAAATGTTAATTAAATCAGTAGAATAAATGGAAAATGAGAATACAAAAAATTTATTCAACAAATAAGTAAATCACAGTTTATATGCAGTAACAATTTAATTTAGGTTTACCAAAACATTGGCGTCGAATGCATAGCGAATTAAAAAGGTATTCATTAGTTTTTGGATTCTATGGGTTATAAAACCGACATTCCCTTTTTTTGGACATCAATGGTAGAGTGGTGCCAGGAAAGATCTTGTATCATTTTGAGTTCAATTTCGACTCTCCGTATCGCTCTCGAGTTCAAATCTGCTCATAAAAAGTTTCGATTTTCGTGCCTCTGTAGCGCTCTGCATTGACTGTTACATTTTCATTTTCGTCAGGGCGAGTTCCAATAATGCCTGAGTCAATTAGGCCTCGAATTATTATTATTATTATTATCGTTTATTAGCAAGTAATTAAAATTACATGATAATATAAAAATGAATAAAGGAGCCTAGCTGCGGAGACTATTGGCTCTGGGACTCGAATATTCGTAGTTCTTAATAAAAAGCTCTTCTTAAATATTTATATTATATTTTAAGTAATCATAGAATTGAAGTCATTTTAGGAATTTAATTGAATTTACATAACCTAAGTTGAAGTTAGCAGTGAATTCATATTTTTTCTTTTAATTGGTTAAAGTCAGTGAATTCAAATTAAATTATTTGAATTCATTTAAACTTAGTATTGATGAGGTTGTGATCGGGACCAGAGGGATCATAGTCTTCACACTCTGCTGCATCTCTACTAGTTCCCCTGTGGGGTTCGGCCACCAGCCGATTTTGCACTAAGTATAACGAGGAAGATAATAAGATCTTAAGCGAGACAGCTTGTGAAACATTCAATAGCCATTTCCCACTGACATCTCTTTTGGTCCATAGTTCAAAAGTTTCGTATTATATTTTGAAAGTAATTAGGATTTGCAATTTAAATTTAATTCACTTGGCACGCCTGGCCAGCCCGAGGTGGATTCATTTGACTCGTATGAACAAAGCTCGGCTTATTATGTTCCTTATAGTCCTAGGGTCACTTAAAAATAATTGGCGCTCGGAAGATGCTGCAGATTGTCGCAGCTTAGTTTTGTTTCAAGATTTGTTAAGTATAAAACTTTAGATATAGTATATCTAGCCTCAGACAATTCATTTCGACGTCGTTTTTGGCACACCTTGTTTATGCTAGAAATGACACTTTACACTCAGACTTAAAGGACAGAATAAGAGATATAACTCTGAGACCGGAATTATATTTTTGATCTAACAAAGCAATTGAGTAATGAGGACCAAATCATCACCCTCATAACGATTGATAAAAATGTTCTTGGTGTTATTCTAGTGTTCCCTTTTTACTGATGAAATGTGGAGTATTAGGTTCACGATTGGATTGTATTGCTATGTGGATCCAGCTAAAATGTTTTCGTTGCAAGGACTCATGTGTTTTAGATTGATAGAGTGGAAAGACAGATGTCTCTGTACTCCGAACCGAAGGGTCCACGAATATACGCTAGACGGACTGCACAACCTATTGAATGAATGTGGAGGAAGCCAACATAGGACAGAGAGATTAATGGTTGAGGCGTACGTTTGTCCCGGATTCAAACTTCTTCAAAAGTAACAAAACTGTAAGAAAACTCATCAATTTCTCTTCGCTTTATTTTCCTTTTTCTGTGTCCCACATTTCTTGTTTTCCCGCCGACATACATTCGATCTTGATGGTTCTGTTTGAATGTCTTCAAAGGAGGGTTGTTTGTTTTTTTTTCTGAACCCGCGATACTATAAGTCAATATATTATTTACAGCATTTTGTTTTTGTATACACTTTCTTTTGGGTGGACTTAAGTTCCGGCTACATCTAATTTAAGCGAAGAGAGTTTTAACATGAATGTTTCCTAGCAATGTTCCTTAACTTGCGCACAATTATTAGAAAACCTTTACGAGCTTAACCTTTTTCATTGCCTCTTTTACGACCTTATGCCACCTGATGGTCTTAAAGTTTAATAGATTTGTTGGCATGCATATTCTGAGCTAAATAACTTCTGTCTACACTGTACAAAATTTATGTACCTTCACGCGACGGACAATATGGATGGTCACATGTTATTGCTCACTTGACCCATTTGCCAAAGAAAGGAGCCTTTTTTATTCCCCACATTTGCTTAGCATGTTTAGGTTTGGCAAACAGAATAGCAGTTGTAATATTCCATTGGAACACTCAACTAGTCCCAAAGTACAAACAAAGTCGCATCTAACGTTTGTATCTAGAAGTTATGTTTCTATATATCGATTAGTCTACAGCCGACATCAGGCAAAGATCTCTGGCATTAGTGTGTACTTGGGCCTTTTAATTGCACTTAAAATATTGTCTTAACTGCAATCGGCCGTAAACCTCATTCCCTGGCCGATTCCAATGGCAGAGCAACGGTGCAGATATATCGGTGCCAATTTTAGCTTTTCAATGACAATTACTCCACTCACCTTCTTCATTATACCCTTGGGAGGGGGATAGCGCTCAATGTATTGCATTACTGGGGTCGCCCAGCCATCTATCTGCAGTACAGACAAGCAACATAGATATGCTTTTCCAGCACTGCTCAGCAGTGGTGCACTTCAGGTTCAATCGATTGTGCATCTGTAACAAACGAGGCAGGAGTCTCAATAAAAACAAGTTATACGAACGTATGCACGGCCACGACCGCAGTGCTATTGCACATGACACTGACACTGCACTACATTCGTGCCACAGCCCACAATAGTCAATGCCAAGGCAGTGGTTGCGAATTGTAAATTCCTGGACGCTGCTGCTGGACGCATCACACCACCGAGCAGTTATCGTTATGTAATTTAAATGCCATCTTTTCAAATATTATATAAAAATAATATAATATCTGCGTCTGCGATGAATCGGCTAAAAATAAACCCTGATATTGCATTTTAGCTCGATGAGCACATTCAAACGAGTTCCTCTTTCCGTAGACGGTTTCCCGCTAATGAATTCGATAGAATTTTCGCGCACAAACGTCAGTTTGCAACTGCTGCAGTCGCGTCGAGTTGTATATGGTTTGGCCGTGGAGCTCATTTAAATACGAACATGTTCCATCCGGAGGTACCGGAGGACCCGACTCGACTCTGGTGCACGACACAAATAATCTCGGCCACTTGACATAATAATATCGCATCCACCAACTCACTTAATTGGATATCACTTGAATAATAGTTTTGGTATGGCGAGGCTGATGCATTATTTATGTAGTCTACTGTTGTCTCGCAATGAGTGCGCTTCTGTTGGGGCGGAATTTTCCCGTAAATCTTGTAGCGCCTCTTTGTGGACACGGTTTGTTGGGCTATTCATCTTTCTGGCTGTGGTTATCTGTGGCTGATTGTTTAGAAGCGCAGGAGTTGAATAGATTTTATTGCCCCCAACTACTTACGCGTACGAATGTGTAGGCTTTGTAATGAAGGGACGATTATTATTGATGTAAATCACTAATGGATCAAAACAGAATTCACAAATATATTAATAGAAAAAAAAGTACCCAAGTTCCGGAGGGTCCTAGAATTTTTTCTTTGGAGTACTTTTTTAAGAGACGCTACTGTTTCAATTTGTTGCCAATTTAGTGCTTTCAGCGTTATTTTCAGTGCTGAAAAAATTAATTCAGCGTCCAAAAACGACATTTAAGTCCTCGGGCGTTATTTGAATGCTTTCATTTTATTTTTAGTGCTTCATTAACTCTGTTTTTTAACGATGAAACTACGAATTAGCCTGGAAACTGCTTTGTTTGCCACATTCAAATGGCGATGTTGAAAGGGTTTTTAGTCTAGTCAAAAGCAAACTTTGGAACAAAGTGAGTCTGGAGATGTTAAATGCAATTTTGCAAATTCGCTTTCGTTTGCAATGAAATCAAGAATGCTCTTAGTGATTTGCAAAATTGCAACCTTAAAGTCATATACCTCTGAACTTATTTAATGGCACACCTTTTTTACTGTACCTAAATATTTGCATAAATTTATTTATTTATTTTATTTTCGTGCAATCGTAGAAGTTGATTACCAATAAATGTTTTTATTTTTATGCAATAATTTAGAAATTAAGAAGCACTTATTTATTTTTGGAAAACTTATTTTTTACCACTAAAAATACTTATATAACAATACTTAAAAAACAATATTATGTACAAAGTTAATGTCCGATGAATGACGGTGGTCATAACTTAGTTTAAATTTAACATATTTTTAATTGGCCTTTATCCCATATATGCCCAAATTTTTTTTTCTTTTAAAACTCGTCATGTATGGTTATTATGGTCTATATACATGTATAAATAGGTTTTAGGTTTGCTTAACTAAGAAGTGTGTTTTGGACATGGAAAGTAAACGACCCCTTGGGCACATATGCTTCCTTTATGCTAGAAACGAACTGAGGCAAGAGCAACAACGCAACAAGTAAAAACAAACATATTTTTATTAAAAATATTGCATATAATACATACAATAGATATTTGTATACTTTTTGAAAGATCTGAATAAGTAAATTTCAGACATGAAATTCAACAAAACATTTGTCATGAAGATGGACATTACATTTTCTGCATATTTTTGTTGTCTTATTATTACAAACAGCACATCGTCTGCGAATTTGGCCTTTAAGAATCAGATGATCTGAAGATGATTTTCGAACTGAAGCAGGAACTATTCTAGCAACATTTTGCACGGGTCCAAGTTGTGATCTCATTGTTCTCATTGTTTCAAAAGTAAGGACCTAGCAATACTACGACGGAATTCAAGAGTGTTGACATTTGACGCATATGATTTGGCGAGCAGGGCAGCATTATTTACTGCTACATCGATAAGACAAAATAATATAGGCATGTACCACTTTTTGCCTCTTATATCAATGCGATATGTTCCTACATTGGCATCAAGGTGATCTACGCCTCCCATATATTTATTATACTGGCTAGCTCTAGCCGCCACCGAATATCTTTTGACTTTTTGAACCGGATGAACGCCGTACTCATTGGACAACAATGTCACCACACTATTATCATACCACCTAACAGCACATTTGTTGTCATTAGTGTCAAGCTTGAAATCAGAAAAACCCCTTTGTTTTTTTTTGCAAAGTTTAACATCCAAAAGAGGACAATTGTCAACTCGATTTTGGCGAACTGTTCCAGTGACTTTTACATTCTTTTCACTCAAATTGCAGAGCAGCATTGTCGCAAAATACTGAACACAAGGGATCCGGATACGTTTTCTGCGTTTAGCTGCCACCCAAGCTTTGAAACCAAAGCGAATGGGCTTACCGCGAATATGTTGTTTACAACCATGTCTACCATAATAAGGTATCATGGACTCATCAATGCTTATATTTTTCTCAATTGGAGCATACAACAGAAATTTTTCATTCAAAAGGTCAAATAGCGAACGAACCTTGCCCATTTTGTCACCTTGAGGTAGATTTTTGTTATCTGCGATATGTAAATAACTAAATACTTAAATATATACAAGGATGTTGTGTGTGTCTTCATTCACTTCCCAATACATTCGACGTCTTGGAAGTGGTGCATAGCCACTCAAGATGAGGATTCCAATAAAATATTTTTTTTTTTTTTTTAATTCAAAATGCATTTTTATTATTCAATTTTTTAACCTTACATGCCAGACAAAAAACGCTTAAAACTAGCTTAATTAACTTAACTATGTATATACTAACTTACTGGCCCTATGCGGGCGCTCTAAGCTAAAACTAACATTTAAATCTATGTCTTTCGACGAACTAATATTTACGTTATTTAAATTTAAGAAACTAATGATAAGACTAAGAAAAAAAGATTAATTGGAAAAACTTAGTATATGAAATTTTTATGTTTAAATTAAAACTAGACTTAAATACTAACCTACAAACTAATCTAAAAAATAAAATCTTAACCTAACTAACAATAATATTAAAACTACTTAAACTACATTAAACATAAATAAGCCGGCCACGGCTGACACGACATGCTATATTTGCCATAAGGGCACACAAGATACATAACGACGACGAAGCTCATTCTTCGCCCAGCCACCAAAAGTGTCGATGTTGACTTACAACGTCAGCTCTGTCGCGGTCTGATACCGCCCCACTAAACCTGAGGGTCTCCGGTGAGCTACTTGCGACGTCTTGTTCGTAAGTGACTCGCCCGTCCACAGCTTTTCGACCAACTTGGAAGATTAACGGCACCGCTAATCTATTCTGGACCAGACCTTTTCTATCTAAATAGAGGAAAGCTTCAGGGGGAATAAGGCCGTTAAGGCACACTGTCTCATGGTGCATGTCATTGGGGTAAAAAGCCCCGGAGATCAAGTTGTTGGTCGAAGTCATTGCTCTTGCAATGTGACCTCGAATAAGTTTTATCAGAAAGTTGTCCACTCTGATCAGGTTGGCCCCGTTGTACAGGACCTCATTACTATAGAATTTTTTGTACTCAGACTCTGGAGTTCTATATAAATGGAGACAAGCCCTAAGACATCGTCTCTCGAAAACCCGTATCTTTTCCATTAAGCTTGTTCCCACGTTAAACCAAACGGGACAGCCATAAGCAAGGACAGGCCGAATAAGGGCCGTGTAGCAGATCACCTTTACCTTGGCATCGAGTTGACTGCTGTGAAACAGCCTCTTTGTCAAGGCAAAGGCCGCTTTGGCTCTGGCCAGAGCAGCATCTATATGTTTGCTAAAATATAGATATTGATCTAGCCAGATCCCAAGGTATCTGACAACACTTCGGTTCGCTAATGGCTGTCCGTTTTGTCCAACAATAGAGAACATTCGCCACTTCTTTCTAGTATTTCTAGAAGCCCCAGACAACGGAGTCCTAAACAGAATGGTCACGCACTTTTGAAAATTGATTTTCAACTTTCAATCATCGCAATATCCCTGTACCTTTTCGAAGTCACGCTGCAAGAGACTTACAATGACCTCGATCTTCGCACTTGACCTGTACGCGATCAAGTCATCTGCGTACGCTATGGATTGGCGGAGAGATCCTACAAGATCACTTGTGAAGATCGTAAATAAAATCGGCGAAATAACTACACCCTGTTGTGGACCGTTTTTAATTTCAAAAGTCCCAGCAGACACCACACTGCCATTTTTCACAATAAACTGTCTGCTGGTGAGCATATCTAAGATTATGTACAACAGCGGTTTGCTTATGCCGAGCTGGTCAAGCTTGAAAAAGAGCCCCTGCAACCATACGGTGTCAAAGGCCTTTTCCAAGTCAATCAACAAGGCACCCGTGCATTGTTTCTTACCTTTGTTCCATTGGATATCCGATACCAGTTTAGACGCGGCATGTATGCAATCATGCGCCGCTCTGAAACCGAATTGGTTATCCGGAATAATATTTTTGTCCTCAACCCACTCGGTCAGGGCTCTATTGATTACTTTATCAAACACTTTGCTGATGTTGGGAAGGAGACTTATCGACCAATAAAATAATATATTTCGCTGCATGTCACAGTAAAACTAATATTATGGTTACTTACTGCATACTTTACGGTATTTTTGACTATGTGCATAGTTATGTCTTCACCCATGAAAAGCTCAAAAAAGTCGAGAGGCTCGATATCATTTGAAACCGTTGTTAAAGAGCGGGGTAGGGGATGCTGCCATTCATTGTTAATTGGTGGTAAATTTGAACTGATCCACTTGCGAGGCCTTTTATTTATACGTTGATGTTTACTTGTAGATGGAGGGATATTTGGTTCACTATTTTCAGGATATTCGGTCCAGTGTGAATTTATAATCAATTCAGCCGGAGCAAGTAATTGCGCCCTGTTGAATCTGTCAGCATCAATATCTTCTTCACCACCTGAATCACCATCGGATAATGCACCACCTCCAGGAGGATCGACATAGACATCAACTTCCCGAATATTATTTTCAGTATTTCGTGGGTAAGGAGACTGCGACGATACCTGAAAAGTTCAATATGTAGCAACTCAAATGCCCATGGGGTCGTTTTTGACCCATACAATATTCACCGTAAAACTTTCAAGTAATAATGAAGGCAATCAGTTTCAGTACATATGTACAGATCATGCTTGTTATAAATACATCAATTTTACGGCGAAAATATAAAAATGGACAGAAAATACTAACATTTTAGAACTACAAGTCAACAATCTTTCACCACAACAGAATACTAACTTTTGTAATTGACTTTATTAAAACGAGTTGAACAATTAATTCGCCGCCTACCTTTTCAAAGTATCATATACTCTTTCATAGTGTAAATAAACTAAATTTCTTTGGGAAAAATTACTTCTTAGTTGCATTAAACTTTAAACTAACTTCAACTAGTTACAACTTCCTACAATAATTAAAATTCTACCCAATCGAGCCACCAGTATTTGCTGGGATTCAGCCGTTCATTATTTAGTGTATCTCTTTCGGGTACGCTCATACAGTAATTCGAGTCAGAAGCTCCACAGAACTCTTTTGTCTGTTGCTATTTTAGCAGCATGTACATATAAATTAAACTATTTTAAGTTATATTTATTTAAAAAAATAAATTTTATTTCATATGTGTTCGCCTTCGCGGCTGTCTTAGAACTAACTGAACAAATGTTTTATAACTTAAAAGCTAAGTGCATGTCCCATGCATGCAGCCAGACGACAGGTCAGCATATCCGCTGGTGGAGTAGGTGTCTGCTCGCTGTCGATGCCCGCTGGTGGATCAGGTGTCTGCTCGCTGTCGATGCCTCGTGTATCCGGTGGGAATGTTTCTCGTGGGAACGGTATCATGCATTATTTGCATGATAAAATGTTTATGGTGTTAACTCCTCCACCCTTAAAATCGAACGTCCTCGTGAGATGTTGTCGACGTCACTAGGTGAGGGATGTCTGCAAGTCCTATGGTTATTGGTGATGGCCTGCTGGTATTGGACCGTTTGTCTTTGGTCATACCTTTATTTCTTGTCATTTTGTATGCGAATGTAGCGATGGCTAAGACTGTGACCATTAAAATGATGTTAACGGTTAGGTTGACCTCGTGCTTCGTTTCAAGCAGCTTGATTTCTTTTGTTCGATTAACGTAAAGATCCTTGATCATTTCGAGAGACAACACTTCTTCTATCTTGTCAGGCTTATATGACGGTTGGAGTATCGCTGGTAAAGGTTGATGACTTGTGACCTCTTTTGACATGATCGTTTTCCCTTTAACTTGAATGGTGGTGTTGAAGTGCTTTATGATGAACGTTCCCTTGAGCATGACAGTATCGTTGTTGATGAGTACTGGACCATTAAACTGGTTTAAAAGCAGGATTCCTGGAACTATTTCGTCTACATCTGGTACATGTTCATTGTTGATGATGGGACACAATGCTTTTTGGCTTTTTATCAGCCTTGGGATGCAAGATGAATTTCTTAAACTAACAATGTTATTTTCGTTACAAATCGAAAGATTATTATAAGTTTTACATTTGTTTGTAATGCCATAAATGTCTGTATCGCATTCAAGTATTTAATCGTATTTAATTTTATTGATAATTTTATTTATTTTAACAGGTTTTATTAACGATAGATTACATAATTCTTTAGTAGTTGTTGGAATGCTTAAAATATAAATTAAGTTATTATCATTTGAAGCAATTTTGATTTCGGCAAATTCTAATGCCTCATCTACATTTACATAGGGGATATTTTCAACTTTCATAATTGTTTCTGTTATATTTATTTCGGTATTTGATAATATAAATGAGTTTATTATATTAACTTTCGCCCAATGAATGGCGTAACCTACATTAACTATTTCTTCCTTAATTATATCTAATTTATATTTGATTTTCATAAATAATTCGCTATTATTAAGTTCATTTTCTTTGAATGTTTTAATAATCTTATTTGTAATATTTGTAAGTTCATTGATCTTATCTAATGACATTTTATTGATTATTATTTGATTATTATTATTTCTTAAAACATTATTCATTTTATTAGTAATTATTTCATAGTCGTGGTGGTCCGGGTTACCCGCAATCCACTTCCACGTTGATCCTATAAAATCTAATGATCTCTTACTTTTATTATTTATCTTAAGTCTATTTAAGTAAGTTCGTATTCGGGATATTTGAAAGGAAAGGACAGGACTCAGGATATGGTTGCTAGGAATGGATGTATTGAACGTAGCTTCCAAGTTGTTAAGTGTTGTTTCGTAAGCCTCGATGTCGATCAAGTGTATTATCTTGAATGATCCGTTCTGCAATTTTGCGCGGCCCGTATTGATCTTTATTAGCTGAGAATTCGAGTAATCCAGAATTTGTGCCTCGCCATTGCACAGTGGTATCAATGTTCTATTGAAAAAGTTAATTTTTTATAAGATTTTTATGAATTATTCTTCATGACTGGGTAATAACTGTTGTATTTTTATCCTGTGCTACTATCTCCTTTTTATATCTGGGATCTAACTTATTTCCTATTCTTTTGTTGGTTTTAACATAAATGATTTCACCAATAGAATATGTTTTAAGTGGACTCTTCCTTGCATTGTGATATTTTAAGTCTGCTTCTTGTTTATCGCGTAGTTTATTCATGTGTTCTTGCCTTTCTCGTATAAGTTGTTCTGGAGTGGTTAGTAGCTGTCTACCGAAAAATGTGTCTATGGGTTTTTTGCCTGTAGTGGAGTGAATGGATCGGTTGTATTCATAGATTGATCGATCTAATAATTCTGAAAAGGTAGCATGAACATTATCTGTCTTAAGGCAGCGGATTAGTTCTGAAAGTGTTGAGTGGAATCTCTCCACTTGACCGTTGACAGAACTTGTGTAGGGAGGTGCTTTGAACACTTTAATGTTGAACATATTCTCTAACATGAATGTTATAGAATTAGCGGCTAGTGATTTTTCGTTATCCATGACAATTGTTTGGGGTACTCCAAAAGCCAGTATCAGTTCTCTAAGAGGTTGCTTAATATCCTCTGAAGCTCTTGATCTTAGGATTTTGGCTAGGGCGTATTTGGAGAATTTATCAATTGCAGTAAGGATAATTTTTTTGTTAGTGAAGTAAATATCTATATGTATAATTTGGCCGGGATATTCGGGGATAGGTGTAGGTTGTAGTTCGTGTTTGTTAGGGTGTCTATCATATTTATGCTCCTTACAAATTGTACACTGTTTTGTGATTTTCTCTATCTTGGCTCTCAACTGTGGAAAATAAAACTTTTGCAATAATTGTATTTTATTTTCGCGGGAGTTGCGATGTGCACGGTTATGCTCCTTAATAATTTCGGCTTCCTGTCGTGTTTCGTCGATTAAGTCTATGACTTGGTTCCTTACGAAACGTAATCTGTATTGAATAAAATGTGTACGGTAAATTTCCTGAAGTTTGCCTAAAGTTCTTTCATCAGTTTTGATACCATTAATAACGGATGGATTAAGGTATCGTTTAAGAATGTCAATTAAAATTTTATCAGTGAACTCAGTTTCAACTACTACATGACGGTGATAGGTGGGGAAAATAATTTTGAATTCATATGATGGCGTTGTTCCAAGGGAAAGAATAATCTGGTTTTTAAATACGTTGATCGGCTCATTCGCTATAGGTATTAGGTATTGACCCGAGCTCTCATCGCTATGTTGGGTTACTGTTAGACTATTTACTTCGCTGGTTCTGGGTGGCCTTGACAAAGCATCTGCAACAACATTCGATCAACCAGGCTTATATCTTAACTCATAATTATATTCTTCGAGTATAGCCTTCCATCTTTTTAATTTGTTGTTGGAATTTTTATTGCTTAATGCATATGTTAGCGGTTGGTGATCGGTAAATATTTTCAGAACAGCAGGACCGTAAAGGTAATTTCGCAAAGTATTTAGAGCCCATATTATGGCCAACATTTCTTTTTCGTTGGTGGCATAGTGCTCTTCAGCTTTCGAGAGTGTTCGAGAGATGAAGGTTATCGGTTTATTTTCTTGAGCTAGTACCGCACCAATAGCATAGTCCGAAGCGTCAGTAGTCAAATGGAATTCTTTACTTAAATCCGGAAAAGTTAGAACAACGTCTTCTGAAATTAGTGAATTTTTAGTTTTGTCAAAAGTATCCATGGCCTCATTGTCCAAATGTATGAGTTTCTTGTTTGACATTTGTTTAGACGTACGCCCATCCTCCCCTCTCAAAAGGGCTGTCAGGGAGGTCTGACGGTTCCCTTATACCTAAGAGCCTAGGCAAATCACCCCTGAGACCTCTTATGAAAGTATCTAAAGCCTTAGCTCTGTATGACGATGTAAGGTGGTATAATGCATCAGGAGGTAAGTCCATACTCGAAATCTTATTTAGTATCAGCGAAAGGTGATTGTATGCCGACTGATAATAATGCTCTAAGCCATTGTTGCCTTGGACAAGAGTCGTCATCTGGTACTCTAAAGTTCCCAGATCACGCTTATCAGCATAATGAAGCGTTAAGCATTTCGAAATGCACTCCCAATTTAGTGGGGTGTTGTAGGAATCTAAGACAGCATCCGCATTACCCACAATTTTATTGCGGATTATGTTAAGGATACCAAAATATTTTGGAGTTCCTCTAAATTGATTATAGATGCTTAAGACCCTTTCAACGCTCTTGCGCCAAGAACTAAATTCACCCGGAGTTCCGGAGAACTCTCTTAAACATCGCACGACGTCTGGTACTTTGTCCAGATCGCTTAAGTTCGTGCGCAGGTGTTCGTGAATGGTTTCATCAGTTGCTCTATGAAACTGATTATCGGGATTTACTATAGATTGAACGAGGTTTCTGCACTCAGTCATGCAGACGCGATTCACAATGCTTGTGATTAGTGATTCCAGTTCTGGAGTTGCATTAACCCTAACATTTGGATTTGAATTCGATGGATTTTGATGTGAAACTGATGGAGTTGGATTCTCGATGTTCAACACCGGTGGGCGCAATATTGGATCGGTCATAGTTGCAGGACATTTAGACATAAAAACTCAAATAAGATACTTTAAAGGGAAAGGAACGGGATGGATATTTTTACAACTACGGTTTCACTATGGTTTATGTTAACAATAGTTATATCTTAAGGCTTTACACTATTACACTATTAAACTTTCAAAATTAATAAAAAGAAATATAAATCTTAAATCTAGCTTACATTAAGATAAACCAACGCTGGTGAAGGGGCTGCATTCCTTTTTACTCGTCGTTACTTGGGGGCCTTTCTTCACACTCCCTCGCTGGCAGCAGAATCTACAGATGCTACTTGTCCGGAACCCAGGATTTTTCACCACACACACGCACACACGAGCGAGTTTTGATAAAGGTCGTCTTACAGTTATGATGCCCAAAGTACGCGCACTGTACCCGCGGCGAGCTTAATTGAGGTCGACTTATGCGATTATGACAGAGCACTAAACACGAGAGAAATTAACGCGACTACACTTTGATGCGGTGATTTTTCCTGGGCCCCACGTTGGGCGCCAATTAAACTATTTTAAGTTATATTTATTTAAAAAAATAAATTTTATTTCATATGCCTTCGCGGCTGTCTTAGAACTAACTGAACAAATGTTTTATAACTTAAAAGCTAAGTGCATGTCCCATGCATGCAGCCAGACGACAGGTCAGCATATCCGCTGGTGGAGTAGGTGTCTGCTCGCTGTCGATGCCCGCTGGTGGATCAGGTGTCTGCTCGCTGTCGATGCCTCGTGTATCCGGTGGGAATGTTTCTCGTGGGAACGGTATCATGCATTATTTGCATGATAAAATGTTTATGGTGTTAACTTATATAAGGGCAACATTGCTCGAGTCCGCCAAGGAGGTGGTATGTGTTCCTTTTGTTATGAGTTTGTAAAATATCCCGGGTTAAGATAATAAAATCCCGATATGAGTTCGTTCTCAATTACATTTGCCGATCGCGCAAAATGATTCCTCAGGAAGCCCAGGATAACGTTGTCAATCCTAGACACTCCGGAAGCGTCCAATAATCTTTTGTTTTTTGCTCATGCCGAAAGTCGGAATGAGCGCTTCTGTAAATCGCGTGCAAGCTCTCAGGCACTTTCTTTTGTAAACTCTATAATATGTTCAGCCATACTGGATTCGCAGAGGTCAGAATTGGACGCACAAAGGCTTGGTAACACTTATTTATGACTAGAACTAAATAAATGTTTTTTTTTTGGGAAACCGGAACAATTATTTTGTTGGTATGCAAGGTATCAAAATAAGCGCTGAAAATATTAGGAACGGTGCTTTGGGTCAGAAAAAACATGACAACACTGGTCACGAACAATGATTCTCGGCTCAGAGTTTTACCGTCTCCAGGCAACAGCTAAGATTAAACAAAACTTATTATTATTATTTTTTAATTTCGTGATTGTTTTATAAACTCTAAGATAGAAAATCTAAAAAGCTAATTTAGCAAAATAGGGCTTAAGTTATAAAAACACATTTATAGATTTGACGAAATTTAAAAAGAATTCATTTAACAATTAGTAAAAAATACATTTTAAAAATGTTCTCAAAAATACAATTTGAAGGCCTTTTGAATGCTTGTTGCATGTTACGTGGCAAGACTAAGTAGGTAGATATGCTGTCAATCAATGCAATTAGAGAAGATTGCGCAACCATATATTAAGATAAGAATGACCAAGATCTTTGCAAGAAGCACATAGGTTTTTGCGGCTTAAAAGCCTGAGTGACCCGTAAAGTCATTTAACCGCAAGTCAAAAAGCGGTTTAAATCACCACTCCTGTTTTTGCGGTTTCAATGTATTCAATATGCACATTGTTCAATACAATAAGTGGCATATATGAAAGACTAGAATTTTCCTAGTTATGACTAGAAATTAAGATTTTCCAAGGCTTAGGAGAGACCACTTCACTCGAACCATTTTACCACATTCTCTAAGTCTTCATCGATACAAAAGACTCCATGCTCAATAAGACCAAGAGGGAAACTGCAGTAAAACTTAACGTCTTCCGCGTATATAAGGGCAGAACAGTTGGAAAGCGAAGACGGAAGTTCGTTGACATAGACAAAAAATAAAAGAGGCCCACGAATGGACCCTTGAAGTGCACCGGTGGCGTTTGGACTAAAATAAGAAAGTCTGTCTCTCACTTGCACTGCTTGCCATTTATTACTTAACACTTTCTGTGAAGTGTCTTTTGTTGCAGTTTGTCGTGAAAATATTTATTTTATGTGTTTTTCTTATTTAAATTAATAAAGCAAATATAGAGTAAAAAGTCTGAATAAATTCACCTTTAAGATATTGTTGAGCACTGTCTAAGCATGCCGACCCTCGTCCACTGTAATATATCAACATCAGTGTGATTTCGTTGACAATCGATCAATTTTTCATTCATCAACAGATCTTGGAAAAACTACAGGATTTCAAAATCAATACTCAACTTCCATTGATTGAAAACAAAAGCAGTTGCGTCCTTTGCAACGTTTTCGAAAAGAGCCTCTCATTTGTACCCATCCGGGAATTGAAGTCGCGTCCGGACAGTTTCTGCCTAAACAGATTGTAATGGTCATTACTTCGTAACGATCGCAAAATTCAAGGGAAAACGCATCTTTCATCATCTGTCTGAGACATTTTAATTCTTTTATAGAATCCGTTTCGTCAGGAATGTAGCAGTAAATTAAAATTCATTTTGAACGTTAGATTGTACCATTGTCACACAATCTCGAAAATCTACAAAATATTCTCGTACATCATAAGATAAAAAAAAAAACTTTATTAAACCACATTAAGCCAACATTCTGGGTAGACCACTACAATCGACAGCAAAGAAAAAGAACTTGACGTGACGCCAGTCGTCCAGAGAAAGTGTTCCGCCACAAACATCAATCCGTTCCTTGTCGTTCTTGGATTCTTGGGCTCGCAGAGAAAGTATGCCATAATCACTTTTCGCTTTTCTTAACAATTAATCATCATAATCTACTTGGCGAACTAGTTTAGACCATCTAGCTAATAACACCAAATGCGAACCGCATTTAAACAATTCAAATGACATGCGTCGTAGAAAAGCGGTTTTCAAAACAAATGGACTAAAGAGTTAAGTACGTGCTAAATGGTTTTTTTGTTTTTCATTTTTCATTTTGAGGTTTTACTTTCCAAAATGGAATTTCTTTTCAACCGTTTTTTAATGAAGATGTAATTAAACGTATTTTTTTTGGTTGGTAACCACGTGCATGTTTATTGTACTATGCCCGTGTTTTGTTGGCCTTCATAGTTTGTTTTTATATCTGACAGTTTTTTTTTTGTTTTTTTTTATTTAGCGAAAAAGATGCGTGATGAGTTTTCTCTTTGGTAAAGGTTAATGTGCAGAAGTGTCTGGTGAGAGAATTAACCTTGAATTGGGATTTCTTAAAGCCCTATGAGTGCATTCGTTGTTGTTGATGTTATGCAAGACTCAAGTATTGACCCCAACAGTTGATGATTATCCGATGGATGGATAAATTTTAGAGACTCCTTTAAAAGTTATGAAAATTATGTTCGTCGGTGTTCGGACTAAATTTATGCGAAAGCCTCAAAGTTAGCTAGGAGAGGTCAAGTTTGCCAACCTCATTAGGGAACAAGTTGTTAAGACTTAAGAAAAATTTGTAAAGTAAAATTGTTAAGTGTTTGTTTAAGTCTTAAAGTCGCTTAAGTTGGACAAAGTGGCAGCTTGAAAACGTTGGGAAAAAATGCATTTTTTTTTTCTTTTCAAATTGAATACTGAGCTGCCAAAATGGTGAGAATTTTGAAAGAAACTAAAACTTTGAAAGATTTCGTGAGACAGGTTTACTGATCGAATAATCAAACATTCTCGTGTTCGTTCAGTTGTCGAAATTATGCATCTGAGTTTGGTTCTCTAAGCTGAGGTCAGGAACCGACCGACGTTTCTTAGGCAATACAAGCCGTGTACATACCGTCGATGGTATCTTGAACCGAAACACTACCCGAGCCCTGAACGAATCACAAAGTGTGTTCTTGCCTTCTTTAGGTCGCGCTACAGTCCGGGACGGACCAGGGCCTCAACCAACAAGTTTCTCACGCCAGCCCAGAGCCAAGAGAGAATAAATCCCTAACTACTTCAAAGTTATTACTGAATATGGTGACGTTCTGATCAAGAAATGGGCTTTGGGTGTCCTTTCTTTATAACAGTAAGTACTTAGTTTTGCGCTCGTTGACCACCAAAACCATCTTTGCAGTCTTTGCAAATACTCACAAGTGCACTGTTAACATCACCCTGCGTATGCGAGTAGTTCAACAGACCTTCCAGGGTGTTGAAGAAATTGCATGACAGTGTATCATCCTGGATTTAGCCTTCTTTTTGACATCAAAAGGGTCGGTGAGGTCTTTTGTGAGCTTAATGGAGGACAAGTTCTTCTTCGTCATCCTGCACATCCGGACAAGCTTGGCAGGAATGCCAAAATAAGACATGGCTTTATACAGCTCGTCTCTCTGGATGCTTCCAAAGACAATTTTGAAATAAATCAAAAGGTGGTCAGTGCCTCTTCGATTTTTTCCAAGATCTGCCGTAATGTGAATATTTAGTGTATTGTGGATTTTCATTGACCACTTCAGTCACAGTCTGCAGAAGTGATTCTTTGAGTTTGAGTTTGAGTTTATTGTCTCGATAAATTAACAATATATTTACATCACGAATCTTTTGTGCCTTGAAGCGGTAGAGGAGAATCCATGTAAAACGTTTGTGGGCCTTACAATATTTTTTGTTCCAAAAATAAAACAATTGATTTAAAAGTACATTTGAGACAATAGGAAATCTGCGAAGCCTAGAGGCTTTTCTTCAGAAGATTTTACAGAATGTTGTCGAACTCTGATTGCATTATTTGTGTGGAAAAGTTGATATCCTTGTGGCTCACAATTATGTTCGTATCATCAGAATATTGGAAACCGACGCTATTTTGCAATACAGATAACATATCGTTCACGTATATAATGAAAAGGAGGGGCCCCAGAATAGACCCTTGTGGGACACCCAACTCAACATTTTGCAAATTGCTACAGCTGTTCCATATTTTGACTTTGAAACCTCTATTTTCAAGATAACTTGCAAACCAATCCAATATTCCACCGCGAATGCCTATCTTTTCAAGCATTTGAATTATTTTTGTATGACAAAGCGTGTCAAAAGCCTTTCTGAAGTCTCAGTAGTTGTTTGGTTTACGTTTCGGTTCCTCAGGAAGCCATACTTTCTTATTGATTATCATAATATAATCCGGTAATCTTCATGGACTTCGATTCTACAACGATGTTTCCATATTGAACTTTGCAGGTTTCGGTTCGGGGTCTGCAACCCTGAGATAATAATTTTTTCCTGTTGGTAGAATTTTCAAATCACAGTCCTGCTTCTCAAACCCTCAACATCCTCGATCGCGCGCTTTTCATGATTTTTTCTTTCTTTCTGAGAAGTCGATGTTCCTCTTTCGCCTTTTATTCTCGTAGAGCTCGCGAGCAGCTTTCGTTCTTCTGTGCCGCGCCGCATTGTCAAACCAGGCGCCTCTTGATGGTTGTCTTATGAAACCCAGCACCAGAGTTGCCACTGGCTCTCAATACTTGATGCTGGCGGCATCAAGTTTCTTCTTAACCTTTCAAGAGGTCTATTTTTAATCGATGGGAGAAGGATTTGGAAATCTTTTGCGATTGTCCAACGTCGTAATCTCACAGCATTTCCTTGCTTTAGCTTTGTTCGGGATATCCGCTGAAAAATCGGCTACAACGAGGTAGTGGTCGACTCGGATAGTCCGGACATTCATGATTCTGGATGAGTGCCTTGGGCCGATCGCAATATGGTCAATCTAGTTGACGGTTGATTGATCAGGATACCGCCATGTCTCTTGGAGGTGTCGAAGCTGTGTACTAGCTATGACTATGTATCGCCCCGAGGCAATTTCGACTAGATCGAATCCGTTTTCAGAAGTGGTGCCGCGCAGGCTATTTTTTCCGATTGTATTGACGATTTTCAATATCACAGCTAGAACATATCTTCAGTGTCATGATCTATCACTTCTGAGGGGCCATGCGTACATGCTGGTGAATTAAGCCTTGATTTGGATTGTCGTATGGCGCTCGTTGACGGTGTTGAAAAACAGGACTTGTTGCTTAAGCCTGCCTTCATAGACAAATCCGCATTCATAAAGGCGTTGTTGTTGTCCCAATGACAGTCGCAATAATACATTTCGCAGTTTTTCATCCTCCCTTTGCCCGGCCCATCCCATCGCTTTTCTTGGATGGCGTTTATGTCTGCCTTATGTCTGCTTCCATTAGTTGTTCAGCTACATGCGATTTTTTAAGGAACGTTCCACTCACATATCCAAGATCGTTGTCTGTAATACGTTTACAAAGGTCGTCATCAGTTCATTCGTCCGTATTCGAGGCTTGTTGTTGCTTCGCGACTAAATAGATTAACGTGGTCAGGAAGTTACTCCCGCTCCTTAAAGGCCTGAGCTCCAAATATGTCAGAGTAGCCAATCTAAGGTGCTCACTGAGTAGTTTAACTTAACTGGAGCTGAAGATGCCAATGTTGATCCCATCAAGGGAATTCTTCAGCTGCCGTCTGGATAAAGAAGGTTACCAGAGTGGATAACAATCCCCACCCCGTCTCGTAAGCTGCCCCCAACAACCTTTCACAGGGATTCTCATTCCAATCTCCAATTGAGGTACCAATGTTGGTCACTTGGAGGTGAGAGAAGGCAATGGTTTTGTCTTGACAAAGACCTGTAGATGCTTGTGTCCTCTTGAGAACACACATCTATCCTTTCAACATCCTTTTCTCATATTTGGCATCACCTTTTTTGTCAATCCCTGCGAGTGACATTTTATCTCCCGGCAGAAATTGTTTGTTGTTTCTCATTGCCATAAGAAGTGTCAACAGTGCACACGCTCAAGGCGTTCCGCCTCTGCGTTATGAGATCGTTAAAACAAAGCTTTGAAAATCATATGAACGATATTCAAACTAGTTAAAAATAAAGTACTTGTTGACGGACTATTAAATAGATAAATAAAATACCAAAATTTCGATTGAAGTTACCCACATAGCCGAATCCAATTCGCGCATCTTTTTTTTTTTTGTTGGCAAACCTTGGTTCACACGCGAATTTCCAAAGCAACAGAAAGTTTAAGAAACCCATCTGCACTCAAGCGACCATCGTAAATCAACTGAAAATCAAATTTCCCGTACCCATTGTATTAAGTTTAGCTTTTTACATAACAGATTGATTTATCCACCAGTCGTGGTAGCCAAAAATTCATATTCAATCCTATTAAGTTGAACGCAATTGATGCAATCACGGCAATTACAATCAATTCACTGTCGTTGCAAATATCTCATAGATGCCTTTACGCGAGCATCGTTTCGCTTGTGACAAATAAGAGATTACCAATTATCCATTTCATCACAACATTATTATTTTACTCGCGAAATTCGCGCAAGCCTACTTCAGACCCTTATTCAAAATTGTGTCTTCAGAAGATCGCCACAAAAGATGTGTGAGTGAGTATCCGAACGCGTAGCAAATCAAGTGTTTGATCAGCTTCGCATTTGGCTCGATGATGATGTCGGTTGTTGCGCTCAAGAAGCCATTTGAATCGGTCATCATCGTCTAAATACAAAAGCAAACAGAAAAATCAATTTCCATTTTATTCGGTGGGTAAATCTATGCAAATTAAATAACACTGAAAGTGATGTAGTGAAACTCGAAGGCACATTTATTTGCGGCAACAATAAGATAGAAAGGTTTGGTAATATGAGGATTAGGGTGTCGGCCATAAAGACAACAGACGTTGAGTATTTGGTGTCATAAATGTATGCGAACAGAAACAATCAATCAACAGGCTCGAAATCCAATATACACTTGGTATTGAATGGGATAACTAAGGTGGATTCGTCGAACTACTTTGTACGATCAAGGTCTTATATTTACTTTGAGCGGATGGTGATCTTTCCCGAAGAGTTGGCAGGACGCTTTTAACGGTTGAAGTTTTTTTTTCTCCCAACTTTTGTTAGAAAATGAAAGCTTGTCAAGGAATCTATTCTTCTAAGGGTCCAAAAACCACCTGAAAACCTTCTCAGCTCTAATTCTCTCTCTCTCTGAAATCTGCAAGTTCTTAATTGTTTTTGAAGATACTATATCTTAAATAAATGCATGAATATTTGCTTCAAAACTTGAGTTTTATAGTCAAATATTGTGCATACATGAATCCCTCCTGCAACAACATTTTAGAAGATCATAGTGAACAATGTCCTAAAATGTTTTGCTTAGTAGACTGTCGGCTCTATTCGCCAGGGATACCAGATGAATAAGCGAAAGTTTTCGATCGTGTTATGACAACATATATTTTCTTTGTTTAGTCTGCTTTTAGGGATAATGACTACCCTTATAATGTTTTTGTTGTTTAACATCGGACAGAAGAACTTAAAAAAAAAAAAACACAATGATATGAATTATACTGAACAGATTTTCTCCCAATTGCTTAAAGAATGGTCACATATCTCTGGAGCCAATCTTGCTTTGGAAAAATGTAAAATTCTCCATGTATGTCGCAAAAAGCAATGTATTAACATTAACTTAAAACTTAATAATGTAAGAATAGAGACTGTAACCAACCTCAAAATTCTCGGACTGTTAATTAATCAAAAATATAAAAGGAAACCGCATTGTTTAACTCTAAAAAAATCGCTGGCAGCAAGGCTGAATATTATAAAATTTTTATCTTCAAAGAAAAGTTATGTTCATGTTAACACCCTATGCAACCTAACGAAAATACTAGTTCTTAGTAAAATAGATTACGCCTTACCCATATATGGTTCATGTCCCAAAACAACACTTAATATACTGAAGGCTACCTACCACCAATCAGCAAGAAGGAGCATAAACGCCTTTCCTACTACACCAATAAAAAATTAATTAGCGGAAGCTGGTCTACCCACTATCGAACAACGGTATGAAGAAACAACAGCAAAACTCATAGCAAAATTTAACTTTGAAACTGGTTCGGTTATTGATGCGGATGCAAAAAAAGTTATCGGGCACAAGAGATGCAAGCGAATACCTTCATCATTATACTACATCCTTGAATCAGCCAAAAGACTAGACATAACAACCAAGTCGATGATTAAATACATCCCGTCTTATCCGCCCTGGAACTTTGAAACAAATTTAGTGTCATTTAAACTCTGCGAACTTAAAAAATATAATACAACGAGTGAAATGTACAGATCCAGGTTCCTCGAGTTGCACTCGGCACTGAGTTCCAAAGGTTGGGACTTCGTTTTTTACAGATGGCTCGAAAAATTCTGACACCGCCGCCTTTGCAGTCGTAAGCAAGGAGGGATCAATTTGGAGACACGGTGTTGTGCCAAATACCGCTTCAGTATTTACGGCCGAAGCCGTAGCCATCTTGGAGGCGGTTAAGGCACTTTCAAAAATAGCCGGAAAATGGATTATTTGCTCTGACAGCTTTTATGTTTTGCAAGCACTCATCAATCCAATGCATACCTCGATAGCAGTTTCAAAAATCCGAGATACTATAATTGGGTCAGCCGGTAAATTACAACTAATGTGGACTCCAGGACACGTAGGCATACAAGGCAACGAACTGGCAGATAGAGCGGCAAATCACGCTCGCGTGGCACCTACTTATTTGGTAGATCACTACAGCAAACTTGACCTTAAGAGGCTTATTAAAAAAAACATAAACACGACTACAAACAAATTAACCGGAAAAAGATCCACCCAAGCTACCCGACAAATATACCAAAACCATTAATTTCTAACTTTATACGCCTTCGACTTGGCCATACAATGCTTACACATCAGCACCTCCTCAAAAAAGAACAACCTCCAACTTGTCCTACCTGTAACAATATCATGACAATTGAACACCTGCTGAAATGCCTTCAAGCCGAACACAAAAAACTATTCCCTATAAATATAGAATTCAGTATACTTAAAACCTTATCTGAACCCAGTGAACAAAATATTAAAATCATTAACGAATTGCTAGATATACTATACTTAAAATTAGGTTATAATATCCGTATTGAATACATTTAAATATCTTTCATAGCTTTCTTTTAACGTAGAGCCGAATGCCGATGCTGCTAGCGCTCCAAAATAAATTATTAATAGTAAATTTTAATTTGTTATTAATGTATGAAATAAATATATAAATAAATAAAAAAATTCGATTGCTACATAGTTGGAGTCTGAATAGCGACAGAGAATTTAACATCGAGTTTTTTCGATACGCTCAATTCGTAGTATTTTATTTGCTTTTTTTGTTGTTCGAAAAATTTCATAATTACTCTGCTTATCTGCGTCATCATATTCACAAATATTATAACGATGACACTAACTCGATGACTCGACAACGGGGCAAAGAGGATCTTCTTCAAGCCCAGTATGTTTATCTCGGACCCCTCGTGAAAGATTCGTTCACAGTGCTAATTTTTTTTCTCCTACGAGCTTGAGAGTCTTTAACTTTCTAATAACACTGTTTTAAAGTCTACAATATATCCGGCTTGAAGCCTTTTTTTTACAGCACTTCCGCCTTCCAAAGAAATCCTCTTAAGTAACGCCGAAAACGGAAGGATTACGCCTTTACGCCATCCATTGTCCCATGTCCTAAAGGCACTCGCAATCCCTTCCGAAAATTAAAAGAAACCGAAATGCAAAATAAACAAGCCTAGTGTTGGGATGTAAGGATGGTTTTACTGTTGACGATTCACGTAGGCGAAAAAATTGTTTAACTTAAAATCATTTTATTATCTCCAGTTGTTGCAGATCTGAAAATTGCGTCTTTCTATAACCGTTTACGAGATACAGCTCTGCCGAACAGACGCACGGACAAGCGGAGGAACCATAAAAATCATTACTCTGTTGCATAGATGGATCAATAGTAGTTCCAATTTGGATATAAAACTGTTATCACAGTCAGACGTTGTAAAGATGAGAGAGAAAATCATGAAGAGAGTCTTCCCAAGTTTATTCAAGTTCAGGTTTTCCTAAGTTCAAATACACTCTGATGCCATTTAGGGTGTGTCTCCAAAACGTTTGCTTTCACGAGCTATATGAACTTACCACACTTAAATAACTTGGCTTTTGCAGATCTTAGTTCTAAGCTAAGTCTATGACAATTTTAAGAACTTAAAAACACTTGAATTACGTCGGCTAAAAGAACTTTTTCAACATGCTGTATATGCATAATAAAAAAACTTGTAAACACATATAATTGCTCCACACACGATTTTAAGCAAGGTTCGTGTTCCTCTAGAATGTGTAAGCAATTTGAAGAAAAGTTCTACAACAACATTCACCTTAGGTCCTCGAGTTTAAATGCCGCTTAGAGAGTTAGAGAAATAAATCCTGGAAAAGCAAACTACAAGGCCTTGATAAAGCTTGCAAGCCTGTCTGGAAATTTTCAAAAGTTTTAAGGAAAAAAAACAGTTTAATTAATAGATAGTACGATAGTGCTGTCCAGCCATGAAAAACCAAATGCGTTAGGCAAAGTATTTTACACTAACCACCTAATAAATACTCATATGGTTAGCAATGTAGAGGCTGATGTTGAGCATTCCATAAGCTTAATAGATTCACCTCCATTCCGCATCGATAACAACGAGATAACAATGAGTGATTTAAAATTTATAATAAAGTACCTGAAGAGCCCAAAATCACCAGGATTTGATGGGATAAAAAATTTACACCTAAAGAATCTTCCCACAAGTGATTTTGTATTCCTACTCAAATTATTCAACGGTTGCATTGAAGGATAGGATACTTTCCCCGCAGTTGGAAGATGGCTAAAGTAATACCCATACTAAAGCCAGGTAAGACTGCGACTTCGTCAAATATTTACAGACGAATTAGTTACGTAGCTCATTAAGCAAGTGCTTTGAAAAATTAATTAAATATGAAACTATCAACACACTTAGATCGCAACGATGTACTCCCCGCATAACCCAGCATGTCAAAACCAACTTCGCAGAAGGTCGATGCACAGGTATGGTCCTTCTCGACGTAGAAAAAGTTCTGGATACTGTTTGGCATAAAAGGTCTACTGCATAAGCTCTTCACCCTTGAATTCCCCATGTTCTTACTCAAGATAATTCAGTCCTTTATCTCAGACAGACCCTTTAAGATTTCCATGGGCAACTGGTATTCGAATGCATTCTTAGTTAAGGGCACCTCAGGGTGCAGTTCTTTCACCCATCCTGTATAATATTTGTGAATATTCTGTGAATGTGCTATCTTCGCAGATGACACATGCATTTACCCATCAGATGCAACTGGTTTTAACATTGAAACTAACTTGCAATCTGCTTTAAACACAATTCAAATTTATTTCAATAGTTGGAAGATTAAAATCAATGCTTCAAAGACTCAGTTTGTCTTTTTAACTAATTGTAAGAAAAGAAAATCCTGTTTTCTGCCAAGCAACATACTTCTTTTAAACGGCACACAAAAGGCGTGGAAATCGAACACCAAGTACCTTTGGGTGCACCTGGACAAAACATTAACCCTTGGCCTTCATATACAGGAAACTATTTGGAAAATTAATTCAAAAATAAAAATACTTTATCTTCTCATTAATCGAAAGTCTAAATTAAGCATTGACTATAAACTAATGACTTTTAAAGCTATATTTCGATCCATTCTCTTCTATGGGAAATCCTGTATGGGGTAATTGTGCAAAAAGTCATATTCAAAAATTGCAAGACAAACTTTTGAAAATGATTTGAATTTACCTTGGTTTTTTGAAACTGACGAGCAGCATTTTATCGCTAATATAGAAAAAGTTCCTTATAGACTGCATAAATTATCCGAACGCTATGTTTGGTCATGTAGTTCTTCTGACAATCACTTGAGTTCAGGATTAATTTAAATTAATAGAAATTACCATATATGTATTTATTTATTGTTATTAATTCCTATGTATTTGATTTCTAGTCCTATATGTTAATTTACCTTCCCTAACATTATTCTCACGTACACATTTATTTATCTGTTTATTTATTCATATTACTTATTTAGTTATAAATTAATTTATTTACATATTTATTTATTTATTCATTCATATATTTATTGATTTTTTATTTTATTTTATTTACTGATTATTTATTTATTATTTATACTAGGACCACCGGTTGAAAATGTCGTTTTTTTTTCGAAAATAAATGCTTAATTGAGGAAAAATAGATATAATTTCAATATTCAAAGTTTTGCCCATCGATAGCCACACATTTTTCCCATTTTTCTGGCAATTCATGGATACCCGTTCTGAAAAATTCGACCGGTTTGGCCGCAATCCACGAATCGATCCATTTTTTGACATCATCGAAATGACGGAAGTGCTGGTCAGTCAGGCCCAGTTGCATCGATCGGAAGAGATAGTAATCGGATGGCGCAATGTCTGTACTATACGGCGGGTGGGGTAGGACATCCCATTTGAGCGTTTCAAGGTAAGTTTTGACGACATTTGCAACATGTGGCCGAGCATTGTCATGTTGCAAAATAACTTTATCGTGTCTTGCGACCGGTTCCGGCCGTTTTTCCTTCAGTGCTCGGCTCAAACGAATCAATTGTCGTCGGTAGACCTCGCCTGTGATTTTTTCATTCGGTTTTAGCACCTCATAATACGCAACATCCTTCTGGTCCCACCCAAATGCACAGCATAACCTTCAGGCCATGAATATTCTGAACGGCCGTCGATGTTGAGGCATGTCCGGGGTATCCATACGTTGCCCGACGTTTTGGATTATCGCAATGTTCCCATTTTTCATCACCAGTGACGATTCGATGCAAGAAAGACTTCTTTTTGTGGCGTTCAAGCAACATTTCGGACATGCAAAATCGGCGTCCGACGTCTCGTGGCTTCAATTCATACGGCACCCAATGTCCTACCTTTAGGATCATTCCCATTGCTTTCAAACGATCGGAAATGGTTTGCTGAGCGACGCCAAGTGATGTAGCAAGTTCTTTTTGTGTTTGTGACGGATCTTGATCGAGCAATGCCTCCAATTCATGGTCTTCAAACTTTTTCACCTGGCCGGGGCGTTCTTTGTCTTCGGTGTCGAAATCACCATCTTTGAACCGCTTAAACCACCGCTGACACATTCTAACGTCTATAGTATAGCCCGGGTAAGCTTCGGTAAGCAATTGATGTGCTTCGGTAGCTTTTTTCTTTAAATGATAGACGCATATTAAAACTTCCCGCAAATGTTGTTTTGATGGCACGAATGTAGACATTTGACGGCTTTACAAAAACATGTGTGTTTTCACTAATGAGCAATAACCTAGACTGAAATAATTAGACAATGACATGAAGTTTCTGATGTGACAGCTGTCATGGTCAAAATTCACCTCGGAGTAATAGATATGAAGTTGTCTGCAATAACGACATTTTCAGCCGTTAGTCCTATTATATTATTTATTTATTTATATGTTTATAAATTAGTTTATTTATCTATTTATTTATTTATAACATATTATGTTAATCACTTATTTATTAAATTCTGTGTTGAATAATCTTGGAATCAAGTATTGTTTGCCACCACCGCCTCTCTCCTCTCGAGTCAACATTTGTATGAAGGTTTTTTAAGTACCTCTTCCTTTCAAAGTTAAATTAAGATCTGTGATATTTTATTGTGAAAAGTGTTTTATTAAAATTTCAGTGAAATAGTTAAATCTTTTGTAAAAATATATATTTACGCTACAATACCGCTTGTGACAACGTTTATGGAGGGTATCCCTTATCCCATTGGAAAGAACGCCTTTGGAGAATGATTAGGAACGATCGCAGCGACACATTCGCCATCAAAAAATGTTTTGAACATGTCAAGCGCTGTCGGACAAAGAGGTTATTTTGTAAACAAACAAATGCACTCAACATGGACATAGTACACACGCCATGGACACATAAAAAGCACAAACAAAGATAAAAAGTGAATGCGCATATTTCTTATCTTATTATGGATATGCATCCTTTTTTATTGATGATCCAGCTAACCCTTATCCTGCTGCACTTATCTTGTACACAAAGGTACCTATATCAATTCGATCTTTTGGATCGTGCTGAGTTTAGTGTGCGAAGTGATCATTTGGGTTGGACATATAAACAGCAGAAGTTGTATTTAAAATTTCTCCGCGAATTATTTAAGTGTATCATTCGCTTCTATAAAACTAACTTGTGATAATTTATTCGTCAGTTCAATATTCATTGTAATGGGAAGAAGTGTACATTATACTCTACAAAAAAGAAAAAATATACAAGTTGTAAAGGGTTGTTCAATAAGAGCGCTACAAAAGTTTTTTTTTAATGAAACAAAAACGGTTTTGGATATCAATGAAATTCTGTATTCTTGTGAAAGTACGTTCGATGACATTATGTATGGAACTCGACTTCTTTTGCATGGCCACCACGGGCCCGTTTGCAGAAGTTCAGACGCTGAACCCAATTTTCGACGGTTTTCAAGCAAAAATCGGCCGACACTGCTGCAATTTCAGCATAGACTAGACGTAGCCCCACAGGAAATAGTCTTACAGCGTCAAATCGCACGACCGAGGCGGCCAAGCGACTGGACCATTTCGTGAGATAACACGTTCTCCAAACTTGGTTTCCAATAAATTGATTGTGACATTCCCTGTGTGGCTTGTGGCGCCGTCCTGTTGGAACCACATGTCCTCCAAGTCCATATCATCCAATTGGGGCCAGGAATATTCGGTTATCATTGAACGGTAGTGATACCCATTCACAGTAACGTGCTGGTCTTGATCATCAAGGAAGAAGTATGGCCCAATGGCGCCGCCGGCCCATAAACCGCACAAAACCGTAATTTTTTCGGGTGCAACGATGACTCATGGAGTATCTGTGGATTGCTGCCTGACCAATACCGCTTATTTTGTTTATTCACGGAGCCATTCAGCCAGAAATGAGCCTTATCGCTAAAGATGATTTTTCGCTGAAAATCCGAATCATTTTCAAGTTGTTGCTCAGCCCAATTCACGAACATACGACGCTTCTGGTGGTCAAGCGGCTTCAGTTCTTGCGTCAATTTACTCTTGTTAGGATGTAGGCCAAGATCTTTTCGCAAAATTCGCCACAACGACGTCACAGAGATGCCCAACGCTTGAGAACAAAGTGTGAGAGACACGTTTGGGCTTTTTGCAACTGAAGCCTCAGCGGCAGCAATATACTCGACACTACGAGCACTTCATGGTCTCACTGGCAGGGGAACATTTTGTACTGTGCCTGTGGATTACAATTTTTCCACTAGACGCTCAATTGTTGATCTGCTTGGACGATTATGACGACCATAAATTGGGCGTAGCGCTTTTAATGTTGAGGCCACTGACTCCGAATTTCGGTAGTAAATTTTAAAAATTTCGACTCGTTGTTGGCTCGTAAAACTTTTTTATCATAAAATGGCAAACCTTACTGAAGAGAAATGTCAAAAGAGCGACAAGAAATATGGCGTCGTTTGCTGTCCCTGTTGCTCTACTTTTGTAGCGTCCCTGTTGAAAAACCCGTCATTTAAATCTTATCCAGATACGTCTTTGATGAGTAAAAATAAATTATCGGTTCTTTTTTGTGGCAAAACGTCAGTTTTTGATTGTTTCATCCCTATTCTTTAAGGTAAACTTTCTTGGCGGAAATGCATCACTACGGAAACGTTGGGAAAAATCATTACCAACCTAACTTGAGGTGCATTTCCACTTGAGAGTAAAATGACTGAGAGTAGCTCTCAGTTTACTCTCTAGAGTAGTTTCGTGAGCAGTGTGACCATATAATATTCCACTTCCATTTTTTTTTATTCCACTTTTATATTCCATCTGACATACCTGAAAAATATTAAACAAAAGACAAGATTTTGCAAAAAAAACATTAATCATTTAAAAACAAAAAAGACTATTTATTACGTCACATTCGTGTTCGCACAAAGCAAGTTCAGATAACTAAAATAAATTATATTTAATTTTTAGTACTTTGTTAGGTATCCATTCTGTTGGATCACGTTTCTTAGACGATTGGGCATAGAATCTACAAATTTTTTCATAACGTCAGGTCCAATTTGTTCCCATTCCCTTTTAAGAACCTCTCTCAATTGCTTCCTGCTCTTAATTTCACATTGCCGCATTTTTTCTTTAAATGGGCCCATAGATTTTCGATAGAGTTTATATCAGGCGATTGTGGAGGCGTTTCCAATACCCGAGGACAAGTGTTCAGAGCTTTATATTTGGGGTCGTTGTCCTGATAATAATAAAAAGTGTCTCAAATTCCCAACTTGGTGGCGCAAGGGGGCAAATTATCTTTCAGGGAATTAATATACTTAGCACTGTCCATTATCCCGTCTATAAACACCAGATTAACGGTTCCAATCCCAAACCATTATCGACCCACCTCCGTGTTTTACCGTAGGTGCCAAATTTTCCTTATTCAGGCTAGTTCTGGGGTTTCTCCATACTTTCTGGTGCCCGTCTGACCGGAATACATTAAATTTTGACTCATCAGGAAAAATCGCCGTATTCCAAAAGTCTTTATCTTTGCTATATTATTGTCTAGCAAATGCCAGGCGCTTCCATCGATTTGTTTCCTTAGTGCAGTTCTGCTCCTAAACCCATATTTTCTTAACACCCTTCCTAGTTATATGTTAGATGTTAGTCCTTAGTCCTAGTCCTAATTATGTTAGATGTTATCGAGGGAAAGACCTGAGAGGAAGCTCAAGAACTTTCTTATGTTCTCCTTCTTTAGTCTTAGGATTTCTTTGTAAGAGAACGGACTGATCATAAATTTTGATTGTCTAAACTGCGGTAAGTTTCTTCAGTGGGCGATACGGAGCTGGTTTTCCCACTTATTGATCGGACCTGTAGCTATAGTCCAGTTTACGCAACAGAAAGGTCCCGAACCATTGAACGCAGTTTTTGAACCAGTCCTGGCTAATTCGTCCGCAATTTCATTGCCTTCGTCATCCTAACCTTACTTTGTTACGTCGGGCAAGGGATTGTTAGGCGTCGTAGCATCTTTTAGAAGACTTTGATTCCATTAGATTGGATGGCAATGCCTTAAGCGCTGCTGAATATATCAGAATTCTGTTCCATTTTTGGCCTTTTGCAAAGTATACTAAGGCGCAGGATTCGATGGCTTGAAGTTCAGCCTGGAAAACATTTGGAAATTTAAGTGGTGGGTCGATTGACTAGTCCATTTATAGGAACAATAGAAACTTCAGAGGGCGGGTTTTGTTATCTATATTTTTGCGCAGCACATCTAATGAACTTGCACCAGTTAGTAATCCTAAAAGTCTTTTTTGACAAAAACTTAGTGAATGTACGTTTATTTCTAAGATATAAAGCTTAAATCTATATTAAAATAACTTAAAAATATAAATTTAAATCGGCAAGGCTTTTATAAACAAAAAGAGGCCAACTTTTCCCCGTAAGGAGACCTGGCTTCGAAGGATATCAATAACAGAGATCTCTACCAATTGTCTATGAGCCACCAAAATTGATGGTGCTGCTTTTGCGAATCTGCCTTATCGCGAGTCGATACCGCGCTACTGAAACGGAGAGACTCTTCGGAACTTTCTGCGATGTCTCGATCGTAGGTGAGTCGCCTGTCTACACGGGTGCGTGCGACATGGTAGATAAGCGGCACCGCCAGACTACTCTGAATCAAACCTTTAGGAACGCCTCTGGAGGGATAAAACCGTCAAGGCGCACACTCTCGTGGTACAATAACTTTGAGTAAAAGGCCCCAGAGATCAGGTTATTGATTGAGTTCATTTCTCTTGCAACGTTCCTTCGGATAAGTTTTGTTAGGAAATGATCCCCTCTAACCAGGTTTGCTCCATTGTAAAGTTCCTCATTGCGATAGAATTTTTTGTATTGGGACTCTGAAGTTCTATATAAACGAAGACAAACCCTGAGACATTGTCTTTCAAAAACCCCTTGAACCACACTGGACGGCTATAGGTAAGCATTGGTCTGACAAGAGTCATGTAACAGATTACTTTCACCCTGGCATCGAGTTGGCTGCTATAATACAGTCTCTTTGTTCTGGCAAAAGTCGCTTTGGCTCTGGCTAGAGCTACATCTATTTGTTTGTTAATATCTTTATTCCAATATCTATAATATTGGTCTAACCAGATCCCTAGGTACCAGACTAAACTTCTGTTCTCCAATGGTTGCCCGTGTTGTCCAACGAATAAGAAATTTCTCCAATTCTTTATAGTATCTCAAGAAGCCCTTCACTATGGAGAAGCCAAGAAGCCCTTCACAATGGAGTCCTGAAAACAATAGTCTCCGATATTTGGAGGTTGATCTTCAACTTCCAGTCATCACAATAACGCTTAATCTTATCAAAGTCACACTGCAAGTTCAATCAGATATCTTCAATCTTCGGTCCCGATCTGTACGCAATCAAGTCGTCTGCGTACGCTATGGCATGGGAAAGAGACACTAAAAGATCAGTCGTGAATATGCTGAAAAGTATCGTTGAATTAACCGCACCTTGTTGAAGACCTCTTAATAATTCCAAAATACTAAAAGAAGTAACATTGCCATTCTTCGCAACGAACTTTTTATTGGTCAGCATGTTATAAAGCATGTACAGTAGTGGTTTGCTCACTCCAAGCCTGTTTAACTTGTAAATGAGCGCTTCTAAACATACGGTATCGAAGGCCTTTTCCAAGTCAACCAGACAAGCAGCCGTGCACTGTTTTTTAGATTTATTCCATTATACATCTGATACCAGTTTAGACGAGGCATGTATGAAATCATGCCGCGCTCTGAAACCGATTTGATTATCAGAGAATATATTTTTGTCCTCCACCCACTTGGTCAGGGCTCTATTGACTACTTTTTCGAATACCTTACTGATTGTCGGAAGGAGACTTATTGACCGATGATTTGTCGGATTGGAGTTGTCTTTGTCGCATTTGGGAATGGGCTGTATTATTGCTGTTTTCCAGTGCACCGGATAATGTGCATTATTCAACGCATTGTTAAACAGTACAGTGGAAATGTTTATAGCTACGATTGCTGTAGACTTTTTCTTTTTCAGTGATTCGAAGATCGCTTGAACATGTACCTTGGAAATGAACGAAGGATTCTATCTCTCAACAGCGACGGCATTATATGCCAAATTATCGTCATTGAACTCGGTGAAACCTTGGTTCTCTGATCGCCATTGTTGGGTATCATTTCTTAGGTAAAAATTGTGGAACAGGATACGATTTTCAAAGTCATGGTTCGGGCCAATACAAGCATTTGCCTTATGAATTTCCTGAAAGGTCGCTCCTATAAGCTCAACCTTTTCTTCAATCACAAAAAAATTTTCATCATCATCGGCGTTTATTGGATCTACGCCTGCTGTCAATAGTATACGTCCGTTGTCTGTCGCCCGTGGGATCTTAAGATTCGGAAGTTCGTTATGATTATTTCTTCGGAATATTTTATTAATTTGAGGGAACATACTCGGGTTTTTGGAATTTCTGTAATTTTCCTTGATATATTTTTGAAAACTTCAGTGTCTGAATCTCACTGTCTTCGGTATTGGTAAGCCGTCTGTACAAAAGTTTTAGTCGTGAGAGTATTCTACTCTTTTGCTTGTGCAGTGTGTCGGTAGTTGGGTTCCGGTATATATAAGCGTTATCAGTATCACCGGCACCTAGTCCATTTGCCATTTATGAGTTGCCCAAAGCATCATGTCGCCTTGATACTACCAGGGGTCGAGCAGAACATGGTGCTGCCGTAGGCCAGGTGCTCATAGCACCAGTGAACATTTTAGTACTGAGCTAAGAGCTTGTAGGAAAATGTAGCTAACGTATGTAGGAAGGGGAGATTTTCCCTACATTGCATTCTTGGGATCAGACAGGAAAACCATGATTAGAAAAACGTAATTGGCAGACGAATAGTAAACATGGAATTTTTATTCGAGCTAGATGGGGTAATAAACATTTACCATCGTCAATATATAAAACAATAGAATTATCTATCGCCACTGCAAAATGTATTTCTAGTTGCAAACACCCGCCTGGAGCGTACTTGTAATCGTATCAGTTGTAAAAAAAAATCACCTTAGGGGTTTTTGTATCCTACTCTGCTCGCATCATTAAATTGTAATTGGTCTTACAACCATAAATGCTCTTTGAATCGAGGAAGTTAAGAATGGCTTCATGCCCTTAGCGAACATTTCTACATTAGCGGTGGCATTCGGAATCAAAATTATCAAACTATTTAAGCCTTCGTTACTCTAAATACGCAAGATTCCAAGAATAAATCCTCAGGCAAGATGTAAGATGTAAGTAATAATAATTGTAGTATCCACAAAACACATCCACATCATGGCTAATAAATTGACCTTCACGTTTAGATGGGTCTTTTCCTTGCCCGCCAGCTGGTTTTTCCAATTCGTCTGTCTGTACTTCTTTATTATCTCAATTTGCTCTCACAATTTATGTAAGGATTTTTACAGCTTAAGCTATAAAATCGCATTCCCTGCATCCAACGAATGCGCGGATACAATTTCTTTATAGCTGACGACTGAAGGAATTCAGTCATTTCAAAACTAACGAGAAAGACATCTCTCGATTGTGTTGGAGAACAACATTTAACCCCCTTGTGGTTTTTATTTCAATGTGAGTATGTGTGTTCCGACTTTTAGTGCGCATCCGTAACCACAAAGTGGGGAACCTCAAAGTAGATGTAGATACTTCTTCTTTTTTATATATTAATAAATCTGGTATACATTTGCATTCTTAATGAATTAACGCATAGAATGGGAAACATCCTTAGCCATCATGGTATGGTTTTTTTTTTAACGACGATTGAGCTGGACATTGCTGATGTTTGCAGAAGTCTCCCCTGTTTTTTTTTTTTTCTTAGTACTGAATGCTCCGGCTTGCCGGCACCTGTTAATGAGTTGTGGAGATGGTCAGGATGGTGGCATGGAATTTATAAACAAAAACTAGAAGAAAAAAAAAAAGCCAACAAAGTTGTAGAAAATGAAAATTTCCTTGGACCGTATTAATGCACGTTTAATATTCTTGCTATTTTTAGAAATGCCTTGGGAACGCTGGACTAAAAATAGAATTCCTCTTCGATGTATTCAGGTAACTCTTTCGGTTTGGTAGTCTGCATAGGTTTCGTACTGTGCTGGTTAATAATATTGCGGTAAGTTTCCTACGCAGGTCTGGTTATTGCAAGGTGTTTTTTTTTTTTTTTTTTCTTGTGATGGAAATGCCAAGATTCAATGTGGTTTTATGAGTCTTTAGGTAAGGGACCCTTACTGCTAATCATGCGGTTTTGAAAAAAGCTATAAAATATGCCTGCTTAGTGTGCAGTTTGGTTGAAATAATTTATAACTATTTCTATTTTAGATATATGCACGGTGGCGTTCCATAAATTCGTCGTTTAAAGGGTTTTTTTCGAAAGAAAAAAATAGCAGCAGACATTTTTTAGAATAGACGCTTTAAATTTTTCTCTCACTTTGACTTTATCGTTTTAAAGCTTTGAATTGATTGCTCATAAATTCGATGAATCTCATGCGGTTGGCAAGACGGCATACCTGCAAGCCATGGACACATAAATAACACCAACCTACCTACTAAAATGAAAGAGTCATTTTATCAAATAGTACTCCAAAAATTATCATAAACTTAATTTTATTTGAAAATGTTGTTAATAATGAATGTTATTAACAAGAAAATTTTGTGTTGCTATACATTAAAAAAAAAAAGCTGAACAGAAAGAAAACAATGAACACGAAATTCGACTGGACACAAAAATACCACAAAATTGGATATCTGAAAGAAAAATAAGTTAAATTCAAAATATTATTTCAAATGTTTCTTTTTCACCTTTTAGCTTTTTAGTTCTTTGTACTAAAGCCAGAATTTTCTATAACTGCAAAACATCTACGACCCATACTTTCAACAAGTCACCTTTCCCTTGAGAAAGAATACTAAGCTTCTGTAATACCATCCCAAAGTTCGTCCTTGTTTTTAAAATTTTGCTGACCAATTTTTACCTTAACATCATTCCACTCCACTCTGCGGTGGCCAATCCAGAATATGGATGTTTTTTTGCGAAAACCAATCTTTCACTGTTTTGGCGGTGTGCTTAGGGTCATTGTCCTGCATGAATATCCAATTAACTGGCATAAACTCGAAAGTATAGGGCTCCATCGTATTTTTTAATATATCCAAATATTGAAAATTTTCCATTTTTCCTTCTTTTTTAACAATAGGCCCTACTCCATGCGAGTAAAAAGCACCCCAATCCATAACACTGCCGCCACCATGTTTAATCGTCTTCTGAATATATCTGGGACTCAGAGCTTGGCCTTTGGGACGGTGTACAATTCTTCTGCCATCTGGTCTTATTCTATTCACTTTGGTTTCATCACGCCACATTACCCGTTTCCAGAACTGTAGGTCCTTATTCTAGTGGTCTCTTGCGAAACTCAGGCGGTTTTTGAATATTTATTTTTTACAGGAGTGGCTTTTTCCTACTTACACGTTTAAAAAGCTGGGCCTCATATATTCTCCTTTGGACTAATCGGCTCGATACGTCAACACTAAATTCTTTTTTTATTTCATTTCCAATTTGCCGAGATGACTTGAAAGGATCCTTCTTGCATTTTCGGACAATGGCTCTATCAACTGAAGAGGTCGTTTTTCTCATTTTCGGCTTCCCTTTTTTTCATTTAAATGAACCACGTCTTTCTCTACCAATTTAATGGCATTATAGACCATTTTCCTTGAACCTATTATTTCAGCGATTTCAGCTGGATTTTTTACCGTCTTTGTAAAGGGTTTTTCAACAGGGATTCTACAAAAGTAGAGCAACAGGGACACCAAACGACGCCATATTTCTTGCCGCTCTTTTGACATTTCTCTTCAGTAAGGTTTACCATTTTATGATGGAAAGATATACGAGCCAACAACGAGTCGAAATTATTCAAATTTACCGAAATTCTGAGTCAGTGGCCTCAACGGTAAGAGTGCTACGTCCAATTTATGGTCGTCATAATCGTCCTAGCAGATCAATAATTGAGCGTCTAGTAGAAAAATACATTTGAATCCACAGGCACAGTACAGAATGTTCCCATGCCATTGAGACAAAGAAGTGCCCGTAGTGTCGAGAATATTGCTGCCGCTGAGGCTTCAGTTGCAGAAAATTGAGCATCTCTGTGACGTCGTTGTGACGAATTTTGTGAAAAGATCTTGGCCTACATCCTAACAAGATTAAATTGACACAAGAACTGAAGCCGCTTGACCACCAGAAGCGTCGTATGTTCGTGAATTGGGCTGAGCAACAACTTGAAAATAATTCGGTTTTTCATCGAAAAATCATCTTCAGCGATGAGGCTCATTTCTGGCTGAATGGCTCCGTCAATAAACAAAATATGCGGTATTGGTCAGGCAGCAATCCACACGTACTCCATGAGTCATCATTGAATCCCGAAAAAATATCGGCCGATTTATGCTTGTAGACCGTCGAAAATTGGGTTCAGCGTCTGGACTTCTGCAAGCGTGCCCGTGGTGGCCATGCAAAAGAAATTGGGTTCCATACATAATGACATCGAACGTACTTTCACAAGAATACAGAATTTCATTGATATCCAAAACCGTTTTTGTTTTATTTAAAAAAAAACTTTTGTAGCGCTCTTATTGAAAAACCCGTTATCTTTATATAAATTAGTCCAAACGACTTTTTGTTGACTTAATTCTGATGTGATTATTTGGGTTCGACTCATTCTCAACCGATATTTTTATTTCTTTTGATTCCGACGCCAAAACCGATACTAGTCCTTATCTGAGACAGAATATCTCCTATGGTAAGTGCGTCTGCTCTTGAGCATAGGGACCCAGTTCAAATCCGGGTAAGAACATCTCGTGAGTGACTCACAATCCGTCCGATGTGAGCAACTATCAAGAAGAGTTTTTGAGGCCTTTACGGGTCGGCAATAAACTGTAGGTCCAACGCGGCCATTTGCGAAAAATGTAAGACGCACACAGAAATGGTGAAGCTAGGTCCACGCCCTCAAAAGAGCGGTTGCGCGACTCATCTACATTGTTATAGAAGTGTTTTCAATGCAATTATTTGCAATAGTTCATCTTGGCCCCTAGCTTACACATTATTTCATAAAACTCAAACTAGATGCTTTGTAAACTAGAATGCACTCGAATTCACGCTTTTTGTTTACAAAATATATTATATCAGGAAAAAACAAGCAAAACCTGCAGGCAAACAACCGATTAAAAACCTGTCTGTTTCGAGTCAAGCCACATACATCGAAATCCGTGTCACTTTAGCCTCAATAAAATAAGTCCTTTCTCCCTACTTATGCAAGTGCAATGACACTACCGGGCAGAAATTCCAAATGCTCCTCATCCATGCAAATATTCGCGAGGCGCATCCACTTTCAGAGGGGCATGCATATTTACAAACAAGTATGTACCAAGTCGTTCGGAACTAATTACCAACGCAAAAAGCCCCAAATTACCTGCGAGCTTACCCCTCGTACAGGAATTCATAAAAGAACAAAAATTAGTCATCCTCACAAGCAGAGCCAAGACCAAGAGTCAATGACATAAGGCCGTCTCAAAACCAGAAGAAGAGTACGGCATAAATAACTCTTTGTCCGCTTCCATTTAATACGGAAATCAGGATTCTCAAACAAAAACCGAACACGCGAATGTGTTGGGGCTTGCCCGGGCAAGCGGAGTGGTTGGTGGGGGGGAAAGACATCCAGATGATAAATTCTAAGAACGCTTAATAAGATCACTTCACGCTGCCGCCGCCGCCCGGCGCAAGAAAACATCAGCCGTAAGTAACCTGTGCACAAGCAGCCACTAAACGTGGCCAAATGTGCACCGCCACCATCTCACATCTCACACATCTCGCGCGCTAAGACGCAAGGTACATTGGATACTTCGTTCGTCTTGAGCTGCAGAGGTGCTAATTGCAGGTTTCTGCCTCCACCGGTGCGGTGATGATGGCAAATGCAAAGTGTCTGCGAAAATTGTTAAAATCAATAAGGCTTACAACCTCAAGCCATGCAGCGTGCATAGTGTAAATTCCAGTTGCCAACTGACAGTCGCCTAGGTATCAAGGGGCTCCAAGGAGGCATAGGGCTGTTAGCTGTGTTGGTATGCTAATTAAGATTTTGGCGAACGAAATAAATTTCCTGGCAGTAGGAAACACTTTGTTCTCTTTATTCCTTGTTTGCAGTACAGGGGAGTCTTCTTTTTTGGGCCGTCATCGTAGACGACTCACCTATTCCATGTGCAAGTCGGCTGTGTGCATTCGGCGTTTTAAGGCGTTCACAGATGCGCTTCGCCACTGTTAGTGTATCCGTACGAACTGCCGAAATTCCTGTCCTTCCCGGTTTACGTAACCGCGACCCTGTGCGGTCGTCACTGGGTGTGTGGAATTAATAATATTCCTACAACAATCATTTGGAATCATGAGGGGCACTTAGGGAGATTTATATACAATTTTTTGGCGTCACGTACTCTCGTTGGCCCAACACATTTTTTTCTTGTTACTTATTTTCGATTGTTTTTTTTTTCTCAGTTTTGGCAAAGTGAATGGCCATGGCTTTGGCAGTGGCTTGTGAAGAATTCCATTTGGGATTTGTGGGTCAACTTTGGCTCGTGTTTGCTTGTTTTGGGAATTTTACTTTACCCGCAGGTTTAGCCTGAGCTCCATAAGTATCTGGTTATTTATTGAAGTGCTCCAGTTGTGGGCATGTCTGATATCTTTGCAAAATGTTTGCATGAATGCGAAATTTCAGATTCAGTTGACGTCTTCTGAGTAATTGGACCGATTTGCTCGCACTTTTAAAAACAATGGGAAGAGTTGCAAAATTTATTTTTCGTCGTCCTTAAAATTCGCACAACACAAAAGCAGATGAAGGATGCTTTTTAATTTCACTCAATAAACACTCTACAATTTTTCCTGAACATATTAACGAGTACATAGATTTACTTTGATAGTTCTTGGCTGAACAATATTTCTGTATTTTTGTCAAGAAAAGGTTTTCAGAGCTAAATTTGTCTTCAGTTAGCGATTCATGTGACTGTCAATATCATAAGACTTGTAATTTGCAAATTCCGGAAAAAAGTGCATTTTGAAACCATGAACTATAGTCCAGCAGAATTAAGCAAAAAAGCCTCGCATTTCATATTTCTGTATTTTTGTCAATATAAGGTTCTAAGAGCTAAATTTTCAAATATGTGTTCGATTCGCGATGCTTTTTACTATCAATGTCATAAGAATCGTGATTTTCGAATTTCGGAAAAAAGTGAATTTTGAAACCATGGGCTATAGTCCAGCAGAATTAAGCAAAAAAGCCTCGCATTTCATATTTCTGTATTTTTGTCAATAAAAGGTTCTCAGAGCTAATTTTTCAAATTTGTGTTCAGTTCGTGATCCTTGTCCTTATCAGGGTCATAGAAATCATAATTTGCGAATTTCGGAAAAAGTTAATTTTGAAACCATGGGCTAAAGTCCAGCAGAATTAAGCAAAAAAGCTTCGCATTTCATATATCTGTATTTTTGTCAATATAAGGTTCTCAAAACTAAATTTTCAAATATGTGCTCGATTCGCGATGCTTTAAACGGTCAATATCATAGAAATCGTAATTTGCGAATTCCGGAAAAAAGTGCATTTTGAAACCACGGGCTATAGTCCAGCAGAATTAAGCAAAAAAGCTTCGCATTTCATATTTCTGTATTTTTGTCAATATAAGGTTCTAAGAGCTAAATTTTCAAATATGTGTTCGATTCGCGATGCTTTTGACTATCAATGTCATAAGAATCGTGATTTTCGAATTTCGGAAAAAAGTGAATTTTGAAACCATGGGCTATAGTCCAGCAGAATTAAGCAAAAAAGCCTCGCATTTCATATTTCTGTATTTTTGTCAATATAAGGTTCTCAGAGCTAATTTTTCAAATTTGTGTTCAGTTCGTGATCCTTGTCCTTATCAGGGTCATAGAAATCATAATTTGCGAATTTCGGAAAAAGTTAATTTTGAAACCATGGGCTAAAGTCCAGCAGAATTAAGCAAAAAAGCTTCGCATTTCATATTTCTGTATTTTTGTCAATATAAGGTTCTAAGAGCTAAATTTTCAAATATGTGTTCGATTCGCGATGCTTTTTACTATCAATGTCATAAGAATCGTGATTTTCGAATTTCGGAAAAAAGTGAATTTTGAAACCATGGGCTATAGTCCAGCAGAATTAAGCAAAAAAGCCTCGCATTTCATATTTCTGTATTTTTGTCAATAAAAGGTTCTCAGAGCTAATTTTTCAAATTTGTGTTCAGTTCGTGATCCTTGTCCTTATCAGGGTCATAGAAATCATAATTTGCGAATTTCGGAAAAAGTTAATTTTGAAACCATGGGCTAAAGTCCAGCAGAATTAAGCAAAAAAGCTTCGCATTTCATATATCTGTATTTTTGTCAATATAAGGTTCTCAAAACTAAATTTTCAAATATGTGCTCGATTCGCGATGCTTTAAACGGTCAATATCATAGAAATCGTAATTTGCGAATTCCGGAAAAAAGTGCATTTTGAAACCACGGGCTATAGTCCAGCAGAATTAAGCAAAAAAGCTTCGCATTTCATATTTCTGTATTTTTGTCAATATAAGGTTCTAAGAGCTAAATTTTCAAATATGTGTTCGATTCGCGATGCTTTTGACTATCAATGTCATAAGAATCGTGATTTTCGAATTTCGGAAAAAAGTGAATTTTGAAACCATGGGCTATAGTCCAGCAGAATTAAGCAAAAAAGCCTCGCATTTCATATTTCTGTATTTTTGTCAATAAAAGGTTCTCAGAGCTAATTTTTCAAATTTGTGTTCAGTTCGTGATCCTTGTCCTTATCAGGGTCATAGAAATCATAATTTGCGAATTTCGGAAAAAGTTAATTTTGAAACCATGGGCTAAAGTCCAGCAGAATTAAGCAAAAAAGCCTCGCATTTCATATATCTGTATTTTTGTCAATATAAGGTTCTCAAAACTAAATTTTCAAATATGTGCTCGATTCGCGATGCTTTAAACGGTCAATATCATAGAAATCGTAATTTGCGAATTCTGGAAAAAAGTGAATTTTGAAACCATGGGCTATAGTCAAGCAGAATTAAGCAAAAAAGCCTCGCATTTCATATTTCTGTATTTTTGTTAATAAAATGTTCTCAGAACTAAATTTTCAAATATGTGTTCAGTTAGGGATTCATATGACTGTCAATATCATTGAAATCATAATTTGCGAATTCCGGAAAAAAGTGAATTTTCAAACCATGGGCAGCAGAATTAAGCAAAAAAGCTTCGCATTTCATATTTCTGTATTTTTGTCAATAAAAGGTTCTCAGAGCTAAATTTTTAAATATGTGTTCGATTCGCGATGCTTTAAACGGTCAATGTCATAGAAATCGTAATTTGCGAATTCCGGAAAAAAGTGCATCTTGAATCCATGGGCTATAGTCCAGCAGAATTAAGCAAAAAAGCTTCGCATTTCATATTTCAGTATTTTTGTCAATAAAAGGTTCTCAGAGCTAAATTTTCAAATATGTGTTCGATTCGCGATGCTTTAAACGGTCAATATCATAGAAATCGTAATTTGCGAATTCCGGAAAAAAGTGCATTTTGAAACCACGGGCTATAGTCCAGCAGAGTTAAGCAAAAGAGCCTCGCATTTCATATTCCTGTATTTTTGTCAATATAAGGTTCTAAGAGCTAAATTTTCAAATATGTGTTCGATTCGCGATGCTTTTGACTGTCAATATCCTAGAAATCGTAATTTTCGAATTTCGGAAAAAAGTGCATTTTGAAACCATGGGCTATAGTCCAGCAGAATTAAGCAAAAAAGCTTCGCATTTCATATTTCTGTATTTTTGTCAATAAAGGGTTCTCAGAGCTAATTTTTCAAATTTGTGTTCAGTTCGTGATCCTTCTCATTATCAGGGTCATAGAAATCATAATTTGCGAATTCCGGAAAAAGGGGACTTTGAAACCATGGGCTATAGTCCAGCAGAATTAAGCAAAAAAGCTTCGCATTTCATATTTCTGTATTTTTGTCAATAAAAGGTTCTCAGAGCTAAATTTTTAAATATGTGTTCGATTCGTGATGCTTTAAACGGTCAATATCATAGAAATCGTAATTTGCGAATTCCGGAAAAAAGTGCATCTTGAATCCATGGGCTATAGTCCAGCAGAATTAAGCAAAAAAGCTTCGCATTTCATATTTCTGTATTTTTGTCAATAAAAGGTTCTCAGAGCTAATTTTTCAAATTTGTGTTCAGTTCGTGATCCTTGTCATTATCAGGGTCATAGAAATCATAATTTGCGAATTCCGGAAAAAAGTGAATTTTGAAACCATGGGCTATAGTCCAGCAGAATTGAGCAAAAAAGCCTCGCATTTCATATTTCTGTATTTTTGTCAATAAAATGTTCTCAGAGCTAAATTTTCAAACATGAGTTCGATTCGCGATGCTTTTGATTGTCAATATCATAAGAATCGTAATTTGCGAATTCCGGAAAAAAGTGCATTTTGAAACCATGGGCTATAGTCCAGCAGAATTAAGCAAAAAAGCTTCGCATTTCATATTTCTGTATTTTTGTCAATAAAGGGTTCTCAGAGCTAATTTTTCAAATTTGTGTTCAGTTCGTGATCCTTCTCATTATCAGGGTCATAGAAATCATAATTTGCGAATTCCGGAAAAAGGGGACTTTGAAACCATGGGCTATAGTCCAGCAGAATTAAGCTAAAAAGCCTCGCATTTCATATTTCTGTATTTTTGTTAATAAAATGTTCTCAGAGCTAAATTTTCAAATATGTGTTCAGTTAGGGATTCATGTGACTGTCAATATCATAAAAATCATAATTTGCGAATTCCGGAAAAAAGTGCATTTTGAAACCACGGGCTATAGTCCAGCAGAGTTAAGCAAAAGAGCCTCGCATTTCATATTCCTGTATTTTTGTCAATATAAGGTTCTAAGAGCTAAATTTTCAAATATGTGTTCGATTCGCGATGCTTTTGACTGTCAATATCCTAGAAATCGTAATTTTCGAATTTCGGAAAAAAGTGCATTTTGAAACCATGGGCTATAGTCCAGCAGAATTAAGCAAAAAAGCTTCGCATTTCATATTTCTGTATTTTTGTCAATAAAGGGTTCTCAGAGCTAATTTTTCAAATTTGTGTTCAGTTCGTGATCCTTCTCATTATCAGGGTCATAGAAATCATAATTTGCGAATTCCGGAAAAAGGGGACTTTGAAACCATGGGCTATAGTCCAGCAGAATTAAGCAAAAAAGCTTCGCATTTCATATTTCTGTATTTTTGTCAATAAAAGGTTCTCAGAGCTAAATTTTTAAATATGTGTTCGATTCGCGATGCTTTAAACGGTCAATATCATAGAAATCGTAATTTGCGAATTCCGGAAAAAAGTGCATCTTGAATCCATGGGCTATAGTCCAGCAGAATTAAGCAAAAAAGCTTCGCATTTCATATTTCTGTATTTTTGTCAATAAAAGGTTCTCAGAGCTAATTTTTCAAATTTGTGTTCAGTTCGTGATCCTTGTCATTATCAGGGTCATAGAAATCATAATTTGCGAATTCCGGAAAAAAGTGAATTTTGAAACCATGGGCTATAGTCCAGCAGAATTGAGCAAAAAAGCCTCGCATTTCATATTTCTGTATTTTTGTCAATAAAATGTTCTCAGAGCTAAATTTTCAAACATGAGTTCGATTCGCGATGCTTTTGATTGTCAATATCATAAGAATCGTAATTTGCGAATTCCGGAAAAAAGTGCATTTTGAAACCATGGGCTATAGTCCAGCAGAATTAAGCAAAAAAGCTTCGCATTTCATATTTCTGTATTTTTGTCAATAAAGGGTTCTCAGAGCTAATTTTTCAAATTTGTGTTCAGTTCGTGATCCTTCTCATTATCAGGGTCATAGAAATCATAATTTGCGAATTCCGGAAAAAGGGGACTTTGAAACCATGGGCTATAGTCCAGCAGAATTAAGCTAAAAAGCCTCGCATTTCATATTTCTGTATTTTTGTTAATAAAATGTTCTCAGAGCTAAATTTTCAAATATGTGTTCAGTTAGGGATTCATGTGACTGTCAATATCATAAAAATCATAATTTGCGAATTCCGGAAAAAAGTGAATTTTGAAACCATGTGCTATAGTCCAGCAGAATTAAGCAAAAAAGCCTCGCATTTCATATTTCTGTATTTTTGTCAATATAAGGTTCTCAAAACTAAATTTTCAAATATGTGTTCGATTCGCGATGCTTTAAACGGTCAATATCATAGAAATCGTAATTTGCGAATTCCGGAAAAAGGGGACTTTGAAACCATGGGCTATAGTCCAGCAGAATTAAGCAAAAAAGCCTCGCATTTCATATTTCTGTATTTTTGTTAATAAAATGTTCTCAGAGCTAAATTTTCAAACATGTGTTCAGTTAGGGATTCATGTGACTGTCAATATCATAAAAATCATAATTTGCGAATTCCGGAAAAAAGTGAATTTTGAAACCATGTGCTATAGTCCAGCAAAATTAAGCAAAAAAGCCTCGCATTTCATATTTCTGTATTTTTGTTAATAAAATGTTCTCAGAACTAAATTTTCAAATATGTGTTCAGTTAGGGATTCATGTGACTGTCAATATCATAGAAATCATAATTTGCGAATTCCGGAAAAAAGTGAATTTTCAAACCATGGGCTATAGTCAAGCAGAATTAAGCAAAAAAGCCTCGCATTTCATATTTCTGTATTTTTGTCAATATAAGGTTCTCAAAACTAAATTTTCAAATATGTGCTCGATTCGCGATGCTTTAAACGGTCAATATCATAGAAATCGTAATTTGCGAATTCCGGAAAAAGTGCATTTTGAAACCACGGGCTATAGTCCAGCAGAATTAAGCAAAAAAGCTTCGCATTTCATATTTCTGTATTTTTGTTAATAAAATGTTCTCAGAACTAAATTTTCAAATATGTGTTCAGTTAGGGATTCATGTGACTGTCAATATCATAGAAATCATAATTTGCGAATTCCGGAAAAAAGTGAATTTTCAAACCATGGGCTATAGTCCAGCAGAATTAAGCAAAAAAGCCTCGCATTTCATATTTCTGTATTTTTGTCAATATAAGGCTCTCAAAACTAAATTTTCAAATATGTGCTCGATTCGCGATGCTTTAAACGGTCAATATCATAGAAATCATAATTTGCGAATTCCGGAAAAAAGTGAATTTTGAAACCATGGGCTATAGTCCAGCAGAATTGAGCAAAAAAGCCTCGCATTTCATATTTCTGTATTTTTGTCAATAAAATGTTCTCAGAGCTAAATTTTCAAACATGAGTTCGATTCGCGATGCTTTTGATTGTCAATATCATAAGAATCGTAATTTGCGAATTCCGGAAAAAAGTGCATTTTGAAACCATGGGCTATAGTCCAGCAGAATTAAGCAAAAAAGCTTCGCATTTCATATTTCTGTATTTTTGTCAATAAAGGGTTCTCAGAGCTAATTTTTCAAATTTGTGTTCAGTTCGTGATCCTTCTCATTATCAGGGTCATAGAAATCATAATTTGCGAATTCCGGAAAAAGGGGACTTTGAAACCATGGGCTATAGTCCAGCAGAATTAAGCTAAAAAGCCTCGCATTTCATATTTCTGTATTTTTGTTAATAAAATGTTCTCAGAGCTAAATTTTCAAATATGTGTTCAGTTAGGGATTCATGTGACTGTCAATATCATAAAAATCATAATTTGCGAATTCCGGAAAAAAGTGAATTTTGAAACCATGTGCTATAGTCCAGCAGAATTAAGCAAAAAAGCCTCGCATTTCATATTTCTGTATTTTTGTCAATATAAGGTTCTCAAAACTAAATTTTCAAATATGTGTTCGATTCGCGATGCTTTAAACGGTCAATATCATAGAAATCGTAATTTGCGAATTCCGGAAAAAGGGGACTTTGAAACCATGGGCTATAGTCCAGCAGAATTAAGCAAAAAAGCCTCGCATTTCATATTTCTGTATTTTTGTTAATAAAATGTTCTCAGAGCTAAATTTTCAAACATGTGTTCAGTTAGGGATTCATGTGACTGTCAATATCATAAAAATCATAATTTGCGAATTCCGGAAAAAAGTGAATTTTGAAACCATGTGCTATAGTCCAGCAAAATTAAGCAAAAAAGCCTCGCATTTCATATTTCTGTATTTTTGTTAATAAAATGTTCTCAGAACTAAATTTTCAAATATGTGTTCAGTTAGGGATTCATGTGACTGTCAATATCATAGAAATCATAATTTGCGAATTCCGGAAAAAAGTGAATTTTCAAACCATGGGCTATAGTCAAGCAGAATTAAGCAAAAAAGCCTCGCATTTCATATTTCTGTATTTTTGTCAATATAAGGTTCTCAAAACTAAATTTTCAAATATGTGCTCGATTCGCGATGCTTTAAACGGTCAATATCATAGAAATCGTAATTTGCGAATTCCGGAAAAAGTGCATTTTGAAACCACGGGCTATAGTCCAGCAGAATTAAGCAAAAAAGCTTCGCATTTCATATTTCTGTATTTTTGTTAATAAAATGTTCTTAGAACTAAATTTTCAAATATGTGTTCAGTTAGGGATTCATGTGACTGTCAATATCATAGAAATCATAATTTGCGAATTCCGGAAAAAAGTGAATTTTCAAACCATGGGCTATAGTCCAGCAGAATTAAGCAAAAAAGCCTCGCATTTCATATTTCTGTATTTTTGTTAATAAAATGTTCTCAGAACTAAATTTTCAAATATGTGTTCAGTTAGGGATTCATGTGACTGTCAATATCATAGAAATCATAATTTGCGAATTCCGGAAAAAAGTGAATTTTGAAACCATGGGCTATAGTCAAGCAGAATTAAGCAAAAAAGCCTCGCATTTCATATTTCTGTATTTTTGTTAATAAAATGTTCTCAGAACTAAATTTTCAAATATGTGTTCAGTTAGGGATTCATGTGACTGTCAATATCATAGAAATCATAATTTGCGAATTCCGGAAAAAAGTGAATTTTCAAACCATGGGCTATAGTCAAGCAGAATTAAGCAAAAAAGCCTCGCATTTCATATTTCTGTATTTTTGTTAATAAAATGTTCTCAGAACTAAATTTTCAAATATGTGTTCAGTTAGGGATTCATGTGACTGTCAATATCATAGAAATCATAATTTGCCAATTCCGGAAAAAGGGGACTTTGAAACCATGGGCTATAGTCCAGCAGAATTAAGCAAAAAAGCTTCGCATTTCATATTTCTGTATTTTTGTTAATAAAATGTTCTCAGAACTAAATTTTCAAATATGTGTTCAGTTAGGGATTCATGTGACTGTCAATATCATAGAAATCATAATTTGCGAATTCCGGAAAAAAGTGAATTTTCAAACCATGGGCTATAGTCAAGCAGAATTAAGCAAAAAAGCCTCGCATTTCATATTTCTGTATTTTTGTTAATAAAATGTTCTCAGAACTAAATTTTCAAATATGTGTTCAGTTAGGGATTCATGTGACTGTCAATATCATAGAAATCATAATTTGCGAATTCCGGAAAAAAGTGAATTTTCAAACCATGGGCTATAGTCAAGCAGAATTAAGCAAAAAAGCCTCGCATTTCATATTTCTGTATTTTTGTTAATAAAATGTTCTCAGAACTAAATTTTCAAATATGTGTTCAGTTAGGGATTCATGTGATTGTCAATATCATAGAAATCATAATTTGCGAATTCCGGAAAAAAGTGAATTTTCAAACCATGGGCTATAGTCAAGCAGAATTAAGCAAAAAAGCCTCGCATTTCATATTTCTGTATTTTTGTTAATAAAATGTTCTCAGAACTAAATTTTCAAATATGTGTTCAGTTAGGGATTCATGTGACTGTCAATATCATAGAAATCATAATTTGCCAATTCCGGAAAAAGGGGACTTTGAAACCATGGGCTATAGTCCAGCAGAATTAAGCAAAAAAGCTTCGCATTTCATATTTCTGTATTTTTGTTAATAAAATGTTCTCAGAACTAAATTTTCAAATATGTGTTCAGTTAGGGATTCATGTGACTGTCAATATCATAGAAATCATAATTTGCGAATTCCGAAAAAAAGTGAATTTTCAAACCATGGGCTATAGTCCAGCAGAATTAAGCAAAAAAGCCTCGCATTTCATATTTCTGTATTTTTGTCAATATAAGGTTCTCAAAACTAAATTTTCAAATATGTGCTCGATTCGCGATGCTTTAAACGGTCAATATCATAGAAATCGTAATTTGCGAATTCCGGAAAAAAGTGAATTTTGAAACCATGGGCTATAGTCAAGCAGAATTAAGCAAAAAAGCCTCGCATTTCATATTTCTGTATTTTTGTTAATAAAATGTTCTCAGAACTAAATTTTCAAATATGTGTTCAGTTAGGGATTCATGTGACTGTCAATATCATAGAAATCATAATTTGCGAATTCCGGAAAAAAGTGAATTTTCAAACCATGGGCTATAGTCCAGCAGAATTAAGCAAAAAAGCCTCGCATTTCATATTTCTGTATTTTTGTCACTATAAGGTTCTCAGAGCTAAATGTTCAAATATGTGTTCGATTCGCGATGCTTTAAACGGTCAATATCATAGAAATCATAATTTGCGAATTCCGGAAAAAAGTGAATTTTCAAACCATGGGCTATAGTCCAGCAGAATTAAGCAAAAAAGCCTCGCATTTCATATTTCTGTATTTTTGTCAATATAAGGTTCTCAAAACTAAATTTTCAAATATGTGCTCGATTCGCGATGCTTTAAACGGTCAATATCATAGAAATCGTAATTTGCGAATTCCGGAAAAAAGTGAATTTTCAAACCATGGGCTATAGTCCAGCAGAATTAAGCAAAAAAGCCTCGCATTTCATATTTCTGTATTTTTGTCAATATAAGGTTCTCAAAACTAAATTTTCAAATATGTGCTCGATTCGCGATGCTTTAAACGGTCAATATCATAGAAATCGTAATTTGCGAATTCCGGAAAAAAGTGAATTTTGAAACCATGGGCTATAGTCAAGCAGAATTAAGCAAAAAAGCCTCGCATTTCATATTTCTGTATTTTTGTTAATATAAGGTTCTCAAAACTAAATTTTCAAATATGTGCTCGATTCGCGATGCTTTAAACGGTCAATATCATAGAAATCGTAATTTGCGAATTCCGGAAAAAAGTGAATTTTCAAACCATGGGCTATAGTCCAGCAGAATTAAGCAAAAAAGCCTCGCATTTCATATTTCTGTATTTTTGTCAATATAAGGTTCTCAAAACTAAATTTTCAAATATGTGCTCGATTCGCGATGCTTTAAACGGTCAATATCATAGAAATCGTAATTTGCGAATTCCGGAAAAAAGTGCATCTTGAATCCATGGGCTATAGTCCAGCAGAATTAAGCAAAAAAGCTTCGCATTTCATATTTCTGTATTTTTGTCAATATAAGGTTCTCAAAACTAAATTTTCAAATATGTGTTCGATTCTCAATGCTTTTGACTGTCAATATCATAAGAATCGTGATTTGCGAATTTCGGAAAAAGTTAATTTTGAAACCATGGGCTAAAGTCCAGCAGAATTAAGCAAAAAAGCTTCGCATTTCATATTTCTGTATTTTTGTCAATATAAGGTTCTCAAAACTAAATTTTCAAATATGTGTTCGATTCTCAATGCTTTTGACTGTCAATATCATAAGAATCGTGATTTGCGAATTTCGGAAAAAGTTAATTTTGAAACCATGGGCTAAAGTCCAGCAGAATTAAGCAAAAAAGCCTCGCATTTCATATTTCTGTATTTTTGTCACTATAAGGTTCTCAGAGCTAAATTTTCAAATATGTGTTCGATTCGCGATGCTTTTGACTGTCAATGTCATAAGAATCGTGATTTTCGAATTTCGGAAAAAAGTGAATTTTGAAACCATGGGCTATAGTCCAGCAGAATTAAGCAAAAAAGCCTCGCATTTCATATTTCTGTATTTTTGTCAATAAAAAGTTCTCAGAGCTAATTTTTCAAATTTGTGTTCAGTTCGTGATCCTTGTCATTATCAGGGTCATAGAAATCATAATTTGCGAATTCCGGAAAAAAGTGAATTTTGAAACCATGGGCTATAGTCCAGCAGAATTAAGCAAAAAAGCCTCGCATTTCATATTTCTGTATTTTTGTCAATAAAAATTTCTCAGAGCTAATTTTTCAAATTTGTGTTCAGTTCGTGATCCTTGTCATTATCAGGGTCATAGAAATCATAATTTGCGAATTCCGGAAAAAAGTGAATTTTGAAACCATGGGCTATAGTCCAGCAGAATTAAGCAAAAAAGCCTCGCATTTCATATTTCTGTATTTTTGTCAATAAAAAGTTCTCAGAGCTAATTTTTCAAATTTGTGTTCAGTTCGTGATCCTTGTCATTATCAGGGTCATAGAAATCATAATTTGCGAATTCCGGAAAAAAGTGAATTTTGAAACCATGGGCTATAGTCCAGCAGAATTAAGCAAAAAAGCCTCGCATTTCATATTTCTGTATTTTTGTCAATAAAAGGTTCTCAGAGCTAATTTTTCAAATTTGTGTTCAGTTCGTGATCCTTGTCATTATCAGGGTCATAGAAATCATAATTTGCGAATTCCGGAAAAAAGTGAATTTTGAAACCATGGGCTATAGTCCAGCAGAATTAAGCAAAAAAGCTTCGCATTTCATATTTCTGTATTTTTGTCAATAAAAGGTTCTCAGAGCTAAATTTTTAAATATGTGTTCGATTCGCGATGCTTTAAACGGTCAATATCATAGAAATCGTAATTTGCGAATTCCGGAAAAAAGTGAATTTTGAAACCATGGGCTATAGTCCAGCAGAATTATGCAAAAAAGCCTCGAATTTCATATTTCTGTATTTTTGTCAATAAAAGGTTCTCAGGGCTAATTTTTCAAATTTGTGTTCAGTTCGTGATCCTTGTCATTATCAGGGTCATAGAAATCATAATTTGCGAATTCCGGAAAAAAGTGAATTTTGAAACCATGGGCTATAGTCCAGCAGAATTAAGCAAAAAAGCCTCGCATTTCATATTTCTGTATTTTTGTCAATAAAAGGTTCTCAGAGCTAATTTTTCAAATTTGTGTTCAGTTCGTGATCCTTGTCATTATCAGGGTCATAGAAATCATAATTTGCGAATTCCGGAAAAAAGTGCATTTTGAATCCATGGGCTATAGTCCAGCAGAATTAAGCAAAAAAGCTCCGCATTTCATATTTCTGTTTTTTTGTCAATAAAAGGTTCTCAGAGGTAAATTTTCAAATATCTGTTCGATTCGCGATGCTTTAAACGGTCAATATCATAGAAATCGTAATTTGCGAATTCCGGAAAAAAGTAAATTTTGAAACCATGGGCTATAGTCCAGCAGAATTATGCAAAAAAGCCTCGAATTTCATATTTCTGTATTTTTGTCAATAAAAGGTTCTCAGAGCTAATTTTTCAAATTTGTGTTCAGCTCGTGATCCTTGTCATTATCAGGGTCCTAGAAATCGTAATTTGCGAATTTCGGAAAAAAGTGAATTTTGAAACCATGGGCTATAGTCCAGCAGAATTATGCAAAAAAGCCTCGAATTTCATATTTCTGTATTTTTGTCAATAAAAGGTTCTCAGAGCTAATTTTTCAAATTTGTGTTCACTTCGTGATCCTTGTCCTTATCAGGGTCATAGAAGTCATAATTTGCGAATTCCGGAAAAAAGTGAATTTTGAAACCATGGGCTATAGTCCAGCAGAATTAAGCAAAAAAGCTTCGCATTTCATATTTCTGTATTTTTGTCAATAAAAGGTTCTCAGAGCTAAATTTTTAAATATGTGTTCGATTCGCGATGCTTTAAACGGTCAATATCATAGAAATCGTAATTTGCGAATTCCGGAAAAAAGTGAATTTTGAAACCATGGGCTATAGTCCAGCAGAATTATGCAAAAAAGCCTCGAATTTCATATTTCTGTATTTTTGTCAATAAAAGGTTCTCAGAGCTAATTTTTCAAATTTGTGTTCAGTTCGTGATCCTTGTCATTATCAGGGTCATAGAAATCATAATTTGCGAATTCCGGAAAAAAGTGAATTTTGAAACCATGGGCTATAGTCCAGCAGAATTAAGCAAAAAAGCCTCGCATTTCATATTTCTGTATTTTTGTCAATAAAAGGTTCTCAGAGCTAATTTTTCAAATTTGTGTTCAGTTCGTGATCCTTGTCATTATCAGGGTCATAGAAATCATAATTTGCGAATTCCGGAAAAAAGTGCATTTTGAATCCATGGGCTATAGTCCAGCAGAATTAAGCAAAAAAGCTCCGCATTTCATATTTCTGTATTTTTGTCAATAAAAGGTTCTCAGAGGTAAATTTTCAAATATCTGTTCGATTCGCGATGCTTTAAACGGTCAATATCATAGAAATCGTAATTTGCGAATTCCGGAAAAAAGTGAATTTTGAAACCATGGGCTATAGTCCAGCAGAATTAAGCAAAAAAGCTTCGCATTTCATATTTCTGTATTTTTGTCAATAAAAGGTTCTCAGAGCTAAATTTTTAAATATGTGTTCGATTCGCGATGCTTTAAACGGTCAATATCATAGAAATCGTAATTTGCGAATTCCGGAAAAAAGTGAATTTTGAAACCATGGGCTATAGTCCAGCAGAATTAAGCAAAAAAGCCTCGAATTTCATATTTCTGTATTTTTGTCAATAAAAGGTTCTCAGAGCTATATTTTCAAACATGAGTTCGATTCGCGATGCTTTTGATTGTCAATATCATAAGAATCGTAATTTGCGAATTCCGGAAAAAAGTGCATTTTGAAACCATGGGCTATAGTCCAGCAGAATTAAGCAAAAAAGCTCCGCATTTCATATTTCTGTATTTTTGTCAATAAAAGGTTCTCAGAGGTAAATTTTCAAATATCTGTTCGATTCGCGATGCTTTAAACGGTCAATATCATAGAAATCGTAATTTGCGAATTCCGGAAAAAAGTGAATTTTGAAACCATGGGCTATAGTCCAGCAGAATTAAGCAAAAAAGCTTCGCATTTCATATTTCTGTATTTTTGTCAATAAAAGGTTCTCAGAGCTAAATTTTTAAATATGTGTTCGATTCGCGATGCTTTAAACGGTCAATATCATAGAAATCGTAATTTGCGAATTCCGGAAAAAAGTGAATTTTGAAACCATGGGCTATAGTCCAGCAGAATTAAGCAAAAAAGCCTCGCATTTCATATTTCTGTATTTTTGTCAATAAAAGGTTCTCAGAGCTAATTTTTCAAATTTGTGTTCACTTCGTGATCCTTGTCCTTATCAGGGTCATAGAAATCATAATTTGCGAATTCCGGAAAAAAGTGAATTTTGAAACCATGGGCTATAGTCCAGCAGAATTAAGCAAAAAAGCTTCGCATTTCATATTTCTGTATTTTTGTCAATAAAAGGTTCTCAGAGCTAAATTTTTAAATATGTGTTCGATTCGCGATGCTTTAAACGGTCAATATCATAGAAATCGTAATTTGCGAATTCCGGAAAAAAAGTGCATCTTGAATCTATGGGCTATAGTCCAGCAGAATTAAGCAAAAAAGCTTCGCATTTCATATTTCTGTATTTTTGTCAATAAAAGGTTCTCAGATCTAATCCAATATATTCCTTCGCAGATGACAGTACCCTCAGTTTCTCATATGCGTTTAATGATTCACGCCCCTGCTCTTCGGACGTGGACATCGAACGACAACGTATGCTTAACTCATTAAATTCTGATATCGACAGCATAACCAAATGGGGACAAGCCAATAGAGTAGAATTTAATGCTTCCAAAACCCAATGCTGTCTTATGTCATTAAAGCGAAACCCTAACCCCCAGCCATTGTCCATGAATGGCATTTGCGTCGATGAAACCGAAAAGCTTTCAATGCTCGGTATGTGCGTCAATTCTAGCCTACGTTGGAATGACCACATATTCGATATAGCCAAGAATGCAGCGAAATGCTTAGGTTTTCTAAACCGGTGGAAAAAGTTTTTTACCCCTTCTGATTTAGCCATAATTTATAAGGCTTTTATTCGGCCTAAAATGGAGTACAACGCTCACATCTGGGCAGGTGCACCCAAGACCACCTTGCAACTCCTAGATAGGATTCAAAAGCGAGCGATAAAACTCATAGACGATGACAACATATCGAAAACAATTCACTCGCTGGAACACCGTCGAAATGTGTCTTGCTTGACTTTGTTTTATCGCTATTTCTACCACCAATGCTCCGTCGAAATAGCTAATTGCATTCCGCCCCTCCAGAAATTCACTCGCAACACCCGTACATCATTGAATGCTCATCAGTTTACCCTAAAGCCTACTTTCGGGCGCACTGTGAAATTTAGAAATTCTTTTATAAGCCACACAATGCGCATGTGGAATGCGTTACCTCGCTCTATTTTTCCTTTGCACTGCAACCTACAACAATTTAAAACCAATGTGCACTGGTACCTGCTTTCTCTCCCTTCCGCTTCTGCTCGTGCTGTGTAAAAAACACTTTAAGGGTACTTCAAATCCCTTGAGCACTCGAGCACTATTTAAAAAAAAAAAAAAAAGAGCTAAATTTTCAAATATGTGTTCGATTCGCGATGCTTTAAACGGTCAATATCATAGAAATCGTAATTTGCGAATTCCGGAAAAAAGTGAATTTTGAAACCATGGGCTATAGTCCAGCAGAATTATGCAAAAAAGCCTCGAATTTCATATTTCTGTATTTTTGTCAATAAAAGGTTCTCAAAACTAAATTTTCAAATATGTGTTCAGCTCGTGATCCTTGTCATTATCAGGGTCATAGAAATCATAATTTGCGAATTCCGGAAAAAGTGAATTTTGAAACCATGGGCTACAGTCCAGCAGAATTATGCAAAAAAGCCTCGAATTTCATATTTCTGTATTTTTGTCAATAAAAGGTTCTCAGAGCTAATTTTTCAAATTTGTGTTCACTTCGTGATCCTTGTCCTTATCAGGGTCATAGAAATCATAATTTGCGAATTCCGGAAAAAAGTGCATTTTGAAACCATGGGCTATAGTCCAGCAGAATTATGCAAAAAAGCCTCGAATTTCATATTTCTGTATTTTTGTCAATAAAAGGTTCTCAGAGCTATATTTTCAAACATGAGTTCGATTCGCGATGCTTTTGATTGTCAATATCATAAGAATCGTAATTTGCGAATTCCGGAAAAAAGTGCATTTTGAATCCATGGGCTATAGTCCAGCAGAATTAAGCTAAAAAGCTTCGCATTTCATATTTCTGTATTTTTGTCAATAAAAGGTTCTCAGAGCTATTTTTTCAAATTTGTGTTCAGTTCGTGATCCTTGTCATTATCAGGGTCATAGAAATCATAATTTGCGAATTCCGGAAAAAGTGAATTTTGAAACCATGGGCTATAGTCCAGCAGAATTAAGCAAAAAAGCCTCGCATTTCATATTTCTGTATTTTTGTCAATATAAGGTCCTCAAAACTAAATTTTCAAATATGTGCTCGATTCGCGATGCTTTAAACGGTCAATATCATAGAAATCGTAATTTGCGAATTCCGGAAAAAAGTGCATTTTGAATCCATGGGCTATAGTCCAGCAGAATTAAGCTAAAAAGCTTCGCATTTCATATTTCTGTATTTTTGTCAATAAAAGGTTCTCAGAGCTAAATTTTCAAATATGTGTTCGATTCGCAATGCTTTAAACGGTCAATATCATAGAAATCGTAATTTGCGAATTCCGGAAAAAAGTGCATTTTGAATCCATGGGCTATAGTCCAGCAGAATTAAGCTAAAAAGCTTCGCATTTCATATTTCTGTATTTTTGTCAATAAAAGGTTCTCAGAGCTAAATTTTCAAATATGTGTTCGATTCGCAATGCTTTAAACGGTCAATATCATAGAAATCGTAATTTGCTAATTCCGGAAAAAAGTGCATCTTGAATCCATGGGCTATAGTCCAGCAGAATTAAGCTAAAAAGCTTCGCATTTCATATTTCTGTATTTTTGTCAATAAAAGGTTCTCAGAGCTATTTTTTCAAATTTGTGTTCAGTTCGTGATCCTTGTCATTATCAGGGTCATAGAAATCATAATTTGCGAATTCCGGAAAAAGTGAATTTTGAAACCATGGGCTATAGTCCAGCAGAATTAAGCAAAAAAGCCTCGCATTTCATATTTCTGTATTTTTGTCAATATAAGGTTCTCAAAACTAAATTTTCAAATATGTGCTCGATTCGCGATGCTTTAAACGGTCAATATCATAGAAATCGTAATTTGCGAATTCCGGAAAAAAGTGCATTTTGAATCCATGGGCTATAGTCCAGCAGAATTAAGCTAAAAAGCTTCGCATTTCATATTTCTGTATTTTTGTCAATAAAAGGTTCTCAGAGCTAAATTTTCAAATATGTGTTCGATTCGCAATGCTTTAAACGGTCAATATCATAGAAATCGTAATTTGCTAATTCCGGAAAAAAGTGCATCTTGAATCCATGGGCTATAGTCCAGCAGAATTAAGCAAAAAAGCTTCGCATTTCATATTTCTGTATTTTTGTCAATAAAAGGTTCTCAGAGCTAAATTTTCAAATATGTGTTCGATTCGCGATGCTTTTGACTGTCAATATCCTAGAAATCGTAATTTTCGAATTTCGGAAAAAAGTGCATTTTGAAACCATGGGCTATAGTCCAGCAGAATTAAGCAAAAAAGCCTCGCATTTCATATTTCTGTATTTTTGTCAATAAAAGGTTCTCAGAGCTAATTTTTCAAATTTGTGTTCAGTTCGTGATCCTTGTCATTATCAGGGTCCTAGAAATCGTAATTTGCGAATTTCGGAAAAAAGTGCATTTTGAAACCATGGGCTATAGTCCAGCAGAATTAAGCAAAAAAGCCTCGCATTTCATATTTCTGTATTTTTGTCAATAAAATGTTCTCAGAGCTAAATTTTCAAACATGAGTTCGATTCGCGATGCTTTTGACTGTCAATATCATAAGAATCGTAATTTGCGAATTCCGGAAAAAAGTGAATTTTGAAACCATGGGCTATAGTCCAGCAGAATTAAGCAAAAAAGCCTCGCATTTCATATTTCTGTATTTTTGTCAATAAAATGTTCTCAGAGCTAAATTTTCAAACATGAGTTCGATTCGCGATGCTTTTGACTGTCAATATCATAAGAATCGTAATTTGCGAATTCCGGAAAAAAGTGAATTTTGAAACCATGGGCTATAGTCCAGCAGAATTAAGCAAAAAAGCCTCGCATTTCATATTTCTGTATTTTTGTCAATAAAAGGTTCTCAGAGCTATTTTTTCAAATTTGTGTTCAGTTCGTGATCCTTGTCATTATCAGGGTCATAGAAATCATAATTTGCGAATTCCGGAAAAAGTGAATTTTGAAACCATGGGCTACAGTCCAGCAGAATTATGCAAAAAAGCCTCGAATTTCATATTTCTGTATTTTTGTCAATAAAAGGTTTTCAGAGCTAATTTTTCAAATTTGTGTTCACTTCGTGATCCTTGTCCTCATCAAGGTCTGAGAAATCATAATTTGGGAATTCCGGAAAAAAGTGAATTTTGAAACCATGGGCTATAGTCCAGCAGAATTAAGCAAAAAAGCCTCGCATTTCATACTTCTGTATTTTTGTCAATATGAGGTTCTCAAAACTAAATTTTCAAATATGTGCTCGATTCGCGATGCTTTAAACGGTCAATATCATAGAAATCGTAATTTGCGAATTCCGGAAAAAAGTGCATTTTGAATCCATGGGCTATAGTCCAGCAGAATTAAGCTAAAAAGCTTCGCATTTCATATTTCTGTATTTTTGTCAATAAAAGGTTCTCAGAGCTAAATTTTCAAATATGTGTTCGATTCGCAATGCTTTAAACGGTCAATATCATAGAAATCGTAATTTGCTAATTCCGGAAAAAAGTGCATCTTGAATCCATGGGCTATAGTCCAGCAGAATTAAGCAAAAAAGCTTCGCATTTCATATTTCTGTATTTTTGTCAATAAAAGGTTCTCAGAGCTAAATTTTCAAATATGTGTTCGATTCGCGATGCTTTAAACGGTCAATATCATAGAAATCGTAATTTGCGAATTCCGGAAAAAAGTGCATTTTGAAACCACGGGCTATAGTCCAGCAGAATTAAGCAAAAAAGCCTCGCATTTCATATTTCTGTATTTTTGTCAATAAAATGTTTTCAGAGCTAAATTTTCAAACATGAGTTCGATTCGCGATGCTTTTGACTGTCAATATCATAAGAATCGTAATTTGCGAATTCCGGAAAAAAGTGAATTTTGAAACCATGGGCTATAGTCCAGCAGAATTATGCAAAAAAGCCTCGAATTTCATATTTCTGTATTTTTGTCAATAAAAGGTTTTCAGAGCTAATTTTTCAAATTTGTGTTCACTTCGTGATCCTTGTCCTTATCAAGGTCTGAGAAATCATAATTTGGGAATTCCGGAAAAAAGTGAATTTTGAAACCATGGGCTATAGTCCAGCAGAATTAAGCAAAAAAGCCTCGCATTTCATATTTCTGTATTTTTGTCAATAAAAGGTTCTCAGAGCTATTTTTTCAAATTTGTGTTCACTTCGTGATCCTTGTCCTTATCAAGGTCTGAGAAATCATAATTTGGGAATTCCGGAAAAAAGTGAATTTTGAAACCATGGGCTATAGTCCAGCAGAATTAAGCAAAAAAGCCTCGCATTTCATATTTCTGTATTTTTGTCAATAAAAGGTTCTCAGAGCTAATTTTTCAAATTTGTGTTCACTTCGTGATCCTTGTCCTTATCAAGGTCTGAGAAATCATAATTTGGGAATTCCGGAAAAAAGTGAATTTTGAAACCATGGGCTATAGTCCAGCAGAATTAAGCAAAAAAGCCTCGCATTTCATATTTCTGTATTTTTGTCAATAAAAGGTTCTCAGAGCTAAATTTTCAAATATGTGTTCGATTCGGGATGCTTTTGACTGTCAATATCCTAGAAATCGTAATTTTCGAATTTCGGAAAAAAGTGCATTTTGAAACCACGGGCTATAGTCCAGCAGAATTAAGCAAAAAAGCCTCGCATTTCATATTTCTGTATTTTTGTCAATAAAATGTCCTCAGAGCTAAATTTTCAAATATGTGTTCGATTCGGGATGCTTTTGACTGTCAATATCCTAGAAATCGTAATTTTCGAATTTCGGAAAAAAGTGCATTTTGAAACCACGGGCTATAGTCCAGCAGAATTAAGCAAAAAAGCCTCGCATTTCATATTTCTGTATTTTTGTCAATAAAAGGTTCTCAGAGCTAATTTTTCAAATTTGTGTTCACTTCGTGATCCTTGTCCTTATCAAGGTCTGAGAAATCATAATTTGGGAATTCCGGAAAAAAGTGAATTTTGAAACCATGGGCTATAGTCCAGCAGAATTAAGCAAAAAAGCCTCGCATTTCATATTTCTGTATTTTTGTCAATAAAAGGTTCTCAGAGCTAATTTTTCAAATTTGTGTTCACTTCGTGATCCTTGTCCTTATCAAGGTCTGAGAAATCATAATTTGGGAATTCCGGAAAAAAGTGAATTTTGAAACCATGGGCTATAGTCCAGCAGAATTAAGCAAAAAAGCCTAGCATTTCATATTTCTGTATTTTTGTCAATAAAAGGTTCTCAGAGCTAAATTTTCAAATATGTGTTCGATTCGGGATGCTTTTGACTGTCAATATCCTAGAAATCGTAATTTTCGAATTTCGGAAAAAAGTGCATTTTGAAACCACGGGCTATAGTCCAGCAGAATTAAGCAAAAAAGCCTCGCATTTCATATTTCTGTATTTTTGTCAATAAAATGTCCTCAGAGCTAAATTTTCAAATATGTGTTCGATTCGGGATGCTTTTGACTGTCAATATCCTAGAAATCGTAATTTTCGAATTTCGGAAAAAAGTGCATTTTGAAACCACGGGCTATAGTCCAGCAGAATTAAGCAAAAAAGCCTCGCATTTCATATTTCTGTATTTTTGTCAATAAAAGGTTCTCAGAGCTAATTTTTCAAATTTGTGTTCACTTCGTGATCCTTGTCCTTATCAAGGTCTGAGAAATCATAATTTGGGAATTCCGGAAAAAAGTGAATTTTGAAACCATGGGCTATAGTCCAGCAGAATTAAGCAAAAAAGCCTCGCATTTCATATTTCTGTATTTTTGTCAATAAAAGGTTCTCAGAGCTAATTTTTCAAATTTGTGTTCACTTCGTGATCCTTGTCCTTATCAAGGTCTGAGAAATCATAATTTGGGAATTCCGGAAAAAAGTGAATTTTGAAACCATGGGCTATAGTCCAGCAGAATTAAGCAAAAAAGCCTAGCATTTCATATTTCTGTATTTTTGTCAATAAAAGGTTCTCAGAGCTAAATTTTCAAATATGTGTTCGATTCGGGATGCTTTTGACTGTCAATATCCTAGAAATCGTAATTTTCGAATTTCGGAAAAAAGTGCATTTTGAAACCACGGGCTATAGTCCAGCAGAATTATGCAAAAAAGCCTCGAATTTCATATTTCTGTATTTTTGTCAATAAAAGGTTTTCAGAGCTAATTTTTCAAATTTGTGTTCACTTCGTGATCCTTGTCCTTATCAAGGTCTGAGAAATCATAATTTGGGAATTCCGGAAAAAAGTGAATTTTGAAACCATGGGCTATAGTCCAGCAGAATTAAGCAAAAAAGCCTCGCATTTCATATTTCTGTATTTTTGTCAATAAAATGTCCTCAGAGCTAAATTTTCAAACATGAGTTCGATTCGCGATGCTTTTGACTGTCAATATCATAAGAATCGTAATTTGCGAATTCCGGAAAAAAGTGAATTTTGAAACCATGGGCTATAGTCCAGCAGAATTAAGCAAAAAAGCCTCGCATTTCATATTTCTGTATTTTTGTCAATAAAAGGTTCTCAGAGCTATTTTTTCAAATTTGTGTTCACTTCGTGATCCTTGTCCTTATCAAGGTCTGAGAAATCATAATTTGGGAATTCCGGAAAAAAGTGAATTTTGAAACCATGGGCTATAGTCCAGCAGAATTAAGCAAAAAAGCCTCGAATTTCATATTTCTGTATTTTTGTCAATAAAAGGTTTTCAGAGCTAATTTTTCAAATTTGTGTTCACTTCGTGATCCTTGTCCTTATCAAGGTCTGAGAAATCATAATTTGGGAATTCCGGAAAAAAGTGAATTTTGAAACCATGGGCTATAGTCCAGCAGAATTAAGCAAAAAAGCCTCGCATTTCATATTTCTGTATTTTTGTCAATAAAATGTCCTCAGAGCTAAATTTTCAAACATGAGTTCGATTCGCGATGCTTTTGACTGTCAATATCATAAGAATCGTAATTTGCGAATTCCGGAAAAAAGTGAATTTTGAAACCATGGGCTATAGTCCAGCAGAATTAAGCAAAAAAGCCTCGCATTTCATATTTCTGTATTTTTGTCAATAAAAGGTTCTCAGAGCTATTTTTTCAAATTTGTGTTCAGTTCGTGATCCTTGTCATTATCAGGGTCATAGAAATCATAATTTGCGAATTCCGGAAAAAGTGAATTTTGAAACCATGGGCTACAGTCCAGCAGAATTATGCAAAAAAGCCTCGAATTTCATATTTCTGTATTTTTGTCAATAAAAGGTTTTCAGAGCTAATTTTTCAAATTTGTGTTCACTTCGTGATCCTTGTCCTTATCAAGGTCTGAGAAATCATAATTTGGGAATTCCGGAAAAAAGTGAATTTTGAAACCATGGGCTATAGTCCAGCAGAATTAAGCAAAAAAGCCTCGCATTTCATATTTCTGTATTTTTGTCAATAAAATGTCCTCAGAGCTAAATTTTCAAACATGAGTTCGATTCGCGATGCTTTTGACTGTCAATATCATAAGAATCGTAATTTGCGAATTCCGGAAAAAAGTGAATTTTGAAACCATGGGCTATAGTCCAGCAGAATTAAGCAAAAAAGCCTCGCATTTCATATTTCTGTATTTTTGTCAATAAAAGGTTTTCAGAGCTAATTTTTCAAATTTGTGTTCAGTTCGTGATCCTTGTCATTATCAGGGTCATAGAAATCATAATTTGCGAATTCCGGAAAAAGTGAATTTTGAAACCATGGGCTACAGTCCAGCAGAATTATGCAAAAAAGCCTCGAATTTCATATTTCTGTATTTTTGTCAATAAAAGGTTCTCAGAGCTATTTTTTCAAATTTGTGTTCACTTCGTGATCCTTGTCCTTATCAAGGTCATAGAAATCATAATTTGGGAATTCCGGAAAAAAGTGAATTTTGAAACCATGGGCTATAGTCCAGCAGAATTAAGCAAAAAAGCCTCGCATTTCATATTTCTGTATTTTTGTCAATAAAAGGTTCTCAGAGCTAAATTTTCAAATATGTGTTCGATTCGCAATGCTTTAAACGGTCAATATCATAGAAATCGTAATTTGCTAATTCCGGAAAAAAGTGCATTTTGAATCCATGGGCTATAGTCCAGCAGAATTAAGCTAAAAAGCTTCGCATTTCATATTTCTGTATTTTTGTCAATAAAAGGTTCTCAGAGCTAAATTTTCAAATATGTGTTCGATTCGCAATGCTTTAAACGTCAATATCATAGAAATCGTAATTTGCTAATTCCGGAAAAAAGTGCATCTTGAATCCATGGGCTATAGTCCAGCAGAATTAAGCAAAAAAGCTTCGCATTTCATATTTCTGTATTTTTGTCAATAAAAGGTTCTCAGAGCTAAATTTTCAAATATGTGTTCGATTCGCGATGCTTTAAACGGTCAATATCATAGAAATCGTAATTTGCGAATTCCGGAAAAAAGTGAATTTTGAAACCCTGGGCTATAGTCCAGCAGAATTAAGCAAAAAAGCCTCGTATTTCATATTTCTGTATTTTTGTCAATAAAATGTTCTCAGAGCTAAATTTTCAAACATGAGTTCGATTCGCGATGCTTTTGACTGTCAATATCATAAGAATCGTAATTTGCGAATTCCGGAAAAAAGTGCATTTTGAAACCATGGGCTATAGTCCAGCAGAATTAAGCAAAAAAGCCTCGTATTTCATATTTCTGTATTTTTGTCAATAAAATGTTCTCAGAGCTAAATTTTCAAACATGAGTTCGATTCGCGATGCTTTTGACTGTCAATATCATAAGAATCGTAATTTGCGAATTCCGGAAAAAAGTGAATTTTGAAACCATGGGCTATAGTCCAGCAGAATTAAGCAAAAAAGCCTCGCATTTCATATTTCTGTATTTTTGTCAATATAAGGTTCTAAGAGCTAAATTTTCAAATATGTGTTCGATTCGCGATGCTTTTGACTGTCAATATCATAAGAATCGTGATTTGCGAATTTCGGAAAAAATTTAATTTTGAAACCATGGGCTATAGTCCAGCAGAATTAAGCAAAAAAGCCTCGCATTTCATATTTCTGTATTTTTGTCAATATAAGGTTCTAAGAGCTAAATTTTCAAATATGTGTTCGATTCGCGATGCTTTTGACTGTCAATATCATAAGAATCGTGATTTGCGAATTCCGGAAAAAAGTGCATTTTGTAACCATGGGCTATAGTCCAGCAGAATTAAGCAAAAAAGCCTCGCATTTCATATTTCTGTATTTTTGTCAATATAAGGTTCTCAGAGCTAAATTTTCAAATATGTGTTCGATTCGCGATGCTTTAAACGGTCAATATCATAGAAATCGTAATTTGCGAATTCCGGAAAAAAGTGCATTTTGGAACCATGGGCTATAGTCCAGCAGAATTAAGCAAAAAAGCCTCGCATTTCATATTTCTGTATTTTTGTCAATATAAGGTTCCCAGAGCTAAAAAGAGCATTTTGAAACCATGGGCTATAGTCCAGCAGAATTAAGCAAAAAAGCCTCGCATTTCATATTTCTGTATTTTTGTCAATATAAGGTTCTCAGAGTAAAATTTTCAAATATGTGTTCGATTCGCGATGCTTTAAACGGTCAATATCATAGAAATCGTAATTTGCGAATTCCGGAAAAAAGTGCATTTTGAAACCATGGGCTATAGTCCAACAGAATTAAGCAAAAAAGCCTCGCATTTCATATTTCTGTATTTTTGTCAATATAAGGTTCCCAGAGCTAAAAAGAGCATTTTGAAACCATGGGCTATAGTCCAGCAGAATTAAGCAAAAAAGCCTCGCATTTCATATTTCTGTATTTTTGTCAATATAAGGTTCTCAGAGCTAAATTTTCAAATATGTGTTCGATTCGCGATGCTTTAAACGGTCAATATCATAGAAATCGTAATTTGCGAATTCCGGAAAAAAGTGCATTTTGAAACCATGGGCTATAGTCCAGCAGAATTAAGCAAAAAAGCCTCGCATTTCATATTTCTGTATTTTTGTCAATATAAGGTTCTCAGAGCTAAATTTTCAAATATGTGTTCGATTCGCGATGCTTTAAACGGTCAATATCATAGAAATCGTAATTTGCGAATTCCGGAAAAAAGTGCATTTTTAAACCATGGGCTATAATCCAGCAGAATTAAGGAAAAAAGCCTCGCATTTCATATTTCTGTATTTTTGTCAATATAAGGTTCTCAGAGCTAAATTTTCAAATATGTGTTCGATTCGCGATGCTTTAAACGGTCAATATCATAGAAATCGTAATTTGCGAATTCCGGAAAAAAGTGCATTTTGAAACCATGAGCTATAGTCCAGCAGAATTAAGCAAAAAAACCTCGCATTTCATATATCTGTATTTTTGTCAATATAAGGTTCTCAGAGCTAAATTTTCAAATATGTGTTCGATTCGCGATGCTTTAAACGGTCAATATCATAGAAATCGTAATTTGCGAATTCCGGAAAAAAGTGCATTTTGAAACCATGAGCTATAGTCCAGCAGAATTAAGCAAAAAAGCCTCGCATTTCATATTTCTGTATTTTGGTCAATATAAGGTTCTCAGAGCTAAATTTTCAAATTTGTGTTCAGTTCGTGATCCTTGTCATTATCAGGGTCATAGAAATCGTAAATTGCGAATTCCGGAAAAAAGTGCATTTTGTAACCATGGGCTATAGTCCAGCAGAATTAAGCAAAAAAGCCTCGCATTTCATATTTCTGTATTTTTGTCAATATAAGGTTCTCAGAGCTAAATTTTCAAATATGTGTTCGATTCGCGATGCTTTAAACGGTCAATATCATAGAAATCGTAATTTGCGAATTCCGGAAAAAAGTGCATTTTGAAACCATGAGCTATAGTCCAGCAGAATTAAGCAAAAAAGCCTCGCATTTCATATTTCTGTATTTTTGTCAATATAAGGTTCTCAGAGCTAAATTTTCAAATTTGTGTTCAGTTCGTGATCCTTGTCATTATCAGGGTCATAGAAATCGTAATTTGCGAATTCCGGAAAAAAGTGCATTTTGGAACCATGGGCTATAGTCCAGCAGAATTAAGCAAAAAAGCCTCGCATTTCATATTTCTGTATTTTGGTCAATATAAGGTTCTCAGAGCTAAATTTTCAAATATGTGTTCGATTCGCGATGCTTTAAACGGTCAATATCATAGAAATCGTAATTTGCGAATTCCGGAAAAAAGTGCATTTTGAAACCATGGGCTATAGTCCAGCAGAATTAAGCAAAAAGGCCTCGCATTTCATATTTCTGTATTTTTGTCAATTTAAGGTTCTCAGAGCTAAATTTTCAAATTTGTGTTCAGTTCGTGATCCTTGTCATTATCAGGGTCCTAGAAATCGTAATTTGGAATTTCGGAAAAAAGTGCATTTTGAAACCATGGGCTATAGTCCAGCAGAATTAAGCAAAAAAGCCTCGCATTTCATATTTCTGTATTTTTGTCAATATAAGGTTCTCAGAGCTAAATTTTCAAATTTGTGTTCAGTTCGTGATCCTTGTCATTATCAGGGTCCTAGAAATCGTAATTTGGAATTTCGGAAAAAAGTGCATTTTGAAACCATGGGCTATAGTCCAGCAGAATTAAGCAAAAAAGCCTCGCATTTCATATTTCTGTATTTTTGTCAATATAAGGTTCTCAGAGCTAAATTTTCAAATTTGTGTTCAGTTCGTGATCCTTGTCATTATCAGGGTCATAGAAATCGTAATTTGCGAATTCCGGAAAAAAGTGCATTTTGGAACCATGGGCTATAGTCCAGCAGAATTAAGCAAAAAAGCCTCGCATTTCATATTTCTGTATTTTGGTCAATATAAGGTTCTCAGAGCTAAATTTTCAAATATGTGTTCGATTCGCGATGCTTTAAACGGTCAATATCATAGAAATCGTAATTTTCGAATTTCGGAAAAAAGTGCATTTTGAAACCATTTGTCAATTTAAGGTTCTCAGAGCTAAATTTTGAAATATGTGTTCGATTCGCGATGCTTTAAACGGTCAATATCATAGAAATCGTAATTTGCGAATTCCGGAAAAAAGTGCATTTTGAAACCATGGGCTATAGTCCAGCAGAATTAAGCAAAAAGGCCTCGCATTTCATATTTCTGTATTTTTGTCAATTTAAGGTTCTCAGAGCTAAATTTTCAAATTTGTGTTCAGTTCGTGATCCTTGTCATTATCAGGGTCCTAGAAATCGTAATTTGGAATTTCGGAAAAAAGTGCATTTTGAAACCATGGGCTATAGTCCAGCAGAATTAAGCAAAAAAGCCTCGCATTTCATATTTCTGTATTTTTGTCAATTTAAGGTTCTCAGAGCTAAATTTTCAAATTTGTGTTCAGTTCGTGATCCTTGTCATTATCAGGGTCCTAGAAATCGTAATTTGGAATTTCGGAAAAAAGTGCATTTTGAAACCATGGGCTATAGTCCAGCAGAATTAAGCAAAAAGGCCTCGCATTTCATATTTCTGTATTTTTGTCAATTTAAGGTTCTCAGAGCTAAATTTTCAAATTTGTGTTCAGTTCGTGATCCTTGTCATTATCAGGGTCCTAGAAATCGTAATTTGGAATTTCGGAAAAAAGTGCATTTTGAAACCATGGGCTATAGTCCAGCAGAATTAAGCAAAAAAGCCTCGCATTTCATATTTCTGTATTTTTGTCAATATAAGGTTCTCAGAGCTTAATTTTCAAATTTATGTTCAATTCGTGATGCTTGTCATTAGCACGGTCATGGAAAGGGACTGTTCGCGAGTGGCAAACAAGAAATCTAGTACAATCACTCACAAAAAAATATGTTTGCCATCTTTTCAACGAATACACTTTGATAGAAAATTTAGATAGAAAAGGTCTGGTCCAGGATAGATTAGCGGTGCCGTTAATCTTCCACGTGGCCCGAAAACCTGTGGACGGGCGTGTCCACTATAACCAAGACCTCGCAATTAGCTTAGCAGAGACCCTTAGGTTTAGTAGGGCGGTATCAGACCGCAACAGAGCGGATGTTGAAAGGCAATACCGACACTATTGGTGGCTAAACGGCGAGTAAAACTCAGTCGTTTTGTAGTATTCAACTTGAGTGCCCTTAAGGCAAATTGGAAAGCAAGACCTGTTAGCCTTGGCTGACTTACATATGTTTAAGGTAGTGTAAGTAGTTTTAATGTTGTCTTAAGTTAGGTTAAGATTTTATGTTTAAGATAAGTTTGTAGTGTAGTATTTATGTCTAGTTTTAAAAAACATAAAAAAACGTCCATTCAGTAAATTTTTCTTTAAATTAAAATAAGTATTAAATCGAATTCATATTTTTAACTTGTTGGGATTAGCTTAGAGCGCCCGAAGAGGGCCAGTAAGTTAGTTTATAGATACGTAATTAAGTTAGCTAAGCCAGCTTTAAGCGTTTTTGACTAGCAAGTAAGAAAAATTAATGAATTAAATAAAAAATGCTTTGAAAAAAAACACTAAATATTACTATCCGGATACTAGCGCAAACAGAACTTTTTTTAAAAATTAAAAAAATCAAAAATCCACAATACTAAATCTGCTTCAGGAGTTTCATTTTCTCTTTAAAAATCGTCTAAATTAAATTATTGAAGCTTTATTAGCTTTTGTTTTTTTTTTTTGAATTATTATTAATGTGTAATGCTAATGCTTATCTTAACATAACTTTATATAATTTTTAGAGTTTAAGAACTTTTTCTTTGCATCTATGATTTTTTAATGGATATAATGACAATTTTTTTTTTGTATCTCTTAGGGGTTCTGTTTATAAGAAAACCCCTATTCAACACCTAATAAAAATTGGTTTGGGTGCGAGTAGGCCTGCCCATACCATGAACTTCCCATCTCAAGATACAAAAGAAATAGGTGCTATTTTATTTGCCTACACCATGAAATTCAATTCGGATTATGAAAACATCATTCATTCCCTAACCAAATGCATTGCAACAAAAAGGATCAGATAAATATATTTTTAGCTGCCTTTGAGGAGAACCATATTTAATATTTAAAATACAAATTGCGTATTTAACATTGATAGATTAACATATTTCAATTTGGAAATACTTTTTTTTCTGACTGAGTTTCATTTCTACTAAAAGAAAATTAGATTTTTAGTTTTACTGCAGAAATAACTTAATAGAATTTAATTTAATAATTTTTACCGTTTTTTTTTTTCAATGATAGCTGGTTGGACTTTTTTTGTCATTAATCATATAATTAAAAACTTGAGGTGGCGTTACAGTCGCGTGGCATGGTATTTTATCCTTTTGGCTAAGTCGATGTCGCTGTACAACTCCTAGCATACAGTTCGCTGTTGAATCTTCTCCTCCACTCACAGTCAATGCAGATGGGACAAAAGATTACACTTTTCTCTCGTAACAACCTAAGGGGCCTTCATCCGCTTTTGAAAGTGTACATGCTTCTGCACCATAAAGTAGGGCGGGGATGATATTGGTCTTATAGAGCGATGCTTCAGTTCTTCGAGAGAGGGCTTAGCTTTCTTAACCAGAGGTATTCTTCGTTTGATCTCAGCGCTGATGTTTTTATCTGTATTTATAGCGGAGTCAAGATAGACAAAGCCGCAGCTACCTCAAAGTTATAGCTGTTTATGGTAACGTTCTGATCAGGGTTTGGTCTTTCTTTATGACAGCATATGTCTCTTTTTGCCTTCTGGCGTTGACAAGGTTCTTTTGCACTATTGCCCCAAGTATGATGTTGAAGAAATCGCATGACAGTGCATCACCTTGTCTAAAATGTTGTTTGACATCAAGTGGGTCGATGACGTCTTTGCCGACCTCAATGAAGCAGCTTGATTTCTCCATCGCCATCCTGCACAAAAGTACGAGCTTGGCAGGGATGCCAAACCTAGACATGACTTCATAAATTTCGTCTCTGTGGACGAAACAGACACCAAAACTAACCTTGAAATTGACGAAAAGGTTGTGCGTACTAACTTGGCGCTCCTGGGTTTTTTCCAAGATCTGCCGTTGTGTTAATATTTGGTGGACTTTTCTGGTCGAAAACCACATTTATACGGATTTATAAGATGTTGACAAGCTGCTTCAGACGTTCAAATCATACGGCAGAAAAGATGTTAAAGGCAATTTTGAGGAGATTGATACTGAGAATTCATTCATCTCGCATGCTTTCTTCTGACCATGTATTGCAGATGAGTTGGTGCATACTCCCAACTAAGTCATCGCCACTGCTTTTAGAAGTTCTCTCTTGCTTTCTGTACTTCGTCTAGGTCAGGTAGATTGCATTGTTGGTTCTTCCATGTCCTCAGCATTGACTGCAATTCTACTATGATATTTCCATTTCGAATTTTGCAGGCTTCGGTTTGGGGTGTGTAACCTTGAGGTAATTGTTTTTGCTGGCTGTCCATGGCTTGCATTAAACGACTCAATGAAAGCATTTTCAACTGTAATATAGGACAACTTCTTCAATAAAGTGTTATAAATCAGACAGCCAGAATTATCAAATATTATATAGCTTAGTTTCAAAAGAATTATAATACATTTTGTAAGAACTCTGTTTATAGGCATTCATATTGTAAAAGTTTGAGGACTTTTATTGTTTTTAATCAATCAAATTTGTATGATTGCTTTTTGGAAGATATTAACAACTGCTCGGTATATTAAGGCGTGATTAACTTTATGTCCTTTTTGAAAGGGTTCAAAAGTACATAGTTTCAATCCAAAGATTTTCACCACCTCTTCCTTCCCGCTCAGCATAGGATCTTTTTCTGTCTGGTAAATATAGATTTTGATAGGATTTTCCACGCCGATTCCAAGAGATTTATTTTACCTCTGTGTCATATTCTGGAAAGACCTCTAGGATTGGGTTCATGATAAGAAACCACAACAGGGGAAAGCAAACTAAATCAGATGTTGTGATCTTCCTTGCAATATACGAGTCATGCAGTTTTAGCCATGTGGACCGCCAAACGTGCAGAAATGTAAAAATTTTGAATTTCGAAAATCGGACCGATTACAAGAACTACCTGATGGGAAGTTAATAAATAAAATAGTACAAACATAAATCGAGCACAACAAGGCAATGACAATGACATACTGTGGGTATGAATTTTGATTCTATACATCAATTCAATTCAATTCAATTCAATTTATTATTAATACAAAAGTACAAATAAGACTTGTGTCTTCTTTAGTACATAAAAATCGGCTTATACAGGCGTAAACATAAAAGTGAAAAATTAAAATTAAACTTAACACAATTTTGTATATTATACATTATAAGGGCAGCAGTTAATAATGTAGCAAATTTAAAGAATATGGAAAGAAGGGAAACAGGAATAAGGAATAAGGAAGAAAAGAGAAATAAAAAACATATATACTAAAATGTGTAGGAATCAACAACTTTTTTTTTTAATACGGTTCACCAAAATATTTGGTGATTGCGGTTTTAAATCTATTTGCTCCAGTTATTTGCTTTACTTCCAAGGGAAGAGAGTTCCAGAGCCTGGCGACGTGGACGAAGAAAAGACGTGACGAGTTTAAATATCTTGAGGCAGGAGTTATCAAGTTACATGTTCGGGACGACTGAGCAAATTTAAGTTTTTCGGTGAGGTACCCAGGCAATTGGTTGTGAATGGCCTTGTACATGAAGATGCAGCATCTTATATCAATATATTCACCTAAAGTGCACCCAAGAATTAGCCGATGATATTCAGAGACATGATCATACCTCCGCAGTCCGAATACGTATCTTGCGGTGTCATTAAAAGCGACAAGTAACTTTAGCTGGGACTGGGAATCGGGTTTGCAATAAACTACCGCAGCATAAGAGATAATTGGTAAAATTAGGGTTTTGACCATCCTTAATTTTGTCACTAATGGAGTGAATGCCGCAGACAGCCAAAGTTTGCGGAGAGTTGCATAAGTGCGTCCCACGGTATAGTTCACATGATCTATGGCGGAAAGGCTTCTGTTTATCTTAAACCCGAGACTGGTCACTCTGTCTACATACTTAAGTCGTACGTTGGCTAAGAATACTGGCGGTAGCAAGTCTGTGTCATAAAATTTATTAGAAATAACTATAGCCTGTGATTTATTAGGGTTAAGTATAAGACCATTACACACAGACCAGTTATGTATTTCCAACAAGTCTTCATTAAGCCTGCAAACGAGATCCTCAACCAGTCCAATGGGCCTAGATAAGTGTACTTGTACATCATCGGCATAAAGATGTAAGAACACATTTTTACATACTGTTGGTAGGTCATTAATATACAGACAGAACAGAATAGGTCCCAGAATAGACCCCTGCGGGACTCCTGCCAATAAGTCCAAATAATTAGAGGCACAGTCACCCACACATACCCTTTGCATTCTGTTTGATATATAGCTGCTAATAAGCTGTACAGAACTTTCACTAAATCCAAAATACAACCGAAGTTTTTTACATAAAGTTGCATGATTTACTCTATCAAAGGCTTTAGAAAAATCAAGCAAGCATAGCACAGTGATATGCTCCCGATCGAATTGCATCCTTATATCGTCTAGTACCTTAACTGTGGCGGTCTGCACAAACATTGCGATATTCAGCTTAAAAGTTGCAATATTTATTAATTGTCAGAATACATACATTTTTCTATAAATTTTGATTGCATATGATCAATTAACAATGATATAAATTTGACATTAACACTTTCGTGTAGCCTTATTGTTGAGTAAAACAAGGGTAAGTTGAATAACATTTTCAGAACTTTGTTCTAACAGATTTGCAGCTTGCGTTTATGGATGTTGGAGCATTCGTGCCAAACAGAGGCTTGGTAAATGGTTTTGAAGATAATAAGTTTGCTATCTACGTTTAGCTCGGAGCGTCTATTGACAAATGGATATAAGACTGGTTAAGTTTACTTTGTCGATAGTTTTGGCAACGTTCATATCAAATAAGAGTTTACTATCGAGTGTGATTCCCAGGTACTTACATTCATTACTCCATTCTATGTCAACAGAGTTAAGTTTTAGCTTACTACTTGGGAAAAGGAAGTTTTTTTTTCTTACGACTTAAGAATACGGCTTGTGTCGTGGTTGGGTTAGTTTTGAGTTTCCAGCGGTTGCAATATTTTTGAATGTCATCTAGTGACTCTTGGAAAGTTCGAGTTCGAACGATATTATTTGGTTCAGCGGAAGACAAAATGGCAGTGTCGTCTGCTAAATTTGCATCTGTTCAAATTCCTGTAATATCATGCGTAAAAATGTTGAATAGGATGGGACCAAGTACAGAGCCTTGCGGTACGCCGGCAGGTTTGTGATTCCAATAGAAACGCTAAAGAACCTGTTTTACAATAAGTTCTGGACCAATTTGATTAGATAGTTTGGAAATCTAAATTTGAGCATTGTATGCAATAGTGCCTTGTGCCAAATCGTAACAAATGCGTTTTCGATATCTTACAAGACTAACCATGTGGACATCTTTTTTCGGAAACCTCGCTTAATTATATTTTTAATTCTAAGAACTTGGTGACATATTGACTGGCCACTTCTTAAGCCGCTTTTCTGCTCACAGGGGAGCCAATGAAAGTTTTAACAGTGCTTTCACTTACAAAATTTATGTCATCAATTTTTTTTTTCCAACATTAAGATCTATTTTTATTAAGTGTATTATTTACAATTTTGACTTATAACTTCAATTTATATATTGTTGGCTCAACAATAAGGGCCCAACGTACTTCAGTTGTGATTTTATATAGTACTACATTTTTTTTACAAAAATTGTGAACATGTTATACTTAATCTTTAACTGATTTTATATCCAATTTTCCAAACATTTTGAAAATTGACTCTGAGGGAGTCGCTTTAAAAACAATACAGGGTATAAAACTCTGTAGTTATTCCTGTTGGCTTTCGTATAGAACGAGGTCCAATCGATGATCTCTTGAAAGTGTTCATCGATGATTGTTCGTGTGCTGAGGTACCTGTGGGCTGGCTCGATTTCTTATCTGCTGATGATCCTGATCTCTTCGTTAGAGTGGCTTGCTAACTCTTCGAAGATTTTTCTTGACAGCTGTAGCATGTATTCGTTGATTGGTGTGATCCCTGCGCTTTCGTACAGCGTTGTGTTGCTGAAGTATTTCAGCGAGTTGAGATTCCTCCAGAGTTTAGTGCATGATCTGATTATTTTCATTTCCAGGATTTGAACTTTCTTCATTGATCCATTGACCATATTGGGATGGCGTACGTAATTACTAGTCTTATGAGTTGCTTATAGACCAGTAATTTGGTACTTTTATGCAATCCACTCCTCTTTTTTAGAAGTGGATACACAAGATGAAGGGAAGGTTGTGGAGCAATCTCTCGTCGCGAAAGCCTGTTCTTGTGATCGGTGGTCGGAAGCAAATGAGCACTGCCTTGCTGCTGTTGATCCTCAGTCCCCATTTCATGCACTAGTCCCATAGCTTCGCTATGTATTGTTCTACTTTTGCGGCTGCTTTTTCCCGGGCTAATGACGTAGCTTATGTGATGGAGTCATCTGCTTAGAGGAGTGCCTTTGTTCATGCGTTGTTGGCTAGCTGATGCGCGGTCAGGATTATGTCATCAATATCCGTTACCGAGTTACTTATCTGGCTCATTGAGATTTCGACTTCTCTCTCCGTCAGTGTATTACAGAGGTTGGTGGAAATCAGATGGTTCTCTCTAAGTTTGTAAAAGCTATTTTGAAAGGTGGAATAAAAGCATTGCCTTTTTTAATGATAGTTAAATTAATTAATTAATAGTTAAAAAATAAGAAGGAGTCAATGTTGAGTTTTGTGTTAACTGTTCGGCCACTAGCGCCTTTACCCTACTTAGCGCATATGAGTTGCCAGTGTCATGTTCTTTTGATTATGATTCAAAAAGAAATCCACCGATTGCCCACCCTACACATACATTTCTATGTGTCTATATTTCCCATCACAAACATTTGTGTAAATTTATTTTCTTTCACGGTTTTCTCTTGTCGAACTTAAATCACGAGTCAAAGATTCAAAAATTTAAAGCAACTGGAGACAAACAAATCCAATTTTTTTGATTATATTCTCGACATGCACATGGCCTTAATGCTCTTCCATATTTTAAGCTGGAAGAGATTGGAAAAGTCTTTGGAGGATTCGACAGCATTTCATTACGTAGCTATCCTTTTAATCCTTTAATTCTAAGGATGAAGAACGTCAGCGAATCTATCGAAAATAATCCTTTCCGTTCTGTTCTTATCGTTGAATGGGTTTTAAATTTACTTTAAAAGTAATTTAAAACTTTTGGATTCCACAATCGAACAAATTACAACCAGATCAACAAACAATCACAATGCACCACGCCCAATTGTTCACCCAAGTGCTAACATTTTCGTTTTCCTTTCGAGAATAAATTCCACCAATGGAATAGAACAAAACAACACTTAAAGTATCTATGTATCTATGCGTACCTATCTATACTCGTACCTTACTTAGTTGCAGAAGTTAAACTAACATTCATTCAGAAGGTGCATTGTAAGCACAACGAACTCTTGAATAGACCACGAAGACAACGACGACAACGACGACTTCGTCTGAATGGATTCTTTGTTGCAGCAAGTGATGCTTGTAAGAGTTCGTAAAACTTGTCACTTCAGAGTTCCCGAGAAAAATCACCACAAGACCGATGACCATGGAGCTATAAATTTCACACAAAAAAAAAGAAAAACTAAATCTTCAGTGCTTACCAAGTGTCATGTCCTCGTGCAAATAAATCCGCTTAGCAAAGTATATAATTTTGTTGCCGCCACATGAAAGAAAGAAAAGGCAAAAAGATTTTGTTAACGGAAACTCCTTGTTCCTATCGAAAGTTTGTAACAACTACATGAGTGAGGTAAGTGTCAGCAACAGGGTGCTTGAGGGATTTCTCCCATTTCAGTACATACAATGACCTAAAAAAAAGCGTTTAAGAAACATCATCCCTTTCAAAACATGTTCTCGATTTCGGAAACCCCCCTTCGCTCTGATATCGTTAAAATCCAATTTACTTTACCAATTGCCCTTATATCATGTCCTACCATACTGTACACAGCCCCCTAAAGACATACAACCAACACACATCGTCCCACCATCTACATAAACGTTATTTAATTGAAAACTTCCCCACAACTCTCGGCATTCGTTGGCGCATAAATTTTTGTTTTCCAAAAAGGACGAAGCCGAAAAAAGCAAAAACGCTTGAAAATCCAGAATCGAGAATCCCCTTATCTGTTGTTTGTATGGATTGAGTTTAGCGCCACAGCCAAAGGAAAACCGGGACCACGTGCTACACAAGACGAACGACTAAATGGAAAATGGCAAACTAAAAAAAAAAAAGCAAAAAATTACGAAAACAAAATTTCCACTCGGTTTGTTTGCCCACTTGTCTAATCCGCATTGAATGCACGAAAAACACCCTCATCAATCCTGGTGCACGTCCCGCAACCCATGACGCCCAAGACAGCAGTGTTTGGCATCATCCCACATTCAGTGCGATAGAGAAGGACAGCGAATCCTTTAGATTTTTCGGGAATCCATAGTAAAAGCATTTAATCCACTGAGCCTTTAAGTGCCCCTCCAATGGTAAGTGGCGGCAACGAACAGCAGCACATGGCACTGACTCTTTGCCCCGGCCACGGCCCCGGTTCCGACTCACCCACTACCAAGCCGGCCGGTCTCAATTCGATCCAACTCGTCTGAGTTCCGCTGCTCTCACTCTGGCCCCCTTTTTTCGTGAAAGTGAAAATCATGAGCAAAGTCTCGCTTTTAGTGCGGTAATCTGCCAAAGGGATTGCTGTACTGTATACAAGCGTCAGTCGAAATAAGGGGATGAACGACTGACATTGCCGGAGCAAAGCACAGAGCAGAGCATACCAACCGGCATGGCAGTCAACCGAGCATCATTTTTGTTGCATAAGAAAATGTATACAGTTTCGTTGTTCCAACTTGTTGTGCGTCATACATAATGTCGGTGTCGGTGGGACGTGTGCTCAGCCAGGAAGCCGGGTCCAAAAATCAATACCGGAGCAGCACAAAACAACCGAAAAAATCTGTACCCGTAACTCAGCTGACAACGTTCTGAGTGTAACTGCTGCACACAATCTGATGTCATTTCCGAAATGTCACTCAGCTAAAGTGATGCTTTCATTTAACAACCCCCGAACGAATCATGGCCATTATAAGTATCTTTGGAATGGGGGTTGGCTGCTGGCAACTACCTTGGCAATTCATTGAACCATTTCACGGAATAACAGGTAATTTGCTTTTTGAAAGAAGCATCGACGATGCTCGATGGCGGATTCATTGCCGTACTTAATAAGATAGTAATTGGAACAATTATCATCTTTGAGCTACACAGATGAACGTCTGTTTCTATCTTTCAGTTGTTTCTCGTAGAAATGATGATTCATAATTCAGTTTTCTGCGTTTCTCTGTTTTTCCTGTCCACCGACTTCGAAGACACGTAGACTGTCACATCAAATTTACATCAACGACATGGAAAATGAAAACTCATGTCGAGCACAAAGGAGGAGCAGGCGAGGCGCTGCCGATGCGATGGTGATGCTCGACTATCTACACCTTGGATACTGTTTGTTTCACTTTTCTTCGTGCAGTTGCCGTGGCAATGGGTAAAGTGGCTCCACCGGGAGAATCCATATCAAAGATAGACCAACGTTGATGATGACTTTGTATACTCTACGATGAAGGCGATGGTGACGGCTATGATGATGATGATGATGATGATGCTGTTCATTGGTGTAGAGACGCAGCGATGGTGACTCTGTGAGGTTAGATGTAGTAAACCTGTCAACCACAAACCTGCCACTCACCTGTGTTGGATATAACATTCGTTATGACATGCCAGGGGCATATTTTAGTCCTCGTGCAATCGTGTGCGCCTGTAACTCACTTACGGAATAGGGTATTCGACGTTTGATAACTAATTACCTCTGTTATGTGGAACTCCCATGATATTTTAAAGTAATTAACTAACCTCATGTCATAGCAATGTAGAGTAGATGACCTGCAAGTATCCTTAAATTATCGGAGCTTATTTGCTTTCATGATTGTCTTCTCTTTTTATCTCAACTGTCTTCTAGAATTTAAAGATTCTTATTTCTCTGGGTTACTGAAACTTGGTTAGGCAATCTGAAATTTATTCGTGGTGACAGATACCGTTAATGTGGAGGATTTTTTATAAAAACGTGTCAAAAGTTTCACATGGTTAAAAAATCGTCACCATCCGAATTTTAAGAGTATGTTTTCATTGAAGTAAGAAGTGTTAGTGAAACTTTTTTTCCTGGGTGTGTAAACATGGCCACGATGATTCTAAATGCATACTGATAAGGGTTGTTCTTGAGGAATTATCCCCTCTATTTTTTAAACTTGTGGCGTGCAATAACATTTTAGAAAATGAAAACAGATCACTTAGAAACAGTTCACTTAAAAAAATGTAGATTTTGAGGGTCTCTTAGAGCGACGCTTTAGTTCTTCGAGAGAGGACTTTACTCAAATGTTTTCTTAGAAAAAAAAAGCGATTAGCAGGAGGTTTACTTCGTTTGATCTCAACGCTTGATTTACAGCGGAAACAAGGTAGACAATGTCGCCAACTACCTCAGAGATAGAGCTGTCTATGGTAACATTTTGACCAAGACGTCGCATTTGGGTGTTCTTTCTTGATGACAACATATTATTCTTTGTGCACCTCGTATACAGCCAAACTCATCTTTGTCGTTTCTGTATGAAAACTCGTAAACGCACTGTTGACATCAAGCTGCGTTCTCCGATTACCGACAGACCTTTAAAAGATAGTGCCTCTGCGGCACTTTTGGACTATTTTTCTAAGTATTTTGTTGAAGAAATCGCATGACAATGCATCACCTTGTCTCAAACGTTGTTTGACATCAAGTGGGTCCGGTGACGTTTTTGCCGATCTAAATAAAGCAGCTTGAGTTCTCCATTGTCATCCTGCTCAGAAGGACGAGCTTGACAGGGATGCCAAATCTAGATATGGCTCGTGGATACTATCAAAAACATATTTGAAATTGATGAAAAGATGGTGGGTGGGTGCCGATTTGGAGCTTCTAGGTTTTTTCCAAGATCTGTCATGATGATAATATTTGGGCTACGTTGGACAATACTGGTCAGAAGCTACACTGATATGGTTGAAGAACTGCTTCAGTTACAGTTTCTTCAAGATTTGGGAATGCTTTATTCTGGTCATATAATATGTCGCAGATAAGTTGACCAATACTCCTTACCAAGTCATCGCAGCCACTTTGAAATGATCGGCAGTGAATCCGTTCGCTCTAGTTGCTTTTTTTAGACTTGCTTTCTTTTCTTCGTCTTTTGTTGGTCTGCGTCGTCTTCAACGAATGGTTCAGGCTGCCTATCAGCGAAATTTGATTCATCATCGCCGTAATATAGTCTGCAGAAGTGATTTTTCCATATCCTCAGCAATGACTGCAATTCTTCTATGATTTTATGTTTTGAACTTTGCAGGCTTAGGTGCGGGTGTGACATTAAGAGATAATTATTTTTCATGTTGGTAGAATTTTCTAAACTAGGATTCACACTTCTGGGAACGTGGATCAAGAACCCACTTCAAAATATAAAAGGACCTAAACTTAATAATACTGTATCAGTCTGTAAGTTAGTTATTATTCTTTATAATTAAAAAAAATTAGTCAATTAGCTAAATAAACATAATATTGATGAAACTTTTGGGATTAAAATTTAACAAAAAAAATGTATATGAATTTGTCCGGAATCTTATGAACGGCAGCGTATACTATATATTCATGCATATTTTTTTATCTAATATGGTAGCTGTTAATTAAAAATTAAATTAATTTTGAATTTTTTTTTTATTAAAAAAACTAAATTGATTTCATCTGAACAAATGAAATTTTCCCTTTTTTGACAGTTTTCCGTCATAAAATTCAAACCACCCCGTGGAATTTAACCAAAAGCTTTTCAGGTGGTCGTCCCAAGGAAAAGCTGAGTACCGTCCGATTGCCATACTGCCGTTTTTGAGAAAAGCTTTAGAGACAATTGTAAGTAAGTGATAGAAACATACCCAGTCCAGGCACAGTCTTCAAACATTGGGCGGAATGCATTTGAAGACCAATAGAAACTATTTGAGCATATACGATTGTTGATTTTCTCGAGGGACGGTCTTTCTAAGGTAATAAACAATTTGGCTTTAGAGCTGGTAAATCTACGAAAGATACACTATTGTGTGATGTTTATGAAAGTCTTAACCTTGACATCGTCGACCACGAAGTATTATTGATGAAACTAGAAACTAGAGGCTTTGTGGTTATATGGTTTGCATTAAACCTAAAGAATAGAAAGCAAAGTGTGGCGAAAAGGGACATGTTTAGTGAGTTTCTAGATATGCGGAATGGTTTTCCATAGCGTTCAGCACTTGGTCCTATTTTATTAAGTATTTTTATAAATTCTATCTTTATATATCGGATGCTTCTACTCCAGTCTCAATCATGACCTCCAAACCTATTCACCTACTTTCATTTTTCACTCTTCAGATTGCAAGAGCATGTGCGTTAGTTCTTACATGGCAGCATTAGATGCAGCTCAAAGAATTGTTTTGCAATTTTAATAATATACTATACCGTTTGAAGTAGTTCTATTCTCGTCGACTTCTTGATACAGCTTATCATGGCCTGGCAAAAACAGCATACGGTTTTTCATAATTGGCCACCACGAAAGGCCTTTTTATTTTAAGCAGGCTAATATATGGCCTATGTCCATCCTGGCAAATCATTCTTAATTTTGGGTAAGTACAATAGTTTCGAAGATTACCTCCTTCATGCGAACTTACAAACTTATAATATTAAAGTAGAAGAGTAAGAATTTGTAGCAGTATAAGATAGGTAATTGGCAATTTTCATTTTTACAACAAATACATTTTCGAAAGGCATAAGAGTACTACGAGAGAAAACTTTTATTGAAAATTAAACAAACAAAATGTATAAAACGACCTACATGCTTATATTTTGCCTTCGCGAATTGTTAAGCATTCAATGCTTAGAAACAATTTAAAATGTCTGGCCACCGAGGCTACATCTCACACTGAGAATCACTGTGATGTGCCGCCGTTTTTCACACCGATTTATATCTGTTAGAATTTTATTCACTCTAAAACATTAACTACATTTGAATACGTGTACTTATTTAAAGTCTTGTTATTTCTAATAAAATAATAATAAAAAAGATAATAATCTGCATAGAAATAGTATAAAAAGATGCGCTACTTTTATGAGCTCTCATGAAGTCTTATAAAAAATAGCAGTTAAGTGAGAATTTGACTCTCATGCGAAGGGTCCCGTGTTATTCTGGAGTATGCATAACCTTATAACAATTCAATTTAAGATTTCTTATAGCATTGTTCATATGTACGAGTTAGCTCAACAAAGTTGAAGGCATTAAAAATTATGAGTTTATTTGATGCAGAAAATGTGTAAATCTATGATTACGAGAAATTCATCTTAAAGAACTCGAAGTGAGTGCGAATTCATTCGGAATTAGCCGATGAATGTCAAAATATGGTGGTGCTAGGGTGCATTCCTATTTCCCACCCCGTGTTTATCTCAAGCACGGTTGAGTTCATCTCCACTAAAGCTATTAAAAATAATTATATTTTCTTTAATGTGAATAAGTAAAGAAGAGTTTATTATGTGAATCTGGAGTGTTTTTAAGTTATGAATGTCAAAGTATCAAAGCCTTAAACGAGGGATTGGAAAATATATAAAAATAAAAAATAGTAAACTCTGAGTATCCTTCACAATTCAACGTTAACATTTTTCTTTATTTTTCCACCCTCTGTTTAAGGTTGTAAATTCAATATGCTTGGACATTCATAACTGAAACACACTTCAAAATCCAATGAAATATCCTTTTTTTAATAATTAATTTTTAGAAAATGACACGTTCATACACGGATGTGAAACTTCGTTTGGTAGAAAACTATGTTCAATCGGGAGTGCATGAAAATCGATTCCGAGATTTTAATTTATGTTGGATAAGTTTCAAATTCCTATTAGTGTCGCATCACAAGACAGCATTACCAATCGTCAGCTGCTCCATTAAACGGGAGGTGTTGAGTTCTTAATCATTTTTATTATTTTTTGTTATAGCGGCAATAGAAGTTCACATTCTGTGCAAATTGCACTTGTCTACCTATTACGGCTTAGAAGATAGAGACTTAGTCCGGGTTCTTAGGGTTCCGTTGGCACCTTTTGGTTCGAAATCGGAAAAAAAAAAGATTAAAGAAATGTTTACATTATCTGGTTTGTAAACAATTGCTATGTTTTTTCCATTAACAGCTCAATTTCCCGACATTGCCTCTACAAGACCGTTTAATTTGAATCATAAAATTGATGTTAGAGGTCCAACAAAATACCTTTCCTGGCACCACGGGTATCTCCGATTAAGAAGTGGTTCATCCGTTCCGAGCTACAGAGTGGGTTTCTTTTAAATTTTTCTATGCCATTATTATCCTTCTGATCCTCAGATTGCTTTCTCATACCCCGCTTTAATACAAATTGACCAGAATGTAATGCTTGGTTGTGCTTCGTCTATGCGTTAATTTGTTCCCCCTATTTTCCTAATTTTGGGGATCCGTAAAAGTCCCAAAGTCCCAAATCCTGGAAAGCAGTTTTCTTTCGCTATTAACGTATCCTATTTGCGTCTCCAATCATAACAAAAGAATAGTTTGTAACACTTTCTCAATTTTTTTAAACATTTATTTATTTGTTTATTTGTTGTACAATATTTGCAATGGTTTTTTTTTTCAAGTTAGCTTTTTAGTCTTCAACTGAAGCTGGTTAATCAGCACACCCAAAATAAAAAAGTCACATAACTTAGGCGGTCAATTTTAAAGTCCCTTGCTTGAAAGATAAATGATATATTGACTCTCAGGAAACGAAGGCACATTGACGGTAACGTTTGCTCCGATTGTGACTCCGGCATAAGCGAAAGACCCAACCGATAGTGCATTCCTTCAAATTGGTGCACCAGCTGGATCTTATTCGGTGGGAGCCTAAGATCTTTCCTCACAACCCCAGACATAGTGGATGGAGAAAGGCAGTGTTGCTGAGCACGGCGTAGAATCCATAAATTTGGGTCTTCGCCCGAACTCATGTTTTGTTTTGTTTGATAACCCCATCGGAAGATATATAACTCCAAAAATGAAGACCAATTATTTTTTATATGGTCTTAAATGCAAACAAACAAAAAATAGAATTCATTCGCATTGGAGAGGATGCCAAATTGGCCTTCCTTTCGTGAAAAACACGCATTATGTGGACCGAACTAAAGGGTGTCGCTAAGAATAATAGAGAACCAGAGTTATTGAAATTGAACATGAAATGGCGACAAAGCGAGTAGTATTTAGGCTAAGGACTCATATGAAACATCCACTAGAAGGCTTTTTTGTCCAACAAAGATTAGTTAATTGGCAGATTTAACGTCAATGCATTGAGCGTGATATTGGTCACGAAATTTCCTCAGGAAGGAATGCAAGTCAAGTAAAAAGTTGCGTAAAGTTTTTGATGACGACGCTGCTCTATCAGTACCTCGGTTGTCGACGACTATTAAAACGCATTAATCTAGTCAAACTCACGTAAAAGGAAATTGCAGAAACATAAAGCATATCTGGGTTCATCATGAGCAAATGAGTCTCTTAAATGAGAATCTTAACCATCCAGGGACTCGTTCAAATGCACACAAAAACTTGCATCAATATCGGTCCAAGCGATGAGGACGAGTTCAGTGACATACACACGTACAGTAAAATAATAAAATTGATATAAAATATGGCTCAATATTCACATTTGAAGATCTCTTTTGCTTCCAGGTTTAGATTAAAAACATATCTATCAACAGCCTCCATGGTTTCAGGACACTTACTTAGTCTGATCGTAGGATTATAATATTCTATCAAGTCCTTCGCCAAAACTCTTTATAAGTTTGCTGTGCAATATTTGTACATAAAGATGTTGACCCTTGCTAGGAAATATCTGTGTTTCAGAATATGTAAATAAAAAATTCATATCACTCATTTCTATCTACCCTATTTGAATTTCGCCAACCGGCATGTGTTTGCAGTTTGCCAGTGCTACAACTTTTAGCAGAGAACGTGTTGATGCTTCTGACTTTGTGTAGAGAGATCTCTTCCTGCCGCAATCACCAGCTATGAAGGTACACGTTCATGTCGTGTGTATTTACCCAATATGAAGCCGCTACGCTCTTAATAACATCAAGTGCGTGCACAAGTGCCCGTATGAATCTGTGAAAAGGCACCACACATACTCGTACATTATGCAAGACAATTTACCTATTTTGCGGATGAGATTTTCCTCTCCGGAAGACTTTTTGGCCTGCGGGACTCAAAGAGTGAAAACACGACACAACAGAGTCGTGGTACCTTTGGGCCTTGAAACGCCGCGTCTAACTGTGGGTGGGTTTTTTTTTTCTGTAAAACAACCACTTAGTTCTTGCAGCATTCCCCAAACCAGCGTAGGTAATGGACCGTAACTAGGCAGCATCTTAGGCAGCTTCCGCTGCCTTGAAATGGATTGGGTTAAAATATTACTTCGGTGGAATCTGCGAGACAATCCACAGCCGCATTAGCATTCTGAGTGGAACAACCGCATCGTCGCAAATTGCGACTTTTCGACTTTTATCTTCATTAAGTTCAAAGTTAACGCATTCGCGAGTAGCATCGCATCGTCCTCCTGTCCTGACTTTGTTGTCTTTTGTTGAATACTCCAAGTAGGGGATTGCTTCCCCATAACCAACCAGTTGTGAAGATGCGAAATAGTCAAAAAGGGATCCAAGGTAGCTGTTGAGTTGCTTACGAGCAGAGCAAATGCGTTTCCGTTGTTTATGTTCTGTGCTGACATTCAAATAAAACGCTATCAAAGGCGAAACTAGACACGCACTTGAACCCGCCACATTTGTTTGCACAAGGACAGTGGGGCCCAAATTGCAAAAATTATTTCATCGATTTTATGTATTTTACTTTATCCAAAAGTGAAAAGTTTAAAAAAAGTCGATTGGCGACACGGTCTATGATAAATAAATAAAAAAGGGTCTTCTATTGATTTGTTTTTAAAATGTCCTGATGGATTTTTTACGCTCAAAAGATTTACTGAAACTCAATACGTCGGGAAAATTCGAGTTAATTCTAAAGTTTAACGCTGTTAGTACTAATTTTAAAATTAGCTTTGTAAGTGACAGTATAACTAACAGAGAAAAGCGTTGTTTAAATTATTATTAAATAAAAACTTGTAGAAATATAATCTAACACCGCACACAAATTCACATAGGTTTGGTAAAAATGAAACCGGTCAAGTGCGAGCAGGACTCGCACAACGAAGGTTCTGTGAAATATGTATCATCACAGACTGGTTCTGAACCAGTGAACGCGGTTTTAGTACCAGCCCTTGCTAGTTCGTCCGCAATTTCATTGCCTGCGATTCTATGAACCCATCCTAATCTAACTTATTTTGTAACGTCGGATTAGGGATTGTAAGACCTCGTAGCAGCTTTTGACTCATTTGGATTCTACTAGATTGGACGACAGTGCCTTGAGCGCTGCTTGGCTATCTGAATATATTAGATTTCTGGCCCCTTTATGGCCTTTTGCAAGGTTTACTGCGGCACAGGACTCGATGGGATGCAGTTAGCCTGGAGAAAACTTGGATGTTTCCCTTGAGTATGGAGATTTTAGTGTTAGGTCCATAGACACCGGCACCTACTCCATTTGCCATTTTTGAGCCATCAGTATACCAGACTAAGTTTATGGGGTCAAGGGCAAGTATGTTGCTCGACCATTGATCACGGTAAGAAATATCTACCTCAAAGAGACGCCCAAGGCAGTATGTTGCCTTCATCCAATCTGGGATCGAGCAGAACATGTCTTTGTCCGTGATGAAATTGATTATTTTCAAGTGTCCCATTTGTATTTCATTGCCAGTTGCATCTTAAGGGCATTTCTGACGGCTCTTTTCCGTATGAAAATGTGAAGAGGAGACAGCTCATAGCACCGGTGATTTCCAAACAAGCTAACCGTTGGACTTTTTCCAGCTTTTTAGCAGTTGTTACTTCTAAAGTCTTGGGCTACCAAAATATGGCTGCGTAGGTCATAATAGGTCTAACCATCATGATGTACAACCAGTAAAGCATCTTAGGTTTGCGACCCCAAGTCGTACCGTAGATCCGCTTACAGGCCCACATGGCCTTGGTTGCGCGTTCTGTGATGGACTGGATATGTGAAGTCCAGTTCAGTTTTATGTGTAAGTATATATAGAGCGGTTCCCTGAATAACAATTGGAGATAGAGTCAGTTGTTTCCTCATTGTGAAGTGAACCAGAACGGTTCTGCTAGGATTCACATTTCTAAGACATCAATTAATAGTGAATACATAACTCTATAGATCATCAGCATAGCCTATTGTGATATAGCGTATCTCATTGAGGTTCACTTAGAAGTTGTCTACGATCAATGACCAGAGGAGAGGTGAGTTGACTTAGTCGACAATGGAAGAAACGTTACAGTCAATTGAAAGTTCCACTTAGCAGGAATTTCGGATTTAAACTATAACTAGCTGTCCAGGAATCGAATACGTAGCTCTTTAAATGTGCAGTCGTTTTGTTGATGTTCTTTGCTCGTCGTGGATCTGCGGTTTATCGCAGTTGAACCTTTTTTTTTGTGCGTTGCCATTAATAATCTATGATGAACGAACAATTCACAGACGATTCAGTGGTTTTTATAGCTTTTTCTCCACCCTAGACACTCTACTTCACCTCGACCATTTTCTATCAACAACATTGTCTTAGAAAAATCACGCCTCAATTCTCATGTTAGATTTCGAGAAAGCCTTTGATAGAATTGGTGTTCATGTCATTCTAAACCAATTAATAAAATGAAAAACAAGCCCCAAAATCAGTCTTTCCTGACAAACCGGCGGTTCCATGTCAAATATTTTAGCATGTACTCTAAAGTTCATAAATTAAAAAACTGTATCGCCCAAGGATCACCATTATCTGTGGCAGCTACAAGCTTCCTATCCACACCGGTGCTAAAAATTCTCTCAGAAGGAAAAGATATCAAAGATTCCAATCTGCACAACCATACTGGAAACGTTAAAATGTCGATGCCAACACAAATTTGGGAGCATTTTCAAAAGTGTCTACAAGTAACGATATCTACAAGGCTCTGTTCTTTGAAATCGGAAGTAAGCACAAGTCAATGGGTTGGAAACTCTCATTCACTGATGCTTCGAAAACTGAAAATGAGACATCTTTTGGAGTCGTCAATGATCGAAATACAATCCTTTCCAAGAGTCTTTTACTGCCCTTCACATCTATCTTCACTGCAGAAGCTTTTGCGTTATATAAAGCCATAAGCCTTTCCAGAAACAGGAAAACTATGATCTGCACCGATAGTCTGCCAACCCTGACAGCGATCCAAAACGTTTCGAACACAACGTAAGTATATGCAACGTTTTATCAGCAAGCAACAAACATCTCAAAATTGTCTGGATCCCTGGCTAACTCTACCACGATCTCTCACACATTCTGACCGACGTCAACACCAAGCATATAAATCTTGTTTACACTCTTTTTATGAAGCTCAAATTTGGAAACTGTTTCTAATAATATTTAACCTCCTTTCTATTTTCATACTAGCCGATAGCCCAGGCAGCTAGCGCTATACTTAAGTTATTAATATTGTAATTCACTTACTTGTTAAAAAATTTATCATAATAAAATAATTTAATTTTTTTACCTTCTTTAGTAAAGGTTCGCTAAAGTTGGCTAAGCTAGCTTGAGAATTATTTTTTTTTGCCCGGTATATTAGATTCTATTTATTTATATAAAAAAACAACAATGCATTGTAAATTAAGTAGACCGCAAAACTGGTCCCACGAAAGCTCATTTCGTTATCGAATGTGTATCCTCACGTTATGAGCTTCATAAAATAATAGTTGTGACTCAGTTCGTGAAACGTTCCAATTATTATGAAGAAACATTTTCATCTCACAAGTCAACTTAAAGTCGGTTTCGAAATACAAACGAATTCTTAGCGAATTATGTCCCTTTTGTACCTTTTTTTCAGGACAAATATTCTTAATACAATTGATGACATGGTCGTATTTCTTGCAAGTTGCCTTATTTCTTGCCGACATATTTTAAAGACAACACTTTTGTCCTCGTAGGATTTGCGTGACCCCTTTGTTCACAGTCCATTTGATATGTTGCAATGCTACGCGAACTTCTAACGTCTTGTTGAAACTTACAAAGCCGAGAGTTTCAATACATCCTTGAGTCGCCATCAAAACATCTAACAACAAACATTTCTAGATACAAGCCTAACTTCGTTACATTCCGGACATACTCGTACCAACTTGGCAATAAATGCCGCAAACTGGTATTGGCAACAAACATACCGAAATTACCTTCAGTATTACCCCGTCCCAACGCAACACAGTGTCCATGGCCTTAACCATGCGATAGCGTTAAGCCGTTTGACAGGCGTTGCTGTCGACCTACCAGCTATGGCCCGAACCAAGCTCACACACACATATACCAACAAACATATACATATCTATGCTGTAATAAAAGAACGCAATCAAAGTAACAATATAACCACTTAAATTTCTGGACTTGATTTGGTACACCCATCAGATGCATTGCCTAGGATCCTTCTTGCTTCTTGCCTGCACCTTGGCCAGAATCATTCGGGAATCCACACACATTTTTCGTATTACACGGAAAGATACTAAAAAGATAGCTGACCCGCCTTCACCCGCCAACCGCTCATGCATGCAGGTGTAGGACATGTGAAACGGACCATACACACCACAACATACTCGTAGATAGTTGGTTCGCAACCCGCCTGTAGGCTATGGACGCCTGACTAGATGCGTCTTCTTGACTAGCGTCAATAATATTCATTCGATTCTGGTGGCGATGCCGCGGCTCACTCTCAAGACATTCCTTCGTACAAATAATACGTAATTATAAGCAACAGGTAGTTGTATGTAACTTTCTTCAAATAACAACAGAAAGACAAAATGACGAGCACGCGAAGCCTGTGTATTGGGAACATTTCGCATTGGCCATGTTTGTGTTTTTGCGCATTGCAAAGGCATTAATGTACGAGACGATTAATGTTTGTTTGGTAATAGGTCTTGGCGGTCCGGCATGCAGCAGCTGACAAAATGGACACGCCTGACTGAAATATGGCTTGCGCTGGATGCCTTGAGAGTTCAAAGCAAGGGAACACTAACGCTAAAATAGGTCATGCATTCCAGAAATTTGTTAAGTGCACATATTAAGTAAACAAGATTCCTCCGTCGGCCAAGAAGGTTTTTTTTTCTTTTTTCAAAGGAATGACTTTCATGGTTTGTTGGTTCTTAATAATTCATCTCTGACCCTAATTCCGAGGAAGCCTTTTAAATAGTGGTTAATAATATAGGTTTTTAAATGGCGATAACTTTTTTTTTTATTTGTGAACGCACCCTTTCACTAATCATCGAACTGTCATTGTCAATTTATTCACGTCTGCAAGTTATAAAAATTTTCTGCCGAAATTCGGCAAGGTTTAGGGGCGTAAACTTCAATTTCCGATCGTGATTCTGGCCTAAGTGCACAAATTTCAGTCCACATATTCGTTGTGTGATGTTGCCGTGTCAATGAGAAAACGGGTCGGTCGAAGTGTCGAAAATGTCGCTGCCGTTCAGGCGTCAGTAGCAAACGATAATCGTATATCCACTCAAAGTCATAGCATGGTGCCTCATTACGCCGAAAGTATAATCGGGCCTCATTTCGTTGATGACTCCATGCTTCACACAGTTACCCTGACAGGGCCTTAATGAATGTATTTTTAGTATCGCAAATTAATGAATTGCGACTGCAGAGACATATTGCATGTCGTTTTATCGTTTTGCGCTGGCCGCAAAGTCGCCCGAGTTAAAAACTCCAGGCTTCTTTATTACGGATTTTTAAAAGGCACGGCACTAAAGCGTCTTACAAAAGGGACTTCCGAACTTTGACAGTTGATAGCGGCCATATTGCTTAAGCTGCATCTGTCAAATTGGCTGTCATTTATTCACTCTGTTTTGTCCAATCACCCTGGACGGTAAAAGCGTTCAAAAATTTGCGCCCATTTTACGGTCGCCATAATCGTTCGATAAATTTGAGTCCACTGATTGGTAATTGGTTAACCAACTTTCGAAACGCAACATCTGCCGTATACATCGCCGCTGTCCGTGAGAGTGGGCTGGAGAATCCGAGGCAGTCAATTTCGCGTTACTCACAATGACTCAACCTTTCGCAGATCACAACTTGGCGAATTTGGCGTCTTGTACAAAATTCAACTGACCCAGGACATGGACAATGGACAACGACGTGTGTTCGGTGAGTGGACTCTGGAGCAGTTGGAAACTGACCCTAATTTTCATTGAACAACCATCTTCAGCGATGTGGCCGATTTCTTGATGAATGGGTACGTCAACAATACCAATCCACATAAGACCCAATGAATCCCGAAAAAGTCACTGTTTGGTGTGGACATTAACGGTCCATATTTCTATAAAAACCACGTTGGCCAAGACATAACCGTTAACGGCGAGCGCTATGCCGCTATATGTCGATGATTTCGAACTTCTTTTAACCTGAATCGGATCATATGCACACCTACGACAATAGGATGGCGCTTAATGCCATACAGCTCACGCCACAATGGAAATTCTGCACGAACGATTCGAGGGCATGGTCATCCCACGTGGAGGTGATGGGATGTCTTTTGGGGTTTTCTGAAGTCGTGTGTCTATGTGAATAAGCCACAAACCAGAGCAGTCTTCAAAGCCAACATTACCAATGCCAACGGTCAAACTGAACAACTCAGATGCTTGCCACCGGGAGAAGCTGCGGCTAGTGGTACGACTCGAGGTGTAAAGAAGCTATCAGGTTATGGGATTTAGGTTTTCAGAATTACAAAACCAATCCATCTGAGGAAACCCGAAAAAGGTTCAAACAAGCTCGAAATGACTGCAATGCCAAAATCCGTTGTGCAACATCTACCCACGAATGAAATCATCTTCCATCCCTACACTTGTTTAGAATGACCTTCCAGCTGTCAGCTCTGTTGACAAAGCAAATCCTCTGACGGCCCATTTTGCCATCAGCTCAACACTTCAAGAACTTGCTTTGCCGCTTCCTGGACTCGAGCGCGTCAACTTTTCCATGGGATGGATCTATTTCCGCACTCGTACAGTAGAAAGTGTACTCAAAAATCTTGACATCCATAAATCCGCTGGTCCAGATGGTTTTCCCCCCATTCTTCTGAAGAGGTGTTCTTCCACGTTGGCAAAACCATTGCGTTAACTTTTTCATCTGTCCTATTCTTCTGGTCTCTTTTCGACTAGATGGAAAACAGCATTTGTTCAACCAATCTTCTTCTCTCTCCAACTATCGACCCATTGCACGAAACGCTGATTAACCGTCAGCTAATGAAATATCTCGAAACACGAAAACTCCTCAATGACCGGCAGCACCGTTCCACTCTCTACATCTTTCTACTGAAAGCAAGATTGTTGCGCTTGATATTTCTAAAGCATTTGACAGAGTTTGGCACCAAGTTCTTTTATCGAGAAGGCCTGCATTTGGTTTCGACGAATCTCTTATTCAATGGATTAGAAAATCGCTTTCGGGCCGTTCAATTCAGGTAGTATTGGACGGTGACAAGTCTGATATCGACCATACAAATGCTGGTGTTCCACAGGGCTCCGTTTTGTCACCGGCTCTCTTTTTAATTTTCATTAACGATCTTCTGTCTGCTACATCTAATCCAACACACTCATCCGCTAATGATAGTACTCTCAGTTTTTCTTATTCGTTTCAAAATTCACGTCCCTCATCTTCGGCCGTGGAAATGGAACGACAGCGTATGATTAACTCATTTTTTTTTTTAATTATTTGCTCGCTCTTCAAAAGGATATAAAGACTCTTATAATACGTGTAGCACAGAGCGAGCGGAAGAATTAGGAGAAGAATGAAAGATCTGTAGTGGTTTGAGAAACTCAGGTGTAATTGGTTTCAACACACTTCCGTGGGTGGACCCCGAAACGGGACGGAAGATTTTTAATATCGACCTATTAGCTTTAACCTAATTCACAGGATTTTATTCGACATTGGTTATGATCTATGAACTTTTTGAAAGCTTGGAAGATTTAGCTTAAACACCCCGCTGTCAGTGTTAAACATTCACAGCAGAGCCATCTACACACAATCTACACAAACTGTTATTTTGAAAACACGAATTAGGAACCAAGCCGATACAACAACCACCACAACAACGCCACCCATTAGTCAGACTACTATCATTGGTCGACCAACCCAGTGATAGTGCCATTAACTTGATCCCAATGGCAAATGGTGACTGGACCAGATTCGAAAAACTAGACCACTACTCTAGGAATCGAACCTGGGACCTATCAATTGAATCAATTGCAAGGCAGGCGCTCTACCAACTTCGCCACCCAGCTGTCTGCGAATTTAACAGCATATTATCATGGGGCTCTATGAAAAGATTGAAATTTAATGCCTCTAAAACTCAAAACTTTCAGTATTTGGTATGTGTATCAACAACAACCTCGGTTGGAATGATCACATAATCGTTATCGCCAAAAATGCTGCGAAATTTCTAGGTTTGACTCTCTTCACCACCGTCGTAACGTCTCCTGTCTAACCATATCTTATCGCTTCTTCCACAAGCAGTGCTCTAGCGAATTAGCCAGCTGCATTCCACCCCCTTATCACTTCCACGGCAACACCCGTCTAACCAGGAATGCTCATCAGTTCACCCTCAAGCCCAACTTCGGTCGTATAGTCAAGTATAGATATTCGTTTATTAGCCGGACAACAGGAATGTAGAAAGCTCTACCACGCTCGGTTTTTCTACTCATTACAATCTGCTTATCCCTGATCCCTTTGCGTTATGTACCAACATTTTGAGGGTAGTCACAACCCCTTGTACGCACGTGATCATTGACCATGTGCGAGTAGACCTGTCCATACCATGAACTTCCCATCTCATGATTAAAAAAAAAACATAAAGGTGCTATTTAATTTGCTCCCAACATCAACTTTAAGATACTCACTTTTTAAGCCTCCTCGTAAGTTTAGATATATTTTCGCATCTTTAAATCATATAGAATACGATTTGCGTATGAAGTATAGATTGTAGGGTATACTTATTATGTACATGCTAACACAGTTAGAAATACTTATAAATCTGTGAAAGATTAGCGATCTAAAGAACTAATTAATTAATTTAAAATATAAATATAAAGATTAAAACTAAATTAAAACAAATTCATGATAAGATATTAGGTATGAGATTGAGATAAATAAATTTATCTAGTTCAGTTAAAATTCTATAAAATTAAAATCACAATTATTCCTTGAAATGGGGATACGTTGGGGAATGGTAAGCTGCTATGAAGGTAAAATTACGTATTTAATATTAATTTTAATTCAATATTTTTATTATTTCAATTGTTCAGGACAGCAATTTCGAAATAATCGTTTTTGATTCAATAACATTTATCTAATGTTGTGCACAAGATTGCAAAGTTTGTGAGTTCGTTGTAAGAAGTTTCGTCTTGGTTGTTAGAAATTACTATGGCTTGTAAAAGCGTTTTGGGCGAAAATATGAGTTCTATCTTGTCGAGCTTCATGTTGAAGCTGGCTGGCTGTCCATGGCTTGCATTATACGACTCAAAGAAAGCGTCTAAAACAAAAATATAGGACCAACGACCCAAAATCTTAGCCAGTTTTCTGTAGGCAAATAGTAGCACACGGCCATCCCTCTAGGAGTATCCAACTCGACGTGAAGATATTTTTTTTAATAATTTGCTCGCTTCAAGAGGTTATGAATATTCTTTTAATGCAAGTCGCAAAGAGTTGGGAGAAGAAACTCAGATGTATTTGGTTTCAATTGAATTCCGTGGCTGGAGCTCGAATTGGCACGGATGATTTAATATCAACTTATTCAAAGTTTGGTAGATTTAGCTCAAATTTAGAGTTGTGACAGGCGATTTCATTTCAACAACTTTAACATTGGAAGTTGAATTTGTTTTTGGCAGTTGTTTTTCAACTTCTTCAATATAGTGTTATAAATCAGATAGTCAGAATTTTCAAATATTATATAGCCTAGTTTTCAAAGTATTACATTTTGTGAGAACTCAATTTATAGTGATTCATATTTTAAAAGTTTTAGGACCAATTGCTTGGTGACGCAAACTAAATTTCGAGACTGATCAAAAGCTCTTTCGCCAACCATAACTGGAACTTTATTTCTTTTTTTGGGAATTAAAATTTGTCTGATTCAGTTGAACTCTGCAATTTCTTTGCAAATTTTACCTTCCTCAGAAAATTTTTTATTAAAATTTTTGCTGAATTATCACTGTAACATCAATTACAAATTATTACTAATGCTATTGTACGGAAAAGAATTTTAAAAAGTTGTTTTGAAATGAGCAAATTTTTCACTTTTTTTGTTTGCAGAATTTAAATTGTTTCGATATAAACATTGTGAAAGGCCGCTTATCTCAACTTCGGGTATTTTCGGAATAATTTCTAATCAATCAACTTTGTTAGATTGCTTTTCTTTGGAAGTTATTAACGATTGCTTGGAATTTAAAGGCTTTTTATATCCTTTTTGAAAGGGTTCAAAAGTACATAATTTCAGTCGCAAGATTTCGACCGCCTCTTCCTTCCGAGTTGGGAACTGCTCAGCATATGATGTTTTTCTTTTTCGAAATTATATTGCTTCAAGAGGATCACATTCAGTCCAGTTTTCTTTGCAGATTTTGATAGTTGCTTCCAAGCCGATTTCAAGAGATATTTTATCCATGAGTCATAATCTGGAAAGACCTCTTCGATTTGGTTCATGATAAGAAACCACAACAGGGAAAAACAAACTAAATCGGATGTTATGATCTTCATTGCAATATACGAGTCATGCAGTTTTAGCCATGTGTTTAAACTTTGTCATTTAGCTTTCTCTCGATGCTTTTTCTTTGAATTCAATTGTCTCATGTAAGTTGCGCCAGAAGCTTCTTTTTGCTAATATATTATTACGATAAAAAAGCGTCAAGCTACAGCCGAGCAGGTTGGCTCCATAATTTCCTAGTGATGTTATCATGTGTCAGTGTTGCAGACGTCATTCTGAGTCATGAAAAATGGGAAAGACTTGCAGGATTCACATTTCTGAAACAATTTTCCAAGTACTTCCTTGGGAATTTGGATCAGGAAATAGAAAAAATAAATACTGTTTAAGTCTTTTTGGTAATTGTAGATAGTTTGTGACTTACTTAGTTTAGTCAATTGACTAAATAGCAATATTATGCTGAAACTTTTGGCATTAAAATTGAACAACAAAATTAATGAAATGAATTTATCCGGAAACGTATGAACGGTAGTGTATATATTTATGCATTTTTTTTTTCTAGTAAAGTATTAATCAAATTAATTTTGAATTAATTCATTAGTGATGGACTATGAAAAGGAAACTTAAGTCCAATACCAAGAATCTAACACTTTTATGAGCAAACCATGCCGGTCATCATACTGTCTGTTCAGACATTCGCCTACGCACATAAAAGTAAAAGCCTACAATTTTCGTCAAGACAACCATCTGCGGCAATGTAGGTAAATAAATATATTACGTTTAATCCATAAGAACATTGTTAAAGAATCTCAAGCGGGCACTTTCTCTCAAATAAAAATCACACAAAATTCCATATCTGCTAACGATTCAAAGAACTTTATGCCCTCTCGTGCTGTTTTAAGCTTCTACCTGGAGTTTAATTATCCCAAAAAACAAACCGACACTTTTGGGATTGCCAATTTGTCGTGTTTATTACCACTTAATTGTCGGAGAAAGAACGATCATATCGCCTGCGCCACTTACATAAGTTTATAAACGAAAAGACATTAAAATCTACCGATATGCATATTTTCGTATGGTTAATATGGCGCCGGCTTTAAACTTGCTGCACGCTTCAGCGAATTCACCACAAAACCAGTCATCAAACACAATCAACGATCTCTACATTATTCATAGGAGCTTATGTATGTACATAGTTTAAGCATATTTCTGCTGTTTTATTATTTGGCCCACATTTATTTAAACAAAAAAGACAAGAAATTTAAAAAACATTTTTTAGAACTTGTGTTTAGGATCCCCACGGTTTGATTTCGATTCAATTGTTGTTCACAGTGACGTTGTGGCATTACCATTTAGTAGTTATTTTATGCCAAAGTAATTCTAAGCCTTGGGGGCAAAATAAAATAACATTTTGTAGCCTTAGAATAACTACTCCCCACAGCTTGATTTTTTTCGTAAAAGCATGTGAAACGTGATGCTGTTTTTTGACTGTTTGACAGTCAAATGACTTTTCGAGGAGCATCAAAACACAAGGTATTTTCACTTTGTGACAATTGTAATTTGGTACCAGTGTTGACTATCATATGACGTCCTTTACAATGGATTTTTGTGTTCACAAAACAGAGTTGTTGTCCAACAAGTCCAGCTCGGCAACGGCTCCATAATTGTCTAAGAGTAAGCTCTAAGGATTCACATTTTCGTAATATTTTTCCAAGCTACGTCGTAGAAACGTGGATCGAGAAATAGACAAATGCCCGCTAACTTAAAAGAGCTGTTTTGGGCCGAACTTTATAGAATGTTTCATGAAGCAGTGTCCAGTAACGTGAGATTTAGCGATATCTTTCCACGAGTTTTCAGATCAATGTCATCGATCGATTGTATATCTAAATTTGTGGACGATATGATGATATGAATCTGACACCCCTGAGTCATTGGTTCAAAATAGACAAGATGGTTATAAGTTTTTTATTTTGAATCCATATCTGGTTTTGAAATTTTGAAAACAATAAATTCCCTCAAAAATTCTTACTCCTGCGGAAAAGATGGTATTTCGAATGTTGTGTTGAAAGACACAGCTTTTAATATAGTTGACATTTTGGCACACATTTTTAATTTTTTTTTTTAAATGGAGTAAATGTTGTAGCTAAATATTTAACTTTTGGGATATTAACAGAATTTTCAACCATTGCTCTAAATAATGTACTAATTATGACAAGAAAAGACACAGGTGAGTTTTAAATCACCCGGGACGTTGGAGGTTTCGTTAGCAACGAGCGCCCCTTTTCGCTGTTTGTATTTCTTGAAGTTGGGTTGTTGTAGATTGAAGATGGTTTCCGGAATTAAGGAGAACAGTGTCATCAGCAAAAGATGCCACCATTGTCGTTTCTTTGCTGGGCCGAGCGATATCTGCTGTAAATAGAAGATAAAGCAGTGGTCCAAGGATACTTCCTTGAAGCACTTCTGCATTTACAGGGTACTTGGAAGTACCGTTCTTCTAGATAACTTTTAAGTAATAAAAGATAATCCTTAGGGATGAGTTTACTGAGTTTGTACAGAAGTTCGTTATGCCAAACCGAGTCAAAAGTTTTTGCGACATCCAAGTAAACTGCTACACAGAAATTTTTTTCGTCAAGAGTCGAATGATGTCGTCTAAAGCCAAATTGGTGACTTGGGATAGCCCCGGTCTGTTTCAGTATAGGATCAAGCCTTTTTCGAAAGAGGTTTTAAAAAATTTTAGATATAAGTGGAAGCGTGCTGAGTGGTCTGTACGACGTTAATTTCGTAGCGTCCTTTCCTGGCTTAGTCATAGCCATAACTTCCGCGACTTTCCAAAGTTTGGAAAATATTTGAGTTTTAAAATGCTATTGCATACGTTCCGCAGGTATAATAGGGTAGTTCTTTTTCTTCTTGGGGTCAGATTGTTTAAGTAGTTTGCCAGATTGGTTTCTTGGATAATTTCTTAATCTATTTTCCAATTCCTTTGGTATCCTGTTTAGTTTACTTTTGTCTTCTGGTGATCTCTCTCTTCCCTTCTTAATTTACATAAATTCTTGGTCTGAGCTACAATTTGTCGGAAATGTTTTTGTATTCTGACGCAAAGGAATTGAAAGATATTAAGGTTATGTTTCATGCACCTAATTGTTTTAGGTTTATTCTTATTAACAACAATTGCCAAGGACTAAGTCCTCAGTCTCTATTTAACTCTAATGCTGGATGTGTAAGGAATTGCTTTCGCACTGAAGTAGTAAGTCATTTTTAGTATTAAGGAGTTACCTCAGACCAACAAATTAAATGGACTGAACACCTTTTAAATCTAAAAAAGTACTTTCTTTCAGCAGTTCGATGCCTCTTCAATATAAGAAAAATTTGTTCGTAGATGTAACTTATTAACAACTGTTTACTACGAATATCTCAACAAATTCCAACCACTGATTGTACTTCAGAAATACGCTTTAAGAAACTATGGAACTATTTCGAAAAACAAAAATTTTGCCAGTGCGACAGTACGATACTATTTCAAAGCATTAAAGTTATTTTTTAAACGAAATGTTGAACATTTATGGGTTTTTTTAAAAAGAATTAAATCGTGGCTTCTCAATTTTAACATAAATGAAATTAGAATTTTGCTGCACTACATTATTTAACTTAAATAACAAATAATAAAAACAACAAGTGACAAAACAAAAATTATGTTTTTTAATTATAGTGGTATAGAAGTAGACTATGGTCCTTTTATAAGCATAGTATTACTATTTGTTATTCTGACGAAAGCTCGCAAAACATATTTTGAGAATAATTTCGGTTCAGATAAATGTTTTAATATAGAGAAAGTAAATCAGTTCAAATACATTGGAGTTATGCTTGACTGGGAGATTAATTAGTCTGTACAAACAACTACACTTAAGAAGTATCTTATGGCCGCTACTAGACAAATCTGTTTTTTAAAGCCTTATTTTTCACACGATCTTCTTAAGCGCATTTATTATGGTCTAGTGCATTCTAAACTGGAATATGGTCTCTATATTTATTATTATATTTCCTCTTCTCATTAACCAAAAACATGTTTTTCGTCTTATTTGTAACAAAAACCGATGGTATGATAGCCAAGAATTTTTAGAAACCTGAAAAACTTCGCCCTTGAAACACTTCTATTGCTATAAAGTTATAAAGGTATTCTTAACAATATCTGAACAAAATCTCGTCCAAGTACCTCATGCAGCAGAGTTGGGCATATTGTAATTGAGTACAATTACAAGTTTGCAGAAGGAATGTAATCTGATTCGAATACAATTAAAAAAGGAATCGTAAATGTGATTTTTTTTTTTCATTACAAAAAGTAATCCACCAGCCGATGATTAAGATTACCATGGGCGATAACAATTACAGTAGTTGTTATCGTAATCTGGGGTGATAACAGCAGTAATTTCTATTTATTATTTTTTTTTGTTAGATTGTTCTACTTTGCCTATATACATTATGTGTATATGAATACTTATAACTGAGTTTTTGTGTATGTGTGGGCGTTTTGTAAATCTTACTGTAGTTCTGCTTAACGTCAAATTTCATACGTTTTCAAAGTTTAACCATTGTTGATTTGGTAAGTTTGGCAAAATAAAAAACCTTTGGTTATTCTATTTCTTGTATTCCTTTATACAACGCAAGAAAAAAAAATATTTTAGTTTCGGTTAGTTAGTTAGTACAGCAGCTTGGTGGGCTTGTTCACCAGAAGTATATGTATAGATCACATTTCGCTGTAGAACAGAAGTCACAAATCAAAATGAATATTTTATTTAAGAAAAATTAAGAACTTCAAAACTTTCCAATGTGGCACACAAATAAAACAATTACTTTGTAATCAAAAGTTTGATTAGTATTGTAATCGGATTACTCTGTAATCATTACATTGTAATTAATATTTTGATTACTCTGTACTCAATTACAAAATGATTACAAAATAATCATGATTATTTTTGTAACCATGATTGCTTTGTAATTAGATTGCTATAATCAAAAAAGGAATTGATTACTTTTGTAATCGAAAGTTCCCAACTCTGTCATCTAGTGTGCAAATCTTCTTTAACTTTTTTACATCGACCGCTCCTAGACTTTTTAACAAGCTACCTCATTTTATAAAACTTATACGTAATGAGACTAGTTTCCTTAAGCAAATGAAATCATGGCTTTTAGAATTAAACTACAAAGATCTTGACCAGCTTTGTGTATTGACGTAGCCAATTTTTGTTTTTAATTTTTTTACTTTCCTTTATTTTTTTTGTTTTTTGCGCTTTGACATCATCTTTTCTTTTTGACACTGTTTTTATGCTTATCTTTAATGGAAACAATAGTGTTGGCTTAAAAGGGTCACCGTGCAAGTTTGCTTTTGCTTCAATATCCTTAGTCATTGATAGCCCATGGTGACTAATAGAAGTTGAACGGCTTGAAATATTTGCTTCTGTTTTATAATTTACTCATCGGTACTTTGAAATTATTCATTTATTAGGTCTTTGTTGGTCACAATTTTTTATTTAATTTGGAGTAAAAGTTATTCTTTTATCCAATATATCCTATTTGCTCACGTAAATTTTTTTGGAACATTTTGACACTTAATTTTGCCAATCTTTGGTTAGTTAAATGTGTTCTACCCGTCTTTTCTGTTTTTTAAACACCCCAAAGGATCATTCGCATGACAAAAAATGATGTCCCGGAACTGACAGACTTACATTATTTATTTTTACACAAGCATGAAAGTATAGCACGAGTGTGTTGTTTTTATTTTGAGCACCACAATTATCAGAAAATAAGTATAACTTGTTAACAGTTTCACTCAAAAAGTTTTTGATAAAATATTCCAAGAAGCTGATGACTTCATTTGGACCTTTTTTTGACTTTAAAGGAAGTATCAAATTTTCTTTGGAAATCAAAAGTTATGCACTCAAGTGTTCAGTCTTGCAAGTGCAAAGACATTTTTTTGTGTAGATCATTATTAAACCCTTAAGCTTAATCAGCTGCTGCCATTTTTTTTGGCAAATACCTGAACGGAGTGATCCAAAAGAATGCTTGAAATGTGTCGAAAAATATTCCCCGTAAAAATCGTATTTTATTATTGGCTTTGGTTTACTATTTTGTTCACTCATCAATGAAACAACGTCAGGCTTAAACTTATACAAATAAAGACCAAACATTTTGAGATAGGAAGATAAGCACTTCGATTCATTATTTTGACTGTAGTGTGAATATTGGTTTTAAGAAACTTTTTATGTGGCTGTCAATATTTTGCACAACTTCCTCTGGAATCTTGTTCGTCCAGTTTGCTTGACGACCTCTCATGTAAGAGGGTGCTGCTACGTACGAGTCTTTAATATTAAATCTGCAGACTTGCAACAAATCATGACATGTGAAAATATTCGATGAAATAACTTACGTTGTCGGTTTCGCAAGAAAATTTAAAAATTTCCATTTTCTCAAAGAAAGTATTTTGAGAAAATTTAAACCACAAAGCTGCTAATTCACGATGCACAGTTCACAAAACGTTTTTGAACGCTGCCTTTGTTTGCAATTTGGGAATGTTTGCAGATACTAAAAATCAGGCAGTGGTGCAATGCAAAAAAAGCCAGGTACCATCATATATCTGACAATGCTGGCAAGCTAAGCTTAGTCGTTTCAACGGATCAACAAAGTTTATCCTTTACCATGAACTGAGCATACATCATGGCTACATCATTTTCCTCCAAAGAACCTATAAACCATCCGCTAAAATTCAAGATAATGTTATTTTTTGTGATTTTAACCTTTTACGCGTAGATTAATGACTGATCTCAAATTCTGCATTTTCATTCTCCTTTTGTTTGTGATAACGCGAGGATATCTGCACCACGGGTACTGCTTCATATTCTAGGGCATAAATCCCTTTCGATTTTATCGCAACGTGGGTGACATACGAGTGCAATTAGTGCAGCGAATACTATCCGAAAAACACTTTGCAAATCACAAATGTCAAGCTGGGCTTATATCTTCTTGACAAATGACTGAAGCAGGTGTTGGTTCTTCTTAGCTTTAATGGAACCTCGGATGTCTTGCAGTGAGACGACGCATGGAAAGTCAAGTGGCAAACGAAGATGCGAATTTGACTCAGACCTCCCAGAATATTCTAAGAGAACTTTCGATAAGAAAACAATTCAAAACCAGGTACTGAAAGAGTAAACATATTTTCTTGTCACATTTTAGTGCCAGCCGCAATAAAATGAAGTCATAACAAACTCTTTAATTTAACTCGTTTAACCCCGAAAATTACCGTCAGTACGGATATTTGCTATTTAGATTAAACCTCATGTTCTGGCCAGTTCAGGAGTCACTGATTTCTGATGAAAAAATTAAGTCAAGTTGTCGCTAACGAGGTGTGAAACGTGATTTAATGGATTCTGCTCATATTTGCATTTTTTTTTATTCATACTTTATTTGTGATTCAGAATTAAGGGGTTTTTCAGTGACCGGAAAAAATCCTCAACCAGTTTGGATTACGAACTAAGTTAGTAATCTGAGAAAATTGTGGACAGTTTTTCACGGAAGGTGAGTAATAATTCAAGAAGATTTCTTTACAATTTTTAAGTGTGTCATTTGCATTCATTTTGCACAAGGAAATTGGTTTCATAATTTTGATTTTGATCAAATAATTCTTTCAATATATTGTTTGGATCTTGCCATTATTATTTGTGAATAACACCATCGGCAAGAAGAAAATTAAGGCCGACGAATCATATGATCTTTGTGGCATCGCCAAAAAAAGGAAATAACTAATTTTTTGTTTATGCATTTTTTTGAATCGAATTTATATTTACTTACATGCTTGACATAAAAATTCTTAAACTAGCCTAAATAACCATTTACATTTTACTTAACTTCCCTATGCGGTTGCTCTTAGTTAACCTAATGTTAATTAAATATTGTTTTAATATACTTCAATTAATATTACATAACGAACTAAATATAACGAAAATTGTATACAAAGAGAAGAACTTGATAAATGTACATTGTTTTTTTTAAAGTCTATAACTAATTACAACTAACTTAAAATAACTTAAACGATATTTTTTTTTAACCTAAACCTATCCTTAATATCTATGTAAGTCGGCTAGGCATTTAAGAACAAAAAAGCTGTTCACTTGGAAGTTGTCTTGGACTTGACAAGCCAAGGTTTCATTGCGGCTTTGAGGCGATTTGAAGCACACCGAGGACTATGTCGAGAACTTAATTGTGATAACTCAACGAATTTCGTTAGATCGCGTAACGAGTTGAACGCATTCAAGTACCAGTTCTTCAAACAACAAATTCAGAATGAGATTGCGGCCTGGTGTACCGGAGAGCACATCCAATTTTATCATATTTCTCCTCGAGCACCGCATTTCGGTGGTTTATGGGAAGCCGCTGTAAAGTCCGCTAAATCGAATTTAATTCGAACGTTGGGGGGAAGCAGTTGAACATTTGAGGAGCTTGCTACTGTTGCTGGAGACATAGAAGCAATTCTAAATTCTCGTCCGATCTGTGCATTGTCAAATGATCCCAGTGATGAGCCAGTCCTGACATCAGAACATTTGATTTGTATTGGAGGTCCACAAGTTTCGATTGCTGATTGATGAAAAGATGTCATTTACGAAAAGATGGAGACATTTAAACCAAATCAGACAACATTTCTGGGCTCGTTAGTCGAAGAAATCTTAGCTGGAACTTCAAAGCAGAGCGAAGTGGAAAACGTCCACAGAAAATGTAAAAATTGGTACTCTAGCCCTAGATTCTGACGAAAACACTATTCCTTAACAATGGTTGGTGGGCAGACTCATCCACACAGTGACGTCTTCAGATGGGAAAATTCGAGTCGTAGATCTGAAAACGAAAAATTGGATTCTTCGTCGAGCGATTCATCGACTGGCACCATTGCCAATCGATATTTAATTAAGTTATTATAATTGAATTCTTTTTTATATTTAAAGTATCTTATCGGTACTTCAAGGCGGACAGAATGTTCATGTATCAATGAATTTTATCTACAGTCATTTTTCTTATTTTATTTAAATTTGTTAATTCACCTCACATTGGAATCCATAAGCTTTTTATAAATATGGTGAATCAATTTTGGCTCTGTCTCTCTTGTTTAGAACGAGTAGCGACTTTGTTTTTTGCAGATGGATATGCGAGGCATTCAAAACTCAGCTATTGAACCAAGGAGTTAAACTCGTCGTAAAATAAGTTGGAATTAAAAATAACGAAGTGTGAAATAAAAGTGAAGTTTCTTTTAACCTCCTTTGATTATAAATCAACAATTTGTTAGTTGAGTATTAAATAAAAAAGGAAACAAGTCGTCGTTCAAAAAAATTAAAAATTCCTAAAAACCATTAGGAAACAACCAAGACGACAACTACGAAGCATCCTCTACCTCATTTAACCACCAAAATTGTTGGTCCTGCCTAATAACATCCTCTTTCTCACGGACTGATACCGCCCTACTGAACCGAAGATTCTACTCTGAGCTGCGAGCGAAATCTCCATTATAAGCAAGTCGCCTGTCCACACTCTTTCAGGCAACATGGAAGATTAATGGTACCAAAATAGACGAAAGCCTCTGGTGGAGAAAAGCCGTCAAGGCGCACTGTCTCGTGGTACATGAAATTAGGGTAGGTCTGATTTGGTTGGCCCGTTATACAGGACCTCATTAGAATAGAATTTTTTGTAATTAGACTCTGGAGTTCCAAATAAATGGAGACAAGCCCTAAAAAATCGCCTCTTGAAAACCCGAATCTTTTCCATTGAGCTTGCTCCCACGTTGAACCACACGGTACATCCATACGCAAACACAGGCCAAATGAGGGCAGTGTAGCAGATCGCTTTTACCCTGGCATCGACTTGGCTGCTGTGAAGAAGTCTCTTTGTCATGGAATAGCCCGCTTTGGCTCTGGCTAGAGCAGCATCTACATGTTTGTTAAAATATATGCAGATACTGATCACGCCAGACCCTAAGATATATGACAATACTCCGACTCGCCAGTGGCTGCCCGTTTTGTCCGACGAAAGAGAACTTTTGCCAATTTGACATCGGCGTCCTAAACAAAATGGATTCGCACTTTTCTAAAATTGATCTTCAACTTCCAATCGTCGTCATATCACTTAATCTTATCGCAGAAATGCTGTAAAAGACTTACAATTCCCTGAATCTTTTGGCCTGATCTGTACGCGATCAAGTCATCTGCGGATGTTATAGCGTAGTGAAGAAAGCCTACAAGATCGCTCGTGAAAATAGTAAATAAAATCGGCGAATTAGCTACACCCAGTTGCAGACCGTTGTTAATTTCAAAAGTTCCAGCAGACGTCACACTGCCATTTTTCACAATAACCTGTCTGATGGTGTGCATATGCTGGATTATGTATAGCAGCTTATGTTGAGCTGGTTAAGCTTGAAAAAGAGCACCTACAACCAAACAGTGTCAAACGCAATCATCAAGGCATCCTTGCATTGTTTCTTACCCTGGTTCCATTGGATATCCGATTCCAGTTTAGACGCGGCATGTATGCGATACGATTGTAACTCATCCAGAAAGTACGCTGCTTCCAATTAGCAAGACCGAGCTTTCTAGCGTCCGGTTCTACGTTCGGTCTTCCCATTCTTATTGAATCTGGTGGTTTGGATTCGATGACTCTCTTAGCTGGAGCAGTTTTGTCCCCTCTAATAATAAAAAAATATGAAAATATTTTCAAAGACTGTTGCTTCATAATTATTCAAATTCTTTGCTGACCCTTGTGAAGATTTTAATGCTGACCTATTCAAGAGCGACAGAAGGTCTCAGCGTATACCACTCGCTTTGCGCTCAACTGCTCTCCGAATCCACTACACCACTTGTTGGTGTCAGATAGGTCGAATGTGTTACTACAAGATCAACTGTCGTTGGAGGATGTCTCAGACCATGATTTATTTTTCTGCACCTATAACATTGACTTATCTCGCTCATCTTTACCAGCAACTTTCCAGTTCAGAGATTTTTCTTCAGTGGATAATTACGTCCTCCAAATGGAGCTGTTATTTTGTCTCGGATGTGGGTGATAAAGTTGACCTATTGCTATTCTCTACTTCTTAACCTGTTCAATAAATATATTCTCTTTAAAACAGAATGGTATAAAAGTTCGCAGGAAACTATACTTTAAGTGCAAAAGCTGTCCAACTAATCCAAATTGGGAAATTTTCTGTCGAGAATTTTTCATTCAAGCTGGGCTCAGACACAGAGTGCTGAGAAGCTTTGGCTCAACTTACGCTCAGTGGGTGTTGGTAAGAAAGACGTTATTAACCTTATACCTGATCTTGATGACCTTAACAATGCTTTTCACTGCAACTCTACAGATAGAACACCAATTCCAGCAAACTATCCACACTCTTCTGATCGGCAATGAGTTTTTGAATTCAAGGTTGTCTCGGAAGTTGATGTTATTGATACCATCCGCTGTATTTAGTCAAATGCTGTTGCCGAAGATGAAATTTCTATCCGGTCTGTCAAAGTGATCTAAATTCACATAATCATGTATGTAGACTTCGATATTTTATTAACAAGATTTTATTTTATACAATTTAATTTAAGATAGAAAAAACAAGCAAAAGTTTATTAAAAACGTTTAGATTTAGATTTAAGATTTTATAGTTCAAATAATCCATAAGCAAGGCAAATTAACACGTCTTTCGTAACACGTCGTTCGTCGTTCTTCTCGCGCTCGCCGATTACTGAAGACTCACTTCACTTCTTCATACAATGAAAAATACAGTAGCTCCTGAGGGTTACCGCTCACTGTGAAACTGGATCCCACATGTATAAAGGCTTCGACATTTCCGTCCAACTGGAAGCTGGCTAAAGTCATTCCTGTTCCCAAAAAACCTCAGTCGTCTTCGGTTGCAGACTTTCGCCCCATAAGTATCTTACCTTGCCTTTCTAACCACAGTTGTTTTCGAGCTAACCACAGTTGCTCCACGACCATGGTTAAAATCCTCGAGGACTTTAGGATTAATTATTACTTGGACTTAATCACATTACTTTGCCTCCTTGGTTTTTGACAGTGCATATCACTCAATTCTTTCCGAGAAGCTGAGAAGTTATTTTGGTTTGAGTGAAAGTTCGGTTCGTCTCATTAGCAACTACTTGAGTAATCGCTGTCAAAGGGTTGTGGTTGGTGCTAGATCCTCTCAGGTAAGAAGTTTACTTGCAGGAGTACCGCAGGGCTCTATATTATGTCCTCTCTTATTCTCTATGTTTATAAATGACCTGCCAACAGTCTGTCTATGCCAGCTTACATTTGTACGCTGATGAAGTACGTGACGGCCTTGTTGAGGATGTTGTGTAAGAAATTAGATATTAAATAGAAAATAAATTTGTTTTAAATAAAAAACACAAAACAGTTTATTCAGGATTATTTTAATATTAAACTTTTTTTTTATCTTTTTAATAAGAAAAGAAAACTATAGCACGAGGTCGCTGCCGGTCGGGTGGAAAAAGGTCCGTCAGCATCAACTGTGAATGAATAAAAAAAAAAACACCACATGAGCTCAGTTTGTCTCATTTCTGTTTGATAAATTATGTACTATATGTCATGAAGAATATAGTGATGAGCGTGAGAGTAGTTTAAAGCGTACGCTACACCCGAAGCAGGAAATCGCACATCTCCGGGTGTGAGAAAAAGTATCAGGCAAGCGGAAACACCACAGCGAGCCGACGAAATCAAAGTGTGTAGTAGGAGGGCAAGATCCAACTCACCGGTACTGAACAGGGTGGAAAACGCAACCATATTCCCCTCAGATGTTTGGATTACCTCACTCCTAGACTACACTGGGCTACAACCCCCAACAAGAAGAAATTACTCCACTCACTCTCACGTCACCACCCGATCTTATTTATATAAAAAAAAAACAACAACAAAACAAATAAAAGCTCTTAATATATGTATATAAAAAAACAACAAACAAATAAAATAAGTATAAATCAAAACAACAACAGCAAAACAAATGCAAGCTCAGTGAATAACTCACCCTTAACTCTTTTTTTTATATTAAATTGTATTTTTTTTTTCCTTACAATATATCACTCACTATTTAACTAACTCTCCTTGTATCACCTCCGACTGTTCGACACTGAATGAGCTCAGAATCGGCGAGGATCCTGCAAGCACACACACAAAATGCGACACACTCGATTGTCAGTTAAATTTCCTTCTGCCCCTTCTTTATCTCAACGAGATAAAGGTAAATAATGTGTGTGCAGCTGCGATCCTTTTTGCTTATTGAGAGTTAACAACGATAAGGAACCACCCACTGCGCAATGTGAGTGTGTTCCTTCGGCGATTGCTTTCGCTACTTTGTTTTACGTTGTTGTCTTGTTTTTAATCTATACACATTTTTTTTAAAGGATTCACTTACCCTGCGATGTCTTAAACTTGTTTACAGGCTAAATGATGATTTATCTGAAATCTACCACTGGGCGGTGCGCAATTGCCTGACCCTCAACTCAGCAAAGTTCCAACTGATTCTCCTATCGAATAAGCTTTATAACACCGAACAATTCACCTTCATAATACACGATTCCAGCTTGTGGACCTGATTGCCAACCGGGGTTTTAAAATTAATCGCTCTCTTTTTTCCCAGTAAGCCACATTAACTTCACCGTGGGACGGATATATGGCGGCCTACGCAAACTTTGGCTCCTTTCTAACTTTAATCCGGTTGAAACGAGGCTGAGACTAGTTAAAGCATCAGCGGCATACTGTAAACTTGACTCCCTATCTCAACATTAATTAACTGTTGCATTTAATGATATGGTCAGGTATGTTTACGGGCATCGTCGGTACGACCACATATCCAATTACCACAAAATTGTCCTACGATGTACGCTTCAGCAGTTCTTGAATAAAAGGTGCTGTTTCTTCTTGCACAAAATTATAAAAAGCAGATCGCCGACATACCTGTTTGAAAAACTCCAATTCGCTCGCTCGGCTAGAACATTCTGCCTTATAAATCCTTTCCCTAAATACCTAAATTATTCGCGTCCAGACTATGGAACTCTCTTCCTATAGCAACAAAATAAATAATTGGAGCAACATTGGAGTATTTTAAAAATGAATTCAGGATGCCATCAAAGTCGCAACCAATCGAGTTTTTCCGAGAACCAACAGCCCTCAAAAGTTCGACGCCAATTATGGTATCGAATGCAAAGCTAATTTTTTTCTCTGCGGTTACCAAAAACAGAACACGAAGCGCAAGTCTGCTGAGGTGTTTGCTTAAAGAGTCAGCTATACTTAGCAACTGTTGATCCGAATTCTAGAAGGTTTTCATAAAGGCGGACTTGTTAAGAATGTTGTTAACTACTTGCCACTCGTTTTTTAAATTACCATCAGCAAACACAAATTGATTCTGGCAAATGGGATTTTCTATTTTCATTTGATCCTACTGCTTGACATGACTACAAAGCTGACGGTAAAGGTTACTGACTTCCTCTTCATATCCGGGATCCCCAAAACTTGTTGTTGTCATTAAAATAGATTACTTCCGTAGCATTTTCCGAAGCTTCATTCACGCCTCAAGCTTTGGAACGAAATTAAATTAAATCGACATTTTCATGTCAAACTGACAGAAGGACGTTAGCAAGTTGCACGCCGACGATCGACTTCTTGACCATGGTTTTGCCTTAAGCTACCTTGTTATACAGTAGCCAAAGCCAATCGTTCAAACATACCCAAGAGGCTGGCCCATAATGCCACACCATAGCAAATGTACTCTGTATAACTTCGTAAATAGCTCTAATAGATGTTATTTGTCGATTGGTTATGCAGCAGCTTCAAATCAAGTTGTCGCCGGTCAATGTATTCCATCTCAACAGCATTTTGCTGCCAACTTGCTTGCCTAGATCAATTGGCTCTTGGCAAAGTGAGCCATTATGTCTGTGCATCATTGGGCTGGGCGGCTTTCCAAGTTGAAAGACTGTTGGCTTTGATAAGACGTGACCAAGAGATACCGCACTCGTCAAGCCGTCAAGCGTTAACTACATGTCATCTATGACGATCGTGTTTACTTCTTTCTATTCTTGGAAACGAGTTGCACTTGGGTCGGGAACGGTCTCGTTCTTGCTTAAATGCTGTTCCATGAAAGGGAATCTGCTGGCACGTCACTTTCCCGCAATCTGTGACACATTAATTTCGATCGATTATTCAATGAAATAGCCACAGTGCGTCGAATAACGCACGACTTGATGTGTTCGAGGGAACGCCAGACACATGAACCCGGTAGTTGCGACGCATTACGCAATAAATTACACGCAGCATAGAAAATTAGTGCTTTCTTGAAGAAGCTAGGAACCCATGTCCCATGAACATCACACAAACCCTTTGGCTAACAGCTTATTATTCCAGACGGCGCAGCCATGATTTCCAAGACTTCTTCTTGAGCGTACTTTGTACCTTGTAAACACATCCAGGCTGTGTGTTGCGTGGTCATTCAACTCGCAAATCAAAGTTCAATATTGTGTGAATTCTTCCTAGAGGTGACGATGACGTTCGCGCCTTTGTACCGCGGAAGAAACAAAAACCTCACACTTTCACGTACGAGCCCAATCGCCAAGGCATTCGTCCGAAGCGGGAGGCTGTCCCACATCCAAGCACATCACCACAAACCACTTCCCTGCGTTATGCGTCCACCCATCCACTTTGTTGTGCCTAATCCATCTTTCGGTGAATTCTTGTTTTTTTTTTTTTGTTGTTCTCCATTGAAAGTAGGAATAGAACAGAATCCAGTCACCAATGACGGAAGGAGTGCATGTCGGCTCCGACGACGAGTACATCACTTGCTTTACGAGTTTGTCCACGGGCGGCGGGCGGTGTAATGGTGTGTTTGGCGCCTAGAATGTGCCAGGAATTAATAACCGCCCGATCGAATGGCGAAAGGCGAGGACTAAATGTAGTAGCTGGTCACATTTTGCATTGTGTTTGATCAGTCGCATGCGGTCATGACGGGCATAATAATTTCCAGGAGACAGGCTCTGTGCCGTGCCAGTCGCGCCCGTATTCCTTTGAGCCGCGCCAGGCATGGGCATTTCTGCGTACCCCTGCTGCTGTTTGTGAATGATTTTCCTTACAAACTGGAGTGAGAACTCAAAGCTAGAAACCAATCAATGGGAATGAATTGGTATTGCCTGGTGTCTTTGCAGCCTGACAAAATGTAATAAGGGTCACGTTGGCTGCGATTATTAGCGACAGTTTTTTTTTTTTTTAAATTACTAGGCTGAGCATCGATTTCATTATTCATTTTTACTGCAATACTTTAGGCGGTATGTCTTGAATCTTTAATTTCTATACTCAAAAGCAACAGCAGTCCTGAGCATGGAGTACTTGTTTTCGAATCCGTGAGCAACATTATTGTTACAATGTTTTTGGGTTATCGTAATATATTTCAGAAACGTACCTTCCAAGAAAACAAGGATTCACCTCGTGTGAAAAAGTCCGTTGAAAAAAAACAAATTTTTTATCAATGGTAGCCGGGTTTTTCAGAAAAGGTGTTCTGATCTGCAATCACTGTCAAAACTCGGTTCAATTTCCTATATCCTCATCGAATTCGAAATTTTAAGATTTTCGGATTTCATATTTATTCGCATAGGCTTATATGAAAAGATACAATATCTTCTTTAATAGTATAAACTTAATTATTTAATTTAAATGCTTTGCTAAAGCAGAGTAATTAAAAGAAAAAAATGATAATGAAAGAGTAATTAAAAGATAATAATGATAATGAAAATGACTTGAAATAATTAAATTTTATTATTTCAAAATGAATAGAAAGAGAAAATTAAAAAGAATGTTGAGGAGAGGGAGAAAAATAATTAAGAAAAAAAAACAGGTAGATATAAAGAGAAAGAAAAGAAAAGGGAAGAAGGTCAGAAATCACCATTACCTTAAAGTCTCCAAGAACTATTTGAGCTTTTTCCCAAAAAGTCTGTTACAGCTCATCATCCTTAGAGGTCGTGGTAGAGAGTTCCACACACGTATCGCATTAATAAGAAATTGGCGCTCTAATATTAAAAAAGTGTTACGCACTGGCACTAGATTCACTAGATAGCTGAGCTTAAAAAGGTTTTCAAGAGTGACACCGTATATTGATTTTAAAAATTGAGAAATGTAAATGAAATGAAATCCAAATTTAGTATATACTTAGCCAAGCTGTTTGTTGTAAGCAATATTTAGTTTACGCTAGTGGTCATAATCACAATTGTAAAAGAGTTCACAACCACAGAGCAGGATAGGGATAATTAATGTTGTGGCCAAGATAATGCGTGTTTTTAAAGGGGTTATTTTATGGTAGATCCACATCAAATGAAGCCCTCAATAAATCCTCCGTGCCGATCGACTTTCTTGAGATAGCTAAACACTTGGTTCATTTTTTTGTGACCATGTGAGTATATATCTGCTTCACAGTTTTGCAGACAAAGAGGAAGGTCATTAATGTACATGGAAAGCAAAAGCGGACTCAGAATTGAACCTTGTGGAACCCCACTACTCAACATGAGAAATTCAGAAATGGAGCGTTTGACCCAACTGCCTGAGATCTCAAATTCAAACATAACTGGATCAACATTGCTAAGGGGAATGAGAAATTAAACTGGTTAATCAGCTTGCTACACAGGACTTTATAGTTGACCGTATCAAACGCCTTGGAATAGTCCAAGAGAACTCATTTTGATTTTTGGGAATAGGTAAAAAAAGAATCATGCTGGTCACACTAACATTAAATTAATTTTTTGTATCATTTTTTTTTTGCGCTAAACATATTTAGCAGCAAAATGTTGTATACAGATTGTGGTGTCTTTTTTTCATTTGAAATTTTTAGAAATTCTTATAAATATAACGGTAAGTGACAATTATTTATGTTTTATATTTAAAGTAGTACTAATTGGCCACTTGGCGAAGTTTGCGATATGCCTTTTGGCCATACTTAATATTATTTATAATTATCAAACATAATTATAATTCATAATAACAGTTTTTAAAACCTTATCATGTCGAAAGTAAATGGACAGCACTTGAAAAGGAAAATCAAAAATTAAATTAAATTAAAATTCTTCAATCAATGTAATGGAGAAAGGTTTACATCGGTTACTTAATCGTAGTCCATGAATAAAGGCACAATTAGTAGCATCAGAAAATATTAAAGCTCAATCATAAAAATTGTAGCAGCTGGGACTGGTGCGAGTAAAAGCGAGGATAGAAGATCAAGCTCAAAGGCTAATAGCAGTTGATACCAACGCCATGACAAATAAGGCTTTGCGGGCTTGTGAAAAAGTTGAGGATGAGTTACCATCTACTTCTTCAGTTGGAAAGAAGTCGTTCTTTTCAGCTAGCCACGCTAAAGGTATATTTTAGAACAAACTGATTCTAATACATCTTTCAAAATAACGGATGCTTATAAAAAAATTAACAATTTTGGTTTGAGACTGAACCAATTGCATTCAAATCCAAAGTCATCAACGAAGGACTTGCGATCGGGCGAAATTTCAGTAATTTTTAGGATTCCGTACTTCGAAAGGAAAAAACGGAATCCTTATAGGAACAAATTGTTGTACGTCCGTCCGTCTGTCTGTCAAAACTCTCTTTCTCAGGAACGCGTGGAGGTATCAAGCTGGAATTTATGTCAAATACTCATTTCTACTGTCCCTTGAAGATCTCAAAAGATACAGCTGCGGTTTATGCCGCAAATTTTCGACACTCGCAACGGAATCATAACATACAGCGTACTTCCCGTGAACTCAGAATCTTGAAAGTTTGTACGAAAAGGAAATATTGAGAAAACCGTAAATTTTTAGTTACATAATAAAAATATTTTTTATAATTTTAAACTTACTACCCCTTCCCTTATGAACGCGTCGAGGTATTAAATTGAAATTCATATCAAATACTCAGGTCTATAATACTTTTAAGCTTGTGACAAAATCAACCTTCCATGTCAACTTAGTCAAAATAAACAGCAATTTAAGTCGCATATTTTCAAACTCGCAACTACTCGACCTAGAAGTACAGTAGTAGAGGTGATAGCATGTTATTAAATTTGTGCACTTGTATTCTTAATTTCCTTAAAACAATTTCATTTTTAAATAAAAATTATATCAATGGACTGATATATGCATTTAATTTTTAATTTCTGTTCTATTCTTATTTGCATTGAAATGTATGAAGTATGAAGTGAACAAGAAAAATTGAATAAATTCTGAGCAAGGTTTTTCCTAAAAATAAATCGGAACAAAAAGAAACAGGGTTTTCCAATGAGGACTTGACGACTTTTTTTTTAAACAAAACAAAATCATTTCAGATATTTCAAAAACTTTATTATCAAAACATTTATGAACGGAACTCGACCTCGTTCATATGGCCACCGCGGGCACGTTTGCAGCGGTCGATTCGTTGGACCCAATTTTCGATGACTCAGACATTCCGTTCAATGTTGGCTCTGAGCTCTTCCAACGTCGTCGGCTTCTTGGCAAAAACCAATAACAACTTAGCCGAAAATACGCCTCAATATGAGGGCCATGGAATTGACTGATTTTGATCGTTTGCTACGGATGCCTGAGCGACAGTGACATTTTCGACAGTGCGACCAACCCATTGTCTCACTGATACGACAACATCACACAACGAATATGTAGACTAAAATTTTTGCATTTCACTTCTAGGGCGAGAATTACGGCCGAAAATTGGAGTTAATGCTCTTAAAGTTGCGGTCACCGAGTCCGAATTTCGGCATAAAATTTTTATTATTTGCAGACGTTGCTCGTTCGTGTTCTTTACCAAGATGAAAATTTTCAGTTTAGTGAATAAATTGAACATGACAGTTCGATGATTAGTGAAATTAGTGAAAGTGTGCGTTCACAAAGGGTCATGCTAACAAGACAAAAACAAAACACCAAAGAATATTTATGTAAGGATTATTATTAAAATAAGGATATAAATATTATAATGAGGATAATTACCCGTGATTTTTCCACCGCATTATTCAATTCGATCGTGTGATGGCACATGGGATTTTCTTCGAACGCAATGGATGAAAATGACTAGAAAGAAACCAAAGGATCATTCGGCCATAAAAAAAAACGCTTTTTTCGAAACAACAAAATAACGATCGGGCTTATGTGTAAATGTGTAAAGTTGTGCTTGCCCTACATGCACAAAGAGGTCTGAGCTGTAAAATTTTTTGAATGTGAGTTTTCAGGTAAATGTTTTCCTCTTAGTTGGTTTGTTCTTATGTTTCAACTCACAGATCGGAGCTGTAAAAAAATATTTATAAATTATCCAAATTAGCCAATTTAGCCATAAAAGGCAAGTTAAAAAAAAACTGTTTGCCTTAAGGTATCCTGCTCGGACACAGAATTCTGCAAGGCAATGTAAACTTTTAAGTAAAAACTACGGCAGAAACCGCAGATGGTTTTTATTTTCACAGGATAGTAGAAAATTAGGGAAATCTCATGTATCTGATGTAGATAAATGTGGCAGAAAGCGGCTCGGATTGAAAACTTATATCCAAATCCCATCAACTTTAAAATACTAGAAGCAGGTTGTTGAAACTCCTTTGTTCTTTGTGCTGTTCTTTTTTCCAGAGATTAATTTTTTTCCTATTTTAAATTTATGTGATGGAAGATTGCTTTGAACGTAGTTGGTTGAAAAGAGCTATGCCCTTATCAGAGGACTTGAAACTAACCGCAAGAGAATTGTTACTGTCAGAACAATGCAGTGTAATGTGCAAAAGCATGCAGTTCAGTCAAAGTTTATTCATTTCAATTTTCAACAAATCGGTGGTCCATTAAATGAAATCTGTGAATTTTGTCAAGCCATAAGGTTTAGATTATAAATGAATACTATTTGACCCTTATTACTGCATGCCTGTCGTTCGACAGGCTTTTCTACGACTTATACAAATTAAGCGCAACAAATTCTTATGTACATGTTTCAAATGTCAGTTCGTGACCTCAAAAAGAACCCAAAAATTGAAAAAAAAAAAAAAAACACACACTTTCAAAACTCAAAGTTATTGAATTCTCAATTGTCACATAAACACTCAGGTCAAATAAAAGCTGCAATCTATAACAGGTGTCGTGACAAGTCGTTCATCACCTCTCAGGAATCTGACCCAATTTAATTTCGATAAAAACCATCTCACAGGTTCATTTAATTATGTTAAACGACTTAAATTATAATAACTCCACGCTTTTTTTTTTATTGTTTATTTAGCGTTTATAGGTCTTTTATCTGACTGACGATTGAGTCTCATACCAACATTATGCAAACATACATAATTAATGTGTATTCGAAATCAAGCATTCTGTTTAGTAGTAGAGTAAAAATTTTAGAATTATTCATCGTTTTGTTGCTTTTTGGCGGTATTGAATGACGTGCCTGCATAAATTGTTTGTTATGAAAGTAGGAAACTTTCGACCAGTGTCCCAGTATTTTGCGAAATTCTCACAGTAGACGGCAAGGCATGGCATGATTTGTTTGATGTGTGATTTCTGGCAATCTTTAAAAGTTTAATCAGGCACACTCGGAAATGCCAAATTAAATGAATGAATAAGATTTTTTAGTGGATAAGATAAAGCTGAGATTTTTCACCAAATTTCTATCCCTCGTTCAAAATTTATTTAAGAAAATTCAAAGCTAACACGGTGCCCTATTTATTTTCAAGGTGTTCCTTGCTAACTTAAGGAAACAACAAATCAATCAAAAAAAAAGTTATAATAAAATCAAATCCCAAATTAACAGAATCAAATAAAATATGGTTAGACCATAAGACTGGTCCAGACGGCCTGTCTCTCATGAAAGACGTATTTATAATACTTATTCATAAAAACGTTTTTAGTGAGTGACTTTCATATTACCGCCCAACTGCGACACTCCTCAGGTTAACCAAGATTTTCGAAAGAAGCAACTACGGTAAATCGCGTTTTCATTGCAAATCAATTCACGGATTTTTAAAAACCAAATGTATCAAGAGCATTGCAAGCGTTGAAATCTGGAAAAGAAGTTGAAGAGAAGATGGATGGAAATTGCTGCATATACACGCGAGCCTGACGTCAAAATCTCTCACAATATTTGCATGGAGCTTGCATGTCGTGTACAACCATTTTTGTGACAGTCACAATATAGTTACGCATGTCCATGTGGGTCCATGCTTCGCCTTTGTCACATGCAAACATGTGACCTTTTTGCATGCCGTGTACTAGCAAGCAGCATGTGATTTGGGACAACATGCGACACTTGATCGCTCAATTCCATGGGAACATCACAGGCGAGTGCATAAATTCGTACCGTCGCATGTATTTCATATGAGAAGATTGTTTCAAGCATTAGGACGTAGGCGCAATGGATTTATTTTGTTGAAGAAAAGGTTAAAACAATTAAAACGTTTTTTTTTTTTGTGTAGATTAAATGCGAAAAACGATGCTTTTAATAATAGATAAGCAAAATTTTATATTCTTATTTTCACGATTGATCCCATCCTAATGGCAACGAGTTTATTTTGAAATCTTTATCTGAGGGTTTTCAAATTTATCTGTCAACAAACCTTTCTAAAGTTTATTGTTTGCTCCACACGTGAGATCTAAGACGTACGAATTCTGGCCTTCCGTAGCAAGTCCACCTACTATTCCGAGTACGAAGTTTTCTATGTGAATTTTTCAAGGAACAGCAAACAATTTTGGATCATGATCCAAACAACATTTATTTCACAAACATATGAAAATCAGAAGAATAGTATCCAAATCACAAATACTTAAGGTTCATCCTCCCCAAGTTGCTTCAGCCAGATACGGTTCTGTGGTCTAGAACGCTTGGTGTTTATGGTTGGTGGAACTTTTTTTGTTTCTTTAATTAGAGTACTTAAATAAACCATCAATAGCAAAATTTAAAATTAAAAAGGGTCAGCGATAGCCGAATTCAAACTCGACGGGTGATGAGCAGAGTGTTGGCAAAGAGTATGGAAATAAAAGTAGACATGGTTTGACAAATCATGATTTTTGCCCTCATGTGATCGTGTTACCGTTAAAACAACTTTTTTTAAAAATAAATTTCTTTTTGACTGAAGCCAACAAAAACAAAAACCAGCAGATATCTACACAAAAAAAAGGGCGCAAAAAGCAAACAAATTTTGAATCCATCCTAATGTACGAATGATTGCCCACCTCAATCACGTTCTGTCAGCACAAGACGGTCAGAAGCATAATATCTAATCGTTCGCACAATGTCATCAGATTTTTGGATTACCTAGAAAATAATGGAACTAGTCCGATCAGCTCTTTCACCCAAATACACCTAAGTTTAAGTTTAGGCTGTATAATGCTCACTATACTCAGATTTTTCGTATTTTTAAGTTGATTTGTTGCCAAAACAGCAATCTTTTCCAGCAAACTGAAACACACTTCATGTGTACTCCTGACAGCTGTAAAATATATTCACATGAATACATATCGTGTACTAGGAAACCAATGTCTATACTCTTTTTTTGTTCCTAGAACGTACGCATACAAACCGCCTTACATGTCGTGTACTAGCGCAACATGTGCGCACGATGCATGCAAAAATACATGTGAATAGTTTTTATGCGAGGGCCACCATCGCATGGAAACGTGCGACGTTTTGGGACAAATTCTACATGCCGCGTACTACCGATATTTTTTGCATGCAACGACATTCGATCACAAGATGACTGCAACGAATATTTAACCTGAATGCGGGATTTTTCGGTGATGTCAAGCCCGCATGTACATGCAAAGATTTCCATGTCCTGTCCTACGGGCTCAACTTACATAGTCAACGCTTGCCTTAAAATGCAGTATTCCCCCAACATCTGGAAGACTGCCAAGGTCGTCCCTATATTGAAAGCCGAAAACTATTAGACGATGCTTCAAGGTATAGGCCTATAAGTTTATTTAGCTCCATTAGATAAAATCTTAGAAACAATTTTCAAAAAAAAAGCTACAAAAAATTATAGAAGATCGGAACGTATACCTCAACGAGCAGTTCGGTTCGGCACATCCCGTCAAGTGTTGCGAATTTGCGACCACATAAAGCACAGCAGAAATGTTGGCAAATCAACAAGACTGATACTTTTGGATATCGAGAGGGCATTCAATACCCTCTGGCATGATGGTCCTATTTATAAAATGATAAACCTGTATTTCCCAATACATCTATGTGAAATTGTCCAAAGTTTTCTGTCAAATCGCCGTTTTCAAGTCTTCGTAAAAAATAGTATGTCCAGTCCATTCTGTTCAATCTCAGGTGTACCACAAGGAGCAGTTATTAGTCCGGTACTTTATAAAATATACACTTTTGATTTCTTACAATTGGCGGACTGTCAACGCGCTTTGTATGCAATTATAATATAAGTTATAATACTTGCTGAATATTATAACAAACGGAGAATTAAGGTTAATCCAAATAAAATGCAAGCAAATTTTTCACACGAAAAAAGAAACCTTGTTATATTCCCAATAACCAACTCAGAATAAAAGGTGCCAAACTAAGATGGGAAAAAACCATTAAATAGTTGGGCATACACCTAGATAAGAGGTAAATTTTTCGTGATCACATTTTAAAAATTTTGAATAAAATTAGTATAGCTACTTAAATGCTATGCCCCTTCATAAATAGAAAATCTAAACTATGAAGTGATAACCAGGTTATTATCAACAAAGTCATATTCGAAGCTATTCTGCTTGGTAGCTATACCAAAACACACATTAAGAGATTGCAAATATCGCAAAACAAATTCCTTAAGATGATGCTCAATTTACCATGGCACTATTCTACTAAAAAACCGCATCTAATAGAGAATGCTGAATGAATTTCTGAAAGAATTCGAAAGCTTGTTTATAAGTTCAGGATTCGCTGTGCATTCGCTGATAATATTCTAGTCAATCAATTTTCTAATTAAAAAACTATCAAATTAGTTAATATTACATGAAATGTTATTTATTCTATAGATGTATGTGTTTTATTTATTTATTCGCTTATTTATGCACACATTTGTTTATCATTGTTAACAGATATAGTACATTTTGTTTAAAATATTCATATTGCTACCTTTAGGTTGTTATTTATTTACATTTACTTTACTCACTTATTTATTTTTATTTATTTAATTACATATTAATTTATTTATTCGTTTATTTATCTATTTACATATTTATTTATTTTTCATTTATTTATTTATTAATCTTTAATTTAAAAATATTTCTTTACTTATTGACTTCAATTCAATTTGGCATTAAAATGTTTATGTAATATGATTTTTTTTTTTGCTGTTTAAATTGCAGATTTTTCTAGTCAAAATGTTATGACATATAATAAATCTCTTTTCTTTATAAAATAAAATTAGTATTTTAGTAGAAAGATAAAATGTTAATTATCAAATCTCTGAATGTAAAATTTGTGGTACAAATAAAATATCTTTCTATCTGTCTAAACATTTTTTTTTTAAATGAAACGTTTTATTCTACAAATGATGTTTTATTTTGCCAAGGAATGAACCTGGTAGGTGAAATAAAACAGCCTTTTAATTTATCCCGCACATATTTTCCTGATTTGCTGTGTCGTCCTAAGCTTCTACTCGCTTATAACCTAGAAAAAATAAAACACAAATTATTTATTATACATTTAAATAAACACTGCACAATATTTACTCCATGAAAAAAGCAAATTTCTCTAGAGGTGATATTTCATCACCATGTGTTTCGTTTGGGATATAGTTTTGGTTCAACCAAGACGACAGTTTTTTTTCCTTTTCAGAACCATTGTAAAAAGAATAGTTGCAGAAGATATTACTACGTTTGTAATTAATTCATTTCATTCATTTCAACATTTTAATTAAATAAAATCACAAAGTTCCCTTTCCCAATACAAGTGACAATATTTTTTGTCGTCTTTTCACAGACCTTTTTGTGTAAATTTGGAGATTACAGGAAAATTTCGTTTCGCATCAGCAGTGTACTAGGCTTAACAGTGTAATTTTTTAGTGAGGAAAATACAACAAAGAAAACACTGGAGCTCCAACGCATTATTCACAACCCATTCGTTTATTGTCAAGCCTCATGTGAGAGTATTTTTGGAGACGAGCTGTATAGATCCTTCTGAAGATCTTTCAAATAAGCAGAAAACTGACCATAAACAATCTCATTAAAATGATTGATGCTTAAAAAAGTTTTTGGAAAAACCACTCGAATTTTTTTGTGGAAAGAATGCCGAGCGTGAGACTGAAATGGAGGAAAGATTTCTTAACCAGGACGAAAAAGCTGGCGTAATTTAGCGTCATTTCCTGATTGTCGCAGATCCTTGAAAAAAGAATCTACTTAAACACCCTTCAAATTCAATAGTATTTTGAAATGAAACATCCGAGTTATGAATTGAAATCAGGCACCAAAGTGGCCTTTGTAAATTGTTTTATTTTGTCTTTCACTTAAATATAAATTACTCCAGTGTTTCCAAGGCCGTATCCCAAACGTCTATAACCATAGACACCATTTCCGAAACCATTTCCATATCCAAAGGTTCCAAATTGTCGTTTATCACGGACCTGATCTGGCTGATTTTCACTTTTAGAGTCGGCACCTTGGTCGACTGCTTGAACATAGGCCAAGATCGCTGCTAACACCAAAAACATGATATAAAAACGCATCCTTAATGATTGTTAAAAAAGACGGATTGTTGATTGAATAACTGAATAAGACTGATGTTTTCGTTAGAGGATCAATGGGCTTTTATACAGATTGTGTTGTCCATGCAACTGTTGCTTTTTGGGTTTTTCCACGATACGAGGCCAGGATAGTCATCGTCTCAAGAGGATACTCTTGATTGTTTTCATTTCTATGACTTGTTTTCACATTTTCATTCTTACTTTAAGCTGTTGTTTTTATTAAAGTGATAAGCGCCCAATTATTAATGAGTAACAATCGGTTTATTTTGCTAAACTGTTTATTTACTCACTCAATTGAACTATTGAACAATTTTTTTAACAATTGTGTTGACAAATTGTTTCATTACGACAAACAACGTAGAAACTGCTAAAAACAAAAGTGCACGACCTCCAAACTAGTCGTAAATGTTGGAACTTATTTTAACACAAGGAGAAAAGCCTGTTGTACTACAGGAAGAATGTCCTACAAATTTATGTAAAGTAGTTAATAAAATATATATTATACATAAAATGGAAATTCCTTAAACCTTTTTAAGTAAGTTTAATACTGATGTAGTTGGGGTAATAAGCCCCAAGGATCAGGTTGATGCCCGAGGTCATTGCTCTAACATAAGTTTAATCGGAAAGTTATTTACCCTAATTAGTTTGGCCTCATTGTACAAGACCTCATTAGGGTAGAATTTTTTGTACTGAAACTCTTGAGTTTTATGTTAATGGAAATAAGTTCTAAGACATCGTCTCTGGAAATCCCGTATTTTTTCCATTAAGCTTGCTCCCACGTTGCACCACACTTGACACCCATATGCAAGCACAGGCCGGATGAGGGCCGTGTAGCAGATTACCTTTACTCTGGCATCAAGTTGGGTGCTGTGAAACATTCTCTTTGTCAAGGCATAGGCGCTTTGCCCCTGGCCAGAGTAGCATCTATATGTTTGATAAAATATACATAGATACTGATCTAGCCAGACCCCAAGATATCTAACTATAATTCGATTTGCAAGTGGGTGCCCAAGATGTCCAGCGATAGAAAACTTTCGGCAATTCTTTCTAGTATCCCTAGAGGCTCCAGACTATGGTGTGCTAAATGAAATAGTTTCAAGACACCCGTGCATTGCTTCTTACCTTTATTCCATTGGATATCCGATACCAGTTTAAACGCGGCATGTATGCAATCATGCGCTGCTCTGAAACCGAATTGGTTATCCGGAATAATAATTTTGTCCTCAACCTACTCGGTCACTTCACTTTTCAAACACTTTGCTGATGTTAGGAAGGAGACTTATCGACCGGAGATTTGCCGGATTAGATGTGTCTTTGTTCCGTTTAGGAATTGGTTGCACCACCGCTGTTTTCCAATGAGCTGGATAATGTGCATTATTCAGAAAATAGTTAAACAGGATAGTGTAAATGTTTACCGATTCTAGAGGAAGGTATTTCAGAACTGTCTTTGGTATTTCATCAATTCCAACAGATTTCTTACATCTCAGTGAACTGAAAATAACCAGGAAATCTTCCTTAGAAATATATGGAGGATGTGCCCGTTGATCGGCGACGACATTATTTGCCAAATTATCATCGGTCGGTCGGAGTTGTGTACGAGGTTCGATCACGAAAAAGAACTCGTGTTCGATTGCTTCTACTGGATCTATACCCGCTGTCACAAGTGTTCGTTCGTTTTTTGTGATTCGGGGAAGCTTCACACACGGAAGCTCATTCTGATTTCTCCTGCGAAAAAATGTATTGATTTTCGGGAACATACAAGGGTTACTGGCTTTAGAAGGGACGTTAGTCCTCTTCCGTGTGTTGCTTATTTTATTGTTTTTTTTTTAAATATTTTTTTGGATTAGATTTGAATATTTTGTCCGAATCTGAAATTATTTTTCCTTGATGTGGCCTGGCATGATTATAATTTTCAAGTTACTTGGGCGACGAACTCTGGACAATGCAACGTTGAGCTTCCCATGGTTAAATTCTGGTTCTGGTAAATAATACCGACCTTTAAAAATGTTGCCATTGTGATTTATTAATTTTCGTGGCGAATGCTTGTTTAATTTAACTTACTCCCCATCACGTACGATTGTGGGTAATTTTTTGTTCAGCATAACTCACGAGCAAATCAAGCTATTAAAATTAATTTCATTCGAAGCGTATGTATATGACGAATCCCTGAAAAGCTTTTGGTTAAATTTGATAGGGTAGTTTAAATTTTATGGCGAAAAAGTTGTCAAAAAGTGGACAGTATCACTCCTTCAATTAAAATCAATTTAGTTTTCTGATGAAAAAAGCACCTCCGATAATATTACTAAGTGTCTTCTGAAACGTTCACTGTTCATTGTCGATGTGTTATTTCATTTATTTAATTTAAGTGTTTATTGTGGTATATTTCCTACGGCTTTAAAATATGCTGAAATCATTTCTCTGTATAAAAAAGGTAATTGAAATTCCGTGACGCAATATAGACCTATTTCTATACTTCCGACGTTTTGCAAAATATTCGAAAAACTTATGAAAGTACGTATAGTATCATTTTTAAATAAAAACAATTTTTTTGCTAATGAACAATTTGGTTTTCGAGAGGGGAGATCGACTGAAGAATGCCGTGCTTAGATTATGTGGTGAAATCTGTGATTGTTAGTTTGTTTGTTTGTTTGTTGCCCGGGGTACACCCCGGACTTCTTTATTGGGCTTAGTACAAGCTATCACTTAAAACTAAGACACAACTCTTATAAACTAACAAAACTTAGAAGCTAACTTAAATCTATGGGGGCTAGTCAGAAGGAAGGGGAGTATTTCTTGGGGTTAAATCGGTAGAGAGAAGGTAGAGGCGGGTGGGCTAGTCAGAGAGGAGGGAGGTACTATTATCAGACAAAAGTATATTTTTCAGGGATGATTTGGGGAGGTGGAAGTCAAGATAATTATTCGCAGTGCGAAGCATTCTGGATATTGGCTCGAAGAAACCGTAGTTTGTACGATGATTTGGGAGACGAAAAAGAGGCACTGATCTGAGATTGCGGGGATTAGTGTTAAGGTGGATCAATTGAAGGAGAGACGAGGAATCAATAGCACCGGAGAGAAGTTGATGAACAAATAAAGCATCGGCAGCATCCCGACGTGATTTAAGGGTTTGAAGGTTGATCAGTTTAATCCGGTTCACGTACGGTGGCAAGTTGTGATTTTCATTCCACTGAAGACCGCGGAGGGCAAAACGTATAAACCTTCGTTGGACAGCTTCAATTCTGAGTGAATTGGTATCGTAAAAGGGAGACCAAACTTGACTAGCATATTCAAGAATCGGTCTTACATACGTAATATAAAGAGACTTAGTGACATAAGGGTTTGAGAATTCTTTCGCCCAACGTTTAATAAAGCCAAGGGAAGAGTTGGCTTTACGTATTATGGAATCAATGTGGGAACGGAAATTTAGTTCTCTGTCACATAGGACTCCAAGGTCAAGCACAAAATCAACTGAAGGAATAAGTTCGCCGGAGAAAAAGTATGACCGTGGGGGTGGAGGAAGACGTTTACGCGAGTAAGTGATGGTTTTACATTTGGCAACATTAAGCTCTAAGTGGTTTTTGGTACACCAAATGTAAAAACTATTTAGATCGTTTTGCAGTTGTAAGTGATCAGAAGGGGAAGATATAAGTTTACTGATTCTCATATCATCAGCATAGATGGAAAGATCGGAGTAATTGAAAATGCGTTCAACATCATTAATCGTTAATATGAAGATGATTGGACCTAAGTGACTGCCTTGTGGGACACCAGAGGTAGCAGTAAACGGGTCGGATAGAGAAGAACGAAAGAGGACCCTGTATTGTCGAGAAGTAAGATATGACATTATCCATTCAATGAAGGAGGGGGGAAAGCCGAGGGATTTGAATTTAAGGCAGATGATTCGGTGAGAGATTTTATCGAATGCTTTACTGAAGTCGGTGGTAATAGCGTCAACTTCTTTGCCATCTTGCATAGCTTGCAATGCTTTAGATGTAAATTCGATTAGGTTTGTGGTTGTGGATCTCCCTTTTATAAATCCATGTTGCTTGGCGGAAAATATGGATTTACAATGAAAGTATACTGAGTCGTAGACTATACTTTTAATAATAAAAACACCAGCATAGTTTTGTTTATGGATATGACGAAAGCATTTGATATGGTCAAGCATGATATTCTCTTAGACAAATTGTACCAGGCAGGACTAAGAGGCATTATATATAATTTGTTTTCTTCATACTTGTCGGATAGAAGTCACAGAGTGAAACTTGATGGAATCTTCAGTGAGGAGTAAAAAATGACTATTGGCGTTCCTCAGGGATCTGTACTGGGACCGATTTTATTCTTGATCTATATTAATTCTCTTTTTAAACCAAATTTTAATAGCCATATAACAGCTTATGCTGATGATATAGCTTTTACATATTCAAATAACAACTTGTTTGAGTCAATAGTTAAGCTTCATATGGATTTAAATATACTCAGACAATGGTTCGCTAAACACGAGTTGCTCATCAGTGAAAAAACAAATATGATGATTTGCAGTTTAAAATGTGTTTATCCAGTTGATTGTCATGTTTCCTTTCTATGCCAATTGTCAATTGCCAAAACTTGTATGAGGATTCAGTGTGTAGTTCAAATTGTTTCAAAATAAAAGGTGTTGAAAGTTATAAATATTTAGGCGTTTTAATAGACAAACACCTTAATTGGAAAGCATACGTTGATGAGTTGAAAAAATATATGTTATCTGTAACCCGCAAAATGTTTCTCCTTAAACCACATTGCTCAAAAAAAAATTTATTATTGTTCTATTATGGACTTGTTTACTCTAAGTTACAATACGGTATTGCTAGTTGGGGTGGAACTTATAATACTACAATTGAAACACTGAACATTGCCCAAAAACGCATTATGCGAATTATTTGTAACGCTAATAGATTAACCAGTAGTTGGCCTTTGTTTTTTAGTCTTCGAGTTCTGCCAATAAAACATCTTTATATCTTTGAATTTCTTAAAGTTTTCTTCATGCGGAGCGGTTACAGCGCTACTCTCAGAAGTTCAAATAAATACTCACCAAGAGTAAATAGTATGTCAATTGTAAATACTCCTCCATCTAAGAAAACGCACTTTTCAAACTTTTATACTGCGAAAGCACCTAGGCTTTCCAATAAATTGCCTTGTATTGAGGTCAACAGTGAAACCTTCTTTATTTTTAAGCGAAGTATAAAAATTTCTCTTTGGCATGGATAGTTCAGCGGTCAAAGTATACTTCAGCTCGGATTTATAATTTGTAACCTCTCTTGTAAATGTTTCAAATTGTAATAATTTTGATTGAAATTTAAGCATCTTTGTTTTCTCTTATTAATTTATTTATTTATTTTTGTATTTTTGTATTTTTAAGCATTTGAATTTTTCATTTATGATTTTTTGTTATTTATTTATTTATTTTTGTATTGTTAAACATAAATTTACCCCACACCTGCTAAATATGTAAAATCAAATGGAAGGATCATACGCCTCTAGTTACTTGTATATGTGCTACAGAATGATGCTTAATTATTTATTTTGAAAAATGTTAGATATGTGCTTGCATTTTAAATATTGAAAGCAAAAAATTGTAAAGTCACTAGCATTCTACTAATGAATAAAAAAAATTAAAAAAAAACATTTCACCCTTCTGATGATTGTCGGAATGTCTTTAGCATTGGCCTGTCTAATGTCCAATGGGTAGCATATCTCTTTGAGGAAGAGAGAACTGAGCCCTAGTGGCCTGAGAGGAAGCTCACGAGCTTTCTAATGTTCTCCTTGTTGAGATTAAGGATTTCTCAGTAAGCGAATGGATTGATCAGTTATTTAGATTGTCTGAGTTTCTCCAATGGGCAATGCGTAGCTCGTTTTCCCACTTATTGGTCAGACCTATGGCCGTAGTCGAGCTTATGCCACAGAAAGGTTCCGTACCAGTGAACGCGGTTTAAAAACCATCCCTGGCTAGTTCGTCCGCAATTTCATTGCCTTCGATTCCATAATGACCTGGAACTCATCCTCAACTAACTTTGTTACGTCGTAGCAGCTTTTGACACATTTGGATTCCACTAGATTGGATGACAGTCCCTTGAGCGCTGCTTGGCTGTCTGAATATATAAGAATTCTGGCCCCTTTATGACCTTTTGCAAGGTTTTCTATGGCACAGGTTTCAAAGGATTCAATGTAGTTGGAAACACTTGGATGTTTTCTTATGGGTATAGAGATTTTAGTGTTGAGTCCATACACACCGGCACCTACTCCATTTGCCATTTTTGTGCCATCAGTATACCACATTAAGTTTCTGCAGTCGGGGGCAAGTGTATTGCTCGACCATTGATCACGGTTAGAAATGTCTACCTCATAGAGACGCCCAAGGCAGTATGTTGCCTTTATCCAATCTGGGATCGAGCAGAACATCTACCGAGATACTTGACTTCACTGGATTATACCAGAGAGGTTCCCTCAATAACGATTGGAGACAGAGTCAGTTGTCTTCTCATTGTGAATGGAACCAGAACGGTTTTGCTAGGATTCACAGAGAGTCCTTCATGCTTACACCATTCTAAGAGATGCATTAATGCTAAATGCATAACGCTAATGATTCTAGTGTCAAATTTGCCTCTTACTACAATAACCAGATCATCAGCATAGCCTATTGTGATATAGCCTATATCATTATCATGAACTTAATTTTGCTGCTAATAACAAGCCAATGAAATGTAAACCAATGACGAAGAAGGTCTAAATCATGATTCATATTGGCAAATATTTCAAAGTGTTTTTAGTAGAGTAAGAGAGAGCAGCATTATCCGCAAGAGCAGTTAATTTACCTTTGAATGGCTGTATGAATAAGGAATTTATCCATTTTAAAAACAAACTAGGACCCAAGACAGAAAATGAGACTTCGATCTTAGATTATTTTTTACTCTAGTTCTTTGATTTCGATTTGTTAAGAACAATCATAACCAATCATTAACAAAGCCTCTAAAATCATCTTTTAATAGTTTCCTGAGCAATAAATCGTGGTCGACCATATCAAAGGCCTTTGTTATATAGATGAACAGAGCTGATGAATTGAATTGATTCATAAATTTCGCTAGAACTTAATTAACGCCTTTTCGGTCGATTTTCCATTTCTGAAACCAAACTGAAATTTACTTAAGAACTCAGTGCTATTCAAATCTGATAAAAATTCGATTCTTCATACCTCTTTCGAATACTTAAGAAAACTCTGATAAAAGGGAAATAGGTCTATAGTTATTCAAGTCCAAATCATTTTCTTTTTTATGTAGGGAAATTACTATAGCTGTTTGAAGTGCGTTTGGAAACACAGCCCTTCTAACGCTTAGATTAGAAATGTAGCACAGAACATCTGCAATTAAGAGTTAGTAGGTTTAGGCTATAGGATCAACTTGTGAATTTCACGAGCAGAAAAATCGAAAGAGAATATCATGCTAAATAACATCATCGTTATAAACAGAGTTGTTTACTCCACCGGAATTGGAAATTTTGGAAGGGTTTGAAATATTGGGTTGGCAACTAAGTAATTGCGGATCTCACTCATAGATGGCTTTAGTTGAATTTTAAGGTTTGCTGACGTTATTGAAATGTCAATCATATTTTGTAATTTAAAAGTTGGTATTTTAACTGTCAATCAGTTAAAAAAAAATGTTTGAACGGTCGTGTAATTTTTGTTTGGCGTCTGTTGAAAAATTGGAAATCAAAACGAACATTTACGTCATATTTTCCTTTTTTATTTCCTTAAAGAAGAAAACGCATCGCAAGCTCACAAAAAGTTATGTGCTCTTTATGGTGACGAAGCTTTAAAAGAACGGCAGTGTCTAAACTGGTTTGCCAAATTTCGTTCTGGTGATTTTTCACTCGAAGATGAAAAACGCTCTGGTCGTCCAGTTGAAGTTGATGACGACCAAATCAAAGCAATAATCGAATCGGATCGTCACAATACAACACGTGAGATTTCAGAGAAGCTTCATGTATCATATACATGCATTGAAAATCGATTAAAACAACTTTGCTATGTACGAAAACTCGCTATATGGGTTCCTCATGAACTGAAAGATAGTCATTTAGCACAAAGCATTAACATCTGCGATTTTTTAAAGAAACGTAATGAAAATGATCCATTTTTAAAACGATTGATAACTGGTGATGAAAATGGATTGTTTAAGTCAGGTGAACCAGCTCTAACAACATCAAAAGCTGATATTGATCAAAGGAAAGTTATGTTACGATATCTACATTGAACAACTAATAACATTGAACAATGCAGTTGAAGAAAAGTGGCCCGAATTGACAAATCGAAAAAGTGTTGTATTCCATCATGACAATGCAAGGCGACACACATCTTTGGTCACTCGGCAAAAATTATTGGAGCTTGGTTGGGATGTTTTGTCACATCCACCATGAACAGTCCACAGAAAAATTTCAATAATAATGATTTTGTCAAATCGTATCTGGTTCAGTTTTTTGCTGAGAAAAACCAGAAATTTTATGAACGTGGATTTATGATGCTGCCGGAAAGATCGCTTAATATATATGAAAATAGTATTTTCCGTTTTTTATTCTCGGCATAATTGAATATAAAGTTTTTTTTCTTATGCTATTTGGGTGTTTATTAACAGAAGATACACGAATTTCAGTTATACGAGTCGGATCTGACAATTACGAACTAAAACCATAAGCAGATAAAGTGAAAAAGATGAAAATTCATTCAAAAATATAGAGGCACCGCCATTATGCAGCCCATACACACCATCGAAAGAATATTGTAACCCATGAATTTCTAAATCGACACATAATAATTCCGCACTCTTCAGAGTAACATTACTAACATTGCAACAAAAATTACTACCCTTAAACACTGCAACTCCACCGGCCGAGTATGAGTTATTACAATTAGCAGCAAGACTCAGAGTCATAAACCCATATCTCGGAAAGAAATTTAAACATCTGAGAGATGGTCAAGAGAAGCTAGATGAGAGTAAAATGAATCAATCAAGTTTTCTTAAGTTTCGAATCGGCAACAGTACAAAGGCAATTTTATTCACATGAATAAGAAGAATTCTTTGAAGAATGTTATGCCGAAAATAACATCACACTAGTAAGTACCAACAAAAATCACGACTTAAGTTTGTCCCTGCAAATTACTTTCGGTGTCTTCTTTAATTATCAAATTGATGGACTGCCATTTTCTGTACTCCTATCCAAAGCTCACCGTTCGTAGGCAAATTATTCACTACTGTTTAATTTATAGAAGCCCCAACTTAGACAGCAATTCTGCCTTTAATGAGTTTGATGCGCTGTCTGACTCCATCTTAAGAATTGTTTCCCGTTATCCTCGTACTGAAATCGTTATTACGGGCGTTTTCAATATACACAATTCTGGTTGGCTTCGACATTCTGGACAGACAACACCCGAAGGAAGGTACGTCGAGATCTTCGCTGCGGTAAATAATTTAACCCAGCTTGTAAACGAGCCCACACGGATTCCAGACATTGACGATCATGCCGCCAACACACTCGACTTGTTTCTCACTTCCCGATAAATACACCTAAGACGTATTGTCCCCTCTAGGCTCGTCGGACCACTGTGTCATATTGGCTTATTTCTCGTACCACAACCCAACAGTTAAAGAACCAGTTCCTAAAAGAGTAGTTTGGCAATACGAGAAAGCCAATTGGGACGGCCTTAACGATTTCTTTAGGAACTTTAACTGGTCACTATTCTTCCTCAATAGCGACGTGGATGCCGTCGCCGATATGGTCACCAATATTGTTCTTCTTGCTATGAGAAACTTCATCCCTCACAGGGTGAAAGTATTCAAGTCAAAGGCTAACGCGTGGTACGACTCGAGCTGTAAAGAAGCTATCAGGTTGAGGGAGTTAAGTTTTCGGAATTACAAAACCGATCCAGTTGAGGAAACCCGAAAAAGGTACAAACAAGCTCGAAATGACTGCAATGCTAAAATTCGATGTGCAAAATTTACCCACGAACGAAATCTGAGACAAAAAGTGTTGCAATGTCCCAAGGGTAGCAAGAACTTTTGGTCGTTCGTGAAGAATGTAAAAAATTGTGTCTCATCTTCCATCCCAACACTTGTTTACAATGACACCGCAGCTGTCAGCTCTGTGGACAAAGCAAATCTTCTCGCGGCCCATTTTGCCGCCAGCTCAACACTTCAAGAACTTGCTTTGCCGCCTCCTGTACTCGAGCGCGTCAACTTTTCCATGGGACGGATCTATTTCCGCACTCGTACAATAGCAAGAGTACTCAAAGATCTTGACAACCATAAATCCGCTGGTCCAGATGGTATTCCCCCCATTCTCCTGAAGCGGTGTTCTTCCACGTTGGCAAAACCATTGCGTAAGCTTTTTCATCTGTCCTACTCTTCTGGTCTCTTCCCGAGTATATGGAAAACAGCATTTGTCCAACCTGTCGCTAAAAAAGGCGAATTTTCTTCTCCCTCCAACTATCGACCCATTGCACTAACGTCCCTGTTTTCCAAGGTCGTGGAAACGCTGATAAACCGTCAGCTAATGAAATATCTCGAAACACGAAAACTCCTCAATGACCGGCAGTACCGTTCCACTGGTAATTTGATGTTATAACTCACCGAAAAGTGGAACCACTCTCTACATCTTTCTGGTGAAAGCAAGATTGTTGCACTTTTGTCAAAAATGCGTGCATTTGGTTTCGACGAATCTCTTATTCAAGCGATTAGAAACTTTCTTTCGGGCCGTTCAATTCAAGTTGTATTGGACGGTGCCAAGTCTGATATCCACCATATAAATGCTGGTGTTCCACAGGGCTCCGTTTTGTCACCGACTCTCTTTTTAATTTTCATTAACGATCTTCTAAACGATCCACTAAAGCGAAACGAAAACCCTCGACCATTATCCATGAATGGCGCATGCATTGCTGAAGCCGACAAAACTTTCAGTACTTGGTATGTGTATCAATGACAACCTCGGTTGGAATGATCACATAACCGTTATCGCCAAAAATGCTGCGAAATGTTTAGGTTTCCTAAAGCGGTGCAAGAAATACTTTACCCCTTCTGATCTGGCTGCCAGATCCAAAGACCATCTTGAGCCTGCTTGATAGAATTCAAAATCGAGTGATAAAACTCATGACTCTCTTCACCACCGTCGTAACGTCTCCTGTCTAACCATGTTTTATCGCTTCTCCCATAAGCAGTGCTCTAGCGAATTAGCCAGCTGTATTCCGACCTCCTATCACTTTCACCGTAACACCCGTCTCGCCAGGAATGCTCATCAGTTCACCCTCAAGCCCAACTTCGGTCGTACAGTCAAGTATAGAGATTCGTTTATTAGCCGCACAACACGAATGTGGAACGCTCTACCACGCTCGGTATTTCCCACTCATTACAATCTGCAGAAATTCAAAAACAATGTGTATCAGTACTTATCCCTATTTCCTCCCTGATCCCTTCCACTCGCGTTATGTATTTACATTTAAGGGTAGTCATAACCCCTTGTACGCGTGTGTTCTTTAAAAAAAAAACAAAAAAAAATTGACGTCGTTCTATGTGGCTAATTTATTTAGCAAATATGTTGTTTTTTCTAACTCGAAAAAACTCAAAAGCTCTTTAACCGATGTTGTTCTCTCGATCCAATAAGGATATGTTAACCTGTTTTCCGTAATTAACCAAGTACCAAGCAAATACACGATTAACTCATTTGATGGAAGCTCAACCACGACACCTCGCACATCAAAACAATGCCGAACACTTATCGTTTTACGATATCAATTTGAGTACATTAAAATTTTTATAGTTAGGCCCATCATCTGACGATTGTATCGAGCCAAATAAGGAAATCGGTTTTGCTACACATCACGGTCAAGTATGAGCATATGACTCTTAGCTACTGGTCATGCCCTTCTGTTTACCCAGAAGATTTACTCCAAATTAATATCATACAAACATTTAAGTCTTATTCTTGTTTGCTCTCGAGGCAGATGTGCCCGACCGTCTTGTGTGCCGTGCCATTTCAACACTCGAAATGTTCGAGTTATTGATCGGTCCATCAGCGCCATGCACAACTCATGGTCTTCTATTTTAAGTATGAGATGCAGATTTCGTGCTTCCGCCTATTGTTTTTACAAAATAATGGACTATAATTGATGGCTTTACTCGTGCTTGTTATTTGAGCGCCGACAAAGGAAAAGTTTTTACGCGCCAAGACGCCACTGACGGCGTGGGAATCGATTTATGTGACATTGAAGAAGAGTACTTGTCTTCAACGAGCACAAAAAAATATTTGAAACTTTTTTTCTGTGTCTTCTTTTTCTACGCCTCATCGGTGGTGGTGTCTTGAAATTTTGCAATTCATAGTCGCGCCTAAAGCTGGTCACATGTAATGCCCCGCGGTGTCACACAATTTTCAATTTTCAAAATTTGATCATTGAACTTAAACAAATGTAACTTACGTCGTTTGGCCGTCCATTCATCATGACGACCAGAAGCAACATAAGCACTCCAATGCGAGCATAAATAAGGTAAGAGTGGTGGCAGAATTATCGTTGCTCTTTGCAGTGTGGGACCCGTCTGTTGAAAGACTTACCAGTAAGAGGATCTTCATTCCGCGTTTAATCTTTAATTATGTGGCGCGGTGTAAAAGTACAACGAGAAGGAAACAAAAAATGGATTTTTAAGCCCATTTCTCAGAATTTTGAGAATAACTCAATTTGGACACTTAAGGAAGTTCCGAAAATACTTTAATCTTAGCATGGGAATGAGTGAACTTTGTTTACTTTTTTTTACCGAAGTAAGCAAAACAATTTATCAGGCCCAAAGCAGGGACTCTGGTCTTCACTGTGAAATACAAACAGTTCCTTTAGTTCATAGGCACTGGTAAGAGATTTTGGACGCCCCATGAATTTGATTTCTTTTTCATACGCTGGATGCTTTCTCCGGCAGGTTTAAATTTTAAGCAGAAAAGTTATAATCGAAGATTAAAATCAAGGTTGAGTTCTTATATGTCAAAAACACTTTTTGATGCGCTTTATACATTTGGAGCTATTCCTTTGCAGTTAAGGGACAATTTTAATTAATGTTTATGTTATTCCTGCTAAAAATATAACTCTGGAAGTAATAATTCGGATTAACATAACATCTTGGCAGGAGATTTTTGAAGTGGACAAAAATTGTGGGGTGGAAATCCAAAAGCAATTCGAAAGGAGAACGTTGTGCAAATTAATTGTTAGTAAAAAATATTTAAGAAGTTAAAAATAATTATTAATTTATAAAAATAAAAGCTTGTAACCTCCTCCTGTTTTTTCTCTCTCTTACTGTTAAAATTTAACATGCCTTTATTTTTATTAATTAATTATTATGTTTAACTTTTAAGATAAAAAATGGGGTTTATTTATTTATTACTTTTTAGATTGCAAATATTATTCTGTCAGCGGGCTGTGAAGGAGCCGACTAGAAACCACAAGAATCACGCACGCTTATAGATTATGTTTTGGTTAAAAAAGAAGTGGAAAATAAGATTTAAGTGTGCAAAGGATAAAATATATCAGACTACTAAACTATTAAGACAGAAATAACGTGTAGAAATCAACAGATAGCGAAAAAATGCATTAAATCTTTAACTACTCAAAGCAGCGACTTGATAATCTTTAAAATAACATGGGTTTTTCAAACCTTTATTTTGAAGGAAATCTCAACGATCTTACGACTGCCTTCGATGAAATAATTAGAAAATGTTGCGAAGATATGACAGTTAAAAGAGCAAGTGATGAACGAATTAACTGAAACTGGTTCACGGCCGAACTAAGACAAATAGAACAAGCAAAAAAGTAAGCTTATAGATCTGCAGTGTGCATCAATTTGCAATCCAACTGGGATATTTATAAACGAAATAGATATAAGACAAAAATCAAATATATTAGTGGCTTTAATAGAGATATTATATTGAACTCCATACAGACTATAGGGGCCATATTAATGAAAATTTCAAATCTATCACTGCAAACAGGATCACACATGGAAGGAGTCCGTTTTTATTCCAAAAGAGAAAGTCCCCAACACGTTCAGTTGCAATGAATTACGTCCCATTAACATATGGATGTAGGAAATTCAGTCATCGCGGTTTTTTCGGACTTCAAGCGGGCTTTTGAGACTTTCGATAGGAAGATTTTGCTACAAGAACTTATGATATATGGTATTGACGGTGTGGACCTCAAGTGGTTTGAATCGTATCTATCAGGAAGGTCACAGAGGACTAGAGTAGGTGAGGTGCTGTCTGAGTCAGTAGATATCGTATTAGGAGGATCTCAAGGCTCATTATTGGGAGTGATCCTTTTCTTGGTGTATATCAATGACATAAAGAGTTGCTTGTGGGACTGTAATAAAGCCTCATTTGCGATGATACTCTTATATGGATAAGTGGGAAGAACTATGGACTCATGTGCCAGAATTTAAATGCGGATCTTGAAAATATCAATAAGTGGCTCAAGATGAACAAATTGAAACTGAACACATAAAGTCAAAAGTTATGAAATTCAAAGTAGAGAAGCCGGTTGATGTGAGGATAGATGGCGATATCATCGAATGTGTCGGGAGCATGAAATACCTTGGTATGGTCCTGGACCCGAAGTTAAACTTCATGATGCATAACTGACTATATATGTGTTAAGATAGCAAAGAAAGTGGGCTATCTCACTAGGATACGATCTTCATTAACACAACAATTTGCTAAATTAATATATAATGCAATTATCCTGCCACATTTTAACTACTGTTCGACCCTCCTATATGCTAGATGTTCTGGGCTGGATGAATGTGAAGCAAAGGTTGACATACAGTGCAATGTTGTTTATTTTTAAGATTAAGAACAGAATGCTACCCGAGTACTTGACAACAAACATTGTTCATGTCGGCGATGTGCAGCCCTGCAAACTAAGGAAATATACACGACGTTCGACCGGAAAGATGAAATTACACCAGCACGCAGCATTAATTAATGTACATGGGTCTTAATTTCTTTAACCGCGTCCCAAATGAGATAAGGACCGATAATACACTCAACGTTTTTAAAACATTGCTTATATCTTTTGCAAAATGTAATTGCTGAGTTCAATTTAAGACTTAAAATTATAAATTACTTTGATATGCTTAAATTCAATGAATTAATATGTATTGAAATACCTTTTGTTTTGCTGTTTCACACATTTATTAATAAATTTGTAAAAAATAATGTTAAAGTTTACAAACTAATAAAGTTAATAAAAATAGGGCTTGATTTTTATATAATTACTAGCGGTAGCCTGCCTTCGTCCGCGCAGATTTCGTTTGCATAGAAAAGTTGTAGAACTCAGAAAAGGTCTATTCGCCGCCAGTTGACAGCAAAGCGAAGCAAACCGATGTCCAAACAATACTATTTAAGAGGCAATTTTTATATAAATAAATAAATAAATTTATATGTAAATTGAAAGCAAAATTTGATGTGAACTGAAATTCGAATTACGAAAAGGGCACATCTTGTGTGTTTTGACAATTAAATTAAATCAAAATGTAACGAAAATAATTATTTTTTTTTTATTTCCAGCTATATGGAAATAATATAGATTGGGAGCAATCCGTAAAGTATCTAGGAATTTATCTTGACAATAGATTGACATTCAAAGAACATTTTACAAAAACACTGATCAAAGTTAAAACAGCTTCTAAATTATTACATTTATGTATTAATTTGTTTATTTACTCTTTTTTTATTATTTATTTACATTTTTTTTTCTACACACAATCTACACAAACCGCTATTTTGAAAACACGAATTTAGGAACTAAGCCGATACAACAACCACTACAACAACGCCACCCATTAGTCAGACTACTATCATTGGTCGACCAACCCAGTGATAGTGCCATTAACTTGATCCCAATGGCAAATGGTGACTGGACCAGATTCGAAAAACTGGGACCTATCAATCAAATCAATTGAAAGGCAGGCGCTCTACCAACTTCGCCACCCAGCTTTTATTTTTTTTTTTATTTATTTATTTATTTAACTATCTACGTATATATAAATACATTTTTTTTTTCTTATTATTATTCGTTTGTACAAACGATTATTGTCACCTCTAATATAGTCATGTTTTTTTTTGTATTTGCGAAGGTTTTTCAACGAATTTTCCTTCGTTTCATGAAATGATATTCCAATTGCAAATTGTTTATGAAGTTAAGATAATATTTCAGTGGCAATATACAATAAGTATATATCTCTGAAATGTAAAATGTGCGGCAACACTAACTTATGTAATAAATATTAAATTCGAATAAATTAAGTCTACCTGTCTATCTGTCTTTGAATGTTATGACGTTTGTCCCTTTCTATCTTAATTATTGAATGAAACATTAACTTTTTTTTAAACTATCCTTGGTGAATTGAAATGATTTTGTGATTGTTGTAATTCCTTAAATCAAGTATCTGTACCCGCTTTTCGTACAAGCGCGTTCCGTAATTTTTATAGTGTGGTTTCATGTCGTTTATTTAACAGTCTTCTGGTTTCTATCAGAGCACTCGCACATCATCATGTGTTTATAAAGCAAGTCAAATGTTGGCGTTTTTGCCTTGATACTAGAGGCATTGAGGCTCTCTTCTATGTTTTACTTTGATTTGTTTATTTTCATTTTTTATGATTTGGTTCGCTTTCTTTTATATTCACTTTTCTGTTGTACAATTTTAAAGAACTTGAATGTGAATTTAAGCCAATTTTTAAGGGTCACCCCACCCATTTTTCTATTTAATTTAACAATCAATTTATATAGACATGAAGTGGCATTACCTCTTTTTTATATCTTTTTAAAAAAAAACCTAAATGTCACTATTATTTCTTTGTGCGAAAAAAATTAATATGTAAAATATTAACAAAAGGAATAATAAATATATATATTAATAAAACAAAAAAAATACTGACAGACACCGGGACAGATGACACTAAATAAAACAAACTAAAAAACAAGTAAGCAACTAAATTTAGTATGGTTCTCCATACAACCATAAACACCTTTACAATTTTCTTGAACTAAACTATTTTTATGTTGATTTACTAAGCATTAAATAAAGTATAAGATAATTATTTTTAAAATATACTCTTCGATAAAAATTAATATTATTTTATGATACTTTAAATTATTTTATTATAATGTTACTTTAAATTAAAATGTATTTTGTAATAAATAATAAATTATTTATGTAACAAAAGCTTACTCTTATTTCGGTCATCGGATAGCAAAATACTTAATTTATTAAAATTTATCTTCACCCTGTCTGCATTTAAATTTTCTGTCACTGTAGTCGAATAAGCACTCTAAGACGTTTTTTTTGCCTCCTGCAATATACTATATCACTTCCAACCAGATGTTGCCGAAAGCGTTTAAGGAATTGCAAATTTTTTTACACTTTCACCTACCGACCACACAACTCCAAAGACTCCACTTCACATAAACTAGTTCCCCTTTAGTTTGCGAGGCGATAAATTTTCAAATAGATGGAGAATAAAGAAAGAGCTCTCACGAGGAAGAAGCTCTCTGTCATACCTGTTATACCTGCAAGATTAATTTAAAGCATTTTGGGCTAAATTTAAGTGGCACATTTATCTCTGGGCTAAGGAACTGTCTGTGGAGTGGATAAACAATTGTTTCAGATCTCTCAAAAATCTTTTTAATACAAAATATTCTATTTATGTTTTATGTATTTTATATTTATATTTTTTAGAACGGGGTGTGCCTTTTCTATGCCACTGCATTGACTCCTGCTTTGATTCGGGTTCATAATGCTGAGCACATGTTTCATCTCCAGTACCACTTCGAGCCAAAAATTTACTCAACTCAAGCGCCACAGCGACCCGAAAATTCGCGAGAAAGAATGAGGCGATCCAGTTTTTTAAGCGTTAGTATTATTCTAAAGATGTTGATAGAGGATGTTTAAAATGGTTACTTCAGATATTCCAACCATTCCTTTTAGCTGATACTTCCTCAGTCTAACACAAACAATTTTTTCACACAAGTTTTTCTATCCGTTCGATGATTTCTGACGTGGTATTGCCAATTGGACGTCCAGACAGAGGGTCGTCTTCAACTGGGAAATCTTTTCGTCCAGTTTTCGAAATCCATAATCTCAGCCCATATTCCTTTGAGGTGCGGAAGGTCTGGTACCAATGTTGACCACAGTATTTTATGTCGCAGTCTGGGCAGTGGCAGAGAAAATGCTCCAGATCTATATTTTCCTAGTTCAAGCTCGGGTAAGTGGAGAATTATGTTTATGTGCCCTGTTTTCAGTCCCACAATTAACCGTAGATTCCTTTCGTTCAGAGCTCGTTCCGCTACCTTGTTGTAGATTTTTCTGTTCTGCACGTAAACAGCGACTTACTTTATCGGTGGAAGGAATCATCGGGCCATTTTTTTTTTGGAAAATCAGGGAGTACAATACGAAAATCATTGTCTTACTTGTAAAGCAAGATGGGAAGACTCGCCGTAAAATTAAAATTTTAGTTGATTTGCACTGTAAACTTATCCCGCTCAAAGTTATCTGCCGCATTTGGACGTCCCGCTGTTACCGAGGGAACGAGATTTTACCCTCTTGACTTGAGTCTATGCTGTGTGTTCTGTCCATGAAGTTCACCAACTAATAGGCGCGACATAATTTTTAAAAAAATCAAAACCACGTTCCATTTGTTTCGAAAACACAAATTCGCCATCGGACACCCTGTGTTTGCGAATGTTCACGAGTACTTTGTTGCATTCAATATCAAATTATTTGTTTTAAGTCCACTTAAATTCACGCAATCTACGCGCTCCTCATCGCGTTTGAAAAAAATGTCGTTCTCAATATTCAGGGAAGCGTCTCCAGCAGTGCATACAGCCTTCAGCCAAGACGCACATGCAATTGAAAATAAGCGTATATGTATAAAGACGACCCCAAGATCATGAAATGTGTAGCACCCATTTCGTTCAAAAGCACCGGCTTCGTACTCATCCATTCGGTAGAATTATTATCTAATTCTGTTCCGAGTATGTTCATTATCTTGAGGCATGTTAGGATGGAATTAATATGGAAATGGGACAAGAACTACAACTTTAAATGGAATACGAGATGAAATTAACCACCGCAGGACCAGGGGGTTGTTAATAATGTATTATAATTAATTGTGAGTGTTAGTCACGTGAGTGTGGTATTCAGCAGGTACAACATTATGGTACATTATCCCTTTAACAGCATCCAGAAGGGAGTATTCGACTATTCCCCGGTTTAAGTCGTAACTAGGATGACCTTTTGTGTTGACCTATTATGTTGTGTGTACATGCGCAGTTTGTCTGTCCATTACGTTCAACAAACATCAACATTCACCTTGAATACCGGCTTTAAATTTTTTTGACGTCACATAAATTCTATGAACAACACTAGGGGTCATTTTCCATAGGTTCATTTTTCATAAATTTTCTAAACTTAAACTGCGTTTAAGAGTAGGAAAAACTAAACACTTTTGCTTAAACTTGTGACTAAAAAATCACTTGAAACCGTCTACATTTTTATTGAACCGAGTGTGCATATTTTTTTATGACAAATGTTTTGAACTTTTATCTCGCAGATAGCTTTTGCATTTGCAAATGAAGCCGATGCAATAGATACCCCGCTTAGAAAGGTTGTACTCCTCGTGTGATGCGTGTATCTCGAAGAGACAGAAAAGTTTGAGATATAGTTTTATGTAGTTGATCACACATAAATGAACTAAATCGAGCTGGTCTTTTCAAGTAAATGTAAAAAAATATACAAAAATATTCAAATCAATCGCGAAATTGTTTATAAAATAGTTCATAAGTGTTTCAAAAAAAAAACGCTGTTAACTTTAGTCCATAAGAACGTTTTTAACTTTAGTTAAGAAAAAGCAGTCAAAAGTTAAATGAATAAGATTCACGCCTAAGTTATGCATGCATTTAAATTCGATTAATATTGCCAAAAAATGTTAGGCTTCAATGTAACTTGGATAAAATTTAGTTTATGTTTATAAATCCATGAATTTGTCCGCATTCAACCAAACATTATTACATCAGATTCTTTTACATGGTAATATGTACAAGATACGATAAAAGGCTTGAGAGAGGGTCTATCTAACCCAGCTTAGGCAGGAGGAAGATAGAATTTTTTTTCTTGAAATCAATGAAAAAACATAGGACTTCCCATTCTTTTATTCTGTACTTGGCTTAAGCTGTGATATTTAAAAAATATTCAATTTCAAAATAAAAAAAAAAATGTTTCTTTTCAAATTGAATTTTTTTATAAAGCTTTGCAGTATTAAGTGCAGCTTTTCATTTCAGCATTCAATGCTATTATTAATTTTTAATCAAATATGACAGCTTTTGAGAAATTAAAAAAAACCACGAAATGTAATTCTTTCCCAGAAAAACACCTCTCTTTGGTGTTTCTAAGTTTCGCCTTTTAGGTCAATTGTTAAAATAATTCAAATTAATAAAATTTTAAAAAAACGTTTTCTTACATACTATCAGTCTATTAAGAGAATTAATAAAAAATTAAATGGAATAATTAGGTTAATTTAACCCTAATTTTTGGATCGCATGTTCAATTTAATTTAATTTACCAGTCTACCTGTTGAAGCCAGTAGAAAAAAGTCTGTTATATTTAAGCCTAACAAACCAAAATGTACTTAAACACCCATCAATGGGTAAGGAAATTTTATTGGAAATTTATTTTATTCCCAGTCGTGAAGCTCAGAGATTGTAGGTTGAAAGTTTTCCAAATAGAGATGTGCCAACCTGACTTAACACTTTTTAAGACCTTACAGCAGTCTTTGGTCACATGGCATGCTTTAGCGTCGAAGGGAAGACGGGTCATCTGCTGTTGATATACAAGAAAGTTATGTTTTGGAAAATTGTTTCATCGATGCCTTCAAAGCAGAACTTAAACAAACCAATATTTTTGACAACCCAAACTAAGAATTCCTACGGCATACAGAAACTGGACCAGATTCGAAAAAAAGACTTTTGTCAGGATCCGGTTGACAAACAGCGCCACCCAGCCGACTGCGTCCTTACTCTATTTTAGTTTGGCAGTCTTGATCAAGTTAATTAGACGAATAATATAAAAATATCAAATCATTTAAAAGAAATTTATACACAATAATATTTAATAATATAACTATAATTTTGTGTTTCCATTTCTAAGTACAAACAAAATACAAAAATATGAGAGGCTTTAATTATCACTTATAAGGCTTACTTATTTCTGTGATTACAATTACTAATTTGTATTTTCTAATCACAATTTAATTTTAATTGTTCATATTCAAGACTTTTGGTTTTGACTTTAATAAACATGAGCAATGAATATTGGAAAGCAAATTTGCGCTTAGTAATGCAATATTTTGTCAAAATTCAATTTAAAGCAAAAAGAGGTTAATTTATTTTTTCCAAATTTTTACTTTAATTTTATTTCTTAAAAATTGTTTGCTTCAGTAACTTGAGCTAAAAATTAAATAAAATGATATCGGCTTTAAGAAAATATTATCATTTCTTTTTTCGTTGATTTTTGAGATTTTTTCTTCCATTTAAGTAAATTTTTCAAAAAAGACTTGGTCTTGACCAAGCTTACTCTTTTATTTTATATATTTTATTTTTTTATTATTATTATTTTAGAATAATTTCATTACACATTGCATATCAATTTAAATTTCAATACTATCAATATTTATAAAATTAAGTTATAATAATAATAATGCTTATTTTAGTTTACAAAATGTATTTCAAGCAAATATTTTTTTAACTCTTTCTCGCTTTTCTTTAAATGCGGGATATCTTTCGAAAATTGAGGAAGCGTATTTATAAGTTTTGGGATAGCATATCGTAGCTCTCGATTTCCGTAAATGTTGTAAGTTGCAGGCAGTTCTAAAATCTCTTGGGCTCGTCTTCTTGTGTTTGGCGTGTGGCGTATAGGTTGTAGAAAACACTGGTCGTCCATGTAGACCAGCAATGTTGTCATCTGGAAAATTGCTTTGACATCTAAAATTTTAAGATTTGAATTATCAGGTCTTATAAGTTTGATGAGACGATGTTGTAGGTTAGATATTTTGTCCAAATGAGATTTCGCTACCTTTCCCCATGCCAGGATCGCATATCTTATGCGTGACTCAGCTAGTGAGTAGTACACCTGCTTTTGTACTTCGAGATTTGAGTGTCGCTTGAGATACACCATTGCAAAAATAGTGCTCTTGAGTTGAGAACGCAAGGCAGTAATATGCACACGCCAAAGGAAATGTTCGTCGATGCTTACTCCGAGATATTTGAAACTTTTGACTACCTCAATTGGTTTGCTATTGGTTGACAGTGTTGGGCAGTCAGTTCGGTAAAAAATCTGGACAGTTTCTGCTCGCTTGGATGGTGCACGTATGTGCATCACCTTCGTTTTGGAAGCATTTATTACTAATCCGTTATCATGACACCAATTGGAGATAGCGTTAAATTCGTTTTGCAATATTTCCATGGCAGAATTTAAGTGTTTGTGTTTAACGACTATTGCAATGTCATCGGCATAGGCATAAGCAGTACATTTTTTGAGAAGTCGCAGAAGTTCATTGGTAAATAGAATGAACAGGATGGGGCCCAATTTGGAACCTTGTGGTACACCATATTCGCTTGATTTTTCGTTGCTTAATAGATTCGACAATTTGACTTTCAATTTTCTATCAGTCAGATAGCTCCGAAGCCATTTTGCTAGTACTCCTCTCATGCCATTTCTGCTGACACATTCCAGAGGTTTTTCGTGACTCAGGGTGTCAAACGCTTTGCTAAAATCGATAAATAGCACAAGGACGTTTTGACTTTTGTTCAGCCCAGCTTCGGTTTATAATTTTTGTAATTACTAGAGTAAGGTAAGTAGCATTTAATTTCCATTCGACACAGCATCATGAAAACTTCTTCTTCTGTAGCCTCTTCAATATAAATATTTCGTTGAAGTTGCCAACTCTCATGGTTTGATGTGCGTATGTTACATGCATGTACAATCTTTGAGGCTAGGTTCGAAAATTGTTCCGCAAATTTATCCACAATATCGTTTAAACTTTGCACAGCACCAGGAAATTGTTTTTTTATAATTTCGTCTACTGAAAGTTTTTTTTCTTCCCAGTAGTTCATTAAGGATATTCCAAGTTTTTCTAGGATCATTATTAGCGTTTGCAAATTTTTGCTTATAGTGATTTGTTTTGAAGGTTTGTATATTTTTAATAACTATATTTTTATAGTTCTTATATTCGTTTTACTCCTCGGGTTATTTTTCCACCTGCTCATCTCTTTTTTTAAACATTGGCACTATTTCAGGCGTAATCCATGCTTTATGTTTTCGTTTTCTTCTGGTTGTTAGTGTTTTGTTTGCTTCGGCATATATGCCATTAAGTGCTCTTACAAAATAACTATAGAGTTTTTCAACATCGTTTTCTTCGAGTATTTTTTGCCAGTTGGTATGTTGGTATGCTCTATTATTGACCTTTTGTAGATTAATGGTTTTAACCTCAACTTTATCAGATGGCTCTGTATTTTCTAAGCTTTAAGTAGCATAAAAAATGGGGTTATGGTCAGAGAGATCAGTTTCATTTATTGCTGAGAATATATCCCGCTTGGTGAGGCTTACATAAATTTGGTCGATGAGCGTTGCAGTGTTATGTGCTATATCGACACGCGATGGTTGTTTAATGACGTTTGTCAGTCCTTTCAAGGCCATCATCTCGACGTATTTTAATACTAGTGAGTTATTTTCATCTTGTGTGTTTATGTTGACTGTAGATTGCATGTAAAGCTCGCTCTAGCTTTTTGTCGCATATTATAAAAATCACCACGTAGAATTTCAAATGTGCGTGCGTATGGCAAGCGCATGTACAGATCTCCGCAAAAAGTAAAAAATGTCATCCCACAATCACGACATACTACTCTGTCCAAAAAATAAGGTGACATATGAATTTAAACTGCGCACGTCGAAGGATTTGGACATTTTTCTTTCTTTTTAGGTAGTACTGTCAGTGACATCTATGTGAAATTTCATGTCAAAATATATTCACAGTGTTTGAGATACGCGTCGTTTTGTGAGCTGCTAAAAGTGAGTTTTTCGTTTTTTGCGATGTCGAAATTTATTGAGTTTGCATTAAATTGAATTGAATTGCATTAAATTTTGTTTGCGGAATCAATTTTCAGCTGCGGATACGTTGAGGATGGTGCAGAAAGCCTTTGATGATGAGGCTATGTCTAAAATAATTTGTTTACAAGTGGTATAGTGATTTCCAAGCCGGCCGTGAACGTGTCGAAGACGAAGAGCGTTCTGGGTGACCATCAACCTCAACCGATGAAGCTCACGTCCAAAAAATCAAAGATTTGGTGTTGAAAAACCATCGATTAACGATTAGAGACCTTGCTGATGAAGTTGGCTTATCGAAAGGCTCAGTCAATACCATTTTGAAGGATGCTTTGGGCCTCAAGCGCGTCAAATCTCGACTGGTACCGAAAACATTGAATTTTTTGGAAAAAAGGCGTCGCGTTGAAGTGTGTGAAACAATGCTTTCCGACTACCAGGATGTTAGGAACGCATAATAACTGGCGATGAGACTTGGATCTATGCCTACGACCCCGAAACAACCGATCAATCGAGCGAATATCGTGCCATAGGAGAGCCGAGACCAAAAAAACCGCGCCAAATTCGCTCAAAAATCAAGGTCATGTTGACTGTTTTCTTCGATTATCGTGGTGTTGTGCTTTATGAATTCCTTCCAACCGACCAAACAGTCAACAAGGAATATTATTTGAACGTTATGCGTCGTTTGCGTAACGCTATCCGCCTAAAAAGGCCGGAATTGTGGAAAGACAATTCTTGGTTTTAACACCACGATAATGCACCATCCCATACCGCACTCGTAATTCGTGATCATTTCGCCAAAAACTCAACCCATATCGTTCCGCAACTACCGTATTCACCTGATCTGGTGCCGTGCGACTTCTGGCTGTTCAACAAGCTCAAAAGACCGCTCCGGGGACACCCTTTTGATACGATAGAGGAGATTCAAACCGCAGCGAAGACGGAACTGAAGGCCATCCCGGAAAGTGACTACAACCAGTGTTTCAAAGATTGGAAAATCCGTTGGCATAAGTGCATTGCATCGGGAGGAGATTACTTTGAAGGGGATGAAATTGATTTGGAAGAATAAATAAAGAATTTTCAAAATAAATACAATGTCACCTTATTTTTTGGACACAGAGTAAAATTTGTATTCAAAATTCCTGTATCAATACCATTTTTTCCAGTGCAGAAAAAATAAATGAAAGAAAGATTTTTTTTTGCGCGTGATTTCAAGGTGGTAGAATTTTGAGTTGAACAAAACGTTGTAGATGTTACATCTAAGTAATAAAAGTCCCATCACAAAGGTGGACAATCATCAAGAAATTTTGTCAAAAGAACAAAATTAGTAAAATTCTGCTTATGAACAATCTATGTACTCACCAGAAACAGGGAACATTTGCAGCATTCATCCACTTCCATGATACATGAGACATTTACCCAATTTTGTATGCAGATGTCAATTTTACTGCTCACAAAAACTGTGTTAATTGAGAAAATTTAAAATCCCAATTTCAGTTTTGAACAACGTCAACAACAACAACAAAAACGCAACACTTTTTTATAATTTATTGCAATCCATAAAAACCATACGGAAGCCAATCCATCTCTTTTATGTTGTGTAGCCAAAAACATTGCCCCGAAACTTGAAAGTTTAAAACTGCAGATCCAAGAATTTCAATGTCATCCATTCACTGGAAAAATGGCATTGCCCACACAACAACATGGAATTTTTTTTTTTTAGACGATAAAATTAACACGCCTCTAAGACACAAACGACACTTAATTTGAGGCTGGTTGATCTTTCCTTGATGATGGCACTGATTTATAAGGAGCAAATTTAAGAGACAGAATTGTTGCACGCAACGACGATGCTTCTTCTGTGCTTCAGATTGTGCGAATTGATAAGGTTGCAATAAACATGAAGGGACTAAAAACGTGCATCGGGAATCGTTTTTCCTCAGATCGTATCGCTGATATTAGGTGGTATAATGTCAGGAAAATTGGTGTCCCGAAATTTTGTGGTCCATTACTTTATAAATCTTTGTCAAAGTAATTAATTTTAAAGGTTTTACGTGAGATTGTTAGTAAGGACTTTCAAATTATGGAACTCGTTTGAAAAGTTTGTACGGAGGCGAATGCCGCAAACTAGCAGATTGAAGTAAAAAAAACCGGAATGGTCATTGTCTCAGGTTGGCAACTAAGTATTTACGGACTTTTTAAGAAAATAAAAGACAATTTTTTCATGGAACGAAATAACTAAATTCTGTAAGTCAGTATTCAAAAACTACACAACCCATCAAACATTTTTTTTTTTTGAGTGATTGACAGTTGAAGTACCAACTATCAAATAACAAAATGTGTTTGACATTTCAATTACGTCAGCAAACCTAAAAATTCAACTAAAGCCATTTATGAGTGAAATCCGCTATTATTTAGTTACCAACCAAAAAGATACTTTTCTATGGGTATGCCACCTGAGTGTATAGTAGTTCATGACTATAGAAGTGACGGGTGTCTGAATTTCTGTGAAGACCTGTGCAGTACCGAATATGCTATTCGCTTGAAGATTTGAATTTTCTTCAATAGGCTTTGACTTTTCGTAAACCATATTGGGAAAAAATATGTCACGATGGGACGGATTAATTGCTTGTATTACAAGAGTTTGGTTCTTGTATCTAAACCGTTTTTACTCGAAGTGAATTCCTAAGTATTTGAACTTTTGTTTTGGTCGAATAATAGAATTATCGGACATGGTCATGGAAAGGACCTTGCACTTGTTGGCTGAACCATTGTATGAGGCTGTCATGAAGCAAATAAGTTCGGTTAGACGAAATAGGCTTATGGGTTTGATGGACGCAATATGGATTCAAATCTTAATCTGCAGATTCAGAGGTACTCTTGAATTACTTTTTAAATGAAAGTAGTATCAAAGATTTTTGGCCATGAAGGTGTTTTTTTATATTCGAAGGCTCATTAGAGACGAACCTTCTAGTTGGTCTAGTTGCTGATAGTTTGATAGTTTACACAATCTCTAAAGAGACTTAAGGCAAACTGCCAAGATCAGAAGGTGTTCTTAATCAAGGCATTGGTCTCATGTACGAAAAGTTTAGTAAGTTACCAGATTGTAAATAAACCACAGAGATACTGTAAATCACAAAAGGGACATTTAAAATGCTAAGTGTTATATAAGAACTTACTCTGCGAAGTTATCATCATCGTGGGACCCAATATTCGTCTAATTGCTTGTCGAAAATTATAGTCTGTTTCATCACTTTGGTTTTTTACTAAACTCCCGCAGTCAATTAGGGCAATATATGGCTTTTCAACTTCAATTATTCAAGCTTCGAACATTTAAATAATACGTATTTTAAGTAATACCTTTTTTCAAAATTATTTTAATTCCCTATTTTTATAGTACTCCCAGTGTTTATGGACATGTTACTTGACATTGCGGAGAGCAACAGAGGGAATTCTCGAAGAAGGGTTTCTGTATTGTTGTTTTCTCACGGACCAAGCTCTGTGCCCTGCGCTACCTCTGCATAAGTTTCAAAGGGTGGTGAAGATGTTCCTATACGAACGTAAAAATTAGGACCCGTGAGAAAAGGTGTACAGTAGTAAGGGGAAAATTCAGTGTCTTTAGTTTGAATAACAAACCATTGATCCACAGGGAGTGGGCTTGTTTAAACCCAAATTGGTTTTGTTGGATTAAGCCAATCGTTTTACAGACCGATTCAAATTTCCTTAGTATCAGCATTTTCGGAATTTGTTTCCGAAAATTGTGCTATAGGTGGCACATTATCAACGGCTAGAGACGAGACTTCCGCGTTAACTTCGTGCAGAAATTGTGGAAGGTGGGTTGCAAGGTTTGGACGGAAACTATTTGCAAATTGGTTTGCTGGAAATGAGTACGATCTAACTCTAACATTTTTTCATCGTCTTCTTCAAATAATTTGAAAAAACCTTGGGTTAATTTACTGCTGTCCCAAGATCAACAGAAAAAAAAGCCCAGGATCTCCTGCCTTCGTTCAGTGAGCTTTCTGGTTAATTTGACATTAGCTCACTGATCGACACCTTTCGGCTACAGACTTTAATAGGAGCTAACAAATTCACCGAACAACATTTGCAACAAAGCATCACAGTCGATTTTAGGGTTGTAAAAAATATTTACTTTCTTGTTAGAAAAATCAACTCCACGGATTTAAACCTGTTGGAGTTCCGACAAAGACTCATCCTAGGCAGCCAATGCCACTTCGATTTCTACACATCTTGCCAGGTCTTCTATATGCAAACGAATAATTCAATAATTCGAATCCATTGACTACAATGGCTTTGCCAAATTGAACACAGTTGTTCAGCTAAGAGGGCCTTCTAATCGCAGCCAACAGGTTCCCGATAAATTGTAGACCGCACGTCCGGCTCAATCATCAAACCATCGTGTATGCCAGAAACCTTGATTTTAACAACTAGAAGCTCAGATCCCCCAAAGATCAATGACTTCATAGGCAAGTAGATTTTGCCTACAGTCGGTGAAATCCGACTGAAATCCACAAATCCTATAAATCTTCTCGAATTTCATCTGTAAATATAACATCGACTTCGATTCTTTTTTAAGGAAAGAAAACAAATAAATAAATAGGTTTATTTTGTTCAGAAGTAGAATTTCGTTTCATATAATTTAAAAACGACGTCTTGAAAAGAACAAAACTAATCATGCGACTTGAACAACTATTCAGAAAATGGACCGAGGCTGACCAATAATTTAGATTACAAGACTAAATTTTGTTTGCTTTTAATTTTTTGTTTATCCAGCATATCCTAACCTTATTCAAGCACAAGTATTATCAATCCTGGCTGCTTTGATTGTTTAAAATGTTTTGTACCACCGCTTTGGAAATTTCATAATTGTCTATCAGTTCACGATGATCGAATTTCAATTCGTCACTGCAAAATGAACAAAAGAGCCTTGTTTATTTACACATTAATTCATAATCTCGCGACTCGCTGTGTTATTTATTTTATTTTGTTTTTATGAAAGCCTTGACTTGCGCTAGACTATGTATCCTATCAAGTTGCATTCTTGAAGTTTCGTCACTCATTTTAATGCCTTGTTCTCAATTTCATTTTTGTTAACAACTGTAGTCTTTCGTTGAAAAGATCGATCGATTGAATTCAATAGTCTCACTGGTACTATTGGTAATATTTTATTATTCCAAACCAGACCTGAGTTTTCAAATTTAAAACTCAATTTCAACATCTTTTTACTTAGACTCAAGAAAAATTACCTGAATACCAACTTTGAATTAAATTTTTCAGTTGTTCTCCGTCCACAATCCAGCGATTTAATTATCATAATCTTTGACAACCCATCTATCGTAACTTAAAGAAAAACTTAAATACAGTGCAGCCTCGATAATTCGAACACTCGCTAGCCCGAACGTCCGGACACCTCTATAATTCGAACACTAAAAAATGTTATCTAAACTGACTTGTCAGAGTACATATGTAATTGTTCATGCTTCGTTCCATTTCTGGGCGAGCATTCTCAGTTCCAATATGTTTTCATTGTTTTAAAGTTTCTTTAAGGATAAAATGAAAATGTATTTTATTTTGTTATCTCAAAGATAAAAGATTTTTTAAATATTTATTATGGCTTTCGCAAAACAAAAAAGGAGCACATAACTTTGACACTTTCTTAGAAATGTTATGTTATGAATGCCAGGCGTCAATCAGTGAGCAGAACAAAATAATGCATCTTAAATGGAGACGCTGAAATTTCATTTGTCGACTTTAGAGTGGACTTTGGTTGAAGTTTAAACATCTCAGAATACAATTAACGCTACCTCAGGTTTGCCTCATGGTAGTCATCTTGGTCCTCTTTTATTCATTCAAGCCTTTAACGATTTAGTAAGTGTGCTGCCGACGATATAAAAATATTTAAGTGTATCCAAAATCTAACCGACTGCAGCGCTTTACAGGATGACATAAATTCTTTTGCAAAATGGTGCTTCAATAATTGTTTATCACTGAACATAACTTGATGACTTAGTATGTCCTTTTCGAGAAGCCTTCATCCTCTCTCCCCTGTGTACACCATTAATAGTTCTGCGCTGGCCAAAGTAAAACTGACAAAGGATTTACGTGTACAATTCGTTCCATGTCTTCACTTCTCAATTTATATTGAGCAAATAATCAGCAAACAAAAGAAACACCTTTCTCGGCTTCATCAAACGATGGAGTAAAGAATTTTCATTTCCGTACACAACAATTGTCAGGACACAGCTTGAGTATGCATCCAATGTGTGGTCACCGTATTACTAAACAGATATTGACCGTATCGAGTCTGTACAACGTTCGTTTCGCACTTCGACATTTATCATGGATAGATCTTCTTCGTCTTCCATCTTATAAGGATCGTCTTCTACTTATCGGCCTTGAATCCTTGCAAAAACCGTCCTGAAGTCTGTGATATTGTGTGTGATATATTAACGCACCACCACTCCTTAACAAAGTTAATTTTAGTTTTGTCTTCAAATTTTAGAAACTCAAACATTTTTGACATAAAATACCACCGTACGAATTACGAATGCAACGAACCTGTTACTCGGATGTCAATAGAAGCGAATGCAAACTGTCATATGTTCAATTTTGTTTCCAGTAAATTGACACTCAAACAAAAACTTTATGGACGTGTCCGTTCTTAATGTGCATGATTGGTCTTTTATTCAATATTCTTGTTTTATATACTCATTTTATAATATAACATTTGTTATTAAATTTTTTATTTTAAATGTTTGTTAAACTGTGTATGTGTGTATGGTGTTAGGCTTTATTTTGTTTATGTTTACTAACTGTGACAAGATAGGTATTACTCTATGAGTAACACTGTCACTTACAATACTTGTTTTATAAGCGGTACTGATAGCGGTTAGCATTTATATCTGAGGCTTGAAAAGTTGCAACTGTGTTTAGTAATATTTTTTCCAATGTTCCAAGGACTATTCAGGAGTCTAACAACAGTAACGATTCGAACGAAATAGTTCCTTTTTTTGAATTGTTTTCACCTTTGGAGATAGACATATAAATACATACATACAGTCTCTAAAAACGATTTTCAAGCAACATATTGAAACGCAAGTCATATTTTTTACTTGAGTGTACAAAAGGGTATTTTACCAGAAGCACTTAAAACAACTGTTGTGATCACACTACATAAAAAGGGTGATACCATGTCTTCAAATAATTACCGCCCAGTATACCTTTTATCGGTCTTTTCAAAAGTCTTCGAGAATGTTGTCGTTCTTCGATAGAACAAAATTCCTCTGTGACTCGCATTTTGGCTTTCGAGAGGCAAATCTACTGACGCATTGCTTAACGAATCTGCTATACCTGTTTGTCAATTTATCGACATCACTAAGGCTTTTCACATGGTAAATACTTCTTGTTTAGAAAATCAGAGTCAGATTTTGTAATTGTTTGAGTGCAAAAGTTCTCAATAATATAGCTTTTCCACAAGGATCTGTTTTAGGTTCTATATTGTTTTTAATTTTTGTAAACTCGCTCTTTCTTCAGCCGCTGAAGAGTAAAATCACAGCTTTTGCCGATGACACTGCTTTGTCTTATCACGGCAAGTGCTATTTTAACGTGTCTTTGGATTTAAACTGTGATCTAGAATAAATGCGAAGATGGTTCAAACATCATTGGTCATTAGTAACAAGTTCATGGTTTTTAACAAAATATTCAAAATCTGTGATGATATGATTTAAAAATGCCATGCGCCAAATTGCAATGGATTCCGTTCGACGAATTTTTGTGCACAGGACAATTATTTACCGGGCTTCGAATCACGCTTAGGTATCACCAAGGATAACAAGGTTAGATGGATGTCATGTCATTTAAGCAACACCTAAACAGTGTAATTAGGCAGATTTATTATTTCAGTCAAAACTGAAGTTTGCCCTTTTTAAAGTTGGTTTTTAATGATCTTATTAAATTCAGGGTACTGTATGTTATAGCTTGCTGTGGCGATTTGCATTTCAACAAACTACTGCCTCAAAAACATGCTGTCCGTATTCTGTGCAACCCTGCAACCGTCGAACTAGTCTTTGATTTTTTATTAGGTCTTAAAAATATTTTCTAAAGTCTCCACATATGCCTCCTCTAGGACTTATGATCACCTTAATCACAAATCACAAAAATCTCGTCCATGTACCAACAATGAAAATATCGAATTTTTCTTGCTTTTAAGCTGTTGTTGCGCCCCGTTTGTGAAATAAAATGCCTGCAACGTCTTAGATGTGAGAGAGTTAAATCCATTTACATTAGGTTTGGTAAAGTTGTGCAGGGATATGAAGAGCTTCATAGGACACTAGGCACCATATTGGGCCCATCGCGATCCCTGATACGGAGCAACAGCCTAAACACTTTCCTCGAGACAATTTATTTCCCTAAAAAATTCCAAAATTTCTTTATAGTTGATACGTCCTTCTTACTCTAGGGTTTCAAAAAAGTAGTTGCCCAAACATTTTCTACGGCTTCTAGCTATACCCTGGCATTCACATAATAAATGTGAATATATCCTCTTCGACACTCAAATCACCGCAGTATCTGCATTCGTCTGTGACCGAAAGACCCAGTATCCTTGCCCCGATACTACGCCCACGGCTATCCTTAGTTGCTTCCTGCTCAGCTGAAGCATTTCGTTTGCCTTTTTTGTGGTCGAATGTAGGTCATAGGGCCTTTGATACCCTGTATTTCTTTGAGTTTGACCAACTTTTGACGCCTGTTTTCATTGCCTTATCTAGCAGTGTTGCCTTTACGGCACATGCAGGAAGCTTAATAGGAACACTATTGGCCGAAAGTAGTTTACCTCCATTTCTGGATAATTCGTCCACTATTTCGTTTCCTTCGATTCGGGAGTGTCCATGCACCCAACTTAGTTTTACCTGATTCTGCATGCATAATGCATTTAGCATTGTGCGGCAGTTTCTGACTATTTTCGATTTCGTTTCACACGATTCTTGTGCCTTAAGTACAGCTTGACTGTCAAAGTAGATAGCAATATCCCGGCCGGATTACTGAGTACTGATTACTTTTTTTGGTGTTCGATTCGATATTCGTTCGCTGTGAACCGATGTTGCTACAATACCTAAATATTTGCTAGCTAATTTCGTTAAATTAGAATAAAATACCTCCCTTGATTTTCACCAAGGTTATGCATCCAAATGTCTAGGAATAACTTGTATATTGTCGCATTTCAATAATTTTCGCAGAGAACGGAGTAGGTTATGCACAGCCCAGTCCCACTTCACTTTGAAAATGTTCCCATAAAAGATTTGATTCCGATTCTTTGTCAGGACATCTTCTGATGAATTCAGAAACTTCTGCACTTTCCTAAATTTCCGAAATAGCAGTGGGACTATCGAAACCCTTCTTCTTGAAACATGGATTCAAGTACGTTGCTTTTGCTAAGATGTCGTTGATTTGCAAGAGTTTGAACCTACAAATTTAACCCTTGTATCAGTGATTCTTTAAGTTTCACTGCTTTTTAAGCGCTTAGCTCTGACATCACAAGCTCGAAGGGTTTCAATATCTTGCAGCCTGGGTGCTCCATTGGAAAAACTCCACTATACGTTTCGCCTTCTTTTGGGTGCTCTCAATGATTTTGTTTGTCAATACCTTCGCGTCATCATCTCGCTGTTCGAGCAGATTTCTGCTGAACGTGGTTCTTCATGGCTCGAGTTTTGACATCAAATCGCTAAAACCTTCATCTTCAATTAAAGAAAATGGTTGAAGATCCTTGTTTATCATATTAAATATGATATCATTTATATTTTTTGCGACTTAATGAGAGAGACCTAGACCTACTTTAAGGTTCTCTCTATAGTCATAGAGCAATTAGCGTATATTGCAAATTCGTTTTGCTGTAATACTGCTTTTACGTTATTTCGTACAGCGAATCGAAATCGAAATCTAATTCAGGAAGGATTTCGTCCATTCCCTTCAGTTTGCATGGTAGAACTTCGTTTAAAATTGAATTGCCCGTGCTAAATTCTTTAAGAATCGAGCGGTGACCCACGCAACTATTTCTCAAAAGCCCTATGTTTGTAAGTCTAAGCGCGCTTTTTGTGTTTTCTTGTGTACAAAACCAACTCCGTTTTCGATTGATTGACGTTAAGCCCACTTTTATTTGCCCATTTGCTAAGTATTATTAGACCAGATTCAAGTATTTCATTCAACGTGTTTGGAAATTTGTCTTGCATTAGTAACACAACATCGTCTGCGTAGGCAGTTGCGCCTATGTCCATAGATTACAGTTTGTAAAGTATGCGGTCTACGACCATTACCCATAGCATCGGGGATATGACCCCACCCTGAGGAGTACCTGTAGTGACTAATTTCCTAATTGAGCTATGTCCTATAGAGGAATTGATGGTCCTACTATGTAGCATCTTATTGGGATATTCTTTGTTCGATTTCCATTACATGTAGAGCGTTTTTGATTGTGATGTCTAGGAATGCTGCTAGAACGAATTCCTTGTGATGAAGGCTAGCTAATATTTTCCCTACTATCTCGTGCAGGGCTATCTCCGTTAATTTACCCTTGAGATGTGCATGTTGTGAATTGCATAATAGATCATCACTAAATATACTTCTAATTTGGATATTCAGGAGCCTCTCGAGTGTTTTAAGTGCAGAAGACGAGAGACGCCACTTTCGCCACTGTGTAACCTTGCTTACCGGCTTTTGGTATTAAGACAACAGTCACTTCCCTCCAAGCTAGTAGAATATATCCTATTATAAAGCATTGCTTATTGATGTACCTTAGTGTTCGCCAGACTTAATGAGGCGCTATTTGAAGTAGATTGGCCAAATGCCATTTGAACCTGGAGATTTATGCGGTGAGAATGACCCACCGTAGCGTCTTCCAACAGACTTACTTATCTTATTTTACACCTGTCAATGATATATTTTCCTGTGGGTTTTGATCTAAACTTGCCCCTGTTCTGGTGCCCTGCTTCCTGGAAAGTGAATTTCTATAAAATTGACTTACACCCCTTGACTACTTTTAGCCCATGTACCATCATCTTTCTAAATGAAGCTAGGGACGTTTGGTTCCTTAGCAAGTACTTTATGAAACCTTTACGATTTTTTCTTGGATTGCCTAGTCATATATTTGAATTGTTTTTTTTCCCCATTTATATATTCATCCCATACACAATTATTACCTGTTTGTTTCGACCTATTATAGAGTTTCCTTACTTAGTTTTTTTTTTCTTTATCCCTATTTCCGTGTTCCACCATTTGCGGACCAATTGGGCGAACCCTACAGATGGACTTGAGTGAAATGGGCCGCTAAACCTTCAAATCGTTACATAAAGAAATCCATATTCACCAACTTTTAATCACCTTTTCCGCAAATATATTTTCGAACCATCAAAGATTTGTCGTTTAGTAAATAAAATCACTTCCCAAAAATTGCCAAATCAATGAGATGTTTTATTCCGCCAGCAACTCGAATTTGAAGGTTCAGTTGACCAAAAAAAAAAAATGAACAGCTCGTTCACCCACATTAAATTGAAATAATATAATAATGACCAACTTGGAACACCAAACACAAACATACTATACCTCGAAAACACCTAAACCTACAACTATTAACTACGAACCAGTCCAACTAATCTTTCTTTATGCATAATCATACAACTCAAACAATTGCAAGCAATAAAATTGGTAAACAGATGGAAACAAAAATTTAAGCAGCAAGTCCAATTTCACAAAGTAAAAGACTGGCGTAAAAATTTTACTAACACGCTGTTTGTTGATTCAATCTCATAGCAAAGCATCATAAAATGCAAGAAACCATCATAAAACTCAAACGAACTACACGTAGCAACGTTCACTGTAAAGCATCTAAACACAAATAACGAAAAAAAACAAATCCCATCCAAAGAACAAAAAATCAACTGTGCAGAGAACCATCATCACAAGTTATGCCCAATTGGCTCGAACAAAAGCATCCTTTAAGTACACAACACCATCACTACACACATCCACACAATTAACTTCTGTACACCTTGCACTCTGCAACACGAAATTATACAAAAAAAAAAAAACAAATCTCTCCTCATATCATCCGATCCGTCCACCACCATCGACCGACAACGGCGACGGCCATCAGCTCAGACCAGCGCAACAGTCATTTGCAGAATACCAGCAGCACGCATTAAATGAAACATTGATGTTGCTGCCGGTATCTGTATCTAACACCAACCACGAACAACCAACCAGCAAGCAAACCTGATGCTGTAGTTTGGTCCATGCCCAATGCCAAACCGAACCATCGCCATCGCATCGTCATCAATTGAGTAAATCTCCCAAACATTACATCCCACTGAATCACCGTGGTTACCGCGCTCCCAATACCCTCTACTGTCTGTCTACTAATATCTAGTATCTAGTATATATGACCATGACGTTCAGGTTAATCACAGACACAGATACGCAACACAACTTGCTGCAAGTCCAACTCAAACTTGCAACATCGAACTACAACAGCTAACATCCAACGCCAACCCAACCCAATCGAACCGAACCGAACCGAACTTAATCATTTCAAACCAAACCAAATCTCGTCTTAGAAAAGCATCCATCAGTTCTTGCAGCATAGCACACCAGCTAACCATGAACCAGAGCCAACCTACCAATCCAACACAGCAGCACTCGGACTGAACCATCATCTACCATCCGGCGACGGACGACAGCAACGACGACAACGACAACAACCAAAGCAAAGTGTTCTTTTTCGCCTCCCCACTTTTTTTCTTTCTTTCTGAATTAGTAGCTTTTCTCCACTTGCCTCGCAGAGGCTATATAAATAAGCGTAGAGAAGTTATTACTCCGAGTCTCTTTGAACTAAATGAAGCGGTTGTATCTTCGTTATCTATCTCTATACAAAAAAAAAAAACACACACAAAAAGTTCTCCCTTCTTAGCTTCAGGTACAGCGTACACAAGATACTCTGTACACCACTCACGACGAACACGACGCATGGATAAAATTAATTAAAAAAAGGATACATACAGTGTCACATTTCTCGGGATTTTAATTCAAAAAACTAACGTGCTCAAATAGTATCTAACAATCTTTCTCGTGTCTCGTGTGCAAGTGCAAACGTTAAACAATAAATATTATTCAAAAATATTATTATTATTATTATTATTATTATTTAACTAAAGTGTACAAGTGACAGAGTTATAAACAGTGAAATAAAAAAGGACGAACTACAGCGTGTTTAAAAAAAAAAAGTAAATTTTTTTATAAAAAAAAAACAAATCAAAAGCAAAAGGATAACGAAAACCGGGCATTGTGGAATTGTTTTGTTTTTTCTGGATTTCAATAACTACGACCGTTTTCAGTGCTAGACCAATTGTGAAAGGTGAGTGAGTTGTCCCTCTAAATGGAATTCGATGCTTTTTTTCATTTTTCTTGTGGTTCCTTTTTATTCAAAAAAAATATTAAAGCCGGCGTTTTATCATCGTAAGGATATTCTATTACCTCCATCGTGGAGATCTTTTTTTTTTGAGAGTTTTTGAATGATGGACAAAAGTTTAGAAAAAAAAAATATTCTTGTGGTTACCATGGTTATCCTTGAAATAGAAAATCAAAAACCATTCAGAGTAAGGAAAATATCTATTTTCAAAGAAATCTTAGAATTTATTTAGAAAAAAGGATTTCTTGCTTTTATACCGTCATCAAATTTTTTTTTTGTATCACTTGTACAACCCGGCATAGAAGGTAGGAAAGGTCGTCTTCTTGTGTATGCTTAGAGAGGGTAGTACATCGTATCGTTTGTGGTTTCATAGAAATACCAACTTCATTCAGGAAAAAAGGATATTCATAGAGGGGAATATATGTATGCATGAAAAATTGACACAGACTTTATAGAGGATGCCATGCTCCTAATCAAACTTAGAAAAAACTTATTAAAGCTTAATTGAGACACGTTAAAATGTCCGTGTTTTTTTTTTTGGAAATGGCTTTTAACGAATACCACAAATGTGAGGCACTCTCACATGTCGTCTGGCAAGTTGTGGAGTCCCCAACTGTAGCCAGTGATCAATAAATTTTTCCAGACTCCAAAAAAATAATGCATACCTACGTGTGTTTTGTGTCGACCGTTGCGCTACTCTATATGTAAGTGCGCTTCGAAATAAATCACGTATGAGAAAGGCACTCGCTCCTTGTACAGCCCACCATGGACCGCCCGCAACAGGAAGGAATATAGTATATATAAGCCACATATGGACTGTGATAGCGTTTGTGACTGAGTGCCAATAGTTTGCATCGTGCACATTTGTGTCCACTCGAAATACAAATATTTCAAGTATTCTTTTTTTTTGGGAATCAGAGATTTTATTTTAATTCAAAATGAAACTATGGGCGGACTTATGGATGATGTTAAAAAATATTTTTGTCGAACTATTTCAATGATGCGATTGTGAAAATTTTATATTCAAGAGGATTTCAATCGGACAGCGGTTCATGAAGATTCGAGAGGCAGTGACAAATGGCCTTTGGATATATTTTTGAATATTTGAATATGGGTGTTTTGATTGAAGAGGAAAATGATGCGCGCATTTAAATTGTTTTTAAACTTTAGAAAATATCTCGAAGCTCACATAGTTTATGTTAAAGAATTTCTTTGAGCCTCTTTTAAGAAATGTTATATATGTATATAACATATATATATATATATATATTATATATATATGGAAAGTTGTGCTAATTTCATAGTTGCATCAAATTACGATGGAAAAACTTTCTAGAAGAATTCTTCGTGACATTGAAATAATCCATCCAAATTTTTATAATTAAATAGACTTTTACTTTTTAGGCCTTAAATAAATCCAGAATCTTTATGAGATTTTGTTACGAATGATTTTAAGGGAGTCTTCTTGCAGTTGGTCCATACATGTACCCAGTAAGAGTTTTCGCTTTTGAATGTTTTTGAAATTTATTCCTTTCAACGACATAAATTTTCCAATCAAAGATGACAAGGAATGTGAGCCAAATCATATTTACGACTTCTCTTGCACATTTCGAATCTTTGAATGCATTTTCGAAAGGTTGATTTTATCGATAGCGCTGCTAATAATATTGGCACAAATTTTCTCTTTTTTTAATAAAATCACTCGACTGGAAACATTTTTTTTTTTTGAAAAGAGCAATATTTTCTTAAACAATCATTTATTCCTGGGCACTGCTTCATTTGTAGAGTCCCAAAGATACATCCTGTCCAAAAATTGTATCAAACAGTAACAGGTTGTCGAATGATGTAATTCCCCTGCGTTGCTTGGGCTTAAAGTTTGTATAAATTAAAGGCTTGTTGAAGTCTTGTAAAAGTCTCTTTATCCATCTAATTAGTGAGACTGAGACTTCTGATAAATCATTTTGATAAGAATTCTCGATATTCAATGGGTCGTTAGCAGAGTTACTGTCCTAGAGCCTTTGGATCTCTTTCACCGCTTCGATTAAAGCTTCGTTTATTCCCAACATTTTGAAGGTGGTATCTGAGAAGTCAAATAATATTCGGAGGGTCTTGCGTTTCGTTGAGCCGTGCAAGATTCTTTTTGGCTTTTCTTCGGCCAATGCTCATCAAGATATCTCAGAGGAGTTGAGGGTCAATGAGACCAATGAGAGGATTTTAGGCGTCATTCTTTGCCTGTCAACCTTTATAAAAATTGTTAACTAAGTGCATGAAGGTTGGTTAAAATATTCCCAATCTAGCTCTTTGCATAGAGTAGCTTGGCTTTGAAAATAAATACAATGCAATTGCAGACATCTGCGTTGCTCATCGCTTCTGCCTTCCAATCTAGAACACTTGGTGGTGTATCAAGACCACTCAACAAGTTCATACGTCATATATATTTTTAGAGACTTGCGTTTTTTGCAGCGTCTGATGTGGGATCTTAAAGACAATCTTCTTGTTGATAAAGCTTGCTTAAAATTATTTCTTTCAGCCATCTTTATAGATATTCGATGACTGATGGAGAAACTTTTAGCGCCAAGGGCACAATTTCGGTTCACATCTCACTAGCAAGTCTCAACGATTCCAGAAACTGTGCGGCAAAATAAGTGCTTCATGACTGCAAAGACAACTCACCCGGTTGCATATTTTACTTATCTTGGCACATTGCACAATTCTGTCCAAAAAACTTCCCCACTGCACCAAAAAAATGTGTAAGCATTTTTTTTTTTGAACTGAATTGAATTGCAACTTGTTAGCCATCAAATAATTTGAATAACAATTTGTGCGAATTCACTGATGCATAATTTGTTTCTTTCAAACTTTGGTGGAAAAAAAAGAGATCACTTGGTTGTGCCCTTGAGACTGCACACCGATCCAATTTGATTTTACTAGATCACGGTATTCATAACTCTACATAATTAAAAGTGAAAGCCAAAACTATGCGAAGTTATTTTTTGCATTTTATCATTCATGAAGGACAAGCTTCTGAATTCGTCTTTGCAATATTAAAACAATAGACTTTAGCACCTTGTCCAAAGACTTGTTAACACAGAATTACTGGGAAACGAACTTTAATTTCTGATTAATTTCGCAAATATATGAAAAGTTTATGAACAAATGGAATGCACATCTGTTTTAGTATCTGATTTCCTGTTGGCATGTTCCAGTTAAGAAATGCTATACGATAACAATTTGTGACTGCAAAAAAAAGGTGGTACTGGAAAATTCAGCTGCTGCGATTTTGAAATCTTTGAAAGTGTGATTTATGAAATAAGTCTTTTAGGTAGATATTTGAATTGCGTTATCTTTAGTAGTTGATTTAAAATAACAATTTGTTTCATCTTTAAAAGAGTTACAGATAAATCCTTTCGTTCACTTTTCCGAAAACAACATTTTACTAGGAATAAAGGTTTACTTGAGCAGCAGTTCCACTAAATAATAAGCAGACTATTGCACAATCACAACAGCTGTTCCCAGCTATTTGTTTTCGAAGAGAAAAGATGGTTTTCAATCTTTGTTACTCAGGAAATATCTTATTTCCAATCGAATGAGATTTTTTTTTTGAGTGAAGTAAACAAACATACTTTTTTAATCTTTATTTTTCTAACCAGCAAGTGATGAATGATAAAAACAAAAATATTGAAATTGCAATTTTAATCTTTTTTACTTCTCATTTGGGTAAGCTTAGGTAAGGTGGCCTTCAGCATACTTGTGCTAGTTTTTGCGTCTTTTATGATACCCCGTGGGGATCTGGATTTAAATCCACCATTCATTAAACCGAACCATTCTGAACTCGGTTAAAAACTGCATTCGTTTGTACAGCAGAAGCTGCTTGATAATAGAAATAAAACCTTTTGAATAAACTAAGCTCCTCTGTGACTTTAGATTTAGCATTCGAGTCGTCTATTATAACGAGTGATATGCCTCATACTATATCAACCAAAATAGATGAATTTTAAATTGCCCTATCAAGTAATGGAGATTAGTCAAGACTATTCTAGAGTAATTTCAGACAGATTCCAAAGTAGATAGTTGATTGGCCAAAATACCCTGAACGTTGGTGAAGATGGCAGAAGTTACGACATCATTGGGTGTGCCATTGTTTCCATGATGAGAAATACCACCTCAGTATTTTTTTTTTGTCGTCTGTGAAAAAAATCTTTCTTCAAATTTATTTACCATTAAAAATTACAGTACGAACAGGATCCGAATTAGCATTCGTAACCATGGGACTGGATGATCTTGTTGAACGGCTCGGCAGCCTTCGCAATGTTCTCGCATGTCTTGACCGTCAGTTTCTTCATTATTTTGTTGTGTTTGAGTGTAACGCGAAGCATTGCCTTGGGTTTCCTCTCCAAACTATTCACAACGTCATGGTAGTGCCATCCAACCTCGTGTGAGAGACGACCAACCTGGCAGTATATGCGGTCCGGATGCAGTGTTAAAATCCTCATAGCTATGGGCACACAGACGCGACATCTTCTGTCGTATATTGGTGGGATACCATCAAGGGCAGCCTGCCCTCGCTTTGTTTTATGTGGAACCAGCTAACAGCTTTGTTGAAGATCCTTGATGGTGCACGGAAATGGAAGGGACCGCGAGCTGCGTTCACATTACACCTTTTCCTAAAGTAGGCCAGGTACTTTATTTTGTTCCTGTAGAAGTGTTCGCAGAGATTCAGTTCTTCATAACGCAGAACTGCAATTTTGCCGCCTTGCAACAGATACTTTGCTACAACGGAAGCCAATCGACCGACCAAATGGTCCTGTTATTTAAACCAGTCATGTTTAAGAACCGCACGAAAAGTGCCTCTACTACAGGATCTTTGGAGAAATAAGTCTTCAAGTCCTGAATATTCTATTTCATTTTTCAGTAGAAGATTGTTGAGCTCATCAAATTGACCATTGAACCATTGACCTACCATTGAAGTAATTTTTATTTTATAATTTTAAAAATTCTTCGTGCTTCAAAATACCTTCGTTAAATTCTGAACTTTAAAGAAAACATCAGAAACATTCAGGTCATTATGAAGATCGTTGTGATCCAACCTAAAACTAATTCTTGACTTCATTTATGATCCTTCATACAATATTTGACGTTTATAATTTTTTTCTAACAATATTCAACACCCACATTCCATTGCCATTCATAAGCGATCGGAAAGAGGACGAAATAATTCAACAGGAATTTTTTTTAAAAATCGCATAGCAAAAATACAAAAACTATTATTATTCCAAAGCTTCTCAAGCTGATAAAAACAATAAATCGGCAATAAAATGATTTAAATCTAAAAAAAAAAACAATGTTTTCAACTTTCATTCAATTTGTTGCATACTTGATAGGAAAAACATCTCAAGTTGGCGCCTCTCGAATTGCACGAAATTCATTATACGTACGCCCAATGAATACTGACTTCACGGAAGCCACCATTAAAGCTATTATAGCTCCCACGATCGCAAAACCCATCAACTCTACAACATTTTATCACTCTTAGCCATCACCTAAAAATAAAATGGCAAACAACAGATACAATTGTTATTTTTTTCGTTTTCGTTTTTCGCCATCAATATAACATCAAGAATTAATAAATTATTCAATAGATAACAGGCAACGATAACACACAAAATCATTACACACACATGACTTAATTTCATTTCAAGAAAATCAAAATCAAAATCGAAAAAAAAAATTGTGCTTCTTCACTTGAAAGCACCCATCATAGCCCCCAAAACGTACATAGGAGCATGTAGAAGACATCACATTGACCACTGTGCTCACTGAATCCAAATCTACGAATTCAAATTGTGAAGCCAAGAAGCTCTGATATTTAAATTGTATCTTTTTTTGGATTAAGATTCGTATTCATTGGCAGTGATGCGCACAAGTGCAATTGAGAATTTCAAATTAGTCATTGAGCGGGAAACTATAATGTTCCGGTGCCTTGAAAATTCCAAGATACATTTTAAGGTTTGATGTCTGATAAAATTCAACATCACCAAAAACTTGTTCGACAGATTTGCTTTTGTCCTTTTTGTGTAATCTTAATTGCATTCCTCACATCATTCTTCTTGTTTATCCATAAAAGTTCCTTTTCTTGTAGATACTTTTTAAGATGAATGTTTTGTGTGTCCACAAAGTATAGATGGACAGTTGCGATAAGGTGAACTGCAAAAGTTTTTTTTTTTGTTTTTTTCTCTGGAAACGCAGATATCCAAACGTCCTGTGAACTTTTCAAAAACTTTTCTTCCTCTTTGATTTTTTTTTTTGTTTTTTTTGCGTGACACAAACAGTCAAGAAACAAAATCCCTACACGTGGACAAAGACAACAAGTTTCCATTGAAGAAAAACACCAACAAAAACTGTAGCCAAAACTGAGATGTTTTGCGTTGCCGGCCGGTCGGTCCTTTTGCAAGAAGTATCAAAACAAGGATGGTCGCTTCATAAGAAGAAGAAAGCAAAAATAAAAAAACAAGATAAGTTTTTCATCGAATTATAATGGTTAATGACCCTTGGCATGGCGAGATGGATTCGAGTTTTTTGTCCAGAGCAACCGGTACCGGAAGCCCATGAGACACGAAAATAAAATAAACTTTCAAACATGATAATAATGTGGGCCGCCGCGTACAGAGTATCTCATGGATTCTTTAAAACTAAAATTCATATTTTCTTTGTTTTCTTTTTTTTAATAAAAAATTTTGCTGACATCGCGGCATGAGCACGGTGTGCTCGTAACTCTTCGAGTTCTTTTTTTATGGTTTATCGTTTTTTCTTAGTTCTTTAAGTTTGGTGGATTCCTCGTTGGTGTATGGCTTTGAACTTTATGGCGCGCGGTGGTAATCGTTTTAGGCGCGAACTTGAAATGTTAAATGCTCCACTGGTGTTCGCTTGTGAACTACTATTCTTGTTTCTGTTTTTTTTTTTTAATTGGTTTCTTAAATGTAAATCATCATTCCACGGAGTTTCTGCAAAATTCAAGGTTTTTGTTTTTGTGTAGAAAATTTAAACAAATTGACATAAGGCCCTTGTCTTCAATCATCATCAACGTCATCATTATTTTGCTGTACACAGAGGAGGAAAATAGTATAAGATTTTGCGCCTTTTAAGGGTGAATGAATCCTCAACGGCACTATGTTGGAGTTGATGTCATTTTAATGTGAATTCCTTGTATGATATCACGTTTTCATGCAGCACCAGGAGGGATGATGGAACGCGGAAATTCGCTTGCTAAAGAAACATTTTATCCCTAAAGCGGATGCTTATGATGGAAATTTTGTATTGTATTTTTCTTCAATTTGAACTTGTTACAATGTATTTGCATGAAAGATTTGAATGTAGACATCCAAAGATAAAGAAAGACTTAGTGATACATTTTTTGCGGCTTTACGGAATACTAAAAAAAAAAAACAACCCTAAGTCGACAGATTGGGGCTCATATCTGGAGAGCTCTATCACAAGGAGTCGCTTTGACAAAACGTTGCCACTCACTACCAGTTATCCTTGTTAGAGACATTCAACAGGAAACGAAAGGATATCAAAAGAAATCCCCTATTTTGATTGACTTTGCGCATAGATGAGTACAATTCTTTCAGCGCAATATCCGACTTTTACTTTTATTATTTTTATTATTATTATTATTATTATTATTATAATTTTTGTTATTATTATTATTATTATTATTATTATTATTATTATTATTATTATTATTATTATTATTATTATTATTATTATTATTATTATTATTATTATTATGCTTTTTTTTGTAGCTCATATTCCTTTTGAGTTTTTTCGGCACAGTTGATAAAAAAATTTGCTAGTTCATGAGCCTCAGCAATTTCCCCTTGCAGATTAGAAAACCAAGAAGGTCGCCTGAGCTTAAGTCCCGCAGTGAGCGAACAGACATTACACCTCTCTCGGTGCAGTAATGGAATGAAAATAAGCGAACAGGGTTCTTTGCTTTGGCACAGTAAGCTAACATCTGATAATCCGTCCCAACGACAATTTCGATAAAACATCAGCAAAATATCGGCTTCTGGCTATTAAAGGCTATATCACGGAAATTTATGATTCCTGGATACTCAAAGCTTTATCGTGACCACTTCGGAAGAGGGTCAGAAATGTACGAGTCTGATCCAGATGCGATGTTTCTCCTTCAAGCTCAAGTAACCAATTTAAGGTTATAAATACTTTTTGATTGTTGGTATTAAAATAAGGGTCACTAGATAAATGTTTCTTACAATAACACCACATACCTTTTCTGCGACTTCCATGACTAGCTGGTGAGGATGCTATTCGCAGACCGAACAGCCTTTATAGAACCATGTTCAAGCCACATTATCGTTGAGGAAATACCGAAAAAGAAAATAAATTATATTTAAATAACGTAGCGAAATAGACAACAGATGAAGAGTAATAGCTGGAAGAATATAACCATTGTTCGATAGGCTAAATTGCAAACAGTGTGCTCTTAAAAATTCGACTATCAATAATTTCTTACACTTCTCAGACCTAGTATTTGAGGACCTGACAACTACCTTACAAATCTGGATTTGGGGCTTTTTCTTTACACTTAATCCAGAAGAATATCATCAATAGTAAAATCAGTTTCTAGCTCAAACATTTATTTTAGACATCGTCAAATTTAATGAAGTTACCTCAAGTTGGACAGATATTTAAAATAAAAAAAATAAAAAAATATTTAAATATCACAGCTTTTAAAAATATTGAACGATTTATATTTATATAAAAATAAATAAATAAGAGAATAAATTAATAAATCAATAAAAAAGTTGATAAATAAATAAACGATAAACGAAATTTATAAATTTCCACATGAATAAACATTTCGACAAGTAAAGAAATAAATACAAAATTAATAATAAATATTAAATTGTAACATCCGTAAAATAAGCATGATGAATTATGTGTGCAACTCAAGTGAAGAATTATTCAATTGGATTATCAGTAAATTCACATCTGACCATAAAAATATCGATGAGTTTTCGAATTCTGACAGAGATCACTTCAAACATTGGCTTTAATCATGAAGATCTGAAGTGGAATTATGCCAAAGAAAATTTAGCATCATTCTTAATAGTTTATTGCTTAGAAATCTGCTACTTTTTGACACAACTACCCCAGACTTGACACCCATACAGAAATAAGGCTTGAAAGATAACTTTGTGAACTAACACTTTGTTTGTTGCCTCAGAGATCAATTTTATTTGCTAAAAAAAAGTTAAAGTGTACAATTGATACATGTTAATGTTTATAAAATCAAAAGGTTATTTAAAGACCGAAATGACAGAGTCTCTTTAAACATTCGTAAAGTAACGTATTTAACAGAACCTTTTTGCGATAACTGTGAATCAAATTAATGTTTTCTACCCGCTTTAAGTTAATAGCTGCCTGTGGAAGCTTAACAGACCTTTTGCAAGTGATTCATCCGAAATATGTGATTTAGAAAATTGAAAAACTGAACTCGGCTGATCTTGAAATTTTAACATTTGGATCTAGAAATAGATACACAGTTTTATTTTGTACCTTCATATAGTGTACCTCTTGTTGTGGTTTGGCTGTGATATAAGATGTTTTACGCAGACTTGTGCTCCAAAGGATTAGACTCTTACAGCCTTAAAAGCTAAATATTTTTCTAATATAAATGATGTTGTTCCAAATGTTTTTGTACTGCGAGAAAATTTCTTAGTCTAACTCTAAATATTCTACTAAGCAGTAATGAATACCCTATATAGCCGTGTGTATATTGTCTAAGGCCTCTGTACCTTTGCATACATTTCGCAATGATACATCATTACAACACGCCCTCTCTGACCAACACTGCTTTCACTAATGGAATCTGAATTCTCAAATTAGCAAAACTTAAACTTTCCCTAAATCAAACGAATCAAACTATCCATTCTGAGTCAGCTCTTCATCTCGATTGAAAATCCACAAAAAAAAAAGAACAAACGAAAGCATACAATGACCAATACAACTCTGGAGACGGTGACTAATTTTGACCATTTTGAGGGAACACCTTCCTCACAAATGTCTTCGACCAGATCATCCATCCACCTACGCAAGACACCAAAAAAATTTACATATATGCAGACCCCAAAGTCTGGTTCTTGATCAATCAATCAAATCCCATCTAGGGAAGACGACTTCTCTTTGAATTACTGTTTTCTGACACGAATTTCAAAATAAAATAAACAAATCGAAATAAGTCAACAATGTGTGCACTAAACTTCTCAACACAAAAAAATAAAATCAAAGATTCAAAACCGGATATAAAATATTTTAAATCGCAGCAATCAAAACATCTCGAATATGACGCGTACGCTTTGAAATTGGCGAGAAATCGTCACCAAATATGGAACCCTATCGATCAAATGATACCTTTCAATCATTGTGGTAACCTAGATAGCCCATTAAAACAAACGAAATCGAAATAGAATACAAGAGTAAGCCGTCGAGCTCATTATTCATCCATAGTGTGCTGCGTCTGCGTGATGACAATCAGTCGCGTCGCCACCGACGGCAGGCGTCCAAAATCAACACTTCAAATCAAAATTAGATCAGGTTAAGAGCCAGAAAGACACACTCAAATCGCAAATAGATACGACTACGAGTGGAATAAATCAAGCCTCAACGCACACCTCTCTCTCAAAGCCGCCTTCCCTTTAACGCAGCTAAACTTTTGATTCACATTTAATTTCGTCTGTGGTCGTCACCACATGCAAGAAACTGGTCGAAGTCGTCAGTCGGTCGTTTGGATAGATCTCCCACGCATCTTGTCGCCCCTTGTGCCTCGTTTAAAATTATGGAATTTAATTTAAACAGTTAAAAAGTTCGAGAGTATCTAGAACAAAGACCATGCCACATATTCGCCATAAGAAAAGTCAGACGCTGTGATAATCGCTCACTAGATACATGCTCGTAACGCGCACGGGGGGTTTCATTGAGGCTTCGAATTTACTCGTACAAGTTGATATGTAAATTTGATTTCCCTTCGGAGAGGGTTGAGAAGCATGATACGAAAGTCACATTACAATGGCACAGCTACCTTAGCTGAACACTGTTTAAATTAAGCTTTCGGAAGGAAGAAGTAAATTGAAAAAGTGTGTTGGCGATAAACATCGTACAAGTCGTACAAGTAAAATGTTCTAAGTGGTTATGCTTTCTTCCGGTATGCTCTCGTTCTTAAAGTATTCCAGCTTTGATTGCCAACCAAGGACGACTCAAGTCGTTGTCGAATTTGCAAAAAGACAAAAATTCAAGTAGCAGCTGGAATCATATTTTTTTTGTTGTTTTGGATTCACATTTGAGATACAAAAAAAAAGTTTACTTTCGAAATGGTTCCATTCGCCTTCACCTATGCAGATAATGAACCGCGATATTTAAAGCGCGAATTTTAATTTGCATCAGATACATTTTATTCGTCTAAATCTAAGGCGGTTTGTGATTCAATAAATGGAATTTAACACTGTTCCGCTAAATGTGTACAGGTTTTTCAGGTTTCGTACACAAATTACAATTTCGTTAGTTAGAAACGTCATAATTTATCAAAGAGCAAATGTCATAATATGTAGAAATAATAGATGCCATCGCATCTCATTCAATGAAGCGCTCTGAATTTACAGAATGCGGTAGAGTTTTTAGAAGGCTACTTGACAAAAACAAACTCTAGATACTTCGCTGTCTTTTAAGATGTTGTTGGTTGCACTGATTCAAAAGTGAGTGGCCGATAACTAGCCCTAGAAATATATAAAAATATTTGCCCATAAAAATCGCACCCATTGTTAAACAGTTTAAGCTCAAGGCTTACTCATGAAATTAGTATTTCTTAAAAACCCAATGCAAGTCAAAGTAGCCTACTAAATAAATGCATCTTATCCAACTTCTCGATCACTTCTATTCAGCATATTTCTTGATAGCTTCTAGCTTATTCAACTGAAATTGTCCAAAATCTGTTCGAGTTTTTAACAATCTTTGGGTTCTTGATTTAAGTCTACAAAGCTTCGACAAATGTCAAAAATCTTCAAAATTTCAGCTATGCAAGATTTGAGATAAGATTAAGAAGCTTTTATTTGTCTTCTGAAATATTTAAAATCAAGACTTAAAATGAGACTTAAAACTAAGGTAAAAGTTTGTCGACTCAACAATAAGGGCCCGACTTATTTCTTTTGATAATAGCTGACTCTGTACCAATTTTCCAAATATTTTGAAAACCGTTTTTGAAGAATTTTTTGATATGTTAAAATACATGGTTTTAACCTCAAGTTTTCTCGGGGAATGATCCTCAAATCTCTCGTCGATGAAATCTCGTGGGCTGAAGTACCTCTAAGATCTGCTGGCTGATATACTATAAGCTAAGATGGCTAAAGATTTTTTTCTTTATAGCAGCCTGAATTTATTTCGCATGAAAACGTTCGATGTCTATGAAAAATTTTAAAACAGAGTTTCTTTTATTCATTTGTAAAAATGGGTATTTCCTGATTTGGGCAAGAGGTCTTAGAGCAAACTTTTGTGGGTAGTTTCTTCGACCTTTAATTGACAAATTGCGCCGTATGATCAATTTTTTTACGAGTAATCCATTGACTTGGAATAGAATAGGGAAAAAGATGATATTGAAAAAGAGTCTAAGTAAAAGACCGTCCAATTTTAGTTTTGGATCGCTATTATGATTTCAAAAGAGACTTGCATGAGAAGGGCTTGGAACAGAAACAACCATGAGGCTAGTTGGAGGGAGTTACTTCTATCAGAACTGCGATCAAATGTTCAAGCTTGCGTCTCTTCTTGATCTCAGTCTCAAAAAATGCTTGGCTTTTCATCAAATCAAGCATTAATTTTGCCAGCAATACACTTGCAGTCTTTACTCAAAGAGGCGTAGATTAACGCTGAATTTTTAGGATATAAAATGGTAGGCCAAAAATTTAAGATCTTGTACGAAAATTCGCGAGAGTATCTGTTCGTGTCCAGTAGTCAGTTTGTTGGAAAGACAAGCGAGTTGCAGGTTCAATACGAAAATAGACTCCCCGAGTCTTCCGAGTATAATGAATAAATATATGGGGCCCTTAAAAGTCAGTTTAAAAATATAGAGTTCGACACTCATAGTTTTTGTGAGAAATAAAATTGCATTATGACCTTTCCTGCAATGAAACTGAAATTGCAACATGAATTTTTTCAAGCCACGAATTTAAAAAAAAAAATCCACGCTTCCACATGAACGTCAGTGATTTGGAAAACAAAACAAGAAATAAAGAAGAGGCTCACAATGGAATTTTGAAATTCGACGTACACAAGGCAGCAGAATCTGTGTTTGCAGTCTTGGCATTTAAATTCAAATTATCATTAAAAATGGGGAATCCAAGTGTATATGGAATTCATACATTAGAAGCTGCATTTAAAACAGTTCCTTACAGACGCTTCCTAAGAAAAAGTAAAGCGACACTCATCATGGATTTGTAAACTGCAAATTTGTTGACAAACTAGACTGATGCAGCAAAGCTGACGACATTTTTCTACAGACAGTTTTGACTTGCAAAAATATGCAAAGCTTAAGATTTCATTCAAGTTTCATTTGATGAAAATTTAAGAATGACTCGAACGCAATCTGTCGAAAATAGCAGTAATGTATCAAAATCGATGTTGCATCATTTTGGTGTACCACAAAGATGTCATCTTGGACCTCTTCTATTCCCCTGCTTATCAGTCAAACATTGAAAACTGCTTGAATTAAGATACTACTTCAAAATCTGTTTGATGCCAAATTGTCTTTTGAATTAAATTTATGATAATTTAGTATATATGTGAAACAAAATACTAAGATTAATCAGAAGAAATTCGGTTAAGTTTTCTGATCCTTGAACTTAAAAATTGCATTTAGAAGAAAGAAGAAAAACATTTCTCATTAAGTGTTCATCAAGAAGTGTAAATGCGTATATTTATTGCTCTCCATGATATAATAACAAAGTCTTGAATTGTAAAATGCTTTCAGGGACTAAGGGCACACACACACTCCTTACGACCTTTTTGGCGGCAATTTTTTTTTAAACTTGTGACTGAACCTTGTGCTAAAATTGAACGTTCGTCTTTGTATTCTTCCGCGAATCGACAGTTTTATCATTGATGCCAAATCGTGATGCAGCTTTCGAAAGGGCAAAATAAAAGAAATCAGTTAAAGTCCATGATGCTGCAGAATTCAGATGTCAATGCCAATCAAATTTTGTTCTCGAAATATTTTTTTAAAGACAGCGAATTCCCTTTTATGCCTCACAGATTTATCCGCAACAAAATCATGAGTCCTGTCTGAAATTTCATATTACATATTTCGAATCAAGAATCGCTGCCAACTCCTTCCATTGTATCATTGTTGCAACTGACGGAAGCCCAACACAACAAAATGTGCAATTCGGACGGCTCGTCAATAGCGATATCACTAGTTGCGACAAAGTACTCGAACAAAACGTGCGAGCATTTTAAATATTCGAGGAGTGCCTGCCTTCGTAATGCATACAATCCAATCAATCTGGTTCACATCAGCTACATTTATCAATTATTGTGAGAACTTTTGCCGTGTGTATGAATTTCCGGATAACAATGAAGACTGAACTCTCCAGCTGTGCCCTATTTTATGATACCATGTGCGAGTATACTCATTTTAAGGTTATCTAAAATTCATCAATTTTTACATGTCCGAACAATAAGGACTTCAACAGCGGGGAGTCATCATCGTTTCGATTTCAATTTATAAATCGAGCTTTCCTTTTCGATATACCAAAAAAACAAAATTAACAATGCGAAGGTCAATTTTAAATCGAAAATTCATTCAATTTTGTATCTAATTATTAGATAGTCAAAATGGGACTACCTCCAACATCATCATCACCGGCTAACGTGGATCTTTTTTGGGTCAAGGTTCTTTATGCTCATTTTGAAATACCGTTCAATTGTTGTTTATACTCTCAACAAAAACTTTGCAAAAAAAATAATGAATTCAAACTCAACACTTTGCATAATTGTCATACAATGCAAGGCACATTCACCTCTTGAAAGCGGCTACCATAAATTTTATGCGAATCTTTTCAGAGTGTGGACGTATCTGCGCACCCATAACCGATAATTTGGGTGAAAATATAAACGCAGATAGTTTAGCCAAGATTTATCGTTCGCATTCATTTCATTCTCTTAACTAGTCCAGTGAAAGTTGTAGCAGCGTCTTTGATAAGAATAGAATCCCCACATTCCTGCGTTGGTTTTTTTTTCAAACACAAATTTCTTCTTTAGGGAGTTTATGTTTTTTTTTCTCTTCTATTACTGAAAAGGTTAACTACGTGATGCTATTCCACTGATGCAAATCAGTAGCTGAAGATAAATTTTAAATGAACTTGAATGGGGACCTCTTGTTGATTTGATTTGATTTAACCGACATTTAACAGGTATTTTGGGGGGTTTGAAATTTCGTCAGTTTCTTTGCTCCGAATACATGCGATTTTGAAAAACAGAAAAAAAAACAAGTGTTTGAAGGTCAAGTGGGTGTATAAACCGAACTCCAGCAACGAGGAGAAACATAAACATGACAACAAACACACATCATTGAAAAGGCCTCTAAAGAACCCAAATTTGTGTGTCATGCATCCACATCTTTGTGGCATTTCTGGCACACTCTTCGACTCGTCTAGATGTCTAGCGTTGTTTTTTCGTCAACATAATATACTGCATTTGACCTAAATACTTTGAGGTTGAGTTGGAAATTCCAAAGATTTGTCATCGAGAATTAAGTCCGCGGTCAAGAATGGATTTGAGACGAGCAGCATAAACAAACAGACAAGTGCATCTCTTTGAGTGGCATTCAATAAATACGAAATCTTGAGGGTCATTCTGGAAGGTTTACATTCGGTTTTCATTAGCTCTTCATATTTATGTTTATTTATTTTTATTCTTTTTTTATTTCCCGCTTTCATTGTGAATTGTGTTTTGAAGGAAGATTCATTTGCTGCGAGTTGCTGCGATACGGGAATTCCGCATTATTGCGGTATAAATTAAAATGTCCTTTCACCAGTTGTGCCATTTTGTGTCCTTTTGAATTTTTAATTAACCACTTTTCCAAAAGCCCCGACTATTGTCAGAGGACTTTCGTTGTCTGTTTGGCTGAAAGTTTTCTGCTTTCTTCTCGATTAAGTCAACACCTTTCCCCTTGACTCCTCTGTTTGGCTGGTTATGTGTCTCGATGTGTTTTTTTGTTCTTCTTTTTTTTATTGGTGTGGAATAAATTTTATTTTCTATATTTATACGGCGAAATGTCCTTGGACTTTTGGCTGGAATTATTTGTGCTATACTTTAGCGTATGCATAGTACATAAGGATGAAAAGCAAAAATATGCTTCGAGTTGGAGTTTGTGGCATCAGTTGTTGCTGTGCGACATCTGGATGTTGTGCATTCGTAGGATGAGATAAACTGTCTGTTACAATGTCGCTTTAGTGCACTTAAGTATTGAATATTTAGGCCATAAAGTTGGTAGAATAATTGAAAGAAAATAATCAGCTAAAAGTGAATGCAAATGGATGTTAATTGAATTCTTTTGAATTTGAGAATTTAATCGATTATCTTTCTCTGCTAATAAACAATTCAAAAAACGGTTCAAAGCTTTTTACATCTAGTAGCTCGAGATTGCAGGCATTTTATGTCATAAAATCAGTTTAGCCTTTATTATTAAAAACGTGTCCTTCTCGATGTTTATCACTTTTAGAGCTCATTTTGCATCAATCAGATGCTTGTAACCTTGTCTACCAAATCAAGGAATCCCGTGACATTGACTCAACAATAAGGAGGGGAAAACAAGTCCTTCTTAATACGAGTTCCACTGGTCTTTAATGGCTTGAAACGTACGGTTTCACACGAGGGTAATCTGAAGTGATTATTCAGTATGAGGCATTTTTTCTGAGTCTTTGTTTTATTAAGAAGATAAACCAAGCCTCTACGATGCTCCCATAATACAAAAAAAAAACTTAATGTCCCTCAAAATCGATCCACCTGATTTAACTGAGTGAGAAAACGATATTGATCTTACAAAACACGGTCCAAATTCTTCTCTGTAATAACATGTTAAATGATTTTCATGGAAGGACATCAGTATATACAAAAGGATCTACTTAAATGTGATTTAAAAAACTTATTTCACTTTTTGCTTTGTTCGTTTATGAAGCATCGGGTGGTCTTTTGCTTATTTAACTGAATTGCAAAAATAATTTTAAATCTTTTTAATTTACTTACTTATTTAAGACCGAAATTTCGTAATTGATCTCCATTGTATTCGACCGAAAAACAGCTTTAATCATTTTTGAATCGAAAACTGCCCCAAATTCAGTAGATATACTTTCTTCACCATGTGACAATCCTCTGCGAGTAGAAAAAGGAGTGTGAAGTAAAGGCTTACATTTTTTGCTAAAAATGTTGTTCTAACAACACTTTTTTTTTTTAGTTATAAGAATTTTTTTATGTTGAACAACTCAAAAGTAACTTCGGTCCGAAAAAAGTCGCATGACTGTCAAACCCGCCAGATCTTTCCTAACTCAAAATATCCTCCCAAAAAAAGGCATCCAAGAAAGCTTAATTCTTCTTCCTACATGCAAACTACTACTAGGATAAATTGCTACTTGATCCAGGAGATTGACATTCCATTAAATAATTTGCATTAAGAAAGCAAACAAGAAACTAATTCATCGTCTGCTTTGCGAGGTTCTAGGAGAATTTTTACATATCTTCACGTTCCAAGGTCCAGGAAGTCGGATTCATTTGTTTTTAGAATGTCCTTCCTCATATCTTGAGTATGAGTTTAGCTTTAGTATTTCCAGAATAAACACCGGGAAACGTTTTGGTTAAATTGGAAAAGGTGTTTTGAATTTCACAACAAAAAAACTCAAATCCAGTTTCAGTTTTCATCTTCCTCATAAGATATAAACTTATGTATATATATATAAATATATAAACTGCTTTTCATAAGTTTCCATTCAGTTTATACCGTCAGAGAAATTCGTCAAAAATTGTTTGTCTTTTTCTTCCAAAAAATTCATTGCAATCAAAATAATGTAAAACTTTTTTAATAAAACATGGTTCGTCCTCATGTTTACTAACACCAATTTAAACTTAGACCAAACTAGACTTTCAGTCAGATCTGAAGACTACTTGAAAGATCTGCCTAAATTTATCTCTTGTTGTTGGACACAGGCTTACGAAGTCAAGTTTGTCCCAAAAACAGTTCCATTGAATTGAGGCCTTTTCATAATTTAAAATGACCCTTACTTCTTGTAACACGATTTATTTTACCATGTTATGGTTTCTTATCATGAACCAAAAACCAAGAGATCCTTGCAGAAATGGACAAAGAGTTAGCCGCACATGCTTATGACTTAGATGTTCCGATCACTGCTAAATTTCTTCCAAAGATAAGCAATTTATCGAAATCGGCCTGGGAGCAACTATAAAAAAAAACCGAACTAGATACAATCCCATTGAAGCCGGAACTGTAACTATTAAGCGGAAAGAAGAAGATTCCGTGGTGAACATTTCTTCAGGTCGGAAGGAAGACTTTCCACCTCTCGACTAACACTATCTGCTTTTGAACCAACTTCACCTCAAAATTTTTCTTTATAAATCTTTGTATATAATGAATAAGATATGTTGAAGAAAAGGACCCATTACATTTTATGTATCTTCTTAAGGGTCTGAGTTGATCAGATGAACAAAATCCATGCAAACAAGAAACTGTTATCGAAACTATCGAAATTATCGATGATTGCCATTCTGACAGGCATTGTAAAAAATATGGAAGCGTCATACTAATTCGAGCGATGAATTCAAATACTTTGGATACTGAGACATTGAACTACTCTAGCGAAAGAAATATATTATTTATGGAATCCGGTCACGCTAACCTTACCTAAAAAAAAGTATTAAAATCTTCGCAGTCAGCCAAAAAACCCTCAAGTTACAGTCAACTGTCGGTTTAAAGAAAACGCAACAGCTTCATTTTTGATGCAATAGTTCCAAGTTAAAACACAACGAAAAATTCCCACAACGAAGCTCTCAAAATTGCCGAATAAAACAGACGTAGTCTTAAAAAAAAATCTAATTACTATGCAAATGCATTCAAACTCAACTCAAAGTCGGATAAAGAAGATCCCATAAGTAAGATGCCATATCGATCGCCCTTCAAGTAGATTCCATCAAATCGTAACCCCTTAACTCAAGCTCAAGAAGATCCCATAATCTTCACTCCAATAACAACGTGATCTTCTGTCAATGTTAGTGGCAATGTCAAAATGACATCTTCAAATGGTGTAAAATATTACATATCAATTCCGGATTCCATCGGAAATCTACTTCAATTAAAAATTCAATTAAATCTCAACTCAATCAGAAAACTCCCCGTCAAGAGTGACGTGGGTTTTAAAATTTGTGCAAATATCGATTTCAGTATATTTCCAAAAATCAAAAAATTCCATACTTGATTGCATTCCACTGTTGTTTGACTAAAAGCAAAATAAAAAAAACATTTATTTATGTAATAATCAAATAGATTTTGACAAATTAATTTACATACCAAGACCTTCGTCACACACGAGTACACACACTTAATTTTTTTTTTTTTTGTTAATACAAAATGCGTTCTGGTTTTCAATATTAACAAATTTCAAGAGTCTTGGCCAAAAGTTAAAAAGATGTAAACGATGAAGGTACGTCCGTCACGTTTCTGCTGCTGCTCAGCACGCCCAGGAGCACCCTTCACTCACTCTAGTGATCAACTTCATTTGGTAGACCTTGACAGATACAGAGGCAGCAACAATACGACTTATACTCTGTTAATAAAATATATTTGAATGGAAGGATACCTCTGCGGATTTGCCTAATTATCATGTTCAAATTAAAAAAAAAAAAAAGTGCCACAAGCATTTCTCAATGTCTATAAGTATCAACGTTGAATGTACGCCTGATGCCCATGACTGTCGTATACTGCGACGTGATGTTCTAATTAGTGGCAGAGAATGAAAGCGTGAAAAAAATGTCAAGAATCTATCCTTGGAAAGGATTTTCATTTCAATTCATTTTCAGTCTAGGCCAGCCTTATGATTCATTCAAAATAAAAAATAAAAAAAAGACAGTAAGTGAGCGTGGAGTGAGTTCATGAGACAAATCCATGAGCAGCAACCGGGAGGTGACTTCATAATGAGTGTCAGAAGGGAAAAGGATATGCTGTCCCAGTTAAGTTGCATGGGGTAATAAAATTGATATTTTTTCTCTGGCAAATTAAGCTAAATGATTTTTATTTGGGCTACGCGAACTTATTTTCACTTCTGAGCTTCCATTAAAATGTCATCTTCGCATTGCTAATGGCCCGTCCACACATGAGAATTCGCAAATAATGTAATCGCATTCGCACTTGTCCGGTCGTTTGTTTCAAACTCAAATTTGTGAGTTAAGCCCCCCGTGACGCATGAGAAAGCAAATTATTTGTTCCCTTTTGCAAAGGTTTTTTTTTAGACTTAAATTATGAAGAAGACCGGCACACGGTGTGAGCGCAAGTCAAGAAAAATGGTCAATTTCGGGCAAATTGCGTGGCCTGTCAGCAAAAATCCGATTCGGTCTGATTACTGGCCAGAATTTGAAATAACGATTTACAAGTGTGTTCTTTGCAGAGAACTACGAAGATGTACTGAGCAGGGAAGAGCGGCTAACAAAAAACAAAGTGTCTTGAGTTATTTAATTAAGATTATTGCCATTTGAGAATGGCCTACTTTATTTAATTTTTTCGCGAATTTTGGCACTGAACATTAAACACTATTAGTGGCGTAAAGGTTTTCTTATTTTTTTTTTAGCTTGAGCACTTATGGATAGCTTTCAGTCGGGTCTTCTTAGAATTCCACTAAAAATGCGTTTCCCATCACACTCGTGCCCCGTCACACTACATCTCCTAGATTATGCAGTTTTTTTTTTCCAAAATCACATAAATGGATGTCCAGAGAAGAATTTGGACGTTCAAACTTTAGTTTTTCAAAAGCTAGCGGGGTGATGTAAGCTGATTTATTCGCGTGCATCGAAGATACAAGATTTCAAACACGAAGTTGAAACGGTCTTCTTGATGATCAATGTCAACAAGGACTCTAGAACACGCTAGTCATGTCCGAACAATCGATCAGAATAGTAAATTAAGGTTTAAACTATTCAGGATTAAAATCTTGCATAGTCTTTACCAATGTCCTTTTCAGTAACAAATATCTACCAAAAAAAGGACAGTTTTAAATCGATGGCTATTTGCCTTTCAAAGACTATAGAGCACGCCATTCAAAGTTCTGTGATGGATTCTTGATCCTTATTTGTTTGAATAGGGAGAAGAATTGACTTCCGAAGCTTGTAGCAGAAAATTCCACGACCATGACTGAAGCTATAGAAAAGTTGCCACAGCGATTATTATTCAATTTACAATACTTACATATAATTTGAAATTGGCTATTTCCGTGTAAACCACATTTTGGGAAATAAACTAAGAAGTATTTACAGTTTTAATAACTTACTTTAAATCTCAGTAAAAGTCCTTTTTTAAATTAAACTTATCCTCAAATCTAAGCTTAAAATAACTTAAAGTAACATTCAAGACTTCTTTAAGCTGAGTTAATGAATTAATGTCTACTGCATGTATGAATCTATTTATACATGTCTGATAAAATATTTGTCTATTAAGCAAGCCTTATTCTGCGACTTTGTCCACGTAGATTTCGTGCACGCAGAAAATTTTTAGTTACTCACCGCCCTATGACCCCAAAGCGAACAAATTTTCTTGCATGCTTACAATCATAAATAACCCTGACAGGCTGAAATAAATTTTTAATATATTTTTAGTCCTATTTTAACAATTTGTGTATTAACCTTCACCTTTAGAGATGTGTTGTGGCAGACTTTTTTGTAGAACTTTTTGTTTTCTAAAACTGTTCTGAAGAAAGCTAATATATATCTTTTACCGTAACGGCAGCGTTTGCATAAAACGCTTTTTCAACAATTTTGCTTAAATAATTGGTAGCCACGAAAAACTCATATATTTAAATGGGATTATTTAAAGCCTTTGCCTATTGGTGGAACAATTTTTGCGATCGGGTGGGTCGTGTCGAATATTACCTCCTAGATACAAACTTACAAATTTAAAAACCTTTTTGGTTTAGAAAATTGTGTCATAACCTTAACATATAAAGGTATGTCATCGCGGACTTTTTTGTAGAACTTTTTGATTCCTCCAACTTTACTATAGCAAGCAATTAAATATCTATTGCCGTTAGAGCGGCGTTCACAAAAACACATCACGTCATGAAACCTTTCTTTACATAGGGTAATTTTTGGCCAATGTTCATTCTATAACTTTTGGTGCTGTTGCTCCACGTCTTGGACATCGCGGTCTGAAGCCACCCTAAAAATCGGAGATTCTCCGCTGAGCTATGTACGACATCACGCTCGTTGTTCAGTCGCTTATCCACAACTTTTCGGGTGTCATGAAAGATAATCGGTATTGCAATCAACTTTATACGCATATTTCTAGAGTCCCGATGGAGTAGTTGGTAGTATTTTTGTGAGGCGTTGATATCGAGGAGTAGAGGTTTAGAAGCACGTTTAAACTCTTCCAAAGAATGTCCTACTTGTTAAACTCACCCGTTTTAAACTAGTTGTCATTTGGCTGTGCTTGGCCGTTGCATATTGAACACACTTTCGGCTTTTCATGCTAGAATTTCGTTTGGATTTACGTCTCGTCATCTCAAATACTCCACATTTTGAGCTTCGAATTGCACCTACGTACCTAAGTCCTTTATATAAACCATGTTACCGAAAATTGTGGGTGAAGATGGAAAGTTAAACTTTGTCTTTTGACTTCCTACATACGGACCGATTGAGTGCCTCAAGCTTTCAACATTTCAGTTTCTTTATCAAATAAAGGCTAGGTAGGTGGTTATGAGTATGAGTGGCTGATTGGCTAAGATAGACCGACACACACTCAGTAAGCGCTTAGCGTGACCTGAATTTACTATTCATACAAGGCATAAGCTTTAAATCAAATATTTGAGTTGAAGACGCCGATTGTCAGCCCATATCTTTGGGAGAGTATATTCAAAATTCGAGTGTCTGGAATTTATTTCTTACTCATGCAGCACAGTCACTGAAAGAGTGTGTTTTGCTGGTGTAGAATATGATCGAAAGCTGGATGCGGGCTGCATCAAGTCTGAATCTGGACTTAATCTGGAAAGTTTTTCAATTTAAGAAACACTTTATTTCACAGCCATTTCACGATTGGAGATCATCTCAAGATTTAAGCTGCCATGATAAAGGTCAAGCCAAGTCAAGTTCTTCTTCCTCTCTTAATCAAAGCAACTAATGAACTATAGGAAATGTAAGCCAATATAAATTGGTAAGGCTAAAAATTAGCCCATTATTTAGTTATGAAATCAAAAGATACACAAGTTTCGTGCATCCAACCGATGACTGCAGAATTTTCGCGTCCTACAAAAATACGAATAGGCTTTCAATATTTGTATAGCTCTAATTTATTTATTTTTAAATTTTTTCATTTAAAATAAGATTAAGAAAACATTCATAAAAAAAAATATAATCATTATCTAATGTATTGTTTCTTTTTATTTTTAGGTGAGTTCAAGAAACAAAAAAAAACAGACTGATAACTTGGTAAACAATTGAATTGGTAAACTGGGTCTTTATCTGTAAGTTTTATTAAATTCAAATTATTGATCAAAATAGGATACTCCCCAAAAAAGTAAATAAATAAAATTGGGTAAATATTCCCTGTTCTTATTTTCCGAACTACAATTTCCAATGCGCATCCCAAAAAAAAAGACTGACTGGCTGAGTCATGACCCCGCCTGCAGATGGAACTGTCTCTGCTTTTTATGGAGAAGATTCTATCCCTTCAGTCCATTGTTATGATACTAGTATCCTACGATACTGGTCCAATTGGCATATCCTCAATAAACTGCTTTCGCACACAAACTTCTCAATTCTAAATTGAAAGTCAAAACACGATGCAACACCACTTTGGTAAATGCCTATCATGTTTGCTATCCAGCGGACTTACAGTCGACGTTCGTCGAAAACGATTCTGTAGATTTTCATTTCCTTTTAATTTCTGGCGTGATGATCGCCTTGATCGCCTTGGCTGTTTATACGGCTCATTCCAACTCTACGACCCAATATCCGTCTCCTAAAACTGAAAGATAACTGGTTGGTTGGACCAAGGCTCTTGTAGAACTATAGTTTGAAAAGTGTTACGATCGGTTTCTGAATGTGCTTGCAGCCTTTGTTAAAAAGGAGACTAACGATGTCGAGATAATAAGATCAGCTCAGCCTTTTTGAGTGGTTGTGTTTTAAAAATGATTTTTTGGACAAAGCCTGAGGATTCATAAATGAAACGCAAATCCGTTTCATCGTCTTCAAGGCAGTCATTGCCTAATGCCAATGGTTTAAAAATGACCACTTGGGCATTTGAAGCACGTAAAAAGACTTTCTAAGCGCTGGAGCTTTCAAGTCATGTCTGTACAATCCATGCAGAAATGTTTGATCGGTTTAAGTCCGCTTTATTGTTTCTCGATTAGCGATGATCGAAATGATGCAACTGACTCAGCATATGTTTGTAGACTGTTAATAAAGGATTTTTTTAAAACCACTAACGATTCAAAGGGAACATTAGGGACCCGGTTTCTCGTACAAGACCAATTTCGAGTTTTTGAGAAAGATTCAATTGCACAACCCGGATGTGCGGGAAGTTCATTAAGAAGTTTAGCCAGTCTTTCATCGGTGCACAAACTTAATAGCTTCACTTATAATGAAGAACCGCAAATGCAGGGTGGCGCATAAGACACATTTTTCCATCTCATTTTATTTAACCTTGGCATATGTTCACCTTATTTTCTTAAAATAATATGTCTCAAATAGTGCCCGTTGTTTGGTTCGACCTGACCTGCTCTTTCCAAAGCATTTTCCATTAAAAAAATTTCTTTCTTAGAATTTCAGGTCCCAACTTTGTATAGTTCGTGGCTTAAAAAATGTGGTCCAATAATTCTTTCTGAGGTTATTCCACATCATACTGGGTGCATTTGATGTTCTATAATTATTTTTGGACTTTCGATACCCCATTTTCTGCAATTTCGTTTATTTACATTTCCGTTGAGGTACAAATGGGCCTTATCGCTCAACTCGTCGCTGTCTCGGAACACTTCTTGCAAACGCCGAGCATACTGAACGCGCATTTGTTTTCAACTCATGAAGCAATTGAATCTTAGTTGGAAAAAGGTAAAACTTCTTTAAATTTCTTTACAAAGACCGCCTAGACATCACCACTTCTACTGAGAACGTCGCCTGGAGGAAGTTTTGCGGTATTTCTCAATACTTGAACCCAAGCAATGTTCGAACTGTACGAGGTCTTCCAGCACCTGGAAGATCATAGGCAGGCCGCTTGTTTCTGAAAACGCTGGACCAATCGGTAAATTTTTGAAGCAAATTTCGAACATGAAACAAATTTCAATATAATTTTTGTGTCTGAATAATTGAATGTCGACTGTCAAAATAAAATTTAAACACTTTAATTCTTTGTTCTGTGCTGAAAAGTTCCATCATAGATTTTCAAAGATAATTCTGCAAGAAAAAAAAAGGAAACAAAAAAAAATCATAATTACGCTTCTTATGCGCCACCCTGTATTTGCGAGGACGAAAAACCGCCAAAATATGACTCGAAACCCGGTTAGCAGCATTGTCAATTCTCAAAACGATAAGCTTCAAGTGCATTGCGAAAGCACGTTTGATTTTCTTCTGAAAATTTTAGCAGAATCAACTCTCAAGTTCCAACTATTGCTGCTGGTTAAGTCTTGGAGTTCAGCTGTAAATAGAGTTCCCATGTCCGTTGCAAAAGGAAATTAGTTGCTGTTCCCAGAGGCAATGTTAAAGTACTTCATTTTATTGTTGTTCTCAAGAAGACATTAAGTGTACGTGTATCATTGCAGGCAAAAGGAAATGGACAAAGGTTCCTTCCTGCTTCCTTGATTGCTCTAGAGTAAACTAACGAACTATTTGTACAAGATCATTATTCTATGAGCTAGTTAACTTACTCGTAGTTAACGGTACAAACAATTATCATACTCAAGATGCACAAGACACAAACGGAAACCCCATTCCAATGAAAATTATGCGCAAATTAAGCTAGTTTTTAAGACCATCTTTATTGATGCAACTCTATTCGAAAAGGAACCTCGACTGGTATTCCTCTCAGACCCATGTTTATAAGGCGTACCTTTTCATCATAAATGCCAACTGACAGACAGCCTTTTGTAGTTTCCCATTTATGTCGTAAACATGAATGTTGTTGGCTTTTACAACTTCGCACTTCTTCTAGGAATAGATGTGCGTATCCCACGAGTCTATTCCTTATCACAGCACCAAATGCCGTTCGTTCGTTCGTCTCCTTCTAGCCTTAATTGGATTTCAATTTGAATGCAATTTAAATTGTAACGGAGTAGGTAACCCATAAACAATAGATCTCTCCCATCTAACCGAGGCACAAATTCCTCCGCAAAACAATCGAATTAATTCCGCATCTGCGTATAGCTACTGCAACAGCAACTCTGCCAAGCCAATCTCCGCAGTTCTAAGCCGATTGCAAATCTTTTTCTCATAGAGTTCATGTCGATGTCGAACTAGTGCATGATGTGGAACGAATTCTCATGACTTGTTGACGAAGAATAAAAATCGAAAATAAATAATTGTAGAATCGCATGCACCCAAGAAGTGACGGTGGCGGCGGACGACTCGACGACTGGAATTACCCGCGTTCTTGGCGTCATGTAAGCAGCAGTTGTAACAAATGGCAGAAGCAACTAACTACATATAACAAATTCTTCGCGGTTTCCATCCAACCCAAGCCATCGTGCGTGGTCTTGAGGAACGTACTCCACAGCACACACTCGGACTCTACAGCTGAACGCATGCATGTTCATATGTTGCACTCCTCAATCAACAGCAGCAACGACGGCGGCAGTAGTCACTGAATTTCCCATCGCACAACTGTCAAGAACTATTGAGTACTTTTGCAACTTGCAAAAGAAAAGCAAACCCTTGGAGCCTCCAGCAGTGAACTGGACTCCTTTTGTTTTTACTTCGGAGTCTATTTTTTGCTTTTTGCAAATATTCAAGTCAGGTCCAATTTGTATTTATTCATCGGTAACACATTGCCATTTGTAGAACGCATCGGACATGGTATTATGAATACTAATGCCCCAATATGGTTGTTCTCTGCTGATATTGGTTTTATTGTTGCCATTAATCGTCGTAGGAAATACCATAGTCGGTAGTCCCGAACGTTCACACAGTTGGGGTTAATTGCAGAAAAAAAGAAGCTTCCCTAGGAGAGATGGGCTTTTTTTCAATTTTTTTGTTTGGGAGAACCACTTTTCAGTCATTCGGAATATCGACAAATGAACGTAATGTCTTCGATGGTGGATTTATTGATGTTGATGATTTGGTCTTGGTTCTGTTCGAAGTGACCTTCATGACAGCGCTTTTATCGTCTCAGCACACAGCAAGTGAACTGCGATCTCTTTTACCAGACATAACGTCAAATTCTGTCGTGGAACAGAGAGTCTCGGTGATCGTTGTTATAATGTATCCTGGGAAATATACCTCTGAAAAATTTATAAGTCAGTGAGGCATAAAACATAAAATATGTTAAGCGGCTTAAGAACCCTAATTTAAAGCCTCTAAGAAGCTCGCCGATTAATGCAACTATCCATGGAAACGGATGCGGACAAGCTTGCTTTCGAGAACGACTGTTGGAGCGAAAAAAAAATATGTCTCTGTTTTAATGTTTTGGAACTGAGCCTTCCTTGTACCTTAAGCGCAGAACAGGAGACTAAGTTTAGCACTTATTAAACCTTATTCTATGTTCTTACATTAAATCCTCTTAATGTCTTTGTAGGTTCTGGATCTTGCAGCATCATGAATTCAAAAATGTATGCTCTGCAAGACTCTATTCTTGACTGTGACTATGGATTAAATTCCATATTCCATACTTAGTTCTAGTTTATACTAGTTACGTTAGTTCGGACTATTTTGTACACTTTATTCTACACTAAGACTGCTTGACAGCTTACATAATGGATGTGTTCAAATTAATTTGAAGCCCTTTAAGTTGAACTGCTCGAATCTTACATCAGGTTGAATCAGTCGAAATGACAAGCTTTTTCTGCTGATCTTGATCCTTTGATCTTACCGAGCTTTTCAAGTCTGTTTATACGGAATATTTGGACCGAAGGATATCTTATCTTATTCTCTAAACTTAAGCTCCGTCATATATTTCAGCGTTCAGTGCAATATGATTGGCGAACAAGCCACTTGGATTAGGTCTTTACTTTAGATTTCATCCATGCGGATGTACTGCGGTACAAGCGTCGCGTATGTAATGCCCACATCCTCATTAAACTCCTAAATTACTTGCTCGGAGCCTGAGAAAGAAATACCTTCCAGGCTTAACGGACTTGAGCACGCTGCTTCCAGTTTGTGAGACCAAGCTTTCTAGCGTCCGCGACTGCTTGAGCCTTGAACCGAAGATGGCTTGGATTCGAAGGCTTGAGCATTATTGTCCGTTCTGTCGACGTGGCTAGTTAAGTGGATGGATTTTTGACTCCCGGACTATATCCTCGTAGAGTTGGCGGTAATGCCTTCACCTCCATTCGGTATCCGATGAAGGGTTTTGCTCAGTTGCTTTGCTATCGTCCAGCATTCGGCTCCATAAAGCAGGACTGGCCAAAAGAGTGTCTTGTAGAGCAGAAGTATTTTTGTTTCTCGTGTTAGAAGTTTAGAATCTAGTAAAAACCGTAAGTAGCATCGGTTGCACAGGTTTATACTTCGTCGGATCTCCACTGTGGTGTCGTTTTTGGAGATAGAAAAAACTCCTTTAATCCAAGGAATATTATGCGTTTGAAACAATCATTAAGCATTACGATTGGGTAAGGCATTATTGCATGGCAAGACACCAGTTCATCATTTATCATTCGTTAATTGTTAAGGCTAAGTCTAGCAAGCTCGTTAAAAAGCAGTTTATGATATTTTTCTTACAAATAACTTGTAAGTCTCATTAAGGCTTCTATAAACAATACGATTAAATTGTCAACTCTTATTACTCTCGCTTATTCTTTGATAAAAACAAAGCCTGCAATGGATGGGTCTTGCAACAAGTCAGACTTCCTATTTTGAAAACCACTTTCATTCAAAGGTCAAATCTTTTTCAAAATGACTCCTAAAGGTGCGGTTTACGTATCACTTCACTTCACACTTGGCTACAGATTGGCTAATATATGAACATGTGGCTCTCCATTCAAACCATTTATATGGACCAAAACACGCTCTCGAAACCAGAAGCTCTTTATCTTTTCTGACAAGCGCACAGATTTCCAAACTAAGAATCTTTTACACAACCGAACATTCAACTACATTCAACTTTTCTCATATTTTAAAACGACAATCCTGCTGTGTAAAAAAGGTCTTGATCTCTTTCTTAATCTAAAATTTTAGATAAGCCTAACATAATCTTATTTAAAAATGAAATAAGCGAAGTTGTAATTTTTTATAAGAATTGTATCTTATTTCAACTAAAAATAATTTCAAGAGCCATGGCGTCTAGAAAGCAAATGCAGTGGCGGACTTACAAATTTTCAAGGTATAGGCTATTTAATTTTTGCCCCCCTTGAGTTGAAGCGTTCAAGATCGATCTCAAAAAATTTTTCACTCTTTTTAAACAAGAGAAGCTTCTCTCGCCCGAACAATTCTTCGCTGGTGTACATAAGACCATGCGAAGGGGAATGTCCAAGTTCGGATAGACATTCTGCAGACTCTCTAATGATGAAGAAGCGGGTTAAAACAAAATGCTTTGCGAAGATATGTGACTTCGAAAATGTATGCATTCTTGAACGAACTCAGTCTCTAAATTATTACGATATACTTGTTCTAAGGACAGAACCTTTTTTGTAAGGGTTGATGATGTCATCTTCGCTCATTTTGGTCAGAAATGAAAATTTTTCATTGAAATAGTCGTACGCTTTCTTCCTTTTTTCTAATTCGAATACGAGTCGGTCAATGGTGACGAGAAATGTAATAACCGTGAAAGTTTCACTCGCGGTCACACTTATTTCATCATCGGGGTTTCATCAGCAATTTTTTTTCTTTCTGGTTGTCTTTTTTCCAGGACTTTTGTGTACTCCTTCGACGCATTTAATTCCATTACCATTTCATCGAAATACTTAAACTTTTGCCGTTGATCTACGAAGAACTTGTGAAGAGATTCATAAAGATCGGCTACAAAAGTCAAACCTACGGTAGAAGACTGGATTTCAATATTAACTTTATTTATTCTTTCCATAAAAACATCCATCCTTCTGATGCAAGTCAGAATGTCTTTAGCATTGGAGTGTCTTATATCCAATGGGGAGCATATCTCTTTGACGTCTTCTTAACCAAATTAGAGCTGGACATTCACAAAGCATGTGTTCAGCCGTTTCGTCATCTTCCAAACAGAGTCGACATTCGGTGGTTGTACTGAGCCCTAGTTTGGTTAGATTTGATCTCAAGCGGCAATGGCCTGAGAGGAAGCTCACGAGCTTTCTATTGTTCTCCTTGTTGAGATTAAGGATTTCTCCGTAAGCGAAGGGATTGATTAGTTATTAAGATTGTCTGAGTCCCGGTAGATTTCTCCAGTTGGCAATGCGTAGCTTGTTTTCCCACTTATTGGTCAGACCTGTGGCCGTAATCCAGCTTACACCACAGAACGGTTCTGGACCAGTGAACGCGGCTTTAGTACCAGCCCTGGCTAGTTCGTCCTCAATTTCATTGCCTGCGGTTCCATGATGACTTGGAACCCATCCTAACCTAACTTATTTTGTAACGTCGGGTTAGGGATTGTAAGGCTTCGTAGCAGTTTTTGACACATTCGGATTCCACTACATTTGATCACAGTGCCTTGAGCGCTGCTGCATATTAAAAATCTGGACCCTTATGGTCTTTTGCAAGGTTTTCTATGGCACAGGATTCAATGGCTTCTAGTTCAGCCTGGAAAACACATGAAGATTTAGATTTTAGTGTTGGATCCATAGACACCGGCTCCTACTCCATTTGCAATTTTTGAGCCATCAGTATACCAGATTAAGTTTCTGGAGTCGGGGGCAAGTGTTTTGCTCGACCATTGATCACGGTTAGAAATGTCTACCTCAAAGAGACGCCCAGAGCAGTATTTTGCCTTCATCCAATCTGGGATCGAGCAGAACATGTCTTTTTCCGTGATGAAATTGATTATTTTCAAGTGTCCCGTTTCTTCGTGTGACAGGCTTTAAGGTGCACAAATTCCTGATTGTTTCCAAAGCTTTCACAACTTCGTGCCACGAATGCCTCAAACTTCTGCATGCATCCTTTCTAGCTTACCAACGTGTGGCGTTCACTCTCATGACTGTTTCGCCTTCTCCGACTTCAGTCATCAATATCTTCAAGCGTTGTGTCGAACTTCATAAAAAAAAACTTGTTTTTTTCTAAGCTTCTGTGCAAGATCCAGCAGTCGCAGTTGTCACTTAATTTAAATAGTGGGCAGAGCAAGGAACATGTTTTCGGCATTGTCATACGAGAACAAAATTTGTTGCAGACTTCTTTCTGTGACCGTCATGCAAAAATCTTTTTGATTTCTATAAAGTAAAAAAAAATGCCGCCCCAAAAATCCGCCGCCCTAGGCTCAAGTCTACTCAGCCTGCTGGTAAATCCACCACTGAGCAAATGTCAAAATAAAAAATAAAAAAAAAACATTTCTCGAGACTTTGACAGATTTGACAACAAATTTCACATTTATTCGCTCGTAATTCATCTCCAGAGCTATGTTCTGGCCAAGACAAACCTCTTTAACATCGCAGTGTTTTTGTAAAGCCTTCTCATGTCCCACCCATTAGCCATGACACATTTTTCGAATAACCAAATTCGATGGCTGGCTCGACGAGGTATCCCATCCTTATCGACCGACGCTATAGTGACTGACAAATATGCGAAAGCGGAAATAAATTCCCAATGCGGTTGAGGGCGCGCAAAATTGTTTGTTTTCTTCGTTTGTGCCCCCCTCCCCCCCGAGAGACGGCAATGGCAATGAGGAGGCAAAACGTCCAAACATAGATGCACTTATAAAGCAATGCCAAGGAAGACAGAAAGAGAAAAAAACGTGGAGTTGGCTAGAACGTGGCTTGACCCATTGACTATAAGAAGCGATCTTGTACAAATTTCTATCTTACTGTTACCGTTATGTGCCTAGTTTCAAAGATACATAGTGGTACAACTATGTACATATAGGTATAGATGGATGCCCACATATGCAGCAGGCAGAATATTTTCTGCGCCACTAGGCAACATTTATTCCGGGTAAAGGCAAACTGCCACTTGGGCTGCCGATGCTGCTGCTGCTGCCTCGATGCTTCTACTTCTGGACAGAGATGCTGCGTCTGTTTCTGGCATAGCTGTAGCTATAGCTGGAAAACCTGATCGGGGAAAATTGCGTGATGGTGACATGACGATGATGATGGTGTTACTTATGCCATTCGGCATGGACCTCATGGCATAAAGGTGGTGTGCCATAGAATTTTCATTTTTTTTTATATTTTTCATCATCGTGCCTAACGAATATGGTGGAGCGAGCAGAATTTGTACGCTGCCCGATTGCACGCTGGCACAGCAAATATGTATTTGAAATTCCATCTACACATATTTGCTGAATCTTTTCCGTCCTCAACATTGGTGGGGGGCGGCGGGGCTCTATGTGTCAGGTGGTCATGCATTCATCGTCGTCGTCGTCGTCGTCCCTAACTAGGATGTGGCTAGCTGGCTTCACATGTGTACCCAGATTGATTAACGAATCAATATAATAGAAACTTTCCTGCGCCACGCTAGTCTAGCAGAGAAGAGAGAGAGAAAGAGAGAGAGAGCTTTACCTTTATTTTCAATTTTATTTACTTTTCCTTCTTTCATCGATAAAATTGGCTAGCAGCAGCTCCCGTGCCAGCCCAATCAGTCGTCCATCAAGAACGCTTCACCTCACTCATGGACTGATTGGAATTCTTTTTTTTTTTTTTTCTGGCCCGTCCAAACCATCTGGCCAAAAGGAATCGTTAAGTCACTGTCGAATAATTTGATCGTTCCTCTCGGTACTCGCTACAGACTGAATAATCATATTAATGAGTGCCAAAAAAGGTTTGATAGATAATTGGAGATTTTGATTCGGGCAGCTTGTCACCTTTTTAGGCCTGACTCTGGATTTGGCTGCCACTCTTGTTTGTTGTTCGAGGAAGAAAGAAGCTTGTACAATTTGCAGGGACAGTTGCAAAACACGTGACAGCTCTGTGAAGAGACGCCCAGAAAAAAAATAAAAGTAATGAACTTTGTTTTCTTTTTTCAAGAATTTCCAAATTACCAAGAGTGGGAACGAAAGATAATTCGATTAAGCTGATTGAAAGAGACAACGCAAACTTTTCGAGGGGGCTTTCAATTTTTGGACAAAAGAAAAACCATCGTCAGGTGGTCAAGGCCTTTTCAGAATAATCCGATTACAGGTAGTTAGAGCAATTGGATTGATTTGAACTCCCATGAAAAAGAAAAAATAAACTTAAGAAAAAAGTGAATAGAGTTTCGAGTTGAGTTGAAGAAACGCTTTTCGATTTTCGCAATGAACTTAACTTTTTTTTTAAATCGTTTTTAATTTTTTTTTCATCTATAAATTGGGAAAGTAGTGCAATTGACAAATGAAAGAAATATTTTCCAAACGATTGAGGAATTCATTTTTGGATTTTTTTATTGAATGAATGTGCATGTAGGTGCTCTTGTGATTTATGATCTCGAAGAAGAAAAGTCAACACAGATTAAGACCTTCAAGCTAACAATTTGATAAGTAAACTTAATCGCAGCTGAGAGGTACTTTAATTGAAGTGATGGAATGAAATGAGACCCTTGGGCACTTGAAGATGCTTCTTGTGGCTTCGATTTAGGCAATTTTAGGGTCAAACTTTTTAGGTAATATTCGTGTTCAAGAGCTATTTAAGAAAAAAATTCAAGTTGGATTCTTCTTGCGTCCCTTTTCTATCGTTCGATTCAATTAGAGTTTATTGAAATATTACGAGGGAGTCTTACATAAAGAATTAAGTGAATATTGGGAAATGTCTGTTGAAAGGAATAGAACTTTGAAATTGACTGCACTTTGAAAATCTCTTTCACAACTTTTGAGATTATTTTGTACTCTTCAAAGAAATCCGTTTCAATGGAGTCTTGTTAGTAGAAATTGGGATTTTGAAAACAAATAAACATAATGCGAAGCAAGACTCGGTTTTCTAAGCTTTTGTGTCTTGAAAGAGGATTTAGCAGTTGATAGTTCGTTGCTGAAGAAGAAATACGTGGTATTATTGATAATTGTAAAACAAACTTACAATTCATCAATATGTACAATAAGAAAGAAAATAAACATGGTAAAACGTGCCGTCTGTCGAAAATTGACAATATTTCATATAGATTCAGTTCGTTAATGTTAAAAACTACAATATTAATATAGAAAAAAAAGAAAAAAAAGGATGAATAAGAAATAAAAATAATAATTTCAAAGGTTGTTAAGGTACAATAATTATCAAAAAAATTCACGGCAATCAAACAAAAAAGGCTTACAAATTATTAAAGCTGTTGCGATTATTTAGGGCATTTACAAAATCGAAAAAGCAGGTTCCAACCCTGGTCACCAATAAGAACTTGTTGGGTTTCACGGCGAGAAAGGGACCCTCTAGCGAAATTAAGTAAACGCAATTCACTAAGTATTGGGCAGATTGCGATGAAATGGAAAATATCTTCTACCTCTTTTGTTGTTAGGGTTAAGAAGCTCTGTCCTTGCTTGAAAGATCAGACTTATTTGGTCAGCTTTTAGATCTTTTGAAAAATAGTTATTGGGGCGCAGAGAGAACTGAGAGTTCTATAAATTAGCCGAGTAGAGGAATTCTGAACACGGTTAATGCTCTCATGGTACAAGCAATCGTCCACTTTCTTAATACAATCGTAGAATTTATTTTGCCAATCATCTACATTTGCCTCGGAAAGACCTAAAAAAAACATTGTTAGAAACTGTCAGCTCGTTCCAATCCACAAAAGATGATAAGTTACAGTGCAATGCAAATTTCATTAACCGTTTTTGAAGATTTTAACTTGGCCTGCGCATCACTCTTACTATATAGTCGGCATTGGCTTTCAAATTGCGTAAATAAGGAACAAGCATTGCACCATTTCTAGTTCGTCGAAGTTTTGGAACCCAAAACTTGATTTGCATAACAAAGGCAAGCGTTTACAGTGGCATTAAAGACTTTGAACTTCGACCCAGTGTCAACATGCTTGTTTCCGAAAAAGTTTCTCCACATGAGATTTATAGCAGTCTTAGTGGCTTTCGGCTTTTCGTAAATATGGAGGCGGAGATCAAGGTTCGAAGAAACAAGCATCCCTAAGTACTTTAATTGCTTAACAACTTCAATTGGCTCATCGCTCATAGTCCATTTCTCCTGTCGTGTCGTGTCTGCTACGTGTAGGTCTGAAAACCAAGATCTTGAATTAAGACGTGTTCACTTTAAGATCCCAGAGGTCACAGTAGCATTTTTTGTTTATTTATTTGGAGCTGGCGTACAGAAACTTTTACCTCAACATCACCAACTTTGACACCACCCGGTAAATAATCAACTATGTCGTCAAAAAAGTGCGAAAATAGTATAGGACTCAATACGCGTCCTTGCGGAAAACCCAGTTCTGTGAGAAATTCGTTGGACATAACGCTACCATTCCACACAGTAGCAGATGTGCCTGAGATAAGCTTCTCATAAACTTTTATTAATTTACCGGACAGACCTATTAATGACAGCTTATATAGTAGCGATTTCCTGTTAACCGTATCGAAAGCGGCCTTAAAATCTACAAAAAAGGCATATAACTTCCTGGTACGTGGTAGAATTTGTCCTGGAAGTCTGCGTTAATACACAACGCCGACAAGGAACTTTTACATATCTATTCAGCAAGCATTTACAGAAGCGTAAAGTTATTTTTTTTTCTCATCCTTGAATTCCATTTTCACGGATTTATCAAAAAAAAGGTGTCGCAAAATTGGTTAATAAACGGCTTCAAAAATATCAAATGAGTCTAAGAATCAATTCGCTGGCATCAATGAGTCCATTTAATTCATTCATTACGTCGTGGCTACGATCCAAAATTTAAGGATCAAAACCATTCCACTCTTTTGTATTCTTGCCTGTGACGTCCGCTCATTCGCCTTAAAAAATATCCACATGCTTCTTGGTTCCGAACTTCATCATCACCGAGCCTTATTAGATGATATGTCGGTGGTCGTAGGACCTCTCCAACAAAGTCGGATTAGCACCACTTTTATGGGTCGTTTGATGAACCAATGCAAAACATCTTCGACTCAGCTGTCGTTGATTTGCTGCAAACATGTTGAACATTGCTCGACATTGTGATCAATATGCGATCGCTGTACTTACAACTTCATTGTAGAGCATTCATTATAGCTTAAGGTGCACATTGTGTTCACGAAAAATGACGCAGTTGATAATTGATCAACCTTATAAATGCTTGGAATGGGCCGAAGTAGATCGCAGAATGAGTATGCAGACTTTTCGGAATAAATAAGTACCCATCTCCCTCCCTCAAGTAATCGTAACCCAAACGTTTGATCCACAAATCAGCATTAGTGAAAAATAACTCATGACTAAACCAGATAAAAAAATAAATAATCATAAACAGCATAGGACTTAAGACACTCCCCTAGTGTAAACCATTTGTTGTTAGAGACTTCTCGGTGACTCGTACTCGTATCATACTCGATTTGTATTGCAACTTGATAACTTCAACCAATTTCAAATGAAATTATATTTTCAAAATTTGGGGATCACTCTTTGGTTCGAAATTTAATTAAGTTGCCTTAAGAATGCGTTTCTAAATGAAAATCTTCTCAAAATTCCTTCATGCTACACTGGAACGGTTTTAACATTAAATCAGTTTAAAGCTATAATTCACCAAATCATTTCTGAAATCATTCGTGCACACAGTCATTAGTTATGCAACGGAACTGGAGTGTTAATCCAATATTTGGACACCTAAAGCCTTAAGTTCATACGTGGTAATTGGATAGAAGTCCTCTTATTTCGATCATTAACATGCTTTAAAACTTCATGGATAATCAAGTAAACCTTTTTTAATCTCTGTTACATTCCAGATTTTATCTTACAACAATTTCGTTTTCACACTTTTATTCATAGATTATTGCCGGTTAAGTAAATGATGGCATGTGGGTGGAAACATCCTTAACGCTGACGAATTAATACCGCATGACCAAGCACTTATTTTTCAAGCCCTCTATTATCTTACAATCTGTCTCCGAAGTCGAGATGTTTAGACAACAAAACGGCAGACGGCACGGTTTTTACTTCAAAAGCAATTTTGAAATAGCTTGCGGCTTTCGGCCTTAAACGGCTTTTTCCTAATCAATTAGCCTTGCTTCACATTTAGTTGAATTTGCTTTTAGGCTGGATCAATTTTTTAAATGAACTGAATTAACCATTCAAATGTGCGCAAATTCTGATAAATGCTGGAGCTGCTTTGTTTTTTATTCTCGCCGTGCAAAAATCAGTGACGATGGGCCATAGCCAATGGAAGCATCTGATATACCATCACCTTGACTGAGAGACCCATGTAAGAGTTAAATCATCCAAACTGGAGCAGCGAAAAAGTGCTCTCCCTAACAATTTCAAATTTGATCCAATTTATTCTTAATATTTCACCGCGTATTAAAACCCATTACGTTGGATAGCAAGGAGCTTAAAGATCGGACTTGCAGCTCTATCGGCTTCCATTATAAACATTGAAGCTCTAGTAAAATAAATTTGAAATGAAGCGTCGGTCTCGGGCCCGTCTCGTGAAAGTTTTGCTATCCTCGAAGAGATCAATTCTGCAAGAAAGCTTTTCGGGCGCTGGCCGTTCTGAGGTGTGCATAAATATATTGGTGAAGATATGCCTTGTCTTCCAATAAAATAATCGCGCGCTACCAGAAAAAGGCGAACTAGAAAATACGTATCAGAAAAACCAAACCCCAAATAAGACGGGAAGCTCTTCGGGTTCACTCTCAGCAAAGCGAACTGTGACTAATTTTATTATCGCAAATAGGTAGGTCGTGAGCAACAATTTCTATAAAATTGTGATTTTTTCTAAACCGAGTGCTGCAAAAGGTGAATAATAGATTAGCTTAGAGAGCAGGGAATTTTCCGGAGCAAAATTTATGTTAATAAAAAAAGCTCTACAAAACATTTGTTTTATACAGGTTGGACCACCTGATGGTTTTTTAAACTTAAAAAACACGGTTTTTTGATTGAAAAGGAATATTTTTTTAGGACTTCTTTGGCATTCGCTGTTGTAGTATTCCAGTTTAATATATATTTGTCTTTGTATATATTTAATTGCGATAACTTGCAAAGGAAAATTTTAATTAAATTTTCAAAACTATAAGATTTAAAAAAAATCAGAAAAATAAAATATTAAACAATCTTGAAAGCAAAAAATAAAAACTAAAACTGTCGTAAAATGTAAAAATAATTCAGTGTTATAGCTGCGACATTCCGATATTCCGATGTGTGTTAGACGAATTTGTTTGAAATTATTCGCATCCGACATCCGTCTCAGACTTGTTGGCAATAACTTGTACGAAAAATTGACGTTCGGAAAAAAAACCGGAGCTTAGGCTGAGCATCCAGCGACCTACGTGATTGAAGAAAGACGATTTTCTCCTACAGATATTCAGGCTGCTGTGATTGGATGACATTGTTCAACAGACCTTATATTTTAGAAACTTTTCGAGGGAAAATCTATTAAGCAGTTTTGAAAAACTGCAGACATAATCGCGTTGTCGAAAATTGAATACATAGCGCACTATGTTTTTGCAAGCAACGTTTAGTTTTCGATTACTTTTGTAGTCAGGACTGACGAATATCTCACAACCATCCAATAAAACAGGTATCAGGAGATTTTTTGCTAGAGTAAGTTTAATTTTCGTTGGAATAAAATGCTGCATAAACCTTGCCGATTGTATTGTTGATATGTCAATCCCATGATAGAGTACTGTTAAAAACCCAACCGAAGGTTCCCGGCAGCAACAACCCATTCTATTACGCTTTCCGCGAGTTGGACTGGAGGAAACCTATAAACATCCAGCTGCACATTTGATTTGTTTGCATTAAAAAGAAGGTCATGATCAGAAGACCATTCCAGTTCGTACGCGAGATCTTCATTTATTTAGCTACTCGCTTTTCTAATCTTTTCCGATGAAGCAGCTTAGAAACAATTGGACATCATCTGAATACATGTGAACTGAACAGTTTTTTACTACCCTCCAAAGTTCGTTCACATTTATTAAAAAGTGCGCTGGTCCATAAATTGATCCTTGCGGCACTCCATGCTGTACACTTTAAAAGCGGGAGGACCGTATGCGATCTACTACACATTTTTGTCTGCCATTCAGGTAGAAAAGAGAGAAAGTGAAAAGTAAAGTCCTGAGTATGTTGCACAGCAGAGGGTGGTTTACCGTGGCAAAAACTGTTGTGAAGTCAAAAAAGTTTAGGAAAGTAAATTGGTTTCTATCCAAAATTTTCTCATCTCATCAACAATACAAATTTAAGCAGTTTTACAGCTTTTTTGTGACCGAAAACTGGACTGATTACCGCAAAGTACAAGTAGATTTTTTCTTTTAAATATTTTTGTTTCTGTGCCTGGATGAACTTCTCCAACACCTTTGATAGAGGAACGTTAACATAGATGTATGTTCGGTGACTTAGCATTTATTAACCGAATAGCTTTACAAAAATTGCTCTTGAAACGTCACTGAATCGTTCGCATAGCATCTTTAATAAGCATGTCGTAAAAAAAGTTCAATGGCTTCGTGAAAGCCATCACCAAAACAAGTCCTCAGTTTCCGGCCAGACAATGAAGAGAAGCACTTTGGGGATAGTTCTACAATATTTTCCAACGTTATACAATTTTAAATTGATCTAGTTCTCACTGCCGAAGTTCTTCAAAAGGTTTGGAGTCCTTAACGACCGGATCAACATCATTCCAACAATTCTCGATAGGATTCAGATCGGGACTTTTGGCCGGCAAATCAAGCATCTTAATAAGTCGCTCCGAAAGTCAATTCTTCACTATCCGCGATGTATACTTCGGATCATCGTAATGCATTAAAGACAATGATACATGCATAGAGTCTTTGGCCCATTTGGTTCTCCTGGATTAGTTTATGCTGATTATGGTACATTTTCACAATTGGTTCAACGCCATGCCATGACATCGCCGCCCACAACATTATGCTGCCACTTACGTACCTGGGATTGAACCCTTGGTTCACTGACCTCCTCACATATTTATTCCCATCTGATCTGAACTTACTTTCGTCGCTCCAGACGACATTGTTCCAAAAGGACAAAGGTTTGTTTTCGTGAGCGTTTACAAAGCTCTTGTAGAAACCATCATACAAAAGAATGGTCGGATACTTCAAATGGACCCTTGCTTTCTCTAATTGATTTCGATTCTATTCACACGTGCCTCTTGGGCTTCGTTAAAAACTAATTTCATTCAGTCCTCTCCGTAATTGGTTCGCTCAATCCACTTTGATGGATCTTTTACGATAAAGTACGATCAAGCGCCAAGTAAGAAATCACACATGGCTTCCAAGCCGACAATGTCATTAATCCTCCCAATACCACACACAGAGGAGGCTCACTCTCTTATCAGAAAAGGAACAAGTTCATTCATAATGATTTAGCAACAACGTCGATCGATGGGATCAAAGGTTCCAACCCTAGCGTGTGTAAGCATTATTAATTATAAACTTAGCAGGAAGGCTCCTCTATTCTAATGATCCAAAGAATATCATTTCTTGCAGCTAGTAATAAGCGTGGACTAAGTATCTCTGATAAATGGTTGCTTGTTAGAACTCCTCTTTGATTGAATACTCATTTAAGACCAATGATAAATTGAACCTCATTAATGTTCTTCCATCGGGTATTTGAAGTATCTTCAAACCATATACACCAAAAAATTGTGCCACCAAGTGTTGCATGGTAAAAAAAGAATCCTTGCTTTGCATCTTCCATGATGAAGGTGCAAACCTTACGGCTATATGGTTGCCAACTCGCAAGAAAAACAACAACCAAAATAAAAGATCTTTTCGCGGCAAAAGAACAAGATGCTTGGTTGCGAGTAGGCTTCGCTTGGAACGCGGGTAAACACCTGATATTTACAAATTTGTTAACACGATGTGCCCACAGAGAGTATGCTCTGAGGTATGGGTATGGGATGTTTGTGAGAAAATAACGGCACATGAATCATGACTATGGAACTCATGATTCTCAGTAATGCATAATTTAAGAGCCTGGCAGTTGAAGTCACTCTCTGCGCGCGGCGCATGTTGACTCAACTTTGTGCAGTTCATTCATTTACCCTTTTTTTTTGTGCTTCTTCGATATTTACACAAATATTGTGTTTGTGCGGACCTCTTACTTAGTTGCATCGCAATCTAGATACTTGTGCATATTAACACGATGACACCCTGTATAAGTATAGATTTACATCATGTTTTACACTTGGTCATGCCAGGCGGACTATGGACTGTCACGACGTCACAGTTTGCAATGGAGTTAGGTAGAAATAATCTCCGATCGGAATGCGTGCCATGGATACAAAGATAAACTTACAAGTGGTTGCTCACATTGATTCTATTTTTATTTAAAAAAAAAAAACATAAAAATAGCATAAGAATTAGACGAAGGAAGTCTACAACGAGCCGTACCCGTCCATACACATCCTGATGGTTTCAGACTTATACTCACGTATGGAGTCATTGTTTGGTGGAAGCCACGCTCAGAGAAGTCATTCTAAGAAAAATACCGGCGTAACAAAGAGCCGCAAGGGTTAGATACATTATACACAAGCTCTAAGGGGCACTAGGCACTGATTTCGATATTTGTTTCATGGAAGGAAATTCGTTGTCAAATTTTTGCACTTGTTCCAGATTCGCAGTAAAATTTTCATTCTTTGATTAAACGGAAAATCACAGCTGAGTAAGCGGCACAGCCACTTTAGTTGTTGTTAGAAACACCTATCTTAATTATTTCTGGAAGTTACCAATGAAATGGTCCAGCTATTGACACTAAGGAGACGTTTGTAGTACGACAAAAAATTCAATAGGAGGCGAAGTATACGTACTCCTCGCAGTCGTTTGATTACCATATCATCAAGAGGAACAAGAACGCCTCAAAGTGCAGTGACAGTTATTTCATGTCAATAACTTAAGGACATGTTCCAAGTTGTCGGGACCTTAAGAGCCTCTCCGCCGTACATACGGTGGTGTAGTTTAATAAGAATGCTTACGCGAGCTTTTCATTAGAGCTTTCCTCCGCGGTTAATAGAAGATTATTGAAGTCCGGAAAAGCCGGAGGAAAGCCGCTTAACCAATCGAAGCTGTTGTTGTTGCTCTCTCAAAGAAGACTACACTAAAATCAGCATCAAAGTCTAGGAAATAAAAAACGATTACATTAACTCGCGCTTTGAACTGCAGTAGGCTCGCCAGATGTCCCATGTTAAGAGGCCGTTTTCTTTTTTAATGGGCGTTCAGTCTGTCTATTTGATGACCATTTGGACTCCTTGCCGAAGTTCTCTTGAATAGCTTCCAGACGATATCGCTTGCTCTTGAAGACTTAAAAAAAAAAACATAAGAGCTCTGAGTGCGGTCCGTCGAGTCCGAGTCGTAAACTTTAGGTTTTTATATGATAAGCAAAACTTTTAAACTTCTCTTTTAACTTTCGTGTATCTACTCGTATATATCTTTTATGTACGCCACCATAGATTGTGCTGATTAACCGAATGATAAGTACATATTTTAAGAAACCACGAGACACCACGAGACACAAAGGGATCCGTACCACCGTGCAGAATCTTTTGACTGAGTCGATTTAGAAGCTTGATTTTATGCAGCCTTAAGGGACCGCATTCGTAAGAATTGAAGATTAATTTTAACTTGGTACCGATAGAAGCATTCATGAGAAAAAACGTTTTTGACTGATAGACAGACAAACGGACAACGAAATGATTTAATAAAGTTCCGCTTTTCCTTTTGAGGTGCGGAACCTTAAAAAGCACCGCTTTATTGTCAATGATAGGTTTCGAAACCGTGCTAGGTGTCAGTTTGAGTTTTATTTGGGCTGTTTTTTGCGTTCATGTCCTTCTTGCTAGATTCGAAGGAACTCGTTTATGAACTTGCATTAAAAAGGTTTTCTTACAATCCTTTTACGGGGTAGCAGTCCGGAATCAGTTTTTAAATTAACGAGAATGCATTCAAATTTTTGAATGCATATCTGAGGTGAAGTTAAGGTATACAAAAAGACCATGCTTACTTGTAGAAAATCCATCCCTACTGTCAGAAACAAAAGCTTTAAAATTGAACCCCTAAAATTTCGATAAAATCGAGTTTGAAAAATTTTTCCAATGAAAATTGTACTTGCAGACATCTTCACTTGTGTCGTTCCTAACCGCAGTCCTTAGGGTGGCGGTTACAGCTCTCAATAATGGCTTCCATTCAATCTTTTGTGAAAGAAACAACGAAAAAACAAAAAAAAAAAACTTCAACTCAATTGTGCGCACCGAGCAGGACACTCCACGTTTACAGTACAAACGTTAACCCAAACGTCTGATGAAAATTGACATGAAAACTGTTTCCTCCATTATTGTGAATGTAATCCATCTCAATTTCGTTAAACAATTTTCAGTTTCGTCCCTGGTATCCCTGGAGATAGAAATATATTAAAGGATATCAATAACAGACGAGAACCCTCATCCTTCCCATTGATTTGTTCATTTCCAAAAAAAGAAAGGTAAACGAACTCTCCCGAACGCGCTTAATAGCATAAGAAATGTCCTTAGTCCTTGGATACTTCCCCGAAGGAGCATCAAAAAACAATAATAATTGGCAATTTGTTCACTTTATCAATATCCTTCTTGCTTTTTGACGAATTATGCCCCGCAAAAAGAAAACAAAAATCAAGGATACAGTACAGTTTACTACTCGTATGGTATGTCCTTTTTCCCTCCCCCTCTTGACATATTTATAATTGAACATCTGTCACAAGCCGGACAGGCGACCGGCCAACCACTGACGACTGCGAAAATCAATTCAGTTTCAGAAAATACGCATCGAAATAAAAACAAACAAACGAAAAAGGATGCCAGGATAGGCTTGCATAGCGAGGGTGGGATTTATTATGCTTTTGCTGGTAATGCTGTGTGCCACCCTTGCGCTTACCTTGCGAATATTTGTGCAAAATTATGCCCAAAGTTTTTATGGCATTTCTTTTGTTTGCTCCTGCATGCGAGTTAGTCTAGGATATTGTCCTTTGAAGTTAATATTATGTGTGAGATGAATTGGCTCGTGGGTGTGCGTGCATATACTCGTGTCCGGGTGTCAAGGATCATATTGTCTCGCATATTACAACAACAAACAACTAAACCAATTGCAAACATATTTGTTTTTTATTGTTATGTCCCCCGGTATCCTTTTTGTTTTGTTTTTGCTTTTTTTTTGTGAATAAAACAACAAATGATGACAGCTTTTCTTTATTGTGTTGTTTTTTTTGTCATTTCAGGTCTTTCCATCATGACAAGGAGACGTTCGAGTCCGCTGGGACTCGAATTAGTTGTGTCGGTGGTGTTAGCACTGGTTGTGTTGCCATTATTCTCGCACGGAGGTGAGTACACTCATGTATATTATTTTATTCTGCAGCTTCCTTTTACGATCATTAATAATGGAAATTTGAGACCACACCATATCCTGTGTCCTTAAGTTGGCGCAAGCCGCCTTATGGGGTTGAAGGGCAGGCACAAACGAGCGAGCAAAATGTCATCGTTGGGACTCGCGGCGCAGCACATTGTTGCGGCTGTACTAATGGAAGGATGTGCAGTCAGTCGCTTGTGCGGATTAAATTGGATTCGCACTTACTCCCTTGAGGTTGAGGGGTGGTAAATTTTAAGTGGGACATTTTTATTGTGATATTTGCAGAGAGGGAATTGCAGGGGACTTTCCTTTCACTTTTGTATTAGCAATGCGCGTTTGTTTCACTTAGAGGGCTAATTTGTCAATCGATGCATCGACGGACCCATCCAGAGTGGGGTGCTTGAATTGATTTGGATTGTGTTGAGATTAGCGTGGAAGATTCATTGCGTGTCCTGCAGTTTCGGCAAATTATCTCGGACTCATTTGGGATGAGCAAATAACAAACAAGTGTCAATAGTCATTATAGTTATTATTTGCCAACGTAATGAAGGTACTTGTGCCTCAATCACTGTTATGGATGAGGGTGGAAATTGCTTTATTTGATGAGTATTTTGGGAGTTTTTGTGGTACCCGGGACAATAAAGATGAATTCTACTTGTTCTAGAAATTTTGGTGCATTTGGTACAATGTAAATAGACCAAGTTAAAATGTACCTCTTCTGCGACTTTTGGAAAGTTAGACATCGATGGGGAACCACCGAATACGAAGGGTGATATAAATTTGAAGAAAAAACAAGTTTCAGTTCAATATTGTGATAGATGTCGTCTTAGCTCTGGAAAAACAAACAGCCATTCTGATATGTCAAATGCAGCATCAACTATGATGAAACAACATTAACAGGCAAGTTTAAAATTGATTAGAATACACTAGACGACAGAACTGAGTATAGTTTTAACATTTATGACACTGAACAATCACGAATCATATCAGCCTATTGGGTCCAAGGAATGAATTCCTAGGCCAATCAATTCAGCTCTTAATACGTCACTAATATCACTTTGGGCGTCTTTTGGTCACTTAAATCTAAATACACACTTCAAGCTACTTAATGAGTCCTTTTATAATTGTTTGCATTAATTTTACAAATAATTTGAAGAATTCTGGATCTTTTGCGAACCAACCAGATCATGTGAATCATAGTTAGTGAACTGTCATCGGTACACGTTTGGGCTTAAAAGGCTCCATTGTATGTAGTTATATGGAATTGCAATCTACGTTAAAAAGTATTGGCAAACGTCGTGACAACTTAAAATTATTTAAATTGATTTCGAACATTTTGGAGTTGTTTTGCGAAGCAAATAGTTCGTGAACTAGTCAGTCAGTCAGTTCATATTTGCGCTCATGATGCTTTATTGTTTTTTCAATTCAATTTTCAATTCAATTCAATTTATTGTTTGAAGTTTGAAATACCTAAAGCATAGAAATTGTTTCAAATGCCACTTCAATAGACTAAAGTTAAAGTATAAAATTAATATGGGTAATCTTCAATTAACCACCAATTGAGGTATCCCGATCTATTGAAGTACGTTTTTAGGACTTTAAAACAATATAAATGGTGGACGGAATGAGAGAACATTCATATCATGAAAAAAATGATAACTGAGATGACGACGGCATATTATTCTCAAAACATTCACTTGCAGGATTAAAAGAGGCATAATTTTGTTCATTTATGTACCTCCCCAACACGTGATACCATATTGAAGCTTTGATTGGAGGATACCATAATAGATAACTCTAAGTAGTTCAGTTTAGCAAACATTTTTTTAAATGAAAAAAATTCCGGAAATTGCAGAGGAGGTATTTCCTTAACAACTCAGTTTGGTAAGAAAAGCTCATGCTGTCATCAATAGTTATTCCTTAATATTTGAACTCATCGACTCTCTCAAAAGGAAAACAGTTATCGCAGCAAAGTAAACTACTATAATAGGTAGAGTATGAAAAGTTTGAAGTACAACCGGCAAGTTTGTACCTTTGACACTCAGACGCATGAAAAAATACTTAAAAATATAATTTTCGAATTTATGTTCAATCTGTGTTTGGCGAACCAGGTCCTTAATAAATTCAGATCCCAATTGACATCGGTTACGAGATCTAGAGCACTGTCAGAACTATTATAAGAACAGCCAACATCATAAGCGAAAGCAGTAATATTAGCTTTAAAGTTAGCTTTAAAGTTTAGTTCAAACAAGGAATTAATGTAAATGAGAAACAAAATAGGTACCAACACAGATCAATAAAAAGAATGTCTCTTCTCGGTTCTCCAATTTTGACTCTTTGAGATGTATTAGAGAGGAAGGACCTTAATCAATCATTGCAGTCCTGTAAATGACTGCAAAATATGGTTTCTTGCTTTTCAAAGTATGTCACATCTTGAGATTGAGTGCCGAAAATTCAATTTTCAATGCAGTCCGTAAAAAATATTTCGTAACCGTGATAAATTGCAGGCTTATAGTTCTAGGAATATCAATGGTCCATTGAAAGAATATTCATTCAAAAAATATCCCGATTGTGGGAAATTTAATAAACTTTGAAATTAAATTGGCCAAAAGTAAGAAGAAGTAAGAAGGTGAGAAATATGAAACATGTTCCCAAACTTTTATCTGGCTTTGCAAAAAGAAGGCAAGGGTAGTCACAATCCCTTATGATTCAACAAACTGACAAAATGCAAGGGTTTTCGAGTCGAGTTCTTACTCCACAACACATATGGATTCCTTTGGAACTTTTCAACTCTTTTGAGCCATCTTCCAATCCAGATAACGATGCGTGCCAAGGAAATTTGAGAGGCAGAAGGTTAGAACTATTTTGAAGCTTAGCTTATAAAGGGTCTGCCAATAGGGAGTTTCGAACTTTGATAGTTGACAACGGCCATGTTGTTGTTAAATTCGCAGTCATCTATTCAGTCTGTTTTTCCAAAAGCATGCACAACAGGTGCAAGTGATAAAATTCGGTGATGTTTCACACACTTCGCCCATTTTACGGTCGCCATAATCGTCCCTCCGAGGCGACACGTATTTTTATCGACGAAATCCAAGATCTGCCGAAAGCAGGAGAATCCGAGGCAGTCGATTTCGCCTCGCTCACAAGAACAAGACCACAACAACTTGGCGAATTTTGCGTCGTGATTTGGACCTGTAACCGTACAAAATTCAACTGACCCATGAGCTGAAGGTAAACGTCCATAGATGATGACGTGTGTTCACTGAATGGGCTGTGGTGTAGTTGAAAGCTGACCCTAATTTTTATCATAAGATCATCTCATCGATGAGGCCCATTTCTGGATGAATGTGTATGTCAAAAAACAGAATTGAAGAATTTTCGAAGGTCCATACGAGATCCCTAGTGCCTCGTTTGGTGTGAATTTTAGGCTGCTGGCGTCATCAGTCTATATTTCCTTAAGGACGACGTTGGCCTGAATTTGATCATATGGACGGCAACCACATGTGGTTTCAATAGAATGGGGCTACGTGCCATACAGTTCCCGACACATTGGAAATTATGCACGAGCGCTTCGAGGGCACGGTCATCTCATTTGGAGAGGAACTGGCCACTGAGATCGTGCGATTGAACCTCGTTAGACTTTTTCTTGTGCAGTTTTCTGAAGTAGCAGGTCTATGCCAATAGGCAAAAAACTGGAGTGACTCTTAAAGCCAACACAACCCATGCCATCGGTGAAATTTAGCCTGATTTCGACGCCAGAGTCATGAACGATGTCCGGCCTTTCAAACGAATAAAAATTTTCTTTGATATTTCACACACGCTTTGAAAGACCCTTAACCTGATGGAAAAATATACCCTCAGGAAAGGACTGCAATGATATAAATGACTTAAGGACTTTTTATGAAGACTGCATGACTAGATACCGCACAAGAATCTCACATTTCATCCATAAGCCGCAACACAATTAGCCAAGTCTTTCCTCTTCTCATTAAAACCCACCACAATAAGTACTGTGAAACCATTGCATCTGCTCTTTTCACGTCAAATTAAATTCGTGCTTAAGTGTACTGAAATAACGATGAAAAATTACAGCCCAGAAAAGTTCCCAAGACCATGTCTATGGCCTAAAACTAATTATGAACTTTCGACAAATTATTTATCAGGTTAACTGCAATATAAATTTTTATTAAAGGTCTAGACAACCAGTGAAAGTAGACCAACTAAAGATTGAAGCGTTCATAAAATGTTTATAAAACTTCACTTTGTTAATGGCCTCATAAAACATATGTTAAGACGAACAGTTTAAATAAAAAAATTTATTTGAAAGTGGTTAAAAAGCCTTTGTGCCTTTTTTTTATTGATCCTAAAATAGGACTCGCTCATTCTTTAGTTGCCACGATCTGATTCAAATGCATTCAAGTAACCTCAAGGCAAAACATAAACCTTAACCTAGGTTTTGCAGAATAAAATTTCCTTCGTGACTTGGCTCAAATCCCATCCTGTTAAGTTCAAAGAATTAGACAGAAGAGTTATGTCAATTGACACATCCCGCTGATACAGACGGCACGCAAGAGAGCTCCCTGGAACTGAGTTAAATTCCTTTCTGGCGTTAACCAGTCATTAAAGCCCTTAATAGCGATAATGGTCACGTGTTTGGTTCCATCTTATTTCATGAAGAATTTACATGACAGCCAACACGCAGGATGTTATCATGGGGTGCTCTGAACATTCTCGCGCGCCACAAAACAAAAAAACAGAAACCTTCTTGTTGTAGCGTCCAAGAAGTTATTTATAGAGGCTGCACACAAAGGTGGCACGCACATGAATGCTGTTGCTGGAATGTTGGCTTTTTGCTTTTTTGTACAAGTGACTGACCGTTTGCGTTAACCCAATTACCAAAGAACGCAAGGTGAGAAGAATCTTCTTATTCAACACTCGAATGGCGCATTCTCAAAGCCGAAAATACCTAATCAATAAACATATCGTTGTTGGTATCTCATTTGCATCTTACGTTGGCCCTATGATCACTCGGCAAATATTGACGCACAACATGATCCAGCCAATATGGTTACGACTATTGACACTCAGCAACAAGAGTCAAATGGATAAGCCAAACAAATGTTCATCAGTCGATGATGGGCTATCCGGGGAAATGCATTCTACCAAGAAAAGTAACCAACTCCCACCACTGCGTCACTGCGCTTTCATATGACTCATTTGGAGAAGATGTGCGCCTAGTCAGTCTATAGTCTCCAGACTAATTCGGTGTGAATGGATTTTTCACACAGACTTGATGCTTCATTGGGCGATTTCTCACGCCACATACAAGAAAGAAAGAAATAAACAAAAAAAAAACAAGCAGACGCGTCATAAAAAAAAAATAATAGCTTTGTAAAGGTACGAGTTTATGCCTACGCGCACCTGCAACAAGCTTGGCGGCAGACGCAAAACTCTAGTTTCAAGTTCAATTTCAATCATGGAGCATTCAAGGTGAAACCGTGATGATGATAATGATGATGTTGATGATGAGCCGCGCAATACCTTTAGCTAGATTTGAAGATGTTACCGCCAAGCTTTCCACACGTTGTGTCTATTTTTGTATTTTTGTATCTTTGTATCTTTGCTCTGTGATCACTGATCCGATGTCGACTTTGTTTCAGTTTTCTACGCAAACTATTGGCCACACTTTTGCTCAGGGGGAAGGTGGTAGGGGCCAATGAACCTTTAAAATGAAATTATTTTTTTTTTGTTTTATTCGAAAATTAATGTAATAAATTTTAAAGTGATTGTTCATGTAGCGATTTCAAATTTGAATATTTATTTCGATCCGTTGGGTCACTCCAATTGGGTTTTTTTCCCCCGGATTAGACAAAGAATCGAATCATTTGCTAACAATAGACCATGAAACATTTTCTACTGGATTTTGGTTAAGTAAACAAGCGGAATTAGCACATTTCGACAGTCAATAAAATGTCGATTTATTGAGATATTCCAATCAGGTTTTATTTTGAGAAAAAATAATGAGTTAAACCGAACTGGCTGAATATTTGAAAATGGCTGTTTACCTTTTTAACGAATTGGAAATAAGGAGTTTGTTCTGGGTTCATAGTCAGACTGGGCTGGATCTTACGTATATTTTCGCATGGTATTCAAAGGACACAATTATTCTTGGATCAGAAGTCATTTCTGAAGCTGGAGACGGTATTTTACTAGAATAAGAAATTTTTGCAACAAATTTGCTTTTAATTAACCCGGGTAGAAGAAAAACCAGATTATATGCAATAGCTTTTTAAAAAGATCAAAGATCCTCTCGTATGTTCACGTGAGCATTTCCAGCCAATATTTTTGAAAATTGGAAACATCCACTAAATCAATAAAGAACAAAATCTCGACAGTCACGCTACAGGCGCTTTCCACAATTGTGAAGTAAAAACAAAATGAGGAAGCCCTTAAAAATTTTAAAAACTTCTGGACGAGCTAGACCATGATTGCTGTGCATTTTTCTTTGTCCTAAATTTCAAAATCGCCGAAGAAGCTTTAACTAGAAAATACAACTACATAGGCAAGCAACTGTGTCCTGCTTCTTGATCTTGTTCCATAAGGCATTTGATAGCACTGTAGAGCGCATACGTTTTCGCGAACGCTGCTTAAACGGTTATAGATATTCAATTGCTTTCTATAGAAAAGTTTTAGGTATCAAAACGTTCTACAAAAAAGTCCGCGACGACACATCTCTGCATATTAAGGTTATGACACAATTTTTTTAAAGAGCAAAAATTTGTCAACTTTTCAGTTTATATCTAGGAGGTTATCTTCCACACGACCCACCCGATTTAAAAAGTTCTTCCAAAAAATACTTACCATGATCCTTCGAAATGAGCAAAAGCTATACATTATCCCATTTAAAAAATAGGGTTTTTCGTGGCAACCAATTATTTTAGTTAAGTTGTGGGAAATGTGGTAGTTTTTTGCGAACGCTGTCGTTACGATAAGAGATATTTAAATGCTTTCTATAGAAAAGTTTAAGAAATCAAGAAGTTCTGGAAAAAAGTCCGCGACGACACATCTCCATATGTTAAGGTTAATACACAAATCGTTGAAATATGACTTAAAAGTGAATCTTAAATCAATTTAAGTCTGTCAGGGTAAATATAAGTCGGCAGAAAATTTTGTAACATTTTTCGGACAATCACTTCTCTTTAGTGTCATAAAGCCTTGAGTGAACCAATTTGTGTCCTACGACTTTGAATCATAATAATCTGAAACCGGATTAAAATTAAAGGGCACTTATCGACTGCTGAGTCTTCATTCTTTTGAGTAAAGGATTTCACCCACCTTATGGTCAGTTCCCAAAAAAGTCTTGCCCTCTTAACATTCCATCTTTCCGACAAATTTCTGGTGTCTAAAAAAACACTGGAGCCCTTAATCATGTAATGATGCGTCTTCCATAAAGAGGTTCTCCTTTACTGGGTTCTCCCTTTCACCTCGATGCGATGACCATATACTTTATACGTCTCAGTGTCATATAAATGAAATGACCAATATTTTATTGTTGGCCAAACTTCGGGCATATGAACACCACGGCTGCTTCTTATGAAGACCATCCAACAGCTGTGTGGCGAAGTTGGCAGAGCGCCTGCCTTTCAATTGATTCAATTGATAGGTTCCAGGTTCGATTCCTAGAGTGGCCTTGTTTTCCGAATCTGGTTAAGTCATCATTTGCCATTGGGATAAAGTTAATGGCACTACCATTGTATTGGTCGACCAGCGATAGTAGTCTGACTATTGGGTGGCGTTGTTGCAGTGGTTGTTGTATCGGCTAAATTCCTAGTTCGTGCTATGAAAATTAGTGGTTTGTGTAGATTGTGTGTAGATGGCTCTGCTGTGAAGGCATAACACTGACAGCGGGGTGTTTAGCTAAATTTTCCAAATTTTCACGGTACGTATATCAAACTTATGTCGAATAAAATCCTGCAAATAAGGCGAAAGCTAATAGGTCGATATAAAAATCCTCCGTCCCGTTTAGGGCTCCATCCACGGAAGTGAGTTGAAACCAAATACATCTGAGTTTCTCAAACCACTACATTATCTTTCATTCTTCTCCTGATTCTTCCGCTCACTCTGTGCTTCACGTATTATACTATAAGAGTATTCATATCCCCTTAAAGTCTTCTTCTAAGTCTCAACTCTAGCTGGCATATTAGCATACTGAAATGACCTGACATATCCCCACGAAAAGTAGTCAAAAAGACTCAACTCTTATGACCTAAGCGGCCAATTGAAATATCCATTTCTTGATATATATTGCACCATGCATCTTTTTATCAGTTATGAGCAAGCTATACCTCGAGCTACTGAGAATTTCGAGACTCTTCCCACTTAATTATCGACGAATCGGTTACCTTACTTACCCATTAAGCTAAAAATGAATCTCATCATTGAAAATGGTAAAAAATTCGGCTCAAAGCCCAGTAAAAACCTTTTCATCGAGAGAACAACGCAAACGATGGTCGAATGGCTTCAATTGGTGCACCATTTATAAGGCCATTGCCAAGGTCTTCCCTCAATTTCATAAAAGTACTCGCAGACATTATCGATCCATGTAAATACATATGTTATAAACTTCACAAATGAGCGCTTATAAACACAGTAAATTGAGCGTTCGAGTTTGCTGCACAGAAAGCGATTTCTAAACGTCTTGTGAGTCTTTGCATGGTAATTTGCCAAAGCATTCTGAACATAAATATGAAATAGGCGTGCACCCAATCTAACAGTTAAACTTTTCGAAAGTTCTAAACCTCTAAAAAATAACGCCCATTACATGGATTACTAATTTATTTCGTAACATAAAAATATTTCCTCGTTGAGGCCATATTAAGATTTCTTTTCAATAAAAAACCATCGACATTTTCTCCTATTCAACACGTGCTATGTGAACCGGTCTGGCGCGGCGTCCGAAAACCAGTCGAGCCCGAAGCGTAATATGCGACACATTAGCTCCGACACAAGCCTCAATTGTGCGCTGTAAATGTGCGATGTTAATAAACTTGGACGGGTTTCCTGGTAGAACTTTACTGTTCACACAATCACCTGCCAATAATAATAATATTCATAAAAATATTGTTTTGTGACACAACAAATTCTATAATAACCTTCTTGGGAATATCTCCGGTCGTATTAATTTAGCTTACACGATATTTATTAAAAGACAATGAGTCTTCGGTCTGTGTTTGATTCTTACCATACGCCAAATAGGACGGGTAAAATTTAAGACTGTTTAACGGTCGTCCAGCAATTGTTGTTATTTATGGTTTCGATGTATAGTACATCGTTTGGCCAATCTTCTACTGATCGCAATGATATGCAATTGGAAGGCTCTTAGGGTATGCCATTAAAAGAATTTTCTTCCAAATACTGAGAGCATGCGGTACTTTTGCGGTACTCTGAAATGTCTGCCTGCCTCAACTTCATCGTCATTCCCAAATCGATGTTCCGTAGATTTCTTTTATTTTTTGTTTTATTTAGAAAAATAAAAACTGTTTGCTGCAGACGATGAGAATCCCTGTCGATATTTTTTCGAAACCGACTTCAGGAACTCTTTTCAAAAGTTCAGCATATTTGCCGACTAGGTATAGCATTTACAATAGATCAATGTTCTAGGCAGCTGCTTGAGCGCCTATTTGGGGATATTTTTATGACCTAAGTGGCATTAGTAAATTGGACAAAGACCGGACGAACTTCTTCATTGCATTGATGGCACCCTAATAAACGTCTCACATGGCTCTGGTTTTGGCTCTAAAGATGCATGAATTCATAAATCCGCAGACTAAATATTGGCTTCCCTCACAAAAAAGGATACAGAGCGGTGGATACAGAGTAAACAAAAATAAGTCCTTGTGCAACCTTCTCTGCTTAAGCCTCATCAGAAATGAACGTCTTCTTCAATCTCATTCAAGATGGGCAGATATTCGTCAAAAACAGGAAAATTAGAAGGGAATTTCGTCGTCGTCGTCAGCATGGTGGGCAAGTTCCTTACCGTGACACGACTCAAGTTAAGTCCACTCCAGTTTGAATGGCTTACTTAGCATTTTGTCTATCGCACCCTATGAATTCCCCGACCCAACAGACATTCTGCCAATTTTATTAGGTGACCAAATAAGTCCTTATTTTGGCTCCAGCAGTAAGTCCTACTTGATTTTGACAAATCCAAAACGTCAAGAACCGAACCGTAAACAATCTGTTTTAACACATTAGCGATTTTGTTTCGTCGTCTTAAAGACGCTGATTTCAATACCCTTCGAAGACGCTGAATTGGAGGCATTACTCGATGAAGATCATTGCCAAACGTAAGAACATCTTACTTCAGCATTAGTAGTTACACGCCACTCCATTTCCAAGCGATTGCAAGCGTTTGAAATGATTCAAAAACAAGGAACTTTAATTCCTTATGATTTGCAGCCAAGGAACGTTGACCGTCGTATTTTTGCCTGTCAGCAACTGCTCCAGCGGCAAAAAATGGAAGGGTTTTCTTCATCGCATCGTGACGGGTGATAAAAAATGGATTCATTACAGTAACCCAAAGAAAATAAAGTTGTCCGTTGTCAGCACTTCGAGTCACGAAAAAGTGACGTTGCCAAACCTGTTAAAACCTACCTATGAATTCCTTCCCCATATTGCGCTATTCGATTATTCCTTTTTCGTTCGATGACACATGGCTGGCTGATCAGCAATTCCGCTCATATGAATATTTTCTCACAAGGCCTTAGAATATGGAATAACCCAAGGACGTTGTGAAATGTGAAGAAAATATTATAGTTAACTTCAAAACAGTAAAATAAGCGATAAGGTAAAATATCAGACCAACAATTCTCTTAAAGTTCTCATGAAATACTCTTTAGATATTTCAAAAAAGTGGCCAAGTGTAAATTTGACTCTTTAACGAATGGTTCCATACCACTCTTCAGATTACCGCAATATATTTCTTTAATTATATCGATATATACGAGTTAACCAATTGAGGATTGATTGTGATGCGAGGCGACATCTGTTAGTGATTTTCTGAACCCCATCCGACACAAAATAGAAACTCAAAATTGGTTTACATGCAATTTCAATAAGACAAATGAAGAAAAAAGCCTTTTTTCACACGATCATTTACGAACTAAAAGGCTTTTTGATGCTGATTTTTTAAAGAAATGAGTGAATCTATGATTCCGACTTTTTTTTGACAATTTCTTACGAGAATTGCAAAGCGAAGGGCAGCGGAAGCTAATAAATTTATATAATAATAGATTTCAGTTGGCGCCGTTTAGGTACAGAACCCCAAAAATGGCAGATCACAGACTGGAACATAACTTTCTCATAAAAAGTTAGAAACATTCAATAAAAAGAAAACTTCTAGATATTGGAGGATAATAAATGAATGATGTACATCTCAAGGCTGTAAGCTGATGACCTCGAAATGATAATTTAGGGACCTTCTCTTATACAGAAAAAAATAAATTGAGGGGGTCCTGTACACCGGACAAAATCTAATTTGAAAAAATAAAAAATTAAAAACATTTCAACCTCCCTTAATTGGAGAGAGCTTAAAATTTCCACTCGAATCTTGCCAAATGTATTGGTATCACTGAGACTCAGCTGGAGTTTAAATACACAAAAGAACTGCAGAAGAGTGAAATTATAAACGACTTCGGTTGACAGGTCCCTTAATCTACAACTGCTAAATCAGCTATGCGCTAAAACGTGCCAAAACAGACTTCTTTAGAAACTATCCTTTTCCTGTGGAACGGGTAGAGATGCTGGTGGACAAGATAACCTGACCCGAACCTTATAAGAACGATAATCATAGGAAACAAAAAAATTAATGGTTCGAGGACTACAAAAATAAGGGCTTATGACATTTTAGCTCTTGCATCAGACCTTAGAGTATCCCTTATGCTACCAAGCCACAGCAGATTATTTAAGGCAGGCATCCTCGCTATATTTTAGTCTACAGCACTGCTTGAAATGCCACTTAATATTTTAATGGGGATCTGCCTCATAACCATAGCCAACGTAGCCTAAGCTTACCTAGGTGTCTTAGCTGTGTTTGAGACAACAATTTAATTGTGGCAACAGTTTTTAGGTTTCATAATTTTCATACTATAAATTATCCAATTTATTAAATTTAGTAACAGATTCATGCTTATGCACCGGCAAATCGAACGTGAATTTTTTATATTGAAGGCATGTTGGCTTCCCTTCAGAGATCATCAACCTTAGTTAGGTACCTCGTGTAATTATGGCCTATTAATTATTAAACAGTAACATCCATTACACTTGGGTATCCATTAAACACTTAACCATCCATTATGACCACCTTGAGGTGTTTCCTCTGGGAATCTCTAAGAATCGCACAGAATAGTCTAAAGACGGCTAAATTACTCGAAAACGTTAGTTTTGTAGATTTTGCCATAAGACTGAACCTATTGCTTCGTGTCCATCATTACAAGAATTTAGAATTCTCCGGAAGTTCCGAATCTTGATCTAGTGCAGCCAGACAAACCTACCTACCTACAAACACCCCGCTTTTGTTTTGTTTCCTTTCTTTTTTGTTTTGTTAAACAAACAAGAGCAACAACAAAACATCCGTTATCCAGAAACTTATTAAGTTAATTAAAATACATTTGACTGGTGATAAGATGAACAGGTGCCACTGACAGTCTATTCGAGTGCCAGTGCCACCAACTTCACGTGAACTTAATTAATTTTCCTAAGAAGCAGGGAACTCAACACGAAGAGTCCAACTCTGCTGCTGGCGGCTGCTGCCAAAAAAAGGGGAGCAAAAACCTTCCAACCTCATCATAGGTAATCTTTGGACGGGCAGCTACTTCCAAACAGATAGTTTACCATACCGCTGAGGTCAGTCATCTTGTCCAAAAAGAAAAACAAAAAAGATGGAAAATCAGAGTTTTGGAGCAGACGTCACACGCAGTGTTGTTGTTGTTGGTATAAGAGTATTTTTAATTAATGCCTTTCGGATCGGTATTGTGTAACCTAATAAACAGAAAATCATGACTCCTGTGGTGGTTGTGACTGGTGTTAGCGGACGACTACTAGACTAAATTGTTTGTTTGATTTGTTTGAAGACAATTAGGGAGCCGAGAAAACAGTAGGTTAGCGGTATAAGCCAAATTGCAATAAAATTAGTCATTAATAGGTCTAATTTGTTGTCTCAACTGGCAACTGTATCTGAAGCGATAGCAATGGGATGTGGAATGTGGGAATTCCTTTGGATTGACGCAGCGAAGGTGTTTTATGGGAGTGATGAGATTTGATGTTTGATTCTAACATTACTGGCTGTAAAGAGAAACGATTATTGGCATTAAAAAGAGTTCTAAATGAGTGGATATCGGACATTGGACATTGCTTACAAAAGTACTCAAGAGAAGAAACTTTTTATTTTTTTCATCCCATCTATTGAAATATTGAAACCTTCTTTTAACGCTTTTCCGAATGAAACGTAGCTTGTTTGAGTTTGGGGCTAAATTATTCATTAAAGAAAAACTTTACCTTCTAGCTTTTCTGCTAAACACCTTTTTTGAATTGTTGATGATCCGGAGACCGAAGTCCCATTTTCCAATCGTGACTTTGTCGGACAATTTATCTTCATCACTTTTATTCATTCAATTCATTTGTTCAATTTGATTTTGACTGACACAGCTTCACACTTTATGGATCCCTTAGGTCTTTTGATGACAGAAATCTCGGAGGAATTTCAGTGATTCCCGACATCTGTAACCATGAACAATTTTTGATTTCATTACTCGAAAGCAAGTCTAAAAACTTATGCTCCACATTCTGACGCTCTTGGTTCTTTAAAAGAAGACTCTCACTTCTTGCATATTTAATTCTGATACAATTCCTGCAAATTCCTGATTTCAAAAGGCAATGCAACCCGAATGCAATCAGAATCAGATATCTTAAATTTTGTTTAACGCAGGCTTATGAATCATATGAAGTACGTATTTCCCACACCCTGAATTAAAAGATTTCTGGCATTTGTCATATCTTCTCTGTTGTTGGCCTTCATGCTTTGAAGAATCCTTAGACGGTTGACATTAACCCGAATTTTTTAATAACCACACCAAAAAAAAGCAGGAAGCCGTCTTCTCTTTGGAGCGGGATAGACACCCCAAAGACACGCTGAGTGACGATCACAGAATCTCAATGGTAAACGCACGCTCCTCACTCATCCGACGCATGGTGGTGATAGAACTCGAAGGAAACATTAGAACCAGACCAATTGCGCCCTGCTAAGAGCCCAACAGCCTGAATGACGTGCATTTCAGAAAAGAAAGTTTTGTTGCCACTCCATGTAAATAGTTCATACTAGAAGTTTGAACTATTTCGATACGAAATTCTTTTTCGCAAGTTAAGTTCAATAAAATGAAGACAAATTGGTCAAGAATGGCCACGTAGAATTTTGTTATAAATTTTTCTACTCTCGAATCGAATAACCCTTATGCTTCTAAGAATCTTCGAGCTCAAGTTCAGTTTACTTTTTTTCCCGCCAATATTCGGCAAATACATCTGATGAGCCAAGCAGGAGCGCTGATCTGGATTTCTCGATATCAATTCGTAAATTGTTGCTCCTATACGTTGTCAATAAAGCTGGCTTTTAATTAAATGTAGCCCAAGTCTTTTGCAATCGTAGCAGAACACTTTTATTTACATGAGTAACACACTTTAGGTACTTCATCTTAAAATAAACTTTGCCACTTATGAAAGAAGATGCCATAAGCACCTCCCTCAACACCACATGTCTTCTCTTAAGAGTCTTGTATGATGTATTTAAACAGCTTAATTTAGTTTGAACTTAAAAACAATACTTTCGATATGTTGATATAAAATTTAGTTGGCCCTCAATGAGTGATCTTCAAGCACATAAAACAATTTTTATATAAATTTGCATATGCACGTAGACAGTACTTGGACTTTTATTTGGAACCGAATTTATCTTACAAATCACTTTTAGGTTCTAGAGACAGAAATAAGCTCTTGAGCGTTTTCCAATTGATTTGAAGTAGCCCTAATTCGAGTCAAATCGATTTAAGTCCTTTTAAGAATTTCGAGTTCTTGTATGATCTAGTCACGACTTAAATATCCGGCCAATAAGCTGTGACGTACGAATCATATTTTCTTTTTTATTTCTTTAAACTTACAAGTGCTGTCTTTTTTAACAGAAAAAAAAAGACTCAGGACCAGGACGTTAACTCACAGTTTAGAAATCCGACAAACGAGTTCACCTTAAAGTAACAGGGAGCCACTGAACTCTTTGCGATCCTGAAGCTTTTCATGAAATAGATAAACAGATAAATTAATTTATTTCGAAATTAAATTCACATTTAAGTAAATACTCATATTTTTAACAATTATTTCATATAAGCTTAACGTTTAATGACTAGAGTTTAAATGCCTTAATTAGTTTATGTAAGGAAACAAGAAAGTAAATAAGTAAAAACATATATAAATAAATATGAAAATATAGAAATAAATTAATAAATAAATACACAAATAAAAAAATAAATAAATAAATAAATAAATATGCAAATATATAAGTAAATAAGTAAATGAATAAGTTAAGTAAAAAAGTAAACAATTTATAAAATAGACAAAATAATTATGTGATTTAATATAAATACATAAGTTTTTAAAATTCAAGTTAATATTGTAATAATGTAATATAAACATGGGATAGCAAGTGTATAGTTCTATACGTAAGTGGTTATTACCAAGAGTAAAGCCTAATATTGCTTGTTTTGTCATCATTCAATTTAATTTTCCACTTGTTCAAATAAGCTTCTAATATTTCCATCGCATGGTTTTGATTCCTCTCGAATGAGGTGAGCGACTTTATGTGATGAAAATATTGTAGTGTCATCAGGAAAGATGGCTGCATCGCATTGTGGTAAAGTCGGAAAATCAGATGTGTGCAAATTGTTATAAAGTATTGGCGAAAGGACTGCGCCTTGTGGGGTACCAATCACAACTTGAAATGCATCAGAGCAAATTTTATTGATTTATACCTTAAAACTAACTGCGACCAGACTAAAAACTTTGGAATATTTAACATATATACAGAGGGAAATTGTGGTTCATCATTTTAGATATAAGACCATTATGGCATACAGAGTCGAACGCTTTCTTAACATCCAAAAGTATCATACCGGTGGATTTTCCTTGGCAGAGGGAATTTTCGATGTGATTACAGATTCTAAGGACTTGATTCGATGTGCAGGGATATTTCCTGAAATATGTTACATTCATCTATGACTCTTAATAGTTTTTACTTAATCACTGGTTCATAAATGTTGCTCAAGCTACTGAGTAAACTAGTGAGCTTGTAAGAAGTGAAGAGAAGCTATCAGTTCTCAAAAAGTGGAAACTTAGTAATTGAATTTACATCACACAATTTTCATGAACCATTTACTCATTAGCTTCTCATGAACCATATATAGAAGTGATATCTCAAAACTGAGCCTCTCGCCTTCTACCCACACGGTATTGGAGGTCTTTTCCAACCAACCAGAGAAGCAAACATCCACTGTTTCTTACCTATCTTCCATTGGATATCGAATCAAGTTCAAGCTTTAAAGCAGTCATGACAGACGTCTTGCCCCCACCCAGAAGTCTCTTAGTCGGGAGTTTATTGATGACTCGAATACCTTTCCAATGATCGGAAGGAACCTTATCGATCGTATTTTAAAGGGAAATCGACTAAACTATTGCTGCATTAAAATGCTCCGTGTTGTTGGAACATCTTGAGCTTTCTTTCCCTCTAGAGATATCTATCGAGGCGTAACGTGTAAGATTCCATTGAGTCCTTTAGGCGTTTGTTTTTTTTTAGTGATCGAGGATCGTCTGAAGATCTACCTTTGAATATTGAATAAATACATGGTGGACCTGGCTCTATTGGTGCGAATTGTGGACTTTTGGATATTCGTCATTGTGTTTCGAAACGAAAACCTTGTTGACTTACTTCAAAAAGTTATGATCACTTTTTTTTAAACTTTCGAAATTTCTTACAAAATTTCGTGCAAATTTTTACCACAGTAGAGGACGGTTCTTCCTTGTCCTTCCACAGCACACTTTTCAAAATAGAAACTTTAGGTTAAGTGGTCTTAAAAGAGGATAATAATTTATCTTTGACTAAATCCAATCAATTTCAATTTGAATCATGGTTTTAAGGAAATAAATTTCCTGCAATTTTTGAATCAAAGAACCAAATTGACTTGATTGACCCTCTTAATGGCAATAAAGTTTTCTCTTCCGTAAGAATTTTTGTGTGTTAGAAGGTGTTTCGTTTAAGCAATATTGTTATGAACTTGTGAACCTATGGAATTCTATCAATACTTATCATAAACGTGCAAGAGACAAGCAACGATTTGCAATCCTACGATGCCGTAGGCAAATCAAGATCAATTAATCAATTTCACATTCATTGATAACAGAATAAATCAAGCCTACAATCGTAGGTAGTTGGTTGTGTTGTCGCATCACTAAACTATTCGTTAGTATGGTGTTGCCCAAAGGCGTATGTGGCGGATGGGAGTCGTCCGAGTACGAGTAGATTGCAACTTGTAACTGACCCGGCGCGTTTTTCAGCGCGCACGAATTTCACGGTCTGCTGAAGGAATTCTCCTCCACTTGGTCGGTGGTGGCGTGTGGTGCTGCACATTGCATCGTGATCTTTGCCATTGGAGCATTTTATATGTCCTCAGCACCACCTAGGATCTTTTTTTTTGTCCCTGAGCTGGTCGCCAACGCGTTCTTGTCATCATTGTCGTTTCTATGTGCAGAGAGTCGGTCGTCGTGTATATTCGGTCACTGGTCATCTTTACAGGAATCTCTGATAGGCATACGAGTACGAGTACGAGTACAAGTACATGCATAACTGCATTGCATTGAAGGAACTACCTAGTCGTATCTCAATGTTTAGTTAGATGTTTAGATAGTCTACCTGGATGAAGTTGGTTGGTCTCCTCGTGCGTCGTCTACTTGTTCGTTTGTTCATTTTATTTGGAATTATTTACTTGGGGGCCTCTGTGCCTCTTATTTCTGTTTGCTGTACAACAGTTGGAGGAGGGAAAGGGTTACAAAGATGTTAGACCATGCGTTAGCATTCGATATTTACCGTTGTCGCACTAAGCAAACGAGATGTGAGATGATCAGTTCTTAGCTACGCACGCAAATCATCTTACGCCGATCGATGCAGATTACAAAACACACCTGAAGAGGAAGTGGCGGACTTAAAAGGAGTCCAAGGCATGCCTATCTCTGACTATGTAGTGAATTTTCATGATGCTGTACACAGTGTACACAGAAGTTCTCCGAACTATTTTGCATGCCGATGTTAAAAAAATATTTAGAGCCTTTACAGCGATTTGTGTTCACCTTTGAAGGATTTTTGCTGTCGCTGAAGAATAATTTAAGCAGGGCCAATCCTCAAGCTGTGTCAAATGTTTGTTGCGCCAAAGATTCCATTTATAAATTGAAATATGTAAACGACATCGAAACATTTGCTGACGTAATTTCTTGAGAGACAATTAAACGTTTTGTCGTGAAAAAATCTCTCAGCAGCTGTTCGGACTTGTTCTTGTTTAAAGTTCTATCTGAAGAAGCTATAACCTCTCATCTTAGCCGGGGTCATCAAGTAAATCATCTTGACCAACGTTTTCAGCTTCCAAGGAGTGAATCCTTTATTTCAGTCAAAAATATACGGCATACTTGGATCAATTACTTTTCTGGGAGCACAAATATCGGAGGTTAGATCTACAGTTTATTCTCGACTCGGAACATTCTCAAATGCTTTTTCATGGTTTATGTCATAGAATGTCCGCAGAGACAAGTTATACGTTGTTTCATTCCGGACCCTCAAGATCAGTATGTAGTCCGGAGAACTGGTGAAGCTTCTGCTTAAAAATTAAGAGCTAGACGCATCTTTCATAAGCATGACCAACAACGATTAACACAATCCTAAGTCTATGAAAAAATCAAGGCTTTCAATCGTATGCCTAGTTTGAATACCGAGATGAAGAGTAATGAAATGATTACGGGCTGAAAGGCATAAGTTTGAATCTTTGATGCGAATATGCGTAGCTTATGAGCTACACCATAACAAGTGCCTGGCTTAAGGCAGATAGTCTGCATTGTCCTTTTTAGTCCTATAACACATGCTATACGACTTAATGATGGCAGATTTAGTTTTGAATATTCCCCGCCTTAATGAACTACAAAGAAGGACGCCGAAAGCAATTCTTATTTTTCTGACAGGGTACTTATTCAAAGACTATCCTAAAATTTATATAAAAACGAACCACTCCGATGGCTCTTGAGAATATGTAAACGTCTTTCTTGCCTCAAGTAATTCGTCGTAGCACATAAAAAGCTACTCATTAAGTTCTTCACCCCGTTTTCGAAATGAAAACAAACATTTTTGAAGCTCTTTTCAAAATGGGAATCTTAAAAGCTACAAAAAAATTCCTTCTTTATTATAAAAAACGAAAAGATACAACAAAACATTTATGATTTATGCTATGACTTTTAGTCTTAGAGTCAACATACCGTCACATTGCATCTGAAAACAAAATGCACATGTCCCTTATAACCTTGCTAGTAATGATCAATAAATAATGAAGAAAACTTAATTTAAAGTAAATACCAGTACCAGTAGTTTAGTTAAATAAATAAACTTATAAATTGATAATTTCAAGCAAGCAAATGTTAATAAATTATAAACAATAAATGATAAATAATCAGTAAGAAATAAAAAATAAAAATATGAATTGATAAATTACTAATAAATAAATATAATAAATACTAATAAATAATAATAAAAAAAATAAAAAATAATAAAATAAATAATAAATAACATGTAATTATCAATAAATTATTCAATACATGATAAATAAGGAATAATTAGAAAAATACTTAATTTATTTATTGAACGATAACATATGTTCTGATATGTCAGGATACAAGCCTTGTCCAACAAGCAAGTCAAGAATAAATTTCATTAGCTTATTTTGAGCTCTTTGTAGGCTTAGTCGATGGATCTTTGCACATTTACACCAAACAGGTGAACTATAAAAAAATATTGCCTGAGAGATTGCTTTGAATATCAGGAGTTAATTTTCATTGGTCAACTTTGATATTCGGTTTAAAAACGGGTACAAGGTTCTAATTGTCTGGTTTACTTTATGTATCGTTTCTCGAGCATGAGGACCAAATGTCAGGCACCATCGAACTTCCACTCAATCTGTGTCCTGTTGATAACTTAAGAGTAGCTAGGTGAAGCAGGATTTTCTTTTCCCAGCAAAAAAAGACAGGCAAGGTTTTCGAAGCATTTATTTTTATTTTCCAGTCGTTAAAATACGAACTGATTTGATTATTGGAAGCGCATGCATTTGATGAGAATGTACATGTTCAGTCTTTTAAACGAGGAAAGAAGTAGGTGTATATGTTGTGTAGTACTGGTGATAGAACTGCACCTTGAGGAGTTCCCTCATTTCCTGGGAATGAATCAGGTAGCCAGTCATTATTTGACATTGCTACCGTTTCATCTAAACGCAAGCTATTATCATGAAATCCACCTTTTTCTTGCTCACCAATCAGACACCTTATGATGAATAGCTACGAAAGGACTTGTAGTTTTACTAATCCCTTTAATCAAGCTCCAACCATATGATGAGCAGCCAATATCTACTTCATTCTCAATTTCTAAAGCTACTAAATCAACTTCGAATGCATGTCCTTCAAGTAAATATGACTTACCCCAAACCAAAGTGACTTTGGTATCAAATTGTTATCCAGGGTGTGATTCTATTAGAAACTGAGAATATTTCCATCTATACACTTTAGTTTTTGCTGTGCGTTAAGTCAAAATTACGTCCGCACTTCGAAATGAGGTTAAGCGGCATGATTTTTTTTTTTGCATTCGCAAAATTCGCAGTGTTTTTTTTTTGTAAGCCAAAAGTGAGGTCTGTTTCTGAAGATTACGTCTTGTCGAATGTGCACCGCAAAGTGAGTATTTAATATCTCAGCCAATAAATGGCATAATATTTGAAATCAGCTGAATTCCGTTGAAGAATGGGAACTTTGTACACCCTACGAGATTACTCCAAGCCTCACATCATAGATCTTCTCCCATTCTCATGAGAAGGTGTCAAATTGCAAGCAAGTAACCGCGTGTTAAAAATGACAAAAGCAGCATTAAAAAAAAAAAACATTGTTTTCATTTCACAAGTCTGTTGCTCCCTTGTTAATTTTTTTTTTTTTGCGAGATCACTTCCGTCGCCACTACCTGTCTGTCTGTCTTCTTGTCCACGTTCTTCCGTCGCCCTTATTTTGTTCTTATTTGCACATTTGTTCCCATTAAGTACTCTGGCCTGACAATGATGACTGTGTACATACCCATGAGGTGTTACAAACTATCTCACGCCATTCCATGCAGATTGTGGTATGGTTGTGTGCTAAGTTCAGAATCTTAGGTACCTACACGCCGATCGTTGAACTCGTTAATTCTTCTACATTTGAGCATAATGCCAGATAATTACGCCATGATAAAGTTATAAGGCTGCTCTTTTTTTTTTTCTTTTGTTAATTAAATTCATTTAAAAGAGCGACGAACCTTCACGGGATTACATCCAACCATAGGGGCGACTGGAAAAAAAAAACAAAACTCACATCAGTCGCATGCGATTATAAGATGAATGAAATCTCGAGGCGCCACACGTCATTCTACTCATGCCTTCAGAATACAGTTCGAACTCTTCCCAAGCTATATTGATTGCCTTAAAGACTTATCTTGCCAATTAAACGGATTAATTTGTTAAAACTTCGGACCACATCTGATCCGGTATTATTGATCGATACGAATATAGTTATAACCAGAAGCAGCAAGCATCACGCATGCTTGATGGTCATCCATCTTGTCACCTTTTTTTTTCAATACCAGTAGTTAATCAATTCAAGCGAAACGTCGCGTCGTCATACAGAGTAGGTAGGTACTTACTTGTTTTATTATTTTTTTTTAAAGTGTCGGAAGTATCTGCAGCACAATTTAATCGTGTGTTCGAGATACAGAATTTATTTTTGTTTCTTGATCTTAAAATAGAATTAACCAGATTTGAATCAATCGGCGCCAAACAGGAATTATTCGTATCGCAACGAGGATTGACTTTGGACACGAATACTACCGTTATTCGAAACTGATCTCTGTGAACATTGGTTTTGATATTTGCAATAAATTATGTACAACGAACGAAGTAATAATTTCGAACTTGATTGCTTTTAAACGACAGGCTGGCGCTCGAAATAGTTTATGATATGATTATCGGATTGAAACTGGTTCGAGCAGTTTCGTGTTCGTATTTCGTGAGAAGACGCATTTTAGCCTTCCGAACCGGTCCAAGTTCTTAAAACTGTGTCAAGTATCTGTTAATGGCTTCCTTTGGCAATTTGTTCAACGTTTCCTGGCCTCACTCATTGATTTTGTTGAGTCATATTTGGTTACTGGATGACTTACGAGAGAAGGTACTCTGATCTGTGTCAATGATCTGTATTGACTTTTGAGAGTGGGTTTATCTTAATTGGGTAATCAGCCCAGTTTTTTTGTTTTGTTTACAAATTTGTAGAGTAATTTGGTGGCAATAAAACGCCCTCTCGTAAAGTGAAAGACCGAAGCTCTGCGAAAGTAGTCATTGATGGCTTCGTTCAGGAGAAGACACTCTGAGTAACAACATTTCAATCTTTAATAAATCCTTATGAAACGTTTGGAAAATCATACTTATTGACTAACCTCGAAGAGTGTAAATGTTTAAAGCTTTTGTGGCCATTCCCAGTCAGCAGGCCATTTAATAATAACAAGGGCCTTAAACCTGAGTCCAAATTGTGCTTCCGGATAAGTTTGAATGATGTCTCTAGAAACATAGAACTGAGATCTATGAATTGTGAAAAAGTTCAGATGAAACAGAGTATCTTTAAAAAACGAACGGGACCGTTTGTAAATGAGTCGATAGGCTTTACATTATTTTTATCACCAATAAGTTTTATCGCTTATTTTTGACCCCAAATATAAAGGCTGAAAAGGATGTTTAGAATATGAAGGTTCTTTACAGTATGCTTGATAAATAGCAGTCACAACACGGTGAAAGGTTGTTTTTACACTTCCCGGGAAACTAGGATGTGTTTTATCATCGTTTTTGTCACGGTCTGTATTAATATTTCAATGTAGTAATATCAGTCAACTTTGACATTTTAAGTCACTTAATTCCCCTCAGTTCTGAGTGCTCAATTTTAATACAATATATGAAGTGAGTCACGTTTAAAAGGCGTCTTTATTGATATTGTAACTTTACGACTAAGATTTTTGTTCTAAACTTTTTTGTACGAGGTGCTGAAAAGACTGCAATCCTCATGCTTTCACCTTCATACCTCACTTCCTCTCAACCTCAATCACTTTTGGAAACCATGAGTCTGCACTAATTCTTCAATAAATAATCCGTGAAATTCGAGTTCCTCTGTGGAAGAAACAAGCAAGGAATGCATTTCAAATTATCATACATTTTAAGATACTCTTTGCAATCGAATGACGCCGCAAACAAATACAATCAAATATCTTAAAAACCTTTAATTTGCTTACACAGATCCTCACAGATATTTCGAGACTGTGTTAATCTCAGAATCACGTCCCAAATAGAACTGTAATTGGTTAATTGTAAATTGCTTTTCCAAAGTGGTTACTCAATCTTTCAACACCAAACATTCCTTCCAATGCAGTGTACTGTTACAAACAAAATACTGCGAATTTCGAACAAATGCAAAAAAATTCGATACACAACTCTTCGTGCCTATTTGGAAACCGAACCCACCCAAGTTTCAAACCACCACACAATAATTCCATACCTCATCAAATCCTTTTCGTCACTTTGTGCAGAGCAAGCAAAATTATAAAAAAGGTGTTCATATAGATTTTTTTTGGAAAGATTTTAAGAAGATGTACGAGTGGGTTTTTGGGGGCCATTGCTGTGAAGAAAATAAGGCATGGTGATGAAAATTACAGTCGATCAACTAAAGATGAACTCAAATAAGCATAAAGGCTTTTTTTACACAAAAATCTCCCGCGTCTCAATTGTTTTTCTAACAATGTAGCTCGATTGTGAGCAGCCTCCGAGTGCTTCTTCGACTTCTCGACTTGATACTCCACGACGACTCTTGTTGGTCATCAAATTAACGTATGAAATTATGAGTAGAAACAAAATATAGATGAAGACAATCAAATACTACAGGCCTTATTTGAAGTCAAGCTTCTGCTTGGTTAAGCAGTTAAATCTTTAGAAAGAACTTTGAAATGAGCTTAAAATCGTGCGATCATTTCTGTATGCTCTTCAGTAAAACATGCCCAATTGAACTGAAAAACAAGCTCAAAAATTAATATTTCGAAAGCAGCTTTCTAAGATAATTTTTTTTTTTAAATTTGCATGACCGTGAGCCTGCTTATCTAACAATTGCCATCAGGAGCAGCTGATCCAAATTTAATCACAAATAATAGTGCACGGCAATCCTCATCATGTGTCCAATCAAAATAAAGCTTCTCATCATTATAGTTCATCGCGCTGCAATAAACACTGCAATTAGATGCAGCGTGAGTCCGTGAGTCCAACCTTAGAACGATGGGAATCCACTGATAGTCCTACCGCCAGCAATGGACAATGCCAATGACCATTTAATTGATTACGATGAACATCTCGCAGGATAAATTCTAAACACTCTATCCACACATACACTCACCCACAAAATGACTTCCTTGCTACACTAGAACGTATGTATGTGCAATCGGATAAGATTCGTTGGAAATTGTTCTAGATCGATCAAAGATATGAGAGTACTGCACAAGTGCTTGGCTGGCCTCTGTTACTGTCTACTTCAGTGCACACTTAATGACACCTACTCTACGCTCGTTTGAGATCCAATCTATTGCCTAATGCCATGACCATCATCGCGAGAACATCTCCCCGTATGCCCGATCGCGTGCAGTCTAAATTCGCCAAAGTTAAATAATTCGACATATTGGAGCGGACGGCATGGCGGCGGCTGCAGCATGATGAGACTCAAAATGCGAAACGACCGCAGTCGATGACTTGCCTTGGCTACGCCGAGTTTGCCTATGAGTACAACACCATCTTCTCTATGCACATCTTTCACATAATTTGCGAAACGTGAAACCCAACTCTATCCTGCTTACCATCCCATCCACCATATCACCTGTGTCTACCTTTACTGGGCGTTGTGGCGCGTCCCCCCATAGATACCAAGGCACACACTCCACTCCACTCGATTCATATCGCCAGGGATAATCAACTAAATTACATCAGTTTCGAAGGAAAATGAAAATTCTATGCATCTGTAATTTCGCATTCGTTTTCTTCATCTGTTCTTCTGCTGTTTTTCCTTCTGGTTAACGCTCTGGCCGGCCGGCGAGGCGAGGCGGGGCGACCAACACGACGCGACGCGACGACACGCTACAATTCAGCTCTCGTTGCAAAGGAAAAACAAATCCGCACAAATCTGAATCACAATCAGAATCCGACTAAAGTTGAAAAAATCAAAATAAATTAACCGCAGAGCCGCCTCACCTTGGCCAACAGGCCATTAAGGGGGTGTTAATGCAAAAGATGCTCGATCCCCTGAGATCGGACGACTTGTAATATTTGTAGTCTCGCATTTTGACGGAACATGGAACACACGCACTGCGAGAACGGACCCACCGGTAGCCTAGATCTACCTAGACCACCCAAAGCCCCCACCCCCCAAGCGCTTCGAGGCGCAAAAGTTTCAATTTCATGGTAACTTTTCGCCTAGTGATAAATTGTCTATTAAAGTTGGATGCCAACAGGCAACCAACCAACCAGAGCTGTACGGATGTGTTCATGTTCAAGATCAGTTTAGGAATTAAGAAAACTACTAACCAAGTTGGGGGTCTGCAGCAACTGAGCCTCCTGAGAGAAGTACATTTGCACACGTGGGTCATTCAACTTAAAAAAAAAAAATATATAGTATGTATATAAATTGTTCATGCACACATACCAGTGTGTACATATTGAGCCCAAGAAGCACCTTCCTTTGGCTGCCTCGTGATCATCTTTATACCTCGACGGTAATGCTAATGTTCTTTGTTTTTTTTTTTGTTTTGCTGCGCCAAGTTGGATGTACCTTCGCGTAGAGTCTTATTCATCTTCTTGCTTTCGTTAACATCTGGGCATTGGGCATTGGGCATTCGCACACCACCAACTGGTTACAGAGTCAGACGTTTCTTGGTCAAAGTCAAAGTCAAAGCTAGGAAACACTTTGGATATACCTATTCGTTCCATGATGATGATGATGATGGTGGTGATGCGATGCGATGCTAGCCTAGCACACATGATTTAGAATAAGAAACTCGTACAAGTGTGTAGCTAGCCCCAGATCATGTATCCATGGCTTTTGTGTAGAGAAGAATCCCTATCAAATGCGCGCGTCTACTTGAAATCACATACTATAAATCCTGTGTACCTTCAAGAGGAACACGCTAGCTACACAACTTTGGACTTCACTTGTTGTTGAGGATTCTTTCTGAAGCAAGTTCTCATGGTAAATTAACAAGAAAAAAAAAAGCACAAAAACAAAAACCAAACATTTGTTTCTGCTTCTTTGATGTCATTTTGCTCGGTTGTGCAAGGCTCCCCCTTTTTTTTGCTTCAGACGACGACCGACGACGTGCTGATGGTTTTTTTTACAGTCGTCGCTTCTGTGAAGTTTTGATTGCCAGACTTGGTTACGGACAATATTTTTTAACTACTCACTTTGGTTATCAATCAAGTTGAAAAAACAATTTCACTTAACTTGTGTGTCGAAATTGATTAATTAACCTTTTCATTTTATTCTTTACATTTCAGCTCCAGTTCAAGACGCTCATGCAGAACTACAACGATACTCAGGTGAGTTTTTTTTATCACTGTTCTATATGATTAAAGGATGCGCACAAGGATCGAAGAATGCTCGTTTAGACTTTCAAGGTTTTACGATAGAAGTTCGTCAAGTTGGTCAAGCTATGGCAGATTATCTAAAATGATATGTCCTGCTACTTTCGGGAAGATGAGCTTACCCATATCGACGTCTCTAGTCTTCGCTTCCTAAGATACAAGAATAGTCGGTTGACCGTGGAAGCTATGTTCCTGACACGCAAAAGGCATTTATTCTCTTTGACTCCTTGCAAGGCGCTGAAATGTTTGACCATGGTTAGGCTTTAAAATGACTGTTGTGATTCCGAAAACAAATTTGAAAAATGGATTCTCGGCGCTCTTAGTGGAGCTTGTGACCACAGTTCGTAATGTGTTCTGTTCCCCACACAGAAGATGCTTGATGGTCTCAGGCTTCATTTCATTTTGACAGCAGTCGGTACTTAATATGAAGACGATTCGACAAAAGGAGCATTGTTTTGTCGGGACACTCGTAATCAACATGCACCTCGAATCGAGTCACTCTTTTCTGCTCTATTTTCGTGTTCTCGGGATCCTTGTCTTGGAAACTTGTCTGCTTTTTCATAACATTTGATGTTTTTGCGACCGGCAGCGACCCAAATGAGCGATTGAAGAAGATCGGGCAGAAGTTATCAAAGGTTGTGATTTGGTATCTTCACCAACGGACAATACGTTCCGTAGAATTTATCCATCAAATAACTTTGACACTCTAATCCCAGAAAGAGCGGAATGGAATAGTGGACAGATATGTAAGGACTTCAACTGGACAATCTACACTGACGGCTCTAAGATGGGCGGCGGAGTCGGTGCGGGTGTGTTCTCAGAATCTCTGAACATCTGTAAAGCCTATAGACTGCCCGACAATTCCAGCGTTTTCCAAGCAGAACTATTTGCAATCCGGGAAGCATGTAGTCAAATCAAATTACATCCAAATATCCTGCCAAGCCAGAAGGTTGCCATATGCATTGATAGTAAAGCAGCCATCAAAGCTATTGCCTCCTTTACTTCACATTCAAAATTAGTACAGGAATGCCGAGCTGAAATAGCGTCGTTAGAAGGTCAGCTCATTTCCCTTATATGGGTTCCCGGCCACAGTACCATCCCAGGTAATGAGAAGGCCCATGAACTTGCTAGAAAGGGAACTGCCCTTCAGCGTTCGCTTGCAGGTGAGGTTTTCATCTCGCTACAAGCAGTTAAGGCTAATATATCTTCATACTTCCTTGAAGTAGCAAATCTAAGATGGGTCAGACTTACGAACTGTGCAAGGAAAATATGGCCGAAATACAAACAATCAAAAACAATAGATCTCCTTCGGCGAGCCCATCATGATATTGCTAGATTAGTGGCAGTATGCACAGGACACTGGCCGATTGGAGATCATGCCATTAAGCTAGGTTTCCCACACAACTCACATTGTCGCAGCTGCAAAAACACAGTTGAGAGGGAGACCCTAACACACTTCTTTTGCGACTGTCCGGCTCTTGGTAGAACCAGACAACGGGCGCTTGGTAGACCCTTCTTCAACTCAATTAATGAGATTTCTGCTAACGATATTAAGGAACTAATGTCCTTCTTAAATACCTCGGGCTAGACTTAGAGATATCTCAAATACACCAAAATAACATCATAAATAAGGTAACAGAGCTGTGGTTTTAAAACGGCACATAGTGCTAATTAGGTTCCCAATGAACCACAAGGTTGTGGTCATTTGGATTGTCAGATCTTTCAGATTAGTAGAATATTTTTATGGGGAACTGTATTTGGACTCCGCATATGACTTATTCTCATCTCAGCTCGGTCTTCATTGGCGCCTCGAACAAAATGAAATTAAGGATTATTTTCGCTTGACTTTATCCCAATGTTTCAAGCCTCATTTTATCATGAAATGTTAAAGAAATGCTCACCATTTTGTCTCTCTTCTGATGTTCCAAAACTTTTTTTTAAAAATGTTCCCCAAGTTCAACTTTGCAGATCGCATCTTCATTCTTCCAATCTCTTCATACTCTTCAAGACATTCTATTACTATAGAACAGACACATAACTTTTCTCCAGACCCATAGATTAAATTAAGCGTTGATTCCCGCATGTTTATCGATCTCTTAGACCTAGAAAGCCTTAGGCAAACGATTTTTTTTTAATTTTAGTGACAGAAGCATTTCTTCACATGTGCCTTCAACCAGAATTTCGAACTGCAATTACGAATGATTCTGACATTTGCACTGTGTATCGGACAGACCATTTGAAGGTTCACTCTATCCGAGATTCTTTCTACACGGCAGTCCTAAGGTTACTTAGGAGGGCAGGCCTTACTATCTTTCTTATTAAACCAGGGCTAAACTTCACTACTTGTATTTACGTGTAATATTCTTCGCCCAGTTGTTCATTTCCGACTCCGAACGGCCCCAGGAAGCTTTTTCTTGACAACTATGATCATCGTAAAGATTGCCAGTCACTCGCAAGGCATTGGGCTGTGAAAATAAAGCCTAAAATTTTAACCCGGATTTGAAAGAGCTGCCGCACCTGCCTCTGAGCCACGGACATGAGAGCACCTCTTATGTTGATGACCAAGCTTTCTGCTGTCTTCCTTTAAATTTAAAAGCATGATGGAGGCACAAAACATGGATTTCATTTTTTGTTTCCAAATTTTAGACAGCATCCAAATGTTTTGGTTTAGGATGGTGTCCAAGGAACTTAGACGGGATGGGACCAAGCTTCGAAATTCTAGATTATCTGCAAGCTTTGAAAATCCTCTTTCCGAAGGCCTTAAGTCTTGTTATCATACCGAACACAGTTGCATAGTAAAACTTAATGCGAGCTTCCTTCGCCGAAAGCATCAATCAATCCCGCTGAATTTGATTTACTAATAAATAACTATCATTTAATTAATACCATTATTCGGTTTGTAATATAAGTCGTATCTCTAAACTCGAAACACTTTCGTCAATGACACTTGTTACCTCATTTTGATACGTTTTCAAAGAGTCATTTTCAATTGATGTTAAATGCATAAACTATTATTAAATGTTTATTTTCGAAACTACTTGAGCAATATAATTGGACTATTGAAAAGGAGTGCATTGTTGACTTGAGTGTTCATCGAAAACCGATTGAGGCGAAATCGTATTCGCTAATTAAAATAAAGTGCCAAATTGTGGGATTAAATTTGCAATAACATGTGCGCACATTGGACACAGTGGGTAGTGGGCAATCGACAACTTGCATTTGCTAAGAGGTAATCGAAGAAAAAATATCTGAGAAGTGAGCCTATCAAGTGGGTCGGCGGTCGAATGGCCAATCGAGCCGAGTGTTGATTGTCAATTTGCCACAGAAGCTGGCCGAAAAAATGAGTTAAATGAGTTTTAATTTGTAAACTTATTTGCTCGCTTGGCACATTTTCAAAGATAGAAGCTTTCGCAATCGCCTCCACTGATAATTGTATCTTTGCGGAAGGGTATTCATTTTCTTTTAGTTGACACTTTTGTAGGGTTTTCAATGTTCAGCTTATTTTTTAACGTGCCTTTTTAAGAGGCATTTTGAGCATACCTTTCTAGACAGCTGATGTACATGTTAACACATTTTTTTGAATATGTAAATGACTGTTCTATTCGGCCATCGGTACCACAGCAATTCTCTCTTTTTGGCCTACCTTTCATCTATTCTCTCATGAACCTATCCTGGCCTTACTTTCGAGCTGGAGAACGACCAAGTTGACAGGTTAACCGATCCTTCAGCACGCAACAAAAAAGAGTTATTATTTTTCATCAATGCTTTTCAGAATATTTATTCATTCCTTTTCCCCTGCCGTTACGAAATATTGAAGGTGGGCAGAACTTTGACACTATACCATAAGGTGCACGTTCATTTATCTCTTGGCAGAGCAGGCATGCCAGCCTCTAGAAGATCATTAAAAGGTTGTGGTCGTAATGTCCCTTAACCTCATATTGGGAGTCCTTTGTATACTCATCTTATACCAACGTGAATCTCGAGAGCTATTTCACACTGAATAGAAATATTCCAAACTGCATATTCAAAATGATTTCCTTCTTGATCCGATCAGTCCAAGATCTGCGAACGCAAGGGTCCAAACCCTAGCTTCACCATTTGTGTATGCGTCTTAAAAATTTATGCAAATTACGCGGGTTAGACATCCAGTTTACTGGCGACTCCGAACAGGCCCCGAAAGCTTTTCTTGACAGTTTGTACTCATCGGGCCTTTAGGCGCAGGCGCAGACCTACCAAAAAAAACGTTTTACAAATCCCAACAAAACTGTTAAGCACAGAATTTAAAGTGATTCTTATTTAAAGCTTCAAATCCAATATGGTACGATTTTTCAAAAATTCTCTTATAAGTATTTATTTTTTCTCATTAAATATTTCCTAGCCACATTTCCCCGCCTTCATAGCTCCATTTTCTTATTTCTCTTTTTTTTGGTGAATGTTGTTCCACGAGAATTGATATTTATCTAGACGGTGAGGCACAAGTTTGACACGAAGTCCCATGCTCCAAAAGAAGTGAGTTGTGCGATGAGCGATGAGAATCCCTCATTCCTCATATCCTCAGGCCTGTTAAGTTTGTCATTTTCTTAAGCTTGCAGATATATTGTTGGTTCAGCCTTTCAGTGCTCCTGTTTTGAAGTCACAACCTTTATCTGTGAACTAAAAGAAATATCAAAATAATGTGAAAAGTGAGCACGAAGTTAGACCTTTTTTTTACACATTGTATGGAGGCTTACCTTTGTTTTGAGCCATTTAGTCCGCGAAATGAGTGAGTTTGCAGTGAGGCAAGCTCTGTTTATCGAGCCTCATTTTGTGATACTTTTTAAGAAAATTGCTGGCCATTCAAAACAAACTTCATACAAATCTACCAGGATTCATCTACACCATTCGTGCCGTTCGCGTTACATTTTTTGTAAAAATGGTCGGTGGTCGGATTTTGACTGTCCACAATTCATAGAAACTACTTTAAAATAATCTGTAAATAAAAACGTTCTTACAAACTTAAAGCCTCTGCATCTGCATGTGCACCGGAATAACAGGACAAACCTCACCCCATGCTAAATAAAATTATGTGAATCAGGGTTAGAATTATACCTCCCACAAAACATAAACAAGCCCTCATTAAATGTGCCTCAATTCCCTGACATAAGACCTGATACTTATCTAAAGGTTCCCACCATACAAAACATAACTGTCGCAGGTAACGCAGCAATAAATTACAATAATTTGCTGGCAACCCATAATATCAATTTGTACCCAATTATCCCCACCGCCCTTAAAGATGCATCAAATATTTCATCGAGCAAAGCACTGCACTGGAATGAGTGCAATAATATTACGTCCTGAATTTAATTACGCCCGACACACATAATATACATAACCAATTAATAAATGAGATTATTGACACCTCCGGCGGCGCGGCGCGGCGTTGTCGTCGCAAAAGGTCCCCAATATCCAATACACAGTCCCTGCGTCTCATCATCATTGTCGTGGTCGTTATCTCCGTTGGAGCACATTTCAATTAGTGACAACCGTGCAACGGAAAGAATTGCCATCGCCATCGTGATCCCGCGCTTGTTCCACGAGACGTGGCATCGCATACACCATCACATCCGCATCCTCTGTTTGAACATGGAGCGGTCATACGGCTAAAATTGCTCACTGGCTGGATTCCCTGCAGTCGTCTCCGATTGTTAATGGCTACAAGCTCGGTGACTACCTGCGCTCCCAAACCGCTCCATCTGCTTCATCATTTGTATAAGCGTATAGTATATGCATGTTTGTTTTGATTAAATCACTTCTGCCTTAATTTACCAAATGACATATTATTAATTGCAGCTACACGGTTGCTACAGTAGCTAGCAGTGGGAAGATTTATTGCTGACACCGATTAAAGCACGTACAAAACACAGTGGGCCGCGTATTTAAACTCCAGTTCACACTTGGAGCTCTCTGATTGTGTATGAGGAAGAAACGGGGCGCGTCCGAAGCTTTGTCTATAAATCAATTTGAAAGAATTTGATGACATACCAATTTGGCAGTCCGAAATCGTGTCGCATGCTAATGGACGCATCTAACGAGCGCAAATGCAAATATTGTGACGTCCAGACGGTCGATTACAATTGAGACACAATCACTACAAAATCCGAGTTGAATTCCATGAAATGGCATTGCATCTAAGGAACTCCATTGTCGCCTACAATTAAACTGCATTAGATGCAGCTTGATGCTCGACGAGCGCGTATCTATACATATGCACGTACACAAACGATTCTTTAGCCGGCTGTTACATGACATGACTTCTTGTGGAGTCAGGCGAGTAGCGAGCAGCATACTCGACCATTCTTCTATGCATTATGCATTTGAGTGGCTTTCACGCTGCCGGTGCTTATTTATTTTAACTATTATGGCACTTGTAAAATTTCTTATATAATTTTCTGAATATGTTACCTTAATTTACTCGGGAAGACAGCTATGTGTATGTTAGTGCCTGGACAGAGGTGTAATTAAGCTTTAATTATGATTTGCCATGAAGCAGTACTTAAGTTGCATGGTATCGTTAGTTTTTGATTTACGATTCGTGCGGAAGGTTGTCTTCAAGTGACAATAACTCTTGGCTTTTCTATTATCCTTTGCTAATTAGACGGAGAAGAATGTCTAGAGTCTAGAAGGAATCTTGGTTTTGGTTTCCGGGCGTGCGTTTCGCGTCTGCATGCGTTACCTCATTTCAATGGTTCTTCTTTGAATTTTGCCAATCATTTACTGGACCGTTAATCGTATGAATGCGTTCAAGGAACGTCAGCAACATTTTGTGTTTTAAAACGTCACTTAACTGGTGGATATTAAAATGACTTTGAAAGTATTTTTGTTTTTTCTTCGATTAGGAGCTTCCTAGTTTCAGAAATGAAATGGCAAAGGTATTTTCGTAATGCCGAAGTTGACCGCTCGTGAACTCTCTTTGAGACAGAACGTGAAGGAGAAATGTGGGTGTTACTGAACTGAAGCTAACTGAAAATTTGCAGGATGTATTTGCTTTACTTTAGGTAAACCTTTCCTTTATACAGATGATTCCCTTATGGGTAGCCACATTCAATCCGTACAGCTGAATTAACTAATTGCTGTACTCCAAGTATCTTTACAACTTAGATACATTCTCGTAAGCTCTGTTTGCTCGTAGAGGTTACCTTTGAAATTGTTGAAATGATGGTCTTCGTGCTAAATCAATATGAACCATAAAATACTGACTTCGGAAAGAAGTTCATACTGGATTCCAAGACTTTTATTCTATACAGACTGTTGCTACTTCTTCGTCAATTTTACATGACGTCGATGCATGTATCCGAGGCTCGTTGTTGCTTCGCGACTTATAAGACTAACGTGGTCGGGAATTCGCCCGATGGCACAACCCCCAACCCTGAGCGCCAGGCCCTTGCTGTAACTCTCAGAGCGGGGAGCCGGATCACCCGATCATTATAGGCCTGAGCCCCACAAATGTCAGAGTATCTCATATAAGGTGTTCACTAAGTGGTAGCCATTGTTCCTCCCATCTGGGGAATTCTTCCGCTGCCGCCTGGATAAAGAGGGGTATCTCAGTGGATAGCACTCACCTTCACCTTTCTGGTTAGAAGTCTCCAACAATCTTCCAAAGGAGGTACTAGATTTCCGATGTTGACCACTAGAACATAAGAGTAGAAACTGATTGACAGAGGTTTGGTACTGAGAAAGACCTGTGGACGCACGCTGCTCCATTAAGGTTGTCAAAAACTTCCACAAGGGTTTTAGAAATAGTCATGCACTGTTATTTCTTCAAAATCATGCTTTAAACAAGAGTGCAAGACTCCCGCTTCAACACTAGAGGCACTATCTATAAAAGGTATTTTCAACTTCTCGTTTTGAATATAGATAATAATGAAGAATAACTCTTCCTTATCGCTGTTTCACTAGTTTCTCGAAAAAGAAGTAACGCTCTATAAGACCCTTATCATCCCCTTCCTGCTATATGGTGCAGAAGCATGGACACTTTCAAAAGCAGATGGGAACGCCTTAGATTGTTCCGCGATTAGATTTCTACGTGTGACCTTTAGTCCCATTTACATAGAGAATACTCAACAATGAACTATACTAGCAGTACAGTAACATCGACTGTACAGCCAAAAGGATAAAAGTCCAACGACTGACATGGCTCGATAATTTTGAGTGAATGGATAATAATGCTCTGGCCAGGAAAGCCTTCGAATCCATTCCCGCGGGACGGCGCTGAAGAGGAGACAGCGACTCAGTGGCGCACACAATTGAAAGGGGACCTCAACCAACTTGGCGTTCTGGATGACGAATCAATACAGTCTTGCTGAGATTTGAGAACATATTAATGTACGCTCTGTGTCCAATTCTTCATTGACAATTGGTTCCCTCAAAGTGTTTCGAAACCTAATTCGGTTCAGCTTACATGATGCCGTTACGATCTTATTTCGCGTATCTAGCCTTAACGGGTATCGGATCTGTCTACGTTTCTTTGCACTGTTATTAAATCTACTTGTGCAGAAGGGTCTTAAGCCTTCGTTCATCGTCTGTTCTATATGCTAAATTGAACTTCCTTGCGGACAAATTAAAACCCCTGCATAAATATCTGGAAGCCTTAATTCAAAGAGCTCAAGTGATAATGGGTTCCGCGACTATGGTCACAAACAACTTGTGGTTATAAATTTCAGCTTTCCTTATCTATCATGTTCAAAATAGATACTGAGAGAATACATTTTCAAAACAGTTCCTCTGTTTAAACACTGCTTTAGCTGAAAACCTTTCGACACTTCAGTAGATAACTATTTCACTCCTCCAGACCTCATCCGTTTTGATACACTAGTCTTAAGTCAAGTCATATTTTCCCTTTCCATTTATGTGGAAAGTCTATCTTTGATCGAAGCCTTAAAACCAGTCACCTCTTATTTAAGAACTGCCAAAAAATATGTCATTCCTCTCATGACAGACATGACTAAACAGTACATTCAGTGTCAATAGTGACATTCGAATGACATTCGATGGCGAACTCGCCAGACTCGGCCCGTTTAATGAGACTTCATGACATTTCCTCCTACTTATGGCATAGCGCATAAATTAAGATAGTTGCCAACCAACTCTTTCAAATTGGACAAGCTGCGTACTACAAGATGTCGATCGTCTTTGTGCGCTATGAATTTAAGCTTGAAAAGTGGTCTGTATGTTTTCAACATCATAGATCTATTCTTCAACCAATGCTTACAATAGACATTCAGAATGAAAGTAGGCATTAAATTGTCCCATTTAAATAAAAGGGGCTTTCGTGGCGACCAATTATGTAACTAAAAAACGTTCGAGCGAATGCATTTTTGTGCACACTGTTTAAACGGTAAAATATATTGAATTGCTTTCTTTAGAAAAGTTTAAGGACCGAAAAATTTATACAAAAAAGACCGCGACAACACATCTCGATATGTTAAGGTTATGCCACAATTTTATTAAGAGTAAAAGTTTGTCAGTTTATTTGTTTGTATAAATAAGGGAATACTTCGAAACGACCCACTCGATTTTAAAAATTCTTCCACCAACAATTACAATGGACCTTCGGAATGAACAGAGGCTTAAATTATCCCATGTAAATATAAGGGACTTTCTTTGCGACCAATAATTTAAGTTGTTTTAAAAGCGGTAGTTTTTTTGCGAGCGCTATCGCTATGGTACAAGATATGTACTTGCTTTCTCAGGAAAAGTTTCAGAACTGAAAATCCTCTACAAAAAAGTCCACGATGACATATCTCTATTTGTAAAGGTTAAAACACAAATCGATAAAAGAAGACTTATAATTATATTTAAAATTTATTTCAATCTGTTACATTTTTTTGGACTGTCAGTTCGCTTTGTTGTTATGGGAGCAGTGAGCACCCTTTTTGAAGTCCGAAAACTCTTCAACAAAAACGTAAAGTACGCGGACGAAGTCGCAGGACACGGCACGTATCCTATAAATACTGTTTAATCGTTGAAAAAATAAGTTTGGTCTGCATGTCGTGTCTCAATTAGCTTCATATTCTTCTACGTAAGGAACTACAAGCTTCTTCCATAAATCGTCTGCTGGGATGTTCATCAACCTCTGCGATAATGTTATATAGTTAAGTCATCAAATCCCTTGTATTGTACCAGCAGAAGCTTTGAAAATAACTGAAAATACAATTTTTTGACACTTTTGGAATGTGATCGACCAGCAGCTTGAACTGTCTCACATGCCATAGCCCTGTTTTGGACATGAGCAATAAAATTGTAATTTTTTTGCGAAAGTATTATTTTGGGATAGAACCGTAGAAACTTTTCAACTGTCACGATATAACCGTCTTGTCCTCTTCGTAAATGTTGTCGACTTTCATAAATTTTCTAACTTACTCTTTATCTGAAAGGAGTTGTACACAAAGGGTCTTAACACACAGTGTGAAAATATCGACAGTCTTCAATAAAATTAGCAACTTACTTACTAAACGGTCTCTGCCTGAGACAAGGAAGCCTTCTTAAAGAGTAAACCAAAGGACCACTCAAATAGAACATATCCATGCGACAACACTGATTTGGTTTCATTAAATAGACATTGTAAAATGTAACCCGTCCAAACTTCGGCAAAATGTTATGATATAAAGGTTCCCAATAGGAGAACCTTTTACCCCTTCCATTTAGATCACCCTCACATCTGACAATCACATAATTACTTTTCAAAGCAATTTGGTTGCTGTCAGTTAGATTATTTGGCATCAGGAGCGCCAACTAACTACAAGTATGAGTATATACTCCCGACTCTAAAGGGGAGGGAAAACTGAATGATGGGTCAACTGCCATGTTTGGATTTTTTTTTTCTGACATAAAAGAAAAAACACACAAATTGAAATAAATGATTGATAGATGGATGAGTTGACTGCAAAATGAATGACAGGTCAAAAAATAATCATGGACATATTGCCCACATGAACTAGCACAAAAGTCACTTCCTGACGGCTGAAAACCCACACTTACGACCTTAACACATCAACACAAAGTGACACTACGGGGGAACACTTTCAGTCTGACAGTTTGTTTTCTTTTTGTTTTTATCTTTGTGGAAGACGAAAGCACTTTTTCAGCTAATGACTTTTGCTAGGTCAAATATCGATTTTGACGGCATTATGTCAAGGCTTATGTTAAATCTTGCGAGCTATACTTTTGGCACGGAGGAACACAACTTCGCTGGCTACTTTAAAATCAATGAAAGTTTACATTCGGAAGAAATCATCAAGGATCTTGACAAACAGGGATGGTACTCCTCAGGGTGGTGTTATATCCCCCGATACTATGGGAAATGGTCGTAGACCGCATACTTAAGAAACTGCAATCTATGAACATAGACGCAAATGCCTACGCAGACGATGTGCAAGTCAAATTTTCAAACACGTTAAGTGAAAAACTTGAATCTGGTCTAAGAACCCTTAGCAAATGGCCAGATAAAAGTGGGCTTAACATCAATCCAGCGAAATTGGAGTTGGTTTTGTTTACCAGAAAACACAGAATACCTACGTTCAAGCTGCTGAATCTAGAGGGGGTAGTGCTGTCCCTTTCGGACTACGCAAAAATAACTTGGGGACTCAAACCAGCAATGATGCACTGGCTCTACCCTAATGGAGCTCTTGTCTGGTTGAAAGCAACACTCAAGGCAACGACATTGGGTAAATCAGCAGCAGTAGAGAGGACAACCAGTGCTGCCACAACAGGTGCGCTACGTACTAGCCCAACGGCAGCACTGGACGTATCCTTCCATTTGCTGCCGCTTGGCGGGAAAAAGCGTACAAACATAGGGCTTTTCAGACATACTAGTGTAGGTCACCGCTCGATTCTTAAAGAAGAGCACGGGCAATTCAATTTTAAATGAAATTCTTACGGGATAAAATCCTTCCTGAATTAGACTTCGATTAGCCGTGCGATTTCTGATGGCTCTAAGACCATAGAGGGAATAGGCTCTAGAATCTTCTTCACAAACCAAGACCTTAGAGTCTCTTTCAGACTACCGGATGCTTGTAGCGTTTTTCAGGCAAAGATTCTATTACTTAAGGCTGCAGAACTACTAGAAATGAAATCGGTATCCGGTCGGGATATCGCTATCTATATTGACAGTCAAGCTGTGCTTAAGGCACTAAAATCTTGTGAAACGATATCGGAAATAGTCAGAAACTTCCGCACAATGCTAAAGCCATTATACACGCAGAATCAGTTGAAACTATGTTGGGTGCCTGGACACTTCGAAATCAAAGGAAACGAATTAGCCAGAAATGGGGTTATACTACCTCCGACCAATGCGTATGCCGTTTAGGCAACTCTGGTGAATAAGGCAATGAAAATAGCCCACCTTAGTTGGTCAAACTCAAGAAAAAACAGGGTATCAAAGGCTCTTTGGCCACATTCGACCGCAGAAAGAAGAAAAAAGAAACGAAATACTGAACAGGAAGCAACTGAGGATAGCGGTAGGCGTACTATCGGGCACTGCCTCTTAGGGTAACATTCAAGGAGACACGGACGAATGTAGATACTGCGGTGATTTGAGTGTTGAAGAGGATGTTACTCATTTATTATGTGAATGCCAGGGTATAGCTAGAAGCGGTTGAAAACGACTGGGCAACTACTTTTTTGAAATCCCTGAGGAAGTAGGGAAATAAGCTGCCTCAAGGAAAGTGTTTAGGCTGTTGCTCCGTAAAAGAAATCGCAATGGGCCCAATTTGGTGCCTAGTATTTTATGAAGCAATTCTTAACCCTGCACAAGCTAAACTAACCTATTCTGATCTCTGGAATCTCCTAGAGAGCTGGGTTCTCTAAATTTTCAAACTGATTGTTCCTTGCATGAGATTAAAAAAGCATTTGACAAGGTTTCATAATGAACGTATCATTATCCAGTCTTATCTTATGATATCGGACTCTTAACCAACACTCGCTTCATTTTCTTGAGTCAACCGTTTCGGAGCCTAATATTGTGTCCAGACTTGAGGTTCCCGCACCAATGAAATTTAGGAGCAATGGTTATTTTTCAAGTGTAGGAGCGACACCATGAAAACAGGATTAGTTTTTGAATTTTTGCCTGCAATTCTTGATGCCAGACACTCCTTTTCAACTCCTCTTGCAACAGCTCGATTGGGTTTGAAACTGACTTGTAAGACTTCTCCATCTTCCCTGTATATCGGGTAGTCTTAAAAAAATCTTAACGTGTATTTTAAACAGGGTCATTGTCCTGCTGAAATATTAATCCTTCCTTGCTTATGCTTGGCGTTCGAAACCAAACAGTCTGGTAGTATTACTTTTGTCCAGCTCTGCGTCAGTTTTTTTTTTTAGGAGATGCTTTCGAACACCAGCTCGCCCAAAATTACGCAGCATGCCTTAAACGGCGGTTTATTCTGTAATTTTGAATTATTTTGGGGCGAATTTGAAGCACTATTTTTCTCTTTGGATCCTCAGGATTTCTGAATTCAATTGATTGTGGTTTCTTTTTTTGAAATTTCAGAAGGATGCTACTACAACTATAACCATTACAGTGAAGGTGATAGAATATTAACAAACGAACCATGTCTGAACTGTACGTGCCACAATAAGATGCTCATGTGTTACCTGCGAGTTTGCCCATTCACCAAGCCGATTGGACATGACTGTACTGTCGAGAAACGGGAGGATCAATGCTGCCCAATTATCACTTGTCCAGAAGGTAAGCAGCTTTCAAAATTGTTTCCTTCGCATTAAATTGAAAAAAAAAAAATGTCCTTCTTCACAGTGCCAGTTGATGTCAGTCATCACACCACTCAATTGACAACTTATGCACCTGGTACCGAAATGAGCATTCTGGAAAAGTATGGTTGCAATATTGACAGCAAATTTTATCCCGAAGGAGCACAACTCCCATCGAATCCAAATAAACCCTGTGAACTTTGTTACTGCATTAGAAATCGCACTTCGTGTCTCATGCAAGAATGCACACTCCACATTGATGGATGCCAGCCAATTTACAACAAAGGATCTTGTTGCCCTGTCAGATACAATTGCGGTAAGAAAGTCTTTAAATAAGGTTCCGCTTCATTTATTAACGATTTGATTTTTTGCGCTTATTTAGATCACGAAAATGAGCTTTTGGAATTGGAAGATTACTCAACGACAACCACCACAGTACGACCAACTCCTGGTTATATCCTGACGTCCACAACAAGTCCAGTTGTTAGCACCGATTGCGTACACAACAACGAAGTTTATGCTGATGGTGCATCGATTACCGGCAAGAACGCATGCGAACACTGTTACTGCATGCGTGGAGACATTGTTTGTGCCGTACAAGAATGTGAAATGCCAACGTTGGAATCAGGTGCCAAGACCTGCCGTGCTCTACCGCCACTGGCCGGTGAATGTTGTCCAAGTAATTACGTTTGCGAGGATGACGTTGTGCTGACTGAAGCTGCATTACTTGAGGGAACGATAACTACAATTGCTCCCAAGATTCAAGGTGATTTACATGAATCTGTGTCGCATGAGGATGTAGAGCTGCAAGAACACATCGATGATAAGGTTGCCGTTACTGAAGCTCCCGAGAAGGACGAGGAACACCTTGATGTCGAACAAGGCAGTGGAGATGACAAAATTGCTGGACAAGCTCCAGGCACAACTATTGCACCAATAGTTACTGAAGCCGAGAAACCTGGCGCTGAAAAAGATAAGAAATCAGAAAACGAAGACGAAAAAGAAGAAGAAGAAGCCACAACCGTGTCAGCTATCAAGGAGGCTGGCTTCGAAACGACTCAATCACCAATCGAAATTGCTGTAACTCAAAAGACTGAAGGAGAGCTCGACGTGAGTCATACCATTATTGACCAAGATAAGGAATATGATTCAACACAAGCACCGGTTGCACAAGATGTGATAACCGACGAAAAGGAAGCGCCTATTGCTTCCGTTCCGGCTATTGAAGAAAAACAGAAAGAAGATGAAGCAGTGCCAGCGAAGGAAGAAGATAATGAGTCGGAACAAGATGTCACGACATCTTCGGCAGAGTCATCATCAGAGGAAGAAGAAATTGAAAAGAATGTTGCAACAACAGCTTCATCCATCGAGAAGGATGCTGTTGAGGGACAGGATCAGTCAGTAACAGTCGCGCCAGTTGTAAGGATTGAACTTGAAGCCACTGAAAAACCACAAGCAACTGAAGTTCCATCAAAGGCAGAAATTACACCCGAGGTTTCCGCAGAAGAGGAACAACCATCGACCCCCAGTTCTTTGGCTCCATCAAAGGCACACATTATCCCAGAATCGTCAACTGAAGAGGAACAAGAAACCTCATCAGAAGCTGCAGAACTACCTATAGCTTCAGACAAACCAGCAGAAGAGCAAGATAAGATTGATGAAATTGAAACATCAACTAGTTCTCCAGTCTATGAAATGGTCACAGAAGGCGAAGATAGTGACATTGTTATGCCTGAAATTGGAGACCATAAGGCCGAGACGTCTGACTTCGAAAAGAAACCAAAGGGTGAAGCTGACGCTCCTTCAGTTCCTGCTGTATCTCCTGTAGATTCAGTGGCTGAGGATAAACTTTCGCAAGTCCCCGTTGAAGGTTCAACTATCAGGCCAGCCTTAAGCAAGAAAGATGAAGCCGCAGCTTCAGAATCTGTTTCTGAAGATGCAGAAAGTTCAACAGAAGCGCAACAAACTCCCTCTGTTATTGCATCTACCAGTGGAACAAAACAAGAAGAAGAAGACACAGAAGCTAGTATTGAAGATTCGCAGAAACCAATTTCTGCAGAAGATGGTATTCCAGCTGTCGTACAAGAGATCACAGAAACAACAAGCAAACCCGTATCGGAGGCTATTCCTAAAGGAGAAGACGAAATCAAGGATCAAACAACCGTACTTCCTCCCAAGGAACATGGTGTTGAAGAAGAAAGTGAAAGTGAAGAGTCGCAAGAAGGACAAACATCCTCAGAGGAGGGAGAGGTTCAATCTACAGAATCCGCAGAAATTGTTAAACCAACCACGGCTATTCCGATTGAAGCGTCCGCTGCAGAAAAAGATGCATCAACGATAGCTCCAGTTATTGACTTGGAAACACCACTCGGTGAAAAAGAGCAAGAAGTGAAAGGCACATCTGAAGAGGAATCGACTAGTGTTGTTCCTTCGCTAAGTGAAGTTTTATCAGAAATGTCCGAGGGCGAAGACTCCCAAGAACAATCGGAAGAAGAAGTTGCTGATCTCACAACCAGCCGCCCAACTGATACTAAGCTACAAGTCGGAGATGTTGAGAAGGATAAGGAAGACACAAAACCAAGTCTTGATGAATCTTCAACTGCTGCTCCTTCTCCAATTGATGCGGAAGAACCAAGTTCTGAAGAAAACAAAATCGAAGATAAACCTGAAGCGCCTATTCAGCAAGGAATAGATTTCAAACTTGAACAAGGCTCAGAACTTCCATCAGAAATGTCAACTGCAATTCCATCAAAGGATTTGATACCTGAAAGCTCGACACAAATCCCCGAAAAGGATGTTGCTGCCGAGACTACAGCTGCAGCTGACTCTGAAAAAGAAGGTTCAGGCGACGAAATCAAGGGACAAGATGAGCAGAAACCAAGTGCTGAAGAAGAACTTAAGGAAAAACCAGAAGAGGAATCAGCCACCGATGTTCCATCTCTTTCCGACTTGGACTTGCCAATCAGCCAAGAGGAAGAATCAGAGGAAGATGAAAGCAAAACAAAGCCTGAGCAAGGTTCAGTGGATTCGTCAACCGTATCTGCCGAGTCTGAACTCACACCATCTGAGGAGGAAGAAAAAGAAATCGATGGACAGAAAAAACAAGGAATTATTATTGATTCTACAACCATTGTTCCTTCTCTTTCTGATGCTGAACTACCAAGTCAAGAAGACATAAATGACAAGAAACAGGAAGCAGCAGTTGACAAAGACTCTGAACTACCGAGCGCTGAAGCAGAAGAAGAAGAAAAGATCAAGCAGAAACCTGAAGAAGAGATTCCAGATGTAACAACCCTAGCACCAGTTGCTGACTCCGAAGGTCCAATTACTGATATCAAGCCAGTTGAGGTTAAACCTGAAGCTGATTCTGCGACCGCTATTCCATCTGTTACCGAAGTTGAAGAGCAAAGTGTACAAGAAGGTGACGATATTAAGGAACAACCAGAGCAAAGCCTTCCTGATTTCACAACCGTGTCTCCATTAGTATCAGACTCTAAGGTTTCAATAGCTTTAGAAGAAAACCTCGGAGGTGTAGATCCCGTCACAACTGTTGCACCTTCCGCTGTTGATTCTGAAATCGAGTCCGAAGAAGAAGAAGTGGAAGATGCCAAGAAACAACCAGCGCAAGATATCGTAGATAAAACTACCATTTCACCTTCAGTCGCTGATTCCGAGGCACCAAGTTCTGATACAGATAAATTTGAAGCAGAACCTGACCGAGGAATTATCGATTCAATTACCGCACTACCAATTATTCCCGACCTTTTCGTCCCAGTCGATAAAAAAGAGGGTGAGATCAAAGAGCAGCAGACAACCATTGCCCCATCCGCTATTGATTCAGAGAAACCAAGCTCCGAGATCGATGAAAGTAAACCGGAAGAAGAGGACATCCGCCGCACAACCATCTCGCCGATTTCGTCTTCCGAAGAAGAATCCTCAGAAGTTATTGAAGCTGGCGAAGGAAGCGGTGAACAGCCCAACGAGATCATTCCATCAGCTATTCCCGGCGAAGGAGATTGTTTGTTCAACAATAAGACTTATGCCAACAATGCAACGATTCCAATAGCAAATGAATGTGAGTTGTCGTGCAGTTGTGTCAGCAGTATCGTCGTCTGTCAAAGAGTTCAGTGCTATGAGCCACCTCAGCCGAACAACTGCGTTCTGGATGAATCAAGTTCCGATAAATGTTGCCCACAATATATTTGTGGCGTAGACAGCTTTGCCCCAGATCAGCGCCCAACTACGCCTGAAGATGTCGAAGATGAAGAAATCTCATTCACCACGTTGCCACCAGTGAGGAAATACCCTGTAGATTCAAGCCAGCCAGAACTTGAAAAGGAAGAACCATTGAAGCCTGCTGCTACAACGGCTGCAAGCATTGACAAATCCGAAGAGAACGTCAGCGGAGAGGAATCACTTGAAGACACGACCCAAAAACCAGTAGCCGTCGGCTCTGAAGAACCCATTCTTAAACCTAGCGAAGAAGACATTCCCGAAAAAAGTGAGCAGCCAGCTCTGGTTGAAGAAATTTCAACGCCATCATCTGTAGACATTGAAATGCCACTTGTGACTCCTGAGGAGCCCATGTCCCATGTCAAGGGTGATTCAGGTCAGGAAGAATCTACAGAAATGTCGACCTCTGCTGAAGGATCGGGCGATGAAGACATTTTATCCGAAAAGCCACAAGTTTCTGATACCGAGAAGCCTGTTCAAGCTGCTCTTCCCGAAGCAGATCTGCCATCGAAGAAACCTGCTGGAGCTGAAGAGAGTACTACATTGAAGCTTGCTGAAGAGCAAGAATCGGCAACTATATCGCCATTAGCACCAGGAGGCTCTTCCGCTGATGACTCTGTGACAATTGACACTCAAACTGAACTTGTCGAGCCTGAAGTAGTAACAACGAAGTCTCCAGCTGGCGTAGGTGCTCCAAAGATTGATGAAAGCATTTTCGCCAGCGGAGAAGAAGAGGAGAGCGTATCTTCCACTAGCAAGCCAGCCGACATAGCAGCAGAACCGGAAGCTCCATCGCTTTCTTCAGTGTTAGGCTCAGAGGAAATGGATTCATCACAAAGTGAAGAGAGTGAGGGACATGAACAAGGCTCTGGAGATTCAGCAGAGGAATCTGAAGAAATAACGAAACCCGTCGCTGTTAAGGAAGAAGAACCCACAGCAACAACAGCTAGTCCAATCTCAACTGAACAATCTACAGTCAAGATAATTCACACTGATTTGGCCGGAGAAATCAAACCTACCGAAAGCAGCACTATAATTCCCGAAGTCGAATACCAGAAACCAGAAATGCCCGAAGATTTGTCCCACACTAAGGTTGAAGTTGAGTCACCTGTGGAACAGGACACAAAGAAACCTGTGCAACCAGTAAGCGCCGAAGAATCTGATGAAAGTGAGGAGAGTGCCCAGAAACCTCTGGAAATGGTTCCACCTAAGGCGCCAGTCAGTACTATCCTGACTCCAGTTTCACCATTGGAGGAAGAACAGGATAAACTCAGTGTACCGACTGGGATATCTGATAAAAAAGACGACTTCGCAGCAACTGTATCCAAAGGAGAGGATCAATCAACTGAACAGATTTCCATTGAACAGAGCCAACCACTTTCTCCAGCTGTTGATTCATCTGCAAGCGGAGAGGAATCACTTTCAGGAACTGTTACGCCAGTTTCTGCAGTAGAATCGGAAGAAAAGAAGGACCAAACTGGCATTCCAGCTATCGTAGAACAGTCACTTCCTGTTGCGCCAATTTCAGATGAAAAATCCGAAGAAGAAAAGGAAGAGATTTCTAGTCAAACCAGTGCACCAGCTATTGCAGAAGAAACACCCCCTGGAACTATTGCGCCAGTTTTAGAAGGAGAATCTGAAGATGAAAAGGAACAAATTCTGAGTCAAACCATTGCTCCAGCTATCTCAGAGCAAGCACCTAGTGGAACCGTTGCTCCAGACGTACAGGAAGAATCGGAAGAAGAAAAGGAAGAGGTAACTAGTCAGACAAATGCTCCACATATTCCGGAAGACGAATCCGAACAAGCAAACAAAAAGATTCTTAGTCAAACAGTCACAGAGCAAGCACTTAGTGGAACCGTTGCACCTTCTTTGGGAGAAGTATTGGAGGAAGAAAAGGAAGAAGTTCCCAGTCAAACAAGCGCTCCAACTATCGCTGAACAACCAATTTCTGGACCCATAGCACCCGTTCCCGAAGAAGAACCCACAAAAGAAGAGGATAAGACAGATGTTCAAAGTCAAACCAGTGCTCCAGCTGTCGCAGAGCAAGCTCCTAGTGGAACTGTTGCACCTTCTTTAGGAGAAGTGTTGGAGGAAGAAAAGGAAGAAATTCCTAGTCAAACAAGCTCTCCAACTATCGCTGAACAACCAATTTCTGGACCCATAGCATCCATTCCGGAAGAAGAACCCACAAAAGAAGAGGATAAGACAGATGTTCTAAGTCAAACCAGTGCTCCAGCTGTCGCAGAGCAAGCTCCTAGTGGAACTGTTGCACCTTCTTTGGGAGAAGTCTTGGAGGAAGAAAAGGAAGAAATTCCTAGTCAAACAAGCTCTCCAACTATCGCTGAACAACCAATTTCTGGACCCATAGCATCCGTTCCGGAAGAAGAACCCACAAAAGAAAAGGATATTCCTAGTCAAACCAGCGCTCCAGCTGTTGCAGAGCAAGCACTTCCAGGAACTTCTACACCAATTGTGGACAAAGAGTCCGATGAAGAAGAAGAAGAGATTCCTAGTCAAACAAGTGCTACAGTGTCAGGACAAGACGTGTCCATCACCGAAGAAGAAGAAGAGACTCTAAGCCAAACAAGTGCACCCTCTGTAGCGGATCTTTCTGGAACAATTGCCCCAGAATTAGAAAAGGAATCAGAGGAAGAAAAGGATGAAGTTCTTAGTCAAACAATTGCTCCAGTTGTCGGTGGACAACCAATCTCCGATACTGTTGCAAACGTTCCCGAAGAAGAAAAGGAAGATATTCTTAGTCAAACCAGTGATCCAGCTGTTGCAGAGCAAGACCTTCTTGGAACCATTGCGCCAGCCTTAGAAGAAGCATCAAAGGATAAGATTCCTAGCCAGACTAGTGCTCCGGATGTAGCAGAAAAGCCGCTTTCTGGTGCTCTACCAGCCGAAGAATCAGGAGAAGAAAACGATGAAATCATCAGTCAAACCGGCGCTCCAGCTGTTGACAAGAAGATAATTGAAGAATCAAGTGCACCGATTTCAGCAAGTGAATCCGATGAAAAAGAAGATGAGATTGCAAAACCAACCGAAGCTCCAGTATTCGAAAAGGAAAGTGTTCCAACTCCATCCGAAGACATACTTGAACAGGTTTCTGGCCAAACTATCGCTCCGCCGACAAAAACAGGACTTGAATCCCAAGACGAAAGTGAAGATGAACTTACTGCCACTCCAGCTTCCGAAGAAAAACCTTTGTCAGCGTCATCGGAAAGCGAATCCGAGGAAGAACAAAAAGAAATCGAAAGTCAGACTCTCACTCCAGGGCAGAAATTAGATGAAAGTATAATCACAAAGCCTGCTCCAACAACAGTTTCCCCTTCACAAGAAGAATCAGACATTTCCCTTAGCACAGTGTCTTCCTCTGAAGAAGAAGAACAAGCCATTGTATCAGAAACCGCCGCACCAACTATTGAAGATAAGAAACCATCTATTCAAGAAGAAGAATATGAAGCTAATGTCTTCTCCTCCACACCAAGCCCTGTCGAGGATGTTGAAGCTGGAGAAGAAGATGCAGCTCCTACTGATAAACCTCAAATCGTTATCCCTGTTAAACCTGTTCAATCAAGTGACGCAGAACCAGAAATCACAGCAGTTCCTGTGACTTCTAAGCCCGTTAAAAGTGATGCCATGGAAGATGAAGATTTGGATGCCTCTGAAGCTCCTGAAGTAGAATCCGACATCACTGATGTCCCTGTCAAATCTGTTGAAAAAGAAGTCGAAGTCGCTCTTTCTCCAGACGATTTGACTACTCAAGCTTCGCCATCATCAGAAGAAGATGAATCTGAGGAAGGTACCGCAGCTCCACCTTCTATCGCACAAGGCTCTGAAGGTGGTATTGCCTCACCTGTTAATGTTCCTGTTTCCGTGAGTGAACAGAAGGAAGATGAAGCCACTACACAGATTCCCGTTGATTTATTGCCATCTAAAACAGATCGTGGCACTGAAGAGGAACTATCAACTAAGCAGCCGATCTCTCCAATCGAAGGACAAGTTTCCGATGACAAAGAACAGCAACCCGACAAGACCTTGGTTCAAACTGAAAGCCCTGCAGAAGGCATGACTGGTGAAAAAATAGATCAGCCCGCTGGCGAAACAGAGAGTCCGATTGTAAATGCAGTAGCACCCGAAGTTGTCGTTGTTGATGAAGTCACCTCAATGCCGGCCGAACTAGACTCTGGAGATCAAGTTTCTGTTGACAAAGTCTCACTCGAAGCCGGCAAACCATCAGACGCTGATATTCCAGCTCCAACAGAAAGTACACTTGGTGGGAAACCATCGGAAAGTGCCGAAAAGGAACAGCCCTTGGAAGAAACGGTATCGGAAGACAAAAAGCCATCATCCGTAGTGAAATTCGACAGCGAAGATGTTAGTTCGCAAACTGAGAAGCCAAAGGAAAGTGAAATCCCATCAGTTGCCGCAGAAAAAGAAAGTGAAATCCCATCAGTTGAAAGCGAAATTCCAATTTCTACAGATGAACCAGCAGCTCAAACTGATAGTCCAATTTCCGTTCCGTCAATCACCAAAGTGGAAGAACCTGAGGCCATTGCAACACCAGCACAAACCGAACAGCCCGGCTCTTTGGAAGGATCTGCAGAAGGACCTGATGATGAGCAGGTGATCCAAGAAATCCCTGCCAAACCCTCTGTTGACGTGTCGACCTCAGAATCTGAAAAAGAAGTTGAAAAGGAAATCATTTCCACAGCGGCACCCATCGATCTTGCACAAACCAGCGCCACTCCAGCCAGTGACGTCCCAGTTGCTCCAGTTGACTCTGAAAGTTCGACTTCCTCTTCCGAAGCATCTGAAGAAGAAAGCGAACAAACTGAAGCTCCTAAGATACAAACCGTCGCTGAATTTGTTTCTGAACGAGGTGACGAACTAACAACTTCACTTCCGATCCTTGACACAAAGAAGGAAGAAATTGCGCAAAAGCCAATTGTGGAATCATCTGAAGAAACAACAACCACGTCAACGGAAGAAGGAGTAGATGATGAAGAAATCGGTGTATCTGCTGAAGTACCAACAACCGCCCAAAAGGTCGTTCCTGGCATTATTGCAGAAAAGGAATCAGAAGAAAAGACTCAAGCTCCTGAAGTTATCCCATCCGTGGTATCTGAAGAAGAACAGAAATTGGAAGAGCCCGCATCAGAGAAGCCCATTGAACCAGTCGATAGCAAACTTGACTCTGGACTGCCCAAACCAGTCGAGCCAATCAAAGAATCCAGCGAGGAAGAAGAGGAGGCGCCTGTGCTTTCAACAACCGCTCACCCATTGTTCCCAAGCATAGGATTGGACCGAACCACACTGCGACCAGTATTAAACGCCAGCGATAAGGTCGACGATGAAATCCCTATTTCCGCAACAACAGGTCGACCAGTATATCTACCTTCGTCCACTTTGGCACCTACCACAGCACAATCGACAACAGCGCAATCGGTCACAAGTGTACCCACATCACACTACCAACAACCAACTTATGGTCATGTTCCTCCACAGTATCCAACCTACACGGAAGACGAATACACCGATGAGGATGAGACGGAAGTGTTTGGCCCGGGCACCTGTCGATATGGCGGCAAACTCTTTGTATCAGCCCAACAAATACCACGCGATGATCCATGCGACTTCTGCTTCTGTTTCCGAAGCGATATTATTTGCCTGCAACAATCATGCCCGCCACCAATTTCAGGATGTCACGAGGAACCAATCAATGGCTTCTGTTGCCCACGCTACGAATGTCCTGTCTCAATGGCGACCGTACTTAACATTACAACAAGCACAACAACGACGAGCACAACCTTGCCACCACATTTCTTGCATCATGCCTACCGCGGAGCGGCCGAAAAGAATGGATGCCATATCAGTGGAAAATCGTACAGGGTGGGCGATAAAATCGACTCAGCCAGTGGGCCATGCATGCATTGCACGTAAGTATTGTTTTTTTTTTTCTACCCAAAACTATTGGTTTTTTGGATCTTGAGAAGAGAATTGGAATTCATTACTGGGAAGACGCCATCAGGCTGCAGGCTTTACGTTTGCAGCGTTTCAGATGCGACTCAAATTAAGGCCTTTCAGAACCGAAGCTTTGATGCTCACTCAATCTATCGAAGTCACTAGAAAAGATTTAACTAAACCTGTCAAAGTGACAAGTTGCACCATTTGTACTCGTGTCAGAGTTGCTTTGATAATCCTAAAAACTAGTCTTAAACCTGCCAGTTCTAGCTTCGTGGCCTTAAATTGAACTTCGATAAGACTGCATCAAAAATATTCATGCCCTTAAAATCGATATCGAGTACTCTTTAGCATCGGACCGGTGAGTTTCGATACCAAGAAAGTATCGAATTAAACGTATCGATTATACTCCGTATCGAATAATTTTAAAAAAGATAGCTTCATTTTTATTCAAAAAATCAGGAATCAAAAAAGGATTCTTCCTCCGGTGCTCTGAAAGGACTGATGGCAACTGGGCCATCAAATCCTCATAGATGTTTCACTTTCGATATCATCGACAAACTCGCTTCTCGGTTGATTTCTTCATCTTGCCAGTTGTGCTGCACTTTTCTGCTTCCTACTTCCGATTTTATGGAGCAACGCAGCTTTGAAAGCGAGTCAACTGTTTCCTAAACTGAAAAATTATTTACTCGCCAATGGCAGAATATGCAATGTTTTGGTTTCGTGCCGTTGCATATGGTTAGGACCCTCGAATATGTTCCCAAATTGTCATCAGTTATTTGCGAGTCAGTTACGCGATGATCATGTGATTTCAGAGCATGTGTGGACTATCCCAAATTGATGTTAGGACGATATGCAATCAAGAATCACATATTTGTGACTTCTGCATACCGTGTGTGCTCTCCTCTTTCATAGCCTAAACAAAACAACACTCGTTACTCTAATGGCTACTCAAAGTATCGGGCTACATTATCGAGAACTCAGTATCGGAGCGTAAAGTTTCGATACCTACTCAGAATCGAAAGCATCATTCGGTGAAATGTGAATTATCAGTGATAGGGAAAATGATCTAAAGGTTCCTTTTGTTATGCATACTAGGATATCTTCAGCTCCGTCTCCTTTTAAAAAGAAATCGGTTTCTAAGAACGTCCTTTCTAGAATAACGCTATCATGTGCTATACGTTTCTTATCATGGAGACACTGTCAGAACCCGCCTTATAAAGCTTCTTCTTGTCACCGCGACCTGAGTAATGATATTCACAAATTCTTTTGCTCGGGCCTGCGTTGTGAATCTAGCAGTTTATGCTTCTCATTAAACGTCTAGAACTTAAGCTGAATCATAAAACTTGAAAATAGTTTGGATGTGAATAATTTTTGCCTACAGCTTGCACTAACTCCCGAATCATTTTCTGCGAATTACAACTCATTCATACTCTTGGAAGCGGTATTAGAGTCTATTTTTGTTGTAACCTTGTAGGACTTGATATAAAATCAGCTTTTAGAACTCTTCGGGATCCTTCAGGACTTAGCTGAATACGTCTCGATGCAGACACGCAGCTTAAGAATCAATCTGAAGATTGTATGAAGGTTTACTTGTTGCACACAGGAGTTTTCCCTGTTAGTATGACACCATTTAGTCTATGATTGATCCGACTCGAGCACAGGGATTTCCTGATTAAAAACTCATTGGTGTTAAGAATTGTGTTGGCTAAAAGTTCTTGCGGATATTGTACAGCACAAAAAAAATAAGCTGGATTTTTTTTAATCTTCAAAACCACCACTCTCACCAATTCGTCCATTGTTTCATCTCTAGACACACCTTATTGTACCAGAAGCCATGTCCAAGTTACGGTGTAAAAGTGTGAAGTAATACATCCACTTGTTGTCCCTGCAAGCCGAGAGAGAACCTTTTGCAGTACCAGTGATTTAGTCAAAATACCATAGGTCCAGTGGTGTTCTTTTATCCCACCTGGAATGGTCGGAGAAGCGGTAGTATCACAGCTCCGAAGCAAATTATGTTTGTCTTCTAACCACTTTTTTCCGCAAAGATCGTTTATAGGCCCTCTTCAACTAAGGTTTTCCTTCTTAGATAGTCAGCGAAGCTTTCGATAGCATGAACTGATTTAGAGAACAAGCTTACTGTCACCTCACTCCGTTTTTATTGCCCGCTTTAATGACTCCTGTACAACGAATCCCTGTCAATGTTGGTAACCCTGTGATTTTAAAGAGCCCTTTTTATTGCTACAGGGTTTCTGTTGCTAAAGGCCACTTTAAACAAGCTCAAGTAGTGTGCTTCAACAGATACCCTTGGATTGATTGTTTCTCAAAAATGAAAGTCTTATTGGATTGTAGAATCTAGAATTTCTGTCACAAATTTAATCCTAACCTCAAAGCTTATTTTCCTTAAAATTTCAATAAGCTTGCTAAGCTCTTTTCGATTTAAATAAATTTTATTAATTTTTTAAAAAATTGTATAAAAAAATAAAAACCTTTTTTACATTTCACAGGTGCGGTGGCGATGGACAAATGAAGTGCGACCCGAAAACATGCTCACCCGAGCCAATGCTCCGTCAGATGATCGCCGTCGTCGCGTCCCGACGAAGATGAAGAACTACCAGCAGCCATCAATAAATTAGCAAAAACAATGAATGCAGCAATATTATGAAGGTGCTTCATCTAGCACCCGAATAACATGAAATGAAACGAACTTCTCTAAAATATAATGTCCCTACAAAGCAATTCCATAAGCACTAAATTAAGGAAAACAATTTGTATATAGGGAAAAAAAAACAATCGAAAATTTTGGGTTGAATTAATCGAAAAAAACGAAAAAACAAAATATTAAACAAAAAAAAAATATTAATTAGAGTTTAGTTTTGTCAGAAGCAACCAGTGATATTGTGCTGTATACATAGTATAGGTGCAATTAATTTAGCTCGCACTTACTTATTATTATTATTATTAGTATATGTATATCAATTATATTGATTCTTCACAATAGTTTTTTATTATTATTTTATTTCAAGAAACGCTCGCTATTTGTAACGTAGTATTTTTGTTGCAGCAACTATTGCAAGCCGCAAACAATTAATTACGTTGTGAACGATCGACTTGTAGGCATTTTACAAAAATGTAATAAATATAATAATTTTATTTTTTTAAACATATATTTTGTAAATTGTTGCTTCTTCTTCTAGTCTTCTACGTTTTGTTGTAAGAGCAACAAGTCCTAAATACCTATAGCATTGTCTACTTTCCTACTACGACCTATTAATATAAATAATTATAAATTTAGTGACTTTAGAATGAGTTTTAAAACACAGAAATTTGTTTACGTGTATCTAGTACCATCCAACTAGATATTCCTAAATGAACCAGCCCAAACTTTGTTCAATGAAAAACTTGCAACAAAGCTAGAACTAACTTAACTTTATGGTAAACTATGGTAAAAAAAATTATAATCAAAAAAAGAAAACAAAAGAGAGATTTTGTTGTATAGTAGAAGCTACCTACGCATGCGTAAATGCACATCCTATTGTTCGACTAATTGAAAATCCAATAATAATAGTTTTTTACTTTTTTACTAAACACAAATAAAACTATGACGAAACGCACCATTTAAAACTAAACATGTGTAAACTGATAGTTTAGCATTATTAAAAAAATAATAATAATAATAATAAATAAAAAAAAAAGAATGATGATGTTGATTTTCAGTTACTTGAGCTTAGGATGTATTTGCAAACTTTATTTTCTCTTACATAAGTATTTTTTTTTTCTAGCCGAGATAGTTTATATGTAAACAATTTTAGATATGTAGTAATAACTTTTTTATATTTAGTTACATATTTATTGTGTTAGTTATGCGAAAGAGTATGTATCGCGCAAGTCGCCTCTAGTTTATTTAAGTATTAAAATTTTTTATGTTTGGAATTTTTTTTTGACAGGCTTGTCATGCGCACAAACATCTTTTACATATACATATATAAAATAGATATTCGTACTATATTTAAGTGTATGATTTTTTTTTACATGATTTTTTTTTATTTTCTATTCCTAATAAAAAAAAAACAAGAAAAACAAACAAAAAAGTATGTAATAAAATTTCGCCGGTATTTTTTTTTTGTAGTATTTATTTAAATTATTTTGACGTTACTTATCGAAAGCAAAACAAAAAAAATATGATTATTTTTCATTTTGCGTAACATTTTGAGGACATAAATTTTAAGTTAACGATGGGATATTGTATTCAAATTATAATATATAATAATATTATGATAACGAAATTATCCGGCATAATTGTAAGTGTCCTTTTATACAAATAAATATTTTATGAAAAATTAAATGTCTGATTGTTTTTTTTTGTATTTATTCTTAACAATGGAAAATCAGGTAAAAAACTGGCTTCAAGGAAATCTGTTGTAAGACTGTCTTCCAACATCATCCGCATACTTAAGGGGGTCTAGTAGTTGGTTACAGGAGCAGAATTAATTTAATTTTTAAAATTGTGCTTACTGCGGTTTAGTTAAAGATATTACGCAACTATAAATCCGTTTGTGGTAAGTTGGAGTAAAATTACAATCATCTTTTACTTTGCATCGATCGATTGGGATAGGAACTAAAGGGTCCGCCAAATGACTTTTTTTTTTTAAAATGCTATAAAAAAAAACGGCTGAATATTTTCTCAAATTTCTTTTTTTATTTAAAAGTACAATCCTTCCGATTAATAATGGAAAATAATTTCATTCAAATGGCTGCCTCGGCTGACCATGCCTACACGATCGGTTCAATTTTTAAGCACATTATCGATTGTGTGCAGCTGTATTTCACCGATGGCTTCACGAATATTGTCCTTTAAAGCGTCAATTGTATCTGGCTTGTCGGCGTAACACTTATTCTTGAGGGCACCCCAATAGTCCAACGGTGTCAAATCGCAGCTCCGAGGTGGCCAAACGACATCAGCTCTGCGGCTGATAATGCGATCTTCAAAAACAGGGCGCAAAACATCGAGTGTAGCTTCGGCTGTGTGGCACGTAGCGCCGTCCTGTTGAAACCAAATGTTGCCAATATCCTCCTCTTCAATTTTTGTGAACAAAAATTCGTTCAACATGGCCCGATAACGATCGCCATTGACTGTAACGGCCACTCCTTGCTCATTTTCGAAGAAAAATGGCCCAATTATGCCTCTGGACCAAAATCCGCACCAAACAGTGACTCGTGCGTGTGGGTTTTCTGTGCCCCAAATGCAACAATTTTGCTTGTTTACATACCCGCCAAGATCAAAATAAGCTTTATCTGAAAAGATGATTTTTTTGGAAAAATCGGCATCTTCTGTAAGTCGATCGCAGGCCCACTTAGCGAAGCGAAAACGCATTGGATGGTCAGTTGGCTTCAACTCCTGAACCAATTGGACTTTGTATGGCGTCATACCAAGGTCTTTGTGCAAAATTCGTCTCAATGATGTCTCCGAAATGTTCAATTGTTTAGAACGACGGTGAATTGATGTTGATGGCGCTTCACGCACACTTTCTGCCACAGCAGCAATATTCTCGGGCATACGCACTGGTTTTGGCTTTTCACGCTTTCGTTTATCGATGAGGATGCCAGTTTCTTTCACTTTTTTCACAAGATAACGAACATACGGAGCTGACGGTGCTTCTCTTCTCCCAAAATCCGTACGCAATTTTCGCACACATTCTGCAACATTACCATGATTTTCAAAGTAATGTAGCAATATTTCCAGCGTTGTTCAAGCATTTACACAACCATATTCGTTCAGCGGAAGGATAAAAATAATTATCTGTCAAATCAGACATGAGCTAAGTGTTACCATTCACGAAATAAGCATAAGTTGGAAAAAAAAAACGTTAGATGGCGGACCCGTAAGTTGGTACAGGAGCAGAATTAATTTAATTTTTAAAATTGTGCAAATTAAGCTTTGGCTTAGTGCGGTTTAGTTAAGGATATTACGGAACTTTAATTTTGTTTGTGGTAAGCTGAAGTAAAATTACAAACATCTTGTACTTTGCATCGATCCAATGGGACATGAACTATCTTAATCCAAACAGTTTTACAACCAAGCTAGCTCTGTGGGCAAATTCTTTCCTTCTAAAGAAGAAGGAAACTTGATGAGTGTACTCTCCCAAAAACGAATGGAACGTCACTATTTGCAGGATGTGGGGCATGCGATCATGGCCCCTATTGCGTATGACTATCGTTGATCGATAAACGACTTTTTTCGATAGTCGATCATTGGTTGTGCATTTTGATTGGCGACGATATTTGTCGATTTGACAAACGGCTGTAGATGATCGCAAATTCCTGATCGATGCTTTGAAAGAGTTTTTTGTTTCCGAAATGTTTATGAATTTAATCATATAACATATTAATATCAAAGAAAATAAAATAACCCAAACATCGCTCAGGGAATTTTCACCTAAACCCAGGTGAAAAAGCGATGGGAGAAGATAGCTTTCCGGTTCTATTTCCATTAATAGATCTTTAAATGCTTCTTCAGATAGTCGGAAAAGTGGAAACCCCCGACAACCCTACTTTTAGTGACCCTATTTTTCCGATATTCCATACCCATAAAACAAAAGGATGAAACATATACCAAATTAAAGGTAAGAACTTACAGTTTACGAATATATAGGGTTGTCTGAAATGAATCAGCCAGGCACATAGACAACCATGCCAAATGCATTTGATGACAACGAATCGATTAGCAAACTGAGTGATTTACAAATAATTTCTGTTATGAATCTATTCTTAATATTCAGAAAAGTTAAATCATGTGCAAAATCCAAAATTTCATAGCGCACAACTTTCATGGTCCGTATGTGCATACACAAGCTTTCATGAAATGGGAAGAGAATCCATCAAACTTGTTTTAACTGCGCACTTGTCGTTGTGCATGTTACAAAAATGCAGTAAATAGTTTTTTTTTATCGCTATCATATTATTTATGAAAAACCAAGAAGGCAATGGCTCGCTTTTAAATTATTATTGTCAATACCAAATCATAAGTAGTGTGTTTACTGCATTAACCGGTTGTTTAGCGAGATTAATCAATTCAATAGACTTTACTTAAATGCATTAATTTCATTGATTCATTTAGCCTAACAGAAACATCGATCTTCGACCAGAAATAATTTCTAATTCCGGCTACCACTCATCGTGCTACAAAAAAGTCACGGTTTTGATGAACAAATATAAAAGAGAATTTGAAATTTTCTGTCAGACTGAAAACTTAAGTTCAATTTCTTGAAGACCTACCCATTGGTTTATGGATTCTCAATAGACCCAACTCCGGAATGAATGCAGCAAACACATGCATACATAATTTTTTGGTGTTCTTAGTACATATAGTATAACATATTAAAGTATGCTATCAGTTTCTTATAATCCTTTTTTTGTGTAAGGATAATTTACAGCATTTAATTATTAATGCATGCTTAATTAATGGATTAGTTAATTTTGAACAATGTTTTGTGACTACTCACTTGTATCTTACTTAGTGAACATTTCTAGTAGTTGGGTTTATTTTGCTCCTAGTTATCTTCGTTTAATGTTTTTTTACCCTCCACAAACCCCCAGGCAACTATTGCCGCTGCCGTTGATAATGCTACTGAATCTCTTTCCCCGTCATCATCTGAAGGGAACATTTTGGAGAAGGAGCAATTGCAGCAGGTAATCACTGCAAAAGAAACAGCTCATAAGAACAGGCGGAGAATTTGCATATTTTGTTTGCGAATAGAAAAAAAGTAGGTTCGCGAAGACCGAAGACGATCAATCAAATAAAGATAATTGCTAATGTGTTCCAAAAATTCAAAGTTACTCAACAATTTGACAAATTGTAATAACATTGCTTATCATTCAGCATGTTATGTTGACTATATATCCAAGTACAACAAATGTTTTTCCGAAAAGAGAGAGGAAGGGTATTGGCACGAGATGCGAAAAATACACAAATCTGAATTCGAATCCCTTTCGGAATTTATAATTGAAGAAATCATTCAGAAAGAACATATTTATTTTCTTAGTGAATTATTTTCTCGGTATATAAATTTATTATTAGAATTTTGCAGGTTTTGTAGGGATGACTTCAAAAGTTATACGTCTATTCAATTGCCTTGGCAGTAGCCCTTGGCTCGAATTTGTGTCGTGCATTACCTGCTTTCCATGCATTTACCGGGTGCGATTACACAGCAAGCTTCTTTCGAAAAGGCAAAACAAAGCCGTTTCAACTTCTCCAAAAAAAACAAAAAATTTCAGGATGTTTTTGGTTCATTAAGTGACATTACCAATATTAATAATAATGAAAAATTAAATTTAATAAAATTTAATTAAAATTAAGAGTATACCTCACTGATGTATGGAGTTAAGAACTGTAGGAGTGTAAATGTTGCGAGATATGAAATATTTCAAAAAATCTATTTCAACAGGTCAGAAAATGAAAAATTGTTTCAAAAAAAAATTAGAGGTTTGGATTCCAGTCTCATTCCACCATGCTGGAGTTCCTTCAGGCTGAAGGTTTTGCGCACTATTTTTGTAGCTTCAATGTGACAAAATGCTACAAATTATTTTTGTTCTACGTTAAATGCGCAGGAATGTGGATGGGTTTTGAAACAATGTCTTGAACCACTTTGGTTCTTAGGAAACCCAACGCCCCTTAACGTAGACGATATTTTAGAAATAAATACGCCCCAAGATGAAGATAATATAGACGATGAAGATATATTTGAAAATAATTTTGACGATTCAGATTCAGACTCAAACTAGTTTTATTCGTGCATACACATATTAATTTAAAAATAAAAGCAACATGAATTTGTATTATTTATTTATTAAGTTAAGAAAATATAACAAAATTTGAAAATAAAAATAAAAATGTATTATTGTATAAGAAAATTGTTCGGCAATCGATTTTTTTTTGCTGGAAATGCAAGCGTTTCGTTTTGTTTCATGGTAAAGCTAAAAACGGAAGGTTGTCTAGTAGCAAACTTTCAATTTTTACTCAACTGATCTTATTGCTTTATGCCTTAGGACATCATGCGGTCGGCACTTGGACTATCAGGACAAATTATACATTCATATCTAGACTTGTGATTCATTTTGTAAAATCAACAACACTTACAGATTTCTTTCTAACTCCAAAGGGTTGGTTAGACGCATCTCTCAGTTGTCTCCTTTTTCTGCTTAAAACTTGATAATTTTCATTTTCTTCTTCTGAATAGCTTAACCATAACTCAATGGAACTTATTTTTTCTGCTAAATTACGAAAATAATGGCCAAACACAATTGTCAAAGTCTAATTATTCACAATATAAAAATTTTTATTCACAATAATCTGTTCAATCATCCATTGAGTTACAAAATGCCAAAGCTAAAATAATTCGACGCAATCGTTAATGATCGTGACGATCACTGATCGACACTGTATGACATAAGTCTTACATACCAGTGGTGCGTCCTATACTTACCTTTTACGCTATTTTTGAAAGAAAGCAGCGAAAAAGGCGTGCTGAACCCAAAAGCTGAATGAAGCAAAAAGGCTAGCCTGTCTACTTCAGGAGCATTAAGGTCAACACCGTGTTCTTAAGATGATGCTTGACCTCCCCAATATCTATGCACTGGAGCAATTCGACTTGGAGAATCTTACTCTTGGAAGTACGCTTCCTGCGGTCATTGCTCAATACTCAGATATTTCAAGACTATGGCGATAAATGAGAGGACTGATTATGCCATCCCTTCTTACAACATCACCAGAAATTTCTCCAAGCTTTGCCCCAGTAGGAAGTATTGGGAATCAAGCTTCCAAACCGAAACACATGGTACTCAAATCTTGACTGATAGAAGAAGTGATGAAGCTGGCGTCTTCTGCATAACGTTGCACATCAAAACCTCGTTCTGACTTCCTTATGAATGAAGTGTCTTTCAGGCTGAAATCTTCGCCATCGAAAAAGCTGCTTCGACAGTACTAAAAGAGAACTTCGCACCTGCAAGAGTGAATATCTTTGTAGACAGCTAAGCGGTAATAAAGGTACTCAACAAGAATACCATAAAATCGAAGGCAGTAAGCAGCTGTATTACAGTTCAAAATGATATGGGCGAGCGCCACAAGGTTACTATCATCTGGGTCTCTGACCACAGCAACATAGACGGTCAAAAGGCAACTGAACTTGCCAACAAAGGATCATTACTGGAGCTGGAAAGGATGGAAAGATTGCCATGCAAACCATTGTGTGAACTTAAGAAACAAATAGACATAGTGACTCGAGAACGTAGCAACAGAAATTGAACTCTAGGGACGATCGTCTCATATCTCGTAGTCTATGACCGGAACTTAGCACAAAGAGAAGCAAGGCCTTCTGTTCTTCAACCTCCTTTGTAAAGCAACCACAAAGGTACCATTCAAGGACCGAGTATGTTTCATCACCAGGAGCCATGTTGTGAGATATGTAAGGGCATGGAGGCAACTGCGATATGGGTCAGGTGGACGGCGGCACGCTTGTGGTTGCTCGGCTTAGCTCGTCGGACGGGGTAGTCCTTGTCCTCCTTTCCTCATTCTCCTGCTCGTCAGCAAAGAAGAGTCGTGCTAAAGGGAAAGAGAGAGTGGAGAGACAGATGATAGAAAGAAAGCGGAAAAAGGCGGTGTTCACCTATCCTAACTACCTAAACTGACTAGCCTCACTGCTCTAAATAACCCTAAAAGAAAATATACACTTAAGCTAAGCCTAAACTTACTTAATCCTACCTAAGAAGTTCTGGATTTGTTGACCCCCACCCTTCCTTCCGTCATCAAGGGTCGCACTCTTCACATGGATCAGCCATTGAATGGTTTGTCTGGCTAGGCGTTTGCTATCTCCCTGGCCAGAGATTTCGGAACGGTCACTGCACAAATCGTCAATTAACAAAAAAATACACTTTCTTTTACGTAAGTTTTTCAATTTAAAAAAAATCTCTAACGCTATATAAAAAAAAAACATTCTTAAAAAAAAGGAAAACCAATATTCACAAATAAGATTTGTCTCAATCCCCGATTTCCTCGACCGCCCAAAGAATCTCGTCCCCCTTGGTTCTTTGTCCGGTCGTTGTCTTCTTTGCTCTGTTCTTTGTTCTATCCTTTATAGTGTCTTGTCGCCTCCCTCACCCATAATAATTTAAAATTACATGCCCGATAAAATTTTAAATGTTACCTCCGCTAAGTTTGCGGCACCTCCAAATCTATCCCTATCCAGGAATTTTGCTTGGTCCACCGTTCCCTTTATTTTTGGTCCCGGTCTCTTATTTGGATAAGACCTATCATATTATTAAAACTTATTTTCCCCTTTTCTTTTTATTGTGTAAACGTACCTTATATTTTTATTTGTTTGCTTGGTCCCTATAGGTCCCCTTTATGTTTGCATTTTGATTTTTTCACTTATTTCCTTTTTTTCTTTTTCTTTTCTTGGGCGCCTGTTCTCTCCTGTCTTTTATCGTCGAATGACCTACTTTCTTTTCTTGGACCTTGTCCCCGGGCTTAACTGTACTAACCACTTTTGGGGGCCCGTTCCGTCGGGGAAAGTTTCGTCTACGTCATATATTATCCGAGCATTGATAGTGGAAGGTAGTCTTTATCTTTCCCTTTCTCAAGCTCTTCGCCAAGTTCTGGTGCGATCACCACGAGTTGCTAGGCTTATGATATTTCGTGGTCTCCAGGACCCTTTTTTGGTCTTGTCCTTTGCCAGTCTTTAAGCTCCGTTTTATTTATTTTCATTCCTCCTTACTTAATAATTCTAATAATAATTCTACCTCTTCTAACTTATATACTAATATCAAAGTTTACTACTTACTATACCTACATCACTTAAAAGTTTTACGACAGTCTCTTCATTTGACCACCACCGTGACCTACTATGGGCAATTAGGGAACTAGGTTACGCTCTTCTCGTTTTTTCGTTGGTGTTAGCGAGATTGCTAATGTGAACTTCATTATTCTTTATCTGTCAAACCACTTTACCCCATTTTGGTTGTCATCATGAGTTTCCCGATTTTTTTGTTTGATTATTTTCCTAATATTACTAATCTTAAAGGACTTTGGATATTTAAGGTAACCTCCAGCTGCTGCCTATGGAATCACGCTCGCCTAAGTTAAGTATCCAAATTTCGCATGGATAGAGCATGGATCTTCAAAACGTCAACTGGCAGGCTGTATATTGTGAAACGTCGGTCAATGCTCAAGTTGAATATCTTCAAGATATTATAGTTAAGCTCTTCAATAGATATGTTTTACTTAAAACCAATGTAACTAAACGTAACTTTATTACTTGGTTTACTCGAGAAATCCGTGAACTAAGAAATAATCGTGACAGGGCCTACAAAAAATGGAAACGGTTTAAGCTCCCAGTGTTCTATGAAGCTTTTCGGAGTTTCCGAAACTCTGTTAACGCAAAAATTAAAGAAGCAAAACGAGCTTCCAAACAAAATGCTTTGGAAAAATTTGCGAGAACTAGGTGGATGAAGTCAATCCCAACCAGCTAAATAAAAAATTCGCAGAGATACAAACAACATCAGGGGCACCACCCCAACATATTCAAGTGCTGCAGAGTGGCTCCTTTGAATTTTGCACGGTCGAACAAACTGATGTTGTTAAGGCAGTATTTAAAATAAAATCAAAAGCTGTCGGTATTGATGGAGTTAATCCTTTCTTCTTAAAAATAATCCATGCCATACCTTCTGCCAGTCATTACTTACATATTTAATAACATCGTGTGCCGTGTGCCTGGAAAGTCGCAAAGATCATTCCAGTTCTCAAAAAAAAAGCAACAATTAACTCACCCGCTGATTTCAGATCTATTGCTATTTTGCCAGACTTTTTTCGGCGCGAAAACCTGCTAAACGTACATCAATCTGGCTTCAGACGGTACCACAGCTGCACTTCGACATTGCTTAAAGTAACAGATGACGTACGATCTGCAATGGATAAAAGCTTAATTACTTTCCTGACACTTTTAGACTTTTACAAGGCCTTTGATACGGTAAACTTTGTACAATTTCTCCTCATCTGCTGCAAACTTTATTTATTCGTACCTGTCTGGAAGAAAATAAGCAGTCTTAGCTAACAACATTATATCTGAACTTATTGAATCTTCAGCAGGTGTTCCTCAAGGATCCATTTTGGGTCCCTTGCTCTTTACAATTTTTATAAATGACCTACCAAAGGTAATAAAATATTCCAAGTTTCACATGTTTGCGGACGATGTTCAAGTGTACTTTAGTTTTGCCCTTGAACAAATTGAAGATGCAGCAGTCAAATGTAACGAAGACCTTCAAAAGATTTTTAGGTGGGCTCAAGAAAACTGCTTACGGCTTAATCCGTTAAAAACTAAATGTTTAGTCATAAATAGAAATGGTATTAACACCAGCAGCTTCCCCACAATCTACCTTGGTAATGCTCCCATTGAGTTTCTGGATAAAGCTAAAAACCTTGGAGTTTGGTTCAACACGAGTTTGCTCTGGCATGACCATGTGCGTTCCATCATCGGGAAAATTTATGGGTGCCTCTGGAACCTCTCTCTGACTCAAAGCTTCACTCCACTTAACACAAGGCTTATGCTAGTTAGGTTTGCTCATTGCTTTAATAACATTTGGCTGCGAAATTTGTTGTTGCCATAATGCACTCACTAGGCGCAAGCTTAATGTTGCCTTCAATAATATTGCCCGCTACGTCTACGGTTTAAAACAATATGAACATGTTTCGACCTATGCGAAAGTTATTCTTGGATGTTCAATCGACAAGTACCTTGACTACTGCACTCTCAAGTATCTGCACAAAATCATAACCAGCAAACAACCTCAGTACTTATATGAAAAACTAAGCTTCTCACAATCAAACCGTTCATTAAGTTTAATTTTGCCGCTTGTTAAATATCAAGTTTGTGAACGACAATTCTTCATTCATGCCGTACGCCTCTGGAATTCACTCCCTCTCAGCTTAAGACGGCTCTATAACACGAATGGCATCGATAACACTCTCTTTCGGCACCTAGCAGGTAATAATTTGATATAATATTTGTACATTATTTTGTTGCTTTAACCATCATACTCAGTAACTTAACTTAATCTTACTCAACAATTTTATTTCTATTTTCAATTTCATTTTAATGTAAAAATTCACATTTATTCATAAAAGATTACTCAGAGTCTATTATAAATGTTGTTATACAAAATCAATCAATCAATAAATAAATAAATAAATTAATAAATAAAATTAATAGGGATGATTCCGGTGTTAATAAAGTAAACAAGATATGTTGTGTTTACATTTTTGTTTGCCTTAGAATCGTTCCTCTATCCTACCAAATCTATCACATATTTTTTTTATTATTACATTTTTTTTGTTTTTTTCAGGAAGACTGTACCTCCACGTAACAGCCATTACAAAGTTCTAATAAGGACAAAGTTTTTGATGGGGAATCATAATGGACCCATGGTTACTTCCTACTTAAGGAAGTTCATACCCCTTAAACCGAACCTAAGTTTGCACTATTACTCTGCAGAAACAATACCTTTTTTATAAGGCAATTAAAATCTTTGAATGTAGATCACATCGGTCACCAAACTTTTTTTTAAACATTGTTTTTTTAGGGAAAAAGAAGAGTATAGAAGATGAAGGAATGTGTCCTTAACCCCGTCTTCAATGCTTAGAAAAAGGCTTTATATATAGTATAGCAAAAGGGTGATCCACTTCTTGTCTCGCATATCCCTATTTTAATCACATACGTCGAATGGAACTGCTATCCGAGCCTGTATACCTCAGTGTTAATTTTCTCAATACATTCATTGATATTATCACGGAAAATTTACAGAAGGCCATCGTTTATTGATGTTTATTGCCTCCGTTAGTGTTTTATCAATTTTAGTCCTCTGTCTACGTCTCAAACAGCTGGGTGGCGGAGTTGGTAGAGCGCCTGCGTTTCAATTGATTCATTTGATAGGTCGCAGGTTCGGTTCCTAGAGTGGTCTAGTTTTTCAAATCTGGCCCAGTCATCATTTGCCATTGGGATAAAGTGAATAGCCCTATCACTGACTAGTCTGTAGTATCACTGACTAGTCTGTAGTAGTCTGACTAATGGGTGGCGTTATTGTAGTGCTTGTTGTATCGGCTTAATTCGTGTCGTCAAAATAGTGGTTTGTGTAGATTGTGTGTAGATGGCTCTGCTGTGAAGGTATAACACTGACGCTGGGTGTTAAGCTTAATCTTCCAAACTTTCAACTTTCCTGCGAATAAGTCGAAAGCTAATAGGTCGATATAATAATCCTCCGTCCCGTTTCGGGCTCCACACACAGCAGTTAGTTCAAACCAAATAAATCAGAGTTTTTCAAACCACTACATAATCTTTCATTCTTCTCCCTATTCTTCCGCTCGCTCTGTGCTACACGCGTTTTAAGAGCATAAAAATCCTCTTGAAGAGCGAGCTTATAATAAAAAAGAACGAAAACTCAGGTACGATTCGAACCATTTCAACTCCATACCTTTTACACCGTATTTCTCCAGTTTCGCAAGCAGCATGCCTCTATCCACGGTTTCGAAAGCCCGTCTTAAATCAATGACAACGGCTTCTATGACTCTTTTTGATGTATTTCTGTCTTCCAATCAGCTACCACTATGTTTAGTAGGGACTGGCAGCTGTGTCCTCTTCTAAATCTCGATTGACAGTCCGTCGTCTAACTTGGATGCCGGGATACGAAGGAAGGGAAACGAAAAAGCTGTCGAACTGGCTGGGAAAGGAGCAGGCAATAGCCACCAAAACACTGTAAAGGAAATAAGAGTCCCGCTGACAACCTTATTAAAAGAGTTAATAACGAATGGGCAACGATTAACAAGGTAACGTAATGAGCTTTGAACTCCAGGAAACAGAATCTAAGGCTTATGGTGGGACTGGTAACAGGGCACATTAACCTTAACCTCGACTCGGACTTGCAGAAATATGAACATGCCAAAGCTGCGATTAGGAAAATGAAGTTCTGGAGCACTTCCTTTTCCACTGCCCAGCAACAGTGAGACTGCGATACAAAATACTGGGGTCATCAATGATTCCAGATTTTGCGCACCTCAAAGAAATTGAATTTCCCGACCAAACAATCCATCCAGACAATCCATAGTAATCCCTCTGACATCACCCACCCTTTTTCCACCACAACTCCCCCAACTTTAAGCAAAATCTTCTTCGTACAGGAAATAGGGGAACACAACGGGCCCAACCAGAGGCCTAAGTGAAGAGCTAACAAAGCTCACCCTAACTAACCAAAACAACCGACCAACTCATTAGTTAAAAGCTTAACAATCTATCTGATCACTTGTCCTTAAAAACGAGCCGCTAGCCACTGTCTGACAATCACTATGAGAACTGTCAAATGCAAAACACTGTAAGAAATCAAACATGGCGTCGCATTAAAATGTCTTCTGTCTTCTCGTAGAATTTTGTTATTTGATTGTAGATTTATTCTTATTTATACGGTGTGCATTTTATAAATATTTATTCAAAACACGAAAAATGCATAAGTTCATAAGTTAAATAAATGCAATTTCAAAAATGGCATTGGTGACAGTGCAAAGATCGCCTAGTGTTACTGGTTCTCCACAATGTTCCAATTCGGTAAGCCAAAGAAAAAGATGAGAAGAGAAAGAAAAAAAAAACCTCCCTGTGAAAATTTTGTTCCTCCTTTCATTTAATCGCTACCAAAAAAGGAAACAACTTATTTACGTTTATCCCGCAAATCTATAGACGCATAATATTCAATGAAATTTACCAAATTCTACATCACATCTCGAGCAAAAGTTCACAGTTTTATTCGTCTTTATTTTTATTTATTTTTTTTTGTTGTACGCACAATAACAATACGCCTTTCGGATTCGCATTCGCACTCGGATTTTCCCCTATCATCTCCTTTGTTCCTTGCCAAAAGTGGGTGGTGCAAAGAGGGTGGCAGCAGCAGAACGATGTTTTACACCATACGGCAAACGGATACGAGTTTTCTATTTTCCTCCCAAGTTTTCGCCTTGACTAGAATGAACACAAAAAAAGAGTCTAAATATACTCTAGGCTAGCTGTGTGTGCAGACGAAAGTGTGTTTATTAAAATTGTTCTTGATAATTCAAGGCGAAAAATTTTGTTATTAATAAAATGTGAGGCAGCGCCGCTGCTGACACTCGACATCGACATTCGACAGTTGAGCCTCTCACATGTGGAATTGGAGAAAGAAACAATTTTTTGGGGAAAACGACTTTTGTTGTCGTTTGTGTCGTGAGCTTGTGGCCTTATGCGCAGTCCTAGTTGTCTTCTAAGATTTAAGTTGTCTTGTCGTTTTTTTTTTACATAAGATTATTTGTTTATTTTACTAATTTCATTGAGAGTTCCAAGAGCAAGTTTTTATTTTTTTTTATAAATAAACAAAGTTCGACGACGAAACGCAGAAAAAGTCTTAAGATTTGAACGTGTCTAGCCTGCAACCGCATTAGTTGTAAATTGCCGGTGAATAGAATTTGGCAAAACGGCAAATTTTTTAATATTTTGATGATAATTTCGATAAAAATGGAAACTTACGTGAGTTATAAAAATAGCTTTATTTTTTGGTAAACAAAGTATTTCTTTCAGCTAAAAGTGGTGTGTTTCTTTTTTACTTAATCCTTTTGTTGACCAGCATTGAAACCCAAATCAAAAATTGTTTGTACCTTAAAGCTGTCGTTTTGTTTGTCCCTGGAAATGATATTTAAGTCTGCTGGCGTACCCAAAGAGAACATGTTGCTCAGCGTGTAGTCCCGCTTTCAAATTCGGAATGGAATGTCTTATTTGTTCACCATACTAGTTATCGTAAGTGATCGGAAAACCCTCCGAAGAGCTAACTACCATGGTAAAGCTTTTGCAGTTCTTCGAATTATCTGTGAAAGAATGCAATTGTATATCTAAACATTGAATTTGCAAGGAAAGAGGTGAAGAGTGTCCATGCTGCTCTATTGTAAGGTAACTTTGATTCGTAGCTAGAGAAAAACCGAACAAATTACAAGGATTGTAGAAACTATTTTAAACTTAATAGCTTAGTTTAGCCCTTTGTTCCCGAAAATTTCCATTTTTTTACAATATTTTTATAACACTGAAATTTTAGATAAAATCTTTTATTGTTGTTTTTAGAAGTTGTGCAATATTTTTTTAATAATTTTTATCAAACATTATGATGTGTGATGTAAAACAATTTTGTTTCTTATTCAAGCAAAATCCACTTTCGCAGCAAGATCAGGACTACCTTGTACGGTGAGACTGAGATGGTGCACTGCAATGTGCACACCGCCGCGATTCGCTATGTTTCGCATATGATCACATTTGTCAACCATTTTTTCACTTCGCACTTTGATCTTGAAATGGCTTGCGGAAGAACCTTGGCTTGTTGAATTTGGGCAAGAACTTCTTTTTGTTATTTTATCTTTTTTTTCTCGCGACAAGTCCTGAGCTGTTTATCTAAACGCTTTGAGCGCTAATTTCGTTGAATTAGTTTTTCCCTCGAATAATACGTATGCTTTCAAAAGACACATATCTAGCAAATTTAAAAAATAAAATCTTATTTTTCGATTTGCCTTCTTTTCCATAAACGAATTTTAGCATTTGCATCTTATTAAAATAGCCCAAGTGTTTGTGATAATGACTTACAAGTTGTGGACATAAAACCTCCTTACGGCTATATTTATGCATGCGCATTCAAGAAACTGATGGGTCGTGAAAATTACTCAGAAAATTCACTGATTTTTTTTTTGCTTGCATTTTAAAAATGTTAGACCGTCCTTACTTACGCGCCAGTGAGATTGCCCATGCTGTAGTTTTTTATCATCTACCAGATCAGTGGGTGCATTTTTTCTTCCTTTCCGAAATGTTCCACAGGAGTAACTCATATCTGCTTTTAAATCATTTTTAAGTTGTGTCGAATTGACAAAAAAATTATCGAAAAAGATGGAATCACAGACCGCGACCTGTTTTTTGTTTGTATTTGTACATATAAGATTGATCGAAATTTTCCCTGTAAACAAACTTCACTTCAATTAAGTGACTTCACCTTTGTGATTCAAAAGGCTCTTGAGTTGGATGTAAATTTACTTCCATGGCATGATTGCTTCTTCAAAGTTATACAAACAGCAAAGTACGACTTATAAGAAGCTATATATTATACAGAATTCAAAGCGTGTCCGCGGTAGACTGTGCCCCTATATATTTGGACTTATTAGCAGGAGTCTTGCAGGGGTCTATTCTGGGACCTATTCTATTCTGTTTATATATAAATTAGTAGTAGTAGTAGTACAATCTTTATTAGTATTTTTAATACTCTATAACAATAATAATAATAATATATACATTTAAATATTTATTTGAATTCAGTCTCATTTCAGTTAATTTTTAATTATTTGCTTTAATATGTTCTATAAACTTTCTCTTAAATATTCTAAAAATTGGTTCATCCTTAATATCGTTTGGAAGCATATTAAAAAGATTGAATCCCTTGTATAAAAGAGTATTCTGAGCAGCTGACGAATTTTGTTGACTTAGCCTGAAATCATTTGCGTTCCTAAGTTGGTATGGTTGAACATCTCCTACTCGTCTTATTCCACTTTTTAAGTAAATTGGTGCATCCCCATTTTTTATTTTGAATACTGCTATAAGTGTATTCAGTTCTAATCGCTGCTTAATATTTAACCATCTCAGGGACTCCAGCATATATTTAATAGATGTGTATCGGCTGCATCTTAAGATGCTCATCATGGCTTTATTTTGTAACTTTTGTAATCTTTCAATTTGTCCCTGATTACAACACGAAAAATATATTGTGGAGCAAAACTCAAAATGCGGCTTAACTATGGTGTTATATACTATTATAGCTGTCATCATGCCCATTTTTTTGCGTATTCTTTTGAAGAAACCAATTTTTTTGCCAAGTTTTTTGCAAATGTAATCTACATGCTCATGCATTTTTTACTCTTTGTCTAATAGCATTCCCAAATACTTTATACTTTTGACGTTTTCAATTCTTTTGTCGTTTATTTTGAGGACCGTTTCGCTGTTCAATTGTATCTCCATTAGTTTAGTTTTTTGTTCGTTTAATTTTAATTTATTCATTTTTAGCCATGTGGTTAGTCGTCTAATATCTCCTGTTAGTTTATTTCTGCATTCATCTTCGTCTTTTCCTTCAGCATAAATGAGTCTATCGTCCGCATATAGCACAATCTTACAGCTTTCTATTATTTTTGGCATATCGTTTATGTATATGATAAATAAAACAGCCCCTAATATTCACCCTTGGGGTACACCTTGATTTACCTCCAAGAAGTCTGATATACTACTGTGTCCAAAAAATAAGGTGACATATGAATTTAAACTGCGCGCGTCGAAGGATTTGGAAATTTTTCTTTCTTTTTAGGTTGGTAGTACTGTCAGTATAATATATTCATAGTGTTTGAGATACGCGTCGTTTTGTGAGCTGCTAAAAGTGAGTTTTTCCTTTTTTGCGATGTCGAAATTTATTGAGCAAAGAGTTTGCATTAAATTTTGTTTGCAGAATCAATTTTCTGCTGCGGATACGTTGAGAATGGTGCAGAATGCCTTTGATGATGAGGCTATGTCTAAAAAAAATGTTTACAAGTGGTATAGTGATTTCCAAGCCGGCCGTGAACGTGTCGAAGACGAAAAGCGTTCTGGGCGACCATCAACCTCAACCGATGAAGCTCACGTCCAACAAATCAAAGATTTGGTGTTGAAAAACCATCGATTAACGATTAGAGACCTTGCTGATGAAGTTGGCTTATCGAAAGGCTCAGTCAATACCATTTTGAAGGATGCTTTGGGCCTCAAGCGCGTCAAATCTCGACTGGTACCGAAAACATTGAATTTTTTGGAAAAAAGGCGTCGCGTTGAAGTGTGTGAAACAATGCTTTCCGACTACCAGGATGTCATGAAACGCATTATAACTGGCGATGAGACTTGGATCTATGCTAACGACCCCGAAACAACCGATCAATCGAGCGAATATCGTGCCAGAGGAGAGCCGAGACCAAAAAAAACCGCGCCAAAGTCGCTCAAAAATCAAGGTCATGTTGACTGTTTTCTTCGATTATCGTGGTGTTGTGCTTTATGAATTCCTTCCAACCGGCCAAACAGTCAACAAGGAATATTATTTGAACGTTATGACTCGTTTGCGTAACGCTATCCGCCTAAAAAGGCCGGAATTGTGGAAAGACAATTCTTGGTTTTTACACCACGATAATGCACCATCCCATACCGCACTCGTAATTCGTGATCATTTCGCCAAAAACTCAACCCACATCGTTCCGCAACCACCGTATTCACCTGATCTGGCGCCGTGCGACTTCTGGCTGTTCAACAAGCTCAAAAGACCGCTCCGGGGACACCGTTTTGATACGATAGAGGAGATTCAAGCCGCAGCGAAGACGGAACTGAAGGCCATCCCGGAAAGTGACTACAACCAGTGTTTCAAAGATTGGAAAATCCATGCCAACGGATTTTCCATTGCATCGGGAGGGGATTACTTTGAAGGGGATGAAATTGATTTGGAAGAATAAATAAAGAATTTTCAAAATAAATACAATGTCACCTTATTTTTTGGACACAGTAGTATTTCCGTTGACTTTTGTTCGCTGTGTTCTATTTGTTAGGAAAGACCTGAACCACCTACTTAATTAATATTTCCCTGTCAATGGTTTCGAAAGCTCGCTTGAAATCCAGAAAAAGGGCCATTGTTTTTTTCTTTCTTCCGGTACCTTTCCATTCATTTACAATGTAATTTACAGCTGTCTCACATGAATAGTTTTTCTGAAGCCTGATTGATATTCGGAGAGTATGTTTTGGCTTTCCAAGTAATCCATTAGTTGTTTTTTTACCACCAATTCACTGATTTTCTCAATAGTTCTTAATGTTAAATGACATACCAAAAATATGTAAAAAAGTGTTCTTACATCTCTATGCCGATGATGTGCAAGTATACTTATATATGCCAATTGCTCTGGTTGAGGATCTCGTTTGCAGACTTAATTAAGACTTGAGGAAAATAGCAAACAGGTCTGTGTGCAATTGTCTTTTACATTACCCTAAAAAATCGCAGGCCATAATTATTTCTAATAAATTCTATGACACAGACTTGCTACCGCCAGTATTTTTAGCGCACTTACAACTTCAGTATGTAGACAGAGTTACCAATCTCGGGCTTAAGACAAACAGAAGAATTTCCGCCACACATCATGTGAACTATACTGTTGGACGCTTTAATGCAACTCTCCGTAAACTTTGGCTGTCAGCGGCATTCACTCCATTAGTAACAAAATTAAGGTTGGTCAAAACGATAATTAAACCAATTATCTGTTATGCTGCGTTAATCTATTGCAAGCCCGATTCCCAGTACCAGCTTAAGTTACTTGTCCCTTTCAATGACACTTCAAGATAAGTATTCTTATTCCCCCGGTATGACCATGTTTCTGAATATCATCGGCTTATTCTTGTGTGCACTTTAGGTGAATATATTGATATTGGATGCTGCGTGTTCATGCACAAGGTCATTCACAATCAATTTCCTGAGTACCTCAACGAAAAGCTTAAATTTGCTCAGTCGGCCCGAACATGTACCTGATTACTGCCTCAAGATATTTTAACTCGTCACGTCTTTTCTTCGTCCACGTCGCCAGGCTGTAGAACTCTCTTCCCTTGATAGTGAAGTAAATAGCTGGAGCCAAAAAAAAAAATTAAAAACACAATTAACAAATATTTTGGTGAATCGAATTAAAAAACAAAGTTGTTGATTCCTACACATTTAGTATTTCTCTTTTCTTCCTTATGTCTGTTTCCTTTCTTTCCATATTCTTTTGATTTGATAAAGTATGCTTATTTGTTCTTTTTATTTAACAATAAATTGAATTGAAGTTGACCCAAATTCTAGTATTAGATCAGTTTAATCAACATGTTCCATTGAGAACTGTTCTAGTGCGTAACGAAAAATGTCCATGATGTACATCATGCCTTGAAAATCCGCAGAAAATTTTACCCAAAGTGGAAAAATAGTCATGGTTGGGTTGGATATTGTCGCGAAAGAAACTACACAACTTTAATAATACGACGAGCCAAGAAAAGGTATTCCTTATCTAAGTTCAACACAAATCAGGCACCAAAAAAAGTCTGCAGTAACTTGCGTTCAATTGGTATTGGTAAAAAAGATAACCCATGTAACGAAATTAATAATACATTTATTCCTTCTTCCATCAATAATTCACCAAACAATCAGATTATCTTTGAACAGCCTAATCCTTTTGATTTCGAAGTTGTGTCGCAGGCAGGAATTCTGCCCCCGCCTTATGCTGTAGGGGAAGACGGTATGCCTACGCATATTTTAAGCTGTCTTACCCACAAAATGAAATTCAGCATAACGTCCTCCTCTTTCCCTGATTGTTGGCAATGGGCCAAAGTTGTACAAGTGCCAAAGAAATTTAAAACCTTGTTGACCACTGACTTTCGCCCAATCAGCCAGCATTCTGCCGTGCTTGTCCAAAGTTTTTGAAAAAAATTCTTGCGGGACACATCCTCACCATTTGCGATTTGTGTTACGGATCATTATCTTGGTAAAATTTGACTTTCGGCTGTTTGTCGTCAATGAAACCAAATTCATTGCGCTGTTTATAAAAGCCAAATCTCCAACTTATATGCTCGAAATACAAACCACACCATTACTGAAAGCTTCCCGAATTTGACTGTTGCAATAATGTTAAGGTTGTTCAAGGCTTTCAATGGTTGGCGCAATACTCTACTGGGCCCATCGTTATAATAAAGCATTATTTTTGTTTCATCACAGAATATAACGTCATCCCAGTAGTCATCACCCTTGAGTGAAATTTCTTCTTGCGAAACCGCGGCACCACACTCATCTTTAAGTTCACCCGCAAGAATCCTCGTCGAAATCATCGGAGTTTCCTCTCCTTTTCCCAGCAAAATTTGCGCGGACGGATCGAAGACTTTAGATCCATTTTATTATGTTTTTTGCACGTTTTGAAATATTATAAACTGTTTGTCTATTTAAAGAAAGCATCTGTGATAAATCTTGAACACTTTTTCCGATACCATGATATAGTAAACCAACTGAGCCACTTCTAATGATTTTCTTTTACCAAGCATTTTAAATTCATAATAAATAAATCACATTAAATATTAATAAGTCGAAAGATATAGAATAAAATGATAGGTTTAGCTTAGAGTGCCCGCAGAGAGCCAATAGGTTGGTTTATAAATAGTTAAGGTAATTAAGCTAATGTTTAGCATATTTGTATAGTATGTAATGTTAAAAACAAATGCATTTAAATTGAACAAAATTGAAAAAAGAATAGATCAATCACAAATTCTGCAATTCATGCATAATACATTTAAAAAAATTAAGTTAAACATTAAAATCGTATTTCTTTCCGCATGGAAAAGATACAGTTATGATATTTTTGCAGTTTCAAAACAATTTCTTGACATATTGTATATGCAAACGGCGCCCAAGTCTATCTCTCGAGACCTATCGGACTGTTGGAGGATCTTGTCTATAGATTCAATGAGGACTTGCCAAAAATTGTATACTGGTCAAATTGCAATAACATCTTTTCAAATTCTACAAAATGTCAGTTAGTTCTTGTGTCGGAAACTGTACAGAACTGAACTAGCTTCGTCCACGTATAAGGTTGATGCGATTTACTGATTGCAATGATTGCTTGTATTGTTCTTACATCTGGGTATTGTTTCAGACACTTTGTAATGAATTTCTCAGCATTGCCTTCAGGTTAATTTTTAGCTGGAAAATGTTTCGCAATCGTTTCATCGATGAATTTTTTTCCTCCCCAATAAGTTCGGTAACGAATTTTCCCTTATTACATTCCAAGTTCATCATCATTCATCAATTTTAAAGCTGTCTTGTTCAGTTTATTTCGGAAATCTTAATTAAAAATTTAACCTATTGCATAACTACTTAAAGATGAAGCCTATAATTTATTAGAACAGATTTCTAGCACTCTCTTGATCCTGGCGTTTCTAGAAGTGATGATCTAAAAGTTTTGCATGCCAAATTGGTTGTAGTCCACTTCCACTTCCGTGAGCCACTTGTTTTGGGGTCTTCGTCTCTTACGTCGTCCCTCAGGGGTGGATACGAAGATTTTCCGAGACAGAGCATTGTTGTCAATTTGTCCTACAAGACCTAGCCATCTCAGCCAATGCACTTCCATCCTTTTGGCTAAGACGATGTCGCTGTACAACCCGTACAGTTTGTTGTTAAATCTTCTCCTTCACTCACCGTCTATGCACGCGGGACCATAGATCGCACGTAGAATTGCTTTCGAATCAATCGCTCTCATCCGCTTCTAAAAGCCTCCATGCTTCTGCACCACATAACAGGGCCGGGAAGATTCTACGAGAGACGGCTTTACTGCTCTGGTGTTGTTACTTACTTACTGGTGTTGATCTCGGTTTTTATAGCGTAGCATGGGGAGACAAAATCCCTAACTACCTCAAAGTCATAGCAGTCTATGACGACGTTCTAAACAAGACGTCGGAATTGGGTGCAATTTCTTGATTAGCCAACTTTGCCGCCTATGTCTCAATACTCATAAACGCACATGAGTTCTCCATTATCTTCTAACACAAATGGACGAACTTGGTAGGGAAGCCAAAACTAGACATGGATATTTACAGCTCGCGTCTGTAGGTGCTGTCATACGCGGCCTTGTAATTTATGAAAAGGTGGTGTGTGTCGATTTTGAGCTAATTGGTTTTTTCCAAGATCTGCCGTTATGTGAATATTTGGGCATTGCTGGACTTTTCTGACCTAAAGCCACCTTGATAACGACCTATCAGGTTGTTGACGAAGGGCTTCAGACGTTCACGTTCAGACGAATACCTCTATAATTGGCTCAGTTTAGAGGGTCTCGTTTCTGCAGGATCGGACAACCAATACTGAGATTCCATTCTTCGGACAACCTTTCTTTAGATGAGTTTGTGTATACTCCTAACCAAATCATCGCCCGTCGCTTTGAAGAGTTCGGCAGCTAAGTTTAGATATTGCTAAATTTACTTCGTCTAGACGCATTGTTGATGTAACAGTCACACAGCGTTAATTGAATGTAAATATTCTCCTTTTTATTACGAAATATCAACTTGCCAATGATTTTAAAAGTTCAATACATCTTCCTATGTTTTGAAAATCAAATCTATATTAGCTTTTACCTTTTTCTCCTAAATGTCAAAAATTATTGTTTCCTTTTCTGCTAATATTGGCGCTTTACAACGGCGTGTGTTAAGGAATTCTGGTTTATATCATTTATATCCGACCACAAAATTATGTTAAATCCTTTATATAATTCGGTGAATTGAAAACCAAGTGTGAACAAAAGTGTAATAAAATGCTTTGCACGTGAAATGAAATATTGTATTTGGGCGAACACTATAAAGCTTGTTGTAAGTTTAAACTAAAATAATTTAGTCTTTCAGAAATATAAAGTGAATCTACGGTTCATTATTCGTGGAGTTTTATAAATCTCACACAAAATTAATTTTCTGCTGGAACAGTATCTCTTTTGTTATTTCTTCAGTGCGCAATTTGGTTTCCTAAGAATATTGAATACACATTGGTCTCGTTAGCACACGATATGTTCAGAAATTTTCGAATTGACGACGGAATAACCAGATCGTGAGTTAAATAGTTAAATTGAAAAATTGTCAAGGTTTTCTAAGTTTGTACTGAATGGAAGGAAAGCGAAGAATGGAAAGATAATATTAAGGTTTTTTTCTTTTCGTTTTATTTCATATGTATGTAGAATTTGATATCGATTTGTTAGTATTTTGCCCCAAATTCACAGTATTTCGTTTGACATTAGTCGTTCAAGTAGAACCTGGATTTTGTGTTTTTGAGATCTCGCATTATCTTCAGCAAATGCGGTGCTCTTTTCAAAAATTAGAGAGCAAAATCGTAAATAAAAAAACTGTGGTCCACTTCGTCAGACTATCGCTGAATCACCTCTAGTTATATCTATTTGATTTGATCCCAACGACAGACTTTGTTCCGAAACCAGATAAAACTTGGGACTTATCATTTGCATTTGTCGAAAGACGGACGCATCACCACCTCTGCCTTACAACAGTTTATTTTTTTTGAAATATTAAAAGAATAACGAGCTTAAGTGATCACTAAACGGTTCCAAAACTTTGACATGAGGCGCTTTTAGAAAACTCTTAAGTTGTGTCGGAGATGCCAAGGGAGGAATCGCAGTGGGCTACGTAGCACAGTTTACTGGCGAAATGAGAATCACGCGACTTGGATTAACAAAACCCGTTCTACAAAAGTTATCGAGTTGAAATTAAAAACAAATTATACTGCCTTTGAAGCTGTAAGAAAAACTAAAGCTTCTAAATCGAGTCATCCAAAATATATGACTGTTTTTGCCGCATATTATGGTACTCGCAAGAGCAATCAAAACCTATGAACGGGACGTACGCGTTTACCTGGAATCATTTAATACAGCAAGAAGCATGGACTTATAGTACAAGAGATGGAAAAATTCCTTTAATTTGTTCTTAAATCGCAACTCAATTTTGTACGCCAAGGAGAATATGTACGTGGAATTTAAAATTATAAAAAGGTGTAGTTTGCCCAATATTTTGGTTATAGGTAAGGGAATTAAAACATAAAAGGTACTACATACAAACAAAAGCGGGAACCCTCTTCAAGACTTGATTTCAGTTTTGGAAGAACTATTTACACCTTAATTGCGCAAGTTCGACTCGCACTTGGCCGGTTTTTTTTATAATGGGGTTCTCGTTTATAATGATAACGCACCATCGGCAAGATACTTAAGTATCAATCATTTCTAAAGGAAGATTTGATTTTTCTTGCTGGCCCGCATACCACTATAAATCTTGTAATGTTGTAACATCAACACCGGTATTTTCCATTAAACAATTGAATTGATATTTACATCATCCTTCATTTATTTTTTCCAAAGCATCTTTCTCTTGTTACTTTGCAATAGCTTCCTTGACCAACCTGTTATTAGCATTTTCAACAGTTTAACATTTAAACTTTAAGCAATTATATTGGAATGTGTATTTCCTACTCGTATGTTGCTCTTAGTCATTTCATAACTACGCAGTTGGTTTTTTGAAATCTCGACTTCCGTCGATCGGCCCTTTATAATTTTGTCTTATTTAAATATTTGTGCTTATTTTTAACGAAGTATATTTTTTATAACAAAAAAAAATGTTTTACTGTTTAAGGACGGCGAGGCTGACGAAGACGATGGCGGCAAGTACGAAAGAAGGTAGTCTACCGTCAAATTAAAAACACAAACGCATTTTTTATTTAAAATTTAAAAAAAAATGTATTTCTAGTGAGTGCTTCTTTGCTGGAAAAGACACAGCATTGGTGTTGGCCAGCAAAGACATCCCACAGTATGCCGAACGTCGGTTAAGTACCGATTCAACTAGATCCACAAACAGCACACAAAGCAATAACTCGGATATTCAACAGCATCTTCAGTCTATGTTCAATTTGCTTCGGCATGAAGAAACACTTAAAATGGTAAAAACTTGTTTTTCAAACTTTTATTGCACGAATGTTAAACTTTCTGAATCATTAAGGCTGTCAAATTGGAGTCGCAGCGACCAAATCGTACTCGATACCTTGTTATTGCATCGCGTTGTTGTTTGAGAAATGGTTCCGAAAAGAAGACACGATCATCAGTCCGATGTCAGTCAAAGTGTGGAAAACAGCAAATAAACGATACTAAAACTCATGACCATCACCTTCATTCCCAATCGCACGACAACTGCAGTGGCAACAAGCAACAAAGCACATCTCTAGAATCAGACGATATCTTGGACAAACGAAGAGCGGCAATGAGTAATCAATTGATATCAACAAACCGTTGTTCAAAATCTGATTCAGACAAATATGTGAGCTGTGCGGAGGACATTGAAGAATCATGCTTATTAGGTATAGACTGCAATGAGAAAGCCACCATTGGTCTGGTTGTCCCAATACTTGCTGATACAACAATTCATCTAGACGGTGACGGGTTTGTGCCTCTATCTATATTTCTTTAAACTTTAAATAGTCCGACAATAGAGGTACTCAAACACTTTTTTCTTTTTTTTTCTGTTTTTAGTGGATTCAGTGTTAGCGTTTATGGGAAGACCCATATTTTTAAACCAGTTTCCGTGCAAGCAATGTGGTAAGTTAATTGTTGAAAAAGACTTCAAAATTCAAAGAAAATTCACAAATCTGTTGTTTCTGCAAGGTCGGCTTTACAAACTCTTCATAAAGTATCTCAAAAGGCTCGTGAGAATAATTTTTATCCCGGCGGTCCATCGCACGATTGGTTGTCATATTATGAAAGTCGAATCGAGTCCGATCAGTCATGTTTAAATGAATGGAATGCCATGGATTCTATAGAAAGTAGACGTCCTCCTTCACCTGATGCCATAAGAAATAAGTAAGTACATATGTGTTATATTTACTACATTCCAAAAAAGGGATTACATCCGTTTCGGGGCTCTGTTCTAATACCGTAGAATTCTGTGAATTCTTATGTTTATCTTGCTTGGATATCCTGTTGTCTGATTATTATCCATACAGAACTGATGAGTTTATAATGCTTGACCTTGTTTCGCTTAAAAGGACCGGTCGTTCTTCAGGGTCTACTCGCAAACCGGATACGATTTATCTTTGCAGCAAGGCTTGGCTTTGTACTTAGATTTGTGTTTGTCACCTATTGAAATCAGTATTAAATATAATTGTTAATGCATTTATTAATCAGTTTGCAAAGCAAAACCCTTCAATAGGCTCTTGGAAAACCTTCAACTTCTTAAACACGCTTTAACGAAAGAAGACACCTGCTTGAAGCATAACTTCCAGCCAGAAGTACGCGCAAAATACTACTTTTGACCAAAAGGCACGTGGCAAAAAGAATAGGATTCGCAAAGGCACTTCGAGATAGGACCAAGTAGGTCATCGTGAGTATGTAAGGAGACCCTAAAAAGCCGCGAAAGATCCCCGATAGACCATTAAACAGCGCAAAGCTCATGATATCAGCCTGTTTCTTTTATCACGTAGTTTGGCCAAAAACTGGACACTGCAAAGTACATTCACATTGTCGGATGGGGAGGAGGAAATGGCGGATGAAGGAAAATCAAAAGTGACCAGCACACTCTTCCAACCTCAACTCCATTGAAAACTTGTGGGGGATTTAATTTCTTTTTTTTATTCAATTGCCGATTGGTGCCATATCTAAAGAAGTATTGGAAGAAAGCATAAAGGCCCGACTATATCACACTCGAAAGTGCTCCAGAATCAGTACATTAACTGTTTTCATTAATCAATTGTAAAATACGTCAGATCTTCGTATTTTAAATATACGTTCCTAAAGCTCGCACATCATTAAGATGATAAGATTTGGAAGTTTCAACATTACCAGTGCATATAGACTTGAACGATATAAAAAGTAAATCAACGAGCGAAAGTGTCTATTTGCTTTTATTTATATTCATGACAAGTTTAAAGTTTATTGAACACTTATTTATACTGAGTTACTAAAAATTCAAATTGAAGCTAAGACATAGTAACAAGATTAGAAAAATACTCGACTGATTAGTCGATCCGATTTTATCTCAACATTCTTGAGGTGGGATTGATATAAAAGGCCATGTAAAATATATTTTCAGATCTTTCAATTGACCAAATTTGACTCTTCCAAATTCCTCGTCGATCGATCAGATGAGTTAATGTTGCTTGATAAATCGTGAAGTCCGAAGACCATATCTGATTTATTTCTTATTGTAAATATTTGCAAAACAACTAGGCTTATTTCGAATATATCCGAATCTTATTAGAAATTTAAAGTTAGTAAGTGTACCTTTTCCGTAACGAGTGGGTTTCAAAACGCATAAAAATCTAAGACTATATATAAATGTGCTTATGGACAATTTTATTAAACATGTTTCGGATAACAATTTAAGCAGACCAAGTTGGCCGATGCTTGTTTTTGTGTGCCACAAGGCACTATACTCAGTCCTTTTTTTGTTCTTAGTATAAACGGCATGGTAGTTTGTTAAAGAAAAGCGAAATCTATCCACTGATAACATGGTAAAGACGTTATTAACCATCAAATCGGTGAAGACCTAACAATTCTTTGAAACTGACTTTTAAGCTAATAAACTCAAAACTAATGTGTGAAAAAGTGCACGAAATAATATCTCGGCGTGAAGCTAAGCATTAAACTTAACTTTAAAAACCAGATCACATATATAAACGACAAAATATCAAAGAAAATAGGTTTTTTGAGAAGAATAAGAAGTCAACTAGTACAATATGCTCTGTCCATATCAATTATGGCATAATGGAGCAGCAATTTGAGTTTTGCACAGCAGTAAAGCGAGTAAAGCTGTAATTATGATTTCAGATAAAATTCAAATTAAAATACACAGAAGACTCAAATTATAAAACGAATTTAAAATGAAATTTAAAATTGAAAATTGACTGATATATTGTAAAAAAAAAAGTTTAAAAAACTTATATAAAAGCCATAAATGATTTTAAAACTAGTTAAATAAAACAAAAAACATACGACGTACGTAATATGCTTCCGACTTTTGTGCTATTACAACTGCCTCATGTATATTGACATGATTTCTTCCCTTCACTCTAAACACAAAAATGTCTCATGAAAATACAAGATCACCTAGTAATAAAAACGAGGCCAAAAAGCCAACACAATCGTGTCTTTAGTTTATGAAAGGGTAAATAAGTAGACCATTGACTTTCATTAAACATAAATAGCTAAAAGATGCCTTTGCTCTACTTGTCCTAAGTTCTTTAGCTCATAGACAAGAACAATGTCCGCCAATGTGCATCCCCTATTCTTTAATGTATCGCCGAGTACCTACATTTGAGTCGACGGGTTTTGAATCTTAACTAATCTTTTCGTTTCCTTCAAACCACTTTTTTCTCAATGCAGCTCATGGTTAAATGTGAGCAGCACTTCTAAGTTAAAATCATTGTGTACAAAATACATACATATTTTAAAAGACCATCGTAAATTCAATTTATTTTTCTCTTTCTTTCTTTCTAGACCAAGACAAAAGGAGGAAACACAACGTGTTATAAAAATGAAACTGAAAGAAATAATGATGTCTGTCGATCTAGATGAAGTAACATCCAAATACATTAGAGGCCGTCTGGAAGACCAACTGGATATGGACTTGGGAGAATACAAATCCTTCATAGACGAAGAAATGCTTACTATACTTGGCCAAATGGATGCTCCAACACAAATTTTCGAGCACGTATATTTGGGTTCAGAGTGGAACGCCAGCAATTTGGAAGAACTTCAAAGAAATGGGTTTGTTATGAAAACAAATGATCTCTTTTATGGTAACTAATTATTATTTCTGTTTTAGCGTGCGGCACATACTGAATGTAACCCGCGAAATTGACAATTTTTTTCCTGGTTTGTTTGACTATTGCAATGTGCGAGTATACGACGATGAAAAAACTAATTTGTTAAAACATTGGGACCATACTTTCAAGTATATAACTCGTGCAAGGTCGGAAGGTTCAAAAGTACTAGTGCATTGTAAGATGGGAGTTAGTCGATCAGCCTCAGTGGTCATTGCGTATGCCATGAAAGAATACAACTGGGAGTTCCAGCAAGCGTTGCAGCATGTTAAAAAGCGCCGTAATTGTATCAAGCCAAATAAGAATTTCCTTTCGCAGCTGGAAACCTACCGGGGGATGTTGGATGCCATGAAAAACAAAGAGAAACTACAACGTAGCAAGAGTGAGACAAATCTGAAAAGCACAAAAGATGCCAGACTATTGCCCGGAAGTGAACCGACACCACTCATCCAGGCATGGAATCAATCAAAGAAAGCAGCCAGCGAAAAGCAGCGAAAAATAATGCGACGTTCAAGCAGTACATCACCGAAAAGCATACAAAGCACCATTGTAGTGAAGCAACAGAGTCAATCACTTGAGAACCTTACTCCTGAACGAAGTGTGGCTGATGAGCCGAAAAATGTTCGATTTCCAGGCAGTAACGGTGAGAACTATAGTGTTACTCAGAATCAAGTTTTGCATATTCAAAAGAACACTCCTACGACATCTGTCAAGACAATTGTTAGTGGACTAGAATCAAATGACAAAAAAACTACGGATGACAGGAAATCGCTAAACCTTCATATAGCCCGGTCCATTTCAGTCGAGGAATCTCGACCGGGCACGGAAGATGCGCCAATAGGTGGTAAGAACTTGGGTAGTCCAGTGTGGACATCGTCCTCGAAACTCATCACACAAACGTCGAATTTACAACCGACTACAGCTGAGGATCTTTCTTCAGTCGTTCACCGCAATGCTGGTCGGAACTTTCATCGGCAAAAGAGTGGAGATTTGTTTCCATCGCAAATTGGCAGTGTGTTCGACAAAGAAGAAACGCGACAAACTCGCAAAACCCAATCGTGGGCACCCAACAGCGTTATGATTGAGTCGTCGATATCATCTCGACAAAGCTCCAATAGCAGCGTTGATTCCGCTGTGGTGTGCGGTTACCCAGGTGAGCGACGTGAGCTACCATCACGTCACTCGTCCTGGGGCTCGGGCGACAATAGAATCTTGCCATCGCGAAATAGTTCGTGGGGTTCTTATGATATGAATAGAAATACATTTAACCACTCTGCCATTTTCGAAGGTAAAATTCATAATTCAACTAACAAGACTGCCAAAAAGGACGATATCGCATGCAACACTGGGACGGTGAAAAGGACGAAACAAAAACTTGAGGAGTGCACAGTATTAAAAAAACGATGTCAGGACAATGCTAAACAAGGCATTACTATTGGTAGCACCACAACACCGCCAACCATTACGTCGACCAGCGGAAGTATAAAGCTTGGTCCATCAGCTAGTAGATCTTTAAGTAGCAGTAGTTGTAGCAATAGTAACAATAGTAAGAGAAGCTCGAATTTATTCCGTAGTCAATCTGCCACATCGAGGCATCGCTATCATACGTGTCGATGTAACAGCGAAGAAATTATATTGCCCGCTGGAAGTGACGTGCGAAATAGCACTCAAGAATTATCTGCGTCAGCTCCAGATTCGTATACGATGAGTGACATAGAGAGTTCCTCTGACATTTCTTCAACAACAGGAATAATGACACGCAACACTGGTGGCACTATTGGAACTACAAGAGAAGAATCCACCGACGAGAAAATATCCGGAAATGTACAAATTCTTAAGAAAAACTTTGAGGCAAAAGCTACTTCTGGCTCAGGACCAAAGAAGGGCCAATCACTACCGTCATCACCAGTAGCGCAACACTGTAGCGAATCTGCTTCAGCTGCATCAAGCAGTCTCGATACAGAAAACAACACCTCGGGTACGAACGCTGTTACTAGTTCTATAGTCGTTGCGAATTTCTTAAGTAACACAAGCAGCACAATCGCTAGCGAACCCAAAGATCGTAATGTAAAAGGCTTAGTGAACAAGTATCAGTCAAGTGGATCTCAATCGAATCACCACTCCTCATCAATAATGCCATCAGCAATAACAACAACTGCGGCACCGACACCCCCATACAAAACACGTCCGCGTTCCTATAACGAAAGTAGCCAAAGTTATTGCTCTCCTGTGACAAACAACCCTCTTAACTACAAGGATATTAATTCATCTTCGGTCTATGGCAATAATACGATAGTTAGCAATTCTGGTTTAATTACAAACACAAGGCCCCCGGTGCCGCCACTGATTCAAAATCACACAACCAACACCACCGCCCACCTTCCCATGACAGAAAGCATTTTAACTCATAACCTAAACAACAACAACTTTCGACGAGTGCAACAACACGGCAAAACTCATCCTCTCGCTAGACTAAGTTTACCAAAGCAACATTTCAACCCAGCCCCTTATAATACAATGTAAACATAAATAAACAAAAAATGTTTTCATCTTCGCAACGCTACAAACGCAAGCCACACGCCACTGTCTGTATCCTGCTCCCGCTGTTTTTTACCTCTGCCCTTACCCATCCAATTTTTCGGTAGCAAATAAACAAAAAGATTGTTTCCTATTTCCTATGTAAATGTATAGCATTGATTTGTTTATCCCTAATATTATTCAAATTAATTATTATATTTTAAATTCAACCCCTAGCGCTTACCTAATTGTAAGAAAATTAAAACAAAACAACAACAAAAACTTGTACATATTGTAAGATTTTCTATTTTTATGTTTGTATAATGAAACCAATGGTTTTTAATTAAAAACTCCAACTGAAAAAAAAAACGCATCAAAAACACGTTAGTTTCAATTTAGAAAGGCATCCGAAAAAATCTGCTGATAAAGGTCTTTTGAAACAACAAACTGTGGAGACATAAAGTCCCAAACAATACCTGGAGCATTTATTCCTTAAGATTCGCGACAGTTATTGTTCCGTGTGTACGGTTGTACAAACGAAAAGTATGGACTACTTCACGCACTAGCTTGTTCGTTGAAATAGAAGATCACTACAATGAAAAACTTTTGAGAGTCATCCTCACACTTGGATGGGACCATGCTTAGCCGAAAACAGACTTCTCTTTTCAAATATCTTCTGTAGTCATTCTCTTAATGAGTGTAATTGACTGGAACTCCGAACATAGACTTATATGACACCCTTTCAAACCAAACTACGTTTTTGAAAAGAAAAATACTACTTACAGGAGGGCCCGGATCAACGGCAGGGTTACGGTTTAGTAAATTTCGACTTAATCGAGTCAACAATTTCCGTTTGTATTATGAAATTCATATGTAACATAATTGCTTCATTTGAACATATTTAAGTTAATTTGGATTATTTGTCGTAGTAGCCGAATTTGAAAAAAGTCTTCTATACGTCGCTGAGGTCTACTCCTCCTGTGCTCTACAAGGGGTTGCATACTTCTTTCGCTTCGTAAAGCATTCAAATCCAAGCTTAAGATCGCTGTCGTATCATCTAGCAGTTGAAGCGCTCCGGCCAATTCGTGGGATATCAAGGAAGGACTTGTACTTTCTGTTTCAGCTTTATGCTCAATGGGAAATTCAAAAAGTTGGATAAGTTCTTCTGTATACATTTCTTCATCGTGAGATGAATAATACAGGGAAGGCCAATTGGATTCTCTGACCCATTAACACATTCAGGCCAGAACTTTTTCCAGGCCCCATTCATATTGGCTGTCATAACTTCCTACCACAATTCATCAATACATTCCGCAGGTTACGTTTAATTGCAATTCCGCCAAAACTTCCGACTTGTGGCCCTTTCAGTTACTGAGTGTGATAAATTATTTTTGAGACGGTAATCCTAAACTGTTGGACAAAAATTAATCTTGAACCAGTCGTCACAGACTACTTATGTCATGCAGACCTTTTATTAATCGTCATCTATATAAGTAATGGCTTCAATTTAGTCTCCAGATGCATTCCCTCCATACAGCACCGTAAGTAGATCCTTTGCTGCTTTATAACCAGGTGCTATATTCTCTTCTACAAAAAGAAATCTTACTGATTAAATTCGCTTTCAGAAGAGCCTATTTCGTCTACGTTAAATATTATTATGATGTGCACGATATGTGATTAATAAACGTTGGAAATTTTGATTTTTCCAAGTGACGTAAGTTCGGGACATAGTCGCTGTTAATCGTGGCAAGGTGGGAATTTTTTTAAGTTTCAAGTTTGAAACGACTTTATGCGAAACGGCTTAAATCGAGGCCTTCCTGTATACGAAGATTTGAAAAAGAAACCAGCACTCAGCTTTGTCAAATCTTACAACTTAATAAATTTATACATATGTATGTTAATTTTTATTTCATAAATCTGTACACCGTACGACGTTATCGGTACTAAACGCGTATTCGGCTGAGAGCAAAAATGACTAAATATTATAAAACTAGCTCCCCTGACTTTCTGTCTGTTAGTCTGCCTGAATGCGATAAACTCAAAAACTGCGAACGGTTACCAGGTTACTAGTGGAAAGAGTGATTCAATAGAGGGATAAGATGTATAGCTCATTAAAAATTTTTATAAATAAGCAGAAATATGACGATGATTGTAACCAATGATATCAAAAAGTTGCCTCTTAAAGTCATTTTCGACGGGCGCTGCGAAAACTATTAACGATTAATAAATTGAAGGACTACATCTGTATAGTACACTTCATTACCCATAAAAAAGTCAGTGAGACCATACGCGTTACTATTATTCTGAAGACAAAACAACTAACTTTTATTCAAATAAGTCAATCAAAACACGGGTATAATAGAAGGTTGAAGACGCCTTGTTGGAAACATAAGGAGACTCTGCTCCTTCAAATTCCACTGTTGCACGCTGATTTTATTGAGTCAATCGAATGGTTTTTTAAATGTCTATAAAAAAGCAAGCGCATTAAACATGGTTCGTGACTAATATGAAAACATTACAATATTGTTCCCCAAACACACTTTGGATACTGAAGAACTACAAAACAGCAACGGCCCTCCAATAGATATAAATAAGAAGGGAAGGTAACTACCTTGCTTGCATGGTCAAAACTTATACCCGTGGTTTCTAGGTAACACTTAAAATTACTCGATTGTTTTGGTTTACCTGGTTCCACATTATCACAGTTCTGAAATTCGAAATCCATATAGAAGGCAAAAGAATTTCCCATTATGAAGTAGAGATGGATTTAAACTTCCCTTTAGCGAATCTATAAAAAGTATCCAGTTTCTAACTATGCGTACGTTTTCAAATTGTGACAAATCCTTCTCTATTACGATACACGATATTACCAGAATAAATTTCACAGAGGAATCAATGTGCTGTGTATTTTCAACCACAGAGAACTCAAATTTCAGATCTTCGTATAGCTGCTAATGAATGGACTTTAAATCTTGGAGATTGTCTATCGTGCTCGTCACTAAATCCAAAAGGGGTAATTCATATTCCTAAGTTTCGTGAGGAGGGCTTCCTGCGATTCCGAATTTTTACTTAGAATTCACCATCATTATGCATTCTCTTCATATGTCCTAAATCACTGGGCTATGTTCGAGTGAACGGAAAATAGCCAAAGGCACATATTCTCTCATCGTTCCAAATAAAATAAGACTGTTGTACTTGAAATTTCAATGGTATTTGACAGAGTTTGGAATCAAGTCGTCGTTTGCCGAAAATGCGTGTATTGATTTTTGATTCGAGTCCACGATACTGATTTGTGTACGACTCTATTTTACACTTCTATCAAAGAACTTTTGTCCGATACTTCTAAACCTTACCTCAGCAAGGTGAAAGTACGCTTAGTTTATTGTTGTTGTCGCAAACCCATCTTCGGATGTGGACCTTAAACTTTTTTGTATGAACTATTCTTTTTACTTACTAATCAGGCAAGGCTTTGAGGATCTGAGCCTGTGTTAAAGGTGCAAGCTGCCCTCCTTCCTCCACAGTCTCAAAAACTTTGCTTCCAGTAGTTTAGACCAAACCTTCCTAGCATCCGCGATGTCTTGATCTTTGAACTGCAGATTCGACGACACTCTTAACTGGAGCATTGTAGTTCATTCGCACAACGCAACTACTATCAGAACCACAGTAGTTCCTTAAGCTTATAAAGTCCTCAATTGTACATGCCACCATTCGCCTGCATTCACAAACAGGATCGTACATCCAAGGGACAATTTTTGTTTCAAAAGTCCCTTGAATTTGCCTTGCTTATTGTTCGACTTTCGGTTACTTGAGCCCTACTTTGTATAAATAATTAGTAAATTATCAATAAACCTACACATTGCCAAGCGAATATTGTGAAAAGTTTTCTTCCTCTATGCTTAATAAAAGTACCTTTGGTTTGTGTAATCATAATATGATGAATGGAGACCAAATATATAAGATGTGTCGATGATCTCAATCGTTTGTGATATAGAAGTGTTTTTTTTTTTCTTGCCAATTGTAAATTCTAAATTCAAAATCAAATAAGTTATTTGATCCCGATAGCTGTAGTGATACTTATGATATTTTTACTGGTTCTGTTGTTTTTTGATCGTTGTCTAACGACTCAAAATATTTTTCATCAAAATGTAAGAGGTATAAGGTCTAACTTTGATTCCTTGCCTCAAATGATTCTTTAAAACATGAAACCAATCATTTTTCAATTCTGGGCTATGAGTTTCATCCAAATTGTAATGAACACAACGAAGCGGGTGGGGCATCTGTTTTTGTTAACAAAAATGTTGAAATTTCTGCACCAGTTTGTTGATAAATGTGTATACTCCGTCTCACGATATTTTTCAAATCCTTCGTTGATCTCTGAAAAACCAATTGCACAAGAAATGAAGCATATACCGAGAGTGACATACCGCCGTCTTTTCTTATGAAAAAAAAAAATAATTCGGACGGACCTGATGGATACAGTTGTTATTTCCATGATTTAAGAAAAGAAGAAATGTATCTTCAAAAGCAGCGGAGCAAAGGAGGTGGTGCAATTGTATGGGGAGCAATAAGCTATTACGGAACTGTGGAACTGGATTTCCAAAGCTCCAAAATGACGACAATCGCTTACAAATTGATACTGGAAGGAGCTCTTGCGCAGTTTTTCGGAGATATTTGGTTGACACCGATGGACTTTCCCAACATAACCAAAATGTAAACCTACTTGCATGGCCGTCATATTCACCCGACCTGAAGATTGTAATGAAAACGTGTAAGGTTGGCTTTCAAGAAAAGTCTGCAAAGGAACAACGAAATATGATGAAACGGAGGAGTTTTTTGAAGCCATAAAACGAGCATGTTCCGAAATTTCCCTTGATTATTTGACAGCACTTTATGAATCTCTACTTGAAGTGATTCAGCGATCAGGATCAAGTACCCATTTTGTAAAACTAATACTACTTTTTGAATACATTTTTCTCTTTTTTTTTGTTCCTTTTAAGCTTCTAAAATGTAGATTAAGCGACTTTTCGCAATCCAGTGAGAAAAAAACAGGTAAATTTTATGACCTTTTTGGGAAAAGCATCAGTTGCATTTATTAATTAATTTTATAACATAAACATATTATATTCCAGTGCGTAATGAAGTGAAACGAAGTGTATGTTCACCATCACTTCGTCAAGCTTAAAGCTGCAACCACCCGCTATGCGAACGTTCCACTCCCACAGGTTCGAATCGAATATGTCTGCACCCTACAAAATCTTTAATGCTCACTGGCAAAATTACTCCTCATTTACCTTTCACTCCAAGCACCCTTAATGGGGCTTTGGCACGGGTTGAAGAAATAAACTGTTAGGTTGCAGAAATAATGAGATCTCAATCGACAAACTAGAACATCTTTTATAACTTTCTAACCATTTTTCTTAACACAGAGCTCATGCTCTGATCTCCACTCCTGAGATTTTTCACAGTAACACTATTCTCGTCAGGAATACACAGCAGTAAGTCATTTAGACTGCTTTCGTTATAATCAACTCCGAGCAATAAGTAAATTAAGAAACATTTGTTCTAACGTACAAGCGTAATAGATTAAAAAAAATGTATTAAATAATATTAACGTGTATTTTCTGTAAATTATAACAGCTGACTGACTACGTTTAGGCTAATATTAAATAAAGCTTTCTATAAATCAGAAATCGTTTGTGATGGTTGCAAAAGATCGAGAGATTTAAGCAGAGCATCTACAGTTGGATCGCGACCTCGGAATCTTCGAAAAACTTCTGCCGTGCTGATTGAACCCCCGGATGCCAGGAATGTTTCTCTAAATCGTTTGCCAGTTTCCGCAAAATTTCCATTCTTATCCTCAAACGCAGCGTAAATATCGGCTGCAATAACCTTTGAATAAAGATGACTGAAATACGCCGCTGCCCAATCTCCAGAAAATATATCAGTCATTGAACAGGGGTGCGCATCTTTCTTATCCAATGGCAAACAGCGGTACACAGGCCAAAGCTTTTTCACCACATCCAGCCAATAATCGTTAGCCTGATGAAGTTCCAAATCCAAGTCAGAATAATACATCTCCTCACAAAGTCTGTAGCCTGCCATAGATTTTTTGAGAAGTTTTATGTTTGAAATGACTTTGTCGGGAACTGTTTCGTCACTCGCATAATGACCAGAGATGTCTCTCAGAACATTATCGTTGTCCAAGAAACTAGTCAAAACTTGTCCGCTTACTTGAGATGCATCCCATTCGATGTTTGACAAGCCTGCCAAATCTGTGAAGTTGGCTTCAGTGAGAAGATGTTGCAGCGAAGTGCCAAACGTCTTGAAAACAATGCGCAAGTCTTCTATACTCAGCAAATATGGTTTGCCGTACATGGGCTCGTTGAAATTGAAGACAAGCGCGCACAGTGGTGTGTTGCCTGCGGTTTTATTTCTATTCCGTATACTTACCATCCAGCCGGAGTTGGTGCCAAACTTGTTCTCCCTTGAGTAGCAGTCTAAGTAAAATCCACCGATTGGTTTGGCCGAGTCAGTAGCATCATAAACATCGTAGTACTTTACGTTGGGTTGCCAAACGTCCGCGCTGCTGCGTTCAAGTATTTGTATATTGAATAAATTTTCGCTAAATTTAAAGAGTCCCGCGAACACCTTTGGCAGTGGGAAATATTCCCTGATAGTATCCTCATTGAGTTCAAATTTGCTACGCAGATATTTACGTTGCCAATATGAGATATCGTACTGGTCCAGTTGGTGTTGGAAACCACTCTCGCCAGCGAATTCTTGCAATATTCGAATTTCCGAAGACTGACGGGGACCAGCATATTGCAACATTTTCCCGAAAAGTAATTTTGCATTCTTTACGTCTTTGATCATCTTTGTTTGCATAGACATCGCCGTATATGTTGGGAAGCCCAATAGATTAGCTTGTCGCTTGCGTAATGAACGAATCTGTTCCAAATGCGTACTGTTTTCAAGACTCTTTTCATTTTGGCCCGAAGCTTTGCGATTATTTGCTTGCCAAACGTTCCACCTCTCTGTTCGATCGGGACAATACTTGAGGAAGCTCTCAACTATCTGTGGTTGCAAGGTTATACGCCATGGACCCTTAACCGGCTGGTTTGGATCTTTGGCAATGGTTTGCAGTAAGTTCGTGGGGAAATCACGGACCAAGTTGTAATCATAGATATGATGTGTAAATGTATTAATTGAAGAGTTAACTTTGTTCTTGAAATTTGCCCGTTCCTTGCCCAGATTAGACAGGGTTTGCTTGAGAATGTCATTGTCTTTGCTGGACAGGTCCAGCCCATTCAATTTTCCCTCAAGCAGGAACTTTGTCATAAGACGATTCTTTTCGGGTTCGATATTTGAGTTCTCCTCATGCTCAGACTTAATCTTTTCGTAAATAGATTTATTTGTGAATTTTGATGCTCTTGCGTTTCGAGCTCGTTCGTGAATATTTATGTACGTTTTTGTAGGAATTAGTGTGCTATTGCCAACATATAATGCCTTTGCAATGCCCCATGTTGTGTCCAGTGGTCCAGTCACTAAATCTAATTCTGTAAACAATCGCTCCGTGTCAACTTTTTTCTTGCTGTTGATTCTTTCTGCTAATTTTTTCACTGTATCCTCAACTTCCAACGCCTGCTGTCCAATCGCACCCATGCAGGTCTCAATTGTGATAGTGTTAAACTTTGGTAGGCCATCGGGATGCAAAATACCCTCCACTGAACTAGCGTCTTCGCCAATCTCTGGCACACTGAAATGTACAATGGTGAAATTCAGTTTCATAACATGTCTGGGTGTTGACAGTGTCATTGGAGAAAATGAAAAATTGCAATACCTACAGGACTATATAGCCATTGGCACATTTACTTGTGGATATCTGTCGTTTCAAACTAAATGCGGCTTTGTGACGAAAAACTGATGATAACATCTTATAAAATTTAAGAAATTAGAATAAAATCGTACAACTGAACCTGCACTGCGTGCAACTAACGTCAAAATCACAATTTTCCGGCTATACCAAAGTTTGACAATTCCAATAAAACACTGTTTCATTTGTGATCCTGTGTCAGTCCTCCTCGGTTTGATTGCTGAACAACGTTGAACCGATTTGAAGATGTTGAAATTTTCGATCGCTGTGACGAACTGTCCGATGAGTCTAGGCTCACACAAGTGCAAAAGCACAAGTTGAGTGCAAGAACACAAGTTGGTCACATAGTGAAAGAACGAGAGATTTGATTCCCCATATACTTTATAACTGATGTCTGATCTGATTTTATTCAACCATGTTCACTCTGAATGAATTTGAAAGTTTCATACTTTCAAAAAAAACTGTTGTCGGCTTATATGACGATGGATTTGGTAAAAAAAATGCCAACTTTGTGAAATCAAGTCATCAGGGAGCTAGCTCCAGGATATGGAAAAGTCAAAAAAAGTGGAACCGGCAGGGATGATATATATGAACCGAAGCTCTGTCTCGCTATTTTTGCATTCATAGAAACATCTTCATACGCTTCCAGCAACTCAAGTACTATTTCCTCAGCCGTACTGCTAGCGGTATCTATATCCTCTAAAGACATTATCCGTAGCATTAAGGTTTTGTGTCACTAGTTAGTTTAAGCACTTCAAAATGAAAAGATTTTTACTCAAATAACGAAACACGGAATGAATGCTATCAATTTACGCACACGGAAAAGTCTGAGGGTAAGAGTCAACGTGTAATAGCACAAGCCTCACAGAATGACTTTTTAAAAGACAACGACCAGGAAATGCGGACTAAAAAGTGGAACAGCTGCGACTGCTTTCGCAAATGAAAAAACCATGAAAATGCCGGCAAAATCATTTCTATCAGCCAAAGAGTCTTGATCATAGACATAAGACAAATAAATCGAGTTACACAGGATCACTTAAAGAGCCCTTATCTGCTGGAACATCTCATAGTAGAGCTGTATCGGTTACTTGTTAACGAATCGCATGAAGGGAGTACCAGACTACGTTGTTTTTGTTGACGGTCAGAAAAATTTAAAGTGGTCGTGCGAAATCCCCAATGACAGACAATACAAAACTTGTCAAATTGAATGCAGTGTCAACGTTCGATTTCTGAATTGGTTGTCGACCCAATCCTAAAATTTATTAATTAAAATAATTCTAATCATGAATTAAAAATGAATAAAGGAAAGATCATGGATGAAATTCTGAGCGACATTGATTCGCTGGTGTAATTTGAACTGTTTTTCTACCCGAAGAACATATTATTTTCTGACGCTTTTATTTAAACACTTGAATAAGGCTGCCACCGTTATGTAGAGCCCAGTTCGCCATTAGTAGGAATTTTTCTTACCAATACAGTATGTAACTGAAGTGGCTTTAAAATTTGCAAATAACTGAGTTGGAAAAATAAAATTTAAAATGAAATGTTTTGTTGGCCTTCACGGCTATTATCTCATAAAACCTACTCTTTAACTTAACTTTCAGAAGAACATTTACAAAATACCACTTGGAATAGAAATCCGAAGAACATGGAAGCTCAGGCCTATACTATGTGCTGTAGATTCTGAGTCTGAAATTTAATCTGTTAGTCGGTTAGTTACAAGAACAAGGAATATGAAAGCCCTAAAATTGTTCTTTTTTTACTTAAACGTAACGAAAACACTTTATTGGTTTACTTGTCATTTAACAAACTTTGTGATCTGAGCTCGGATGGAAGCTTGAATAAAGCTTCAACATCCCATTTCTTCCAAACCGGCATCAACGAAATCTTTCAGGCTTCTTGCAGCTAATTCAGGAATGATCTGAACGAAACAGTTGAAAAGTAGTTAACCACATTCGAAAGCGTTACCGAAAGTTTATAGAAGCTGAAACTTGTCAAACATGTGAAGTACACATTCGATAAAACGAATGATCGAATTGAATTGGAAAACTTGTGCTGGATGTTTCTTTTCAAGGATAGCGTTATTAATGCGTGGAGGATTTTATGAAGCGTGTTGGAACAATACATTCAGGATTTCTAAATTAACAAAAAGTGGTCAAACAAAAACAAACAACAAATCATAGGTAATAATTGTAATACATTAATTTCAATACTAGAAATGGCATGTAATGTAGGGCCAAAATGGTCACTCTCAAGAAGTACCTACCAAGTCGGACGACGGAAATTTGAACGTTCCCCTACGTTCGAGTCTTGAAACTCACCGAACAAATTTACCAAAAATAGATCTGGTATCACTTTGCGGGTGAGTTTTTTTAATGGCGACCGTGAGAGAATAAAGTAGGATCTACGTGTTTTGTCAATTTCAGAAATTTATTTCACAGTTTTTAACTGAAATTGTGCTGAATATTTTCACATTAGCACGCAATAGAAATTTGTTTTTAAAAAAGAAAATCGATAATGGCACGTCTAACAAATGTGTACCATGCGGAAAATATAAATAGTGTAAAAATCGGGAGGAGGCAGCTACCCGTGATTGCTGGCGATAATTTGATGGTACGAATTAAATGAAAAAAAAACCTTGAATTTTCCTCTTGAAATACTTTATTTGGTTTGATGAGTGTTGTGTTTTGCACTTTTGTTAAAAAGTCCGCCGCCCATTTATGACCATCTCATTGTCTGGGTCAATCTGTTAAATGCCACTGTCGTTAGGTGACGAAAACAGTTTCCCTTTGATGTGCGGCATATTCCACAAGTAAATCAGTTCAGATCTTTATGTTCTGGCTTCAGAAATAGTTCAGATTTATGGTTATACATTTTGCAACGTTTTCGCGACAAAAATGGTCAAAGACATGCAATAAAAGTTCTTTCTTACCTATTTTCAGATGCTGATGGACCTTAATAGCAAAGGACTAGCAATAGATAGTCCCAATATAAAAGGAAAAGAACTTGAGGAGTTTACGAGAAAATTTAATCTATTAACAGCCGAGGAGCTCAAAGAATCACTCGAAATAGATAGCTCGGCTTTCCTTTCAGTTCTAAACCAATGTGTTCAATGTGTCGGTTGTCGCCGTAGCGTGGAGCGTTTGTTCTATCAGTTAACACTTTCGGGGCACCCTACACTTGATCCAATTGTACTTAAAAGTTCTGTTATCTTGAGCATAGCTGAAGATAAATTGAAGACTCCACAAGCGCTAGGGACCCTTCTATATCGGCACCACGAAGTTCTAAACAATTTAGTTGAAAATAAGTTGCGAAACAAGACAAGGTGTGTTCAGCATTCCATGGATGCCTTTCGTTCGAAGCCATTCTCGGAAACCTGGCGTGAGGTGTGGTCGTCCATGAAGCAGAGGTGTCGCGACGAATTATCTGTGATTAAAAATACTGAATTGCATGAAGTGCTGGAAAACTATTTGAAAAAACATAAGTTTTGCCAAGGCTGTCGAACTAAGGTGAATCCTTTATTGCCTGTGCATCAAAATTGAGCTTAATTTTGTTGTTTGCAGATCGAAAAAGCCTACAATATCTTGGTTGGAGAGACGCCAACGAAGGAAAAAGGCTACATAGCAGCACTCTATGCAAATATCAAAAAGTGCCAACCCGAGCATCATATTCATGTTCAAACAAAGGCTGATTTTCTTGACGCCCTTATACGACGGGCCGAACCGGAGGTAAACGGAAGGTAAGAAAGATGTCGCTCGTATTGTCAAATCGATGAATTTTATAATTTTTTTTTTCTTCCCACAAAGTTATTCCAAGCAGAGAGAGCGCCATGCCAAAACCTTAGAGATCGCCCAAGAGGAAGTGCTAACATGCGTGGGAATGATTATGTACGAAAGACTACGTAGAATTTACGGTAGTCTAAGGGAAGAGGAACGTGCCTGTCAGGTCTTAGCTGCCGTTGGTGTACATGCTTTGTGTCGCAGCTTTGATATGTCTGTTGAAAAAAAACAGGGAATAAGCAACTTGGAGCTGTTGTATAAGGAAATAAGCAGGGCAGAGAAAGCTAAAGAGCACAAAAGGGAACAAAAGAAACTCAAGAAGAAGAAGAAAAAGAACGAGAAGAAGAATAGCTATAGGACATGTGACAATAGTATTGCAGACGAATCAATCGATTTAGATGTAGATGACGAACTCGACCATGGTGATACGCAAAGCGAGAAATGCATCGATTGCAATGAGGATACACCCAATTGTCCTTGCGAGAGTGATGGCGAAGTGTGTACGAAATCATTGGACGCCGGTTATGGATCAGATCAGAATGTTCATGATAATTCGAGGACTTCAAGTGTTGTGAGTTCAACAGAGGGATCGGAAGTTTCTTGTTCCGATGGATTTTGTAATCACGATCAGCACAATAATGGGACGGACTTTGTCAGCGATAAATATGCCTCTTCGAATCATTTCGAGAACGAACAATACATGCCGTGTGGTCGCGACAAGACGCTCAGTTTATTACAAATGCTTGTAAGTATGAATTGCTAAGGATTTCTTTTAAATGTACAAAAACTGCGACAACATCAATAGTTAAGCTTAGTAGGGCGGAAGACCTTCTCTGTGAAATTAGGGTTCGAAAGAGAGATTAATCCCTTCTATTTTGATATGTGGACATTTAATTTTTAACAATAAGCAGAAAGAATCGGCGTCTCAAACAAACAAGGATACGAATTCGTCTGCTGCTTTTTTTGGATCAATCCTTTGAGCACTTCGGCTCTGTCTGCGCAATGATTGGCATTGGGGGGTGGTTGCGAAATTTTCTTCTCGGAGAGAATTGTATAAGGCGTGTATCACTAAGGCTTAGGATAACGTCGGGTGATTGTGCTGTTTAATAACTAAGTTTTTTTTTTTTATTTTGTGGGTAGATTAAAACCTTCATAGGCTCATTTCTCATATACCATGAAGCATTCACGTTTAGTTGTGAAATGCTTGTATTATCGATCTATTGCTTGCTCAAGTCTAAAGTCATTCTTAAATATTTCGCCTCTGCATACGGGATTTCAACCGAGTTTAGAAACAGAGGTTTATTGTATACGCTTATACATAAAATTAACATGTGTTGGTTTGGTCTCATTTTAAACGAGTCTTCGTCCACTCACATATTTGAGTTGGAGTTTTCGCGTTGACAATTTGACTGTATCATTGCGAGGATGCCCGTGTCGTCTTCGAATGTGGCTACAACTGTTTCTTAATCTCTGGGGTATGTCTCTTGTATAAAGCAAGAACTTCCTTGGGGAACACCGGCGCAAACTTCTTTGAATTCTGAGTTTTCAGTCCCGTGTCTTACACGGTAAATTCTGTTTAAGCCCATCGTGCCATACCTTGTCGAAGGCTTGCGAAACGTCGAAAAATTCACTTACTTAAATTTTTCCTTACCAGGCTTTTTCAATTACATTTGTTATTCGATAGATCTGATCAATTGTGGAATGTTCAATTACCATTTGCTATCGTTTAAGCAAAAGTTGGCAGGAGCGAAATAGTCGTTTTGTCGTCTGGACCTTTTCGGTTTTCGAAAAATTATGACTTCTGCGATTATAAAATTCTCAATCAAGCATTTATTATATACAAAAGCTTGACTAACACTTTTTAATACTTTTTGATACCGTTTTCATTATAAGGTTGTTTGGTCCCATATCGGCGTTGGGATCTTTGGCCAATGGTTTTCCGTCAACTGGTTAGAACGCGTCTTCTATAAATGTTTTCTCTTTATTGTCTTTTGCCCATTCGCCGTTAGCGGAGTTCATTTTAGAGTAGTCCGCCTCTCGTGGAATTACATCTTGCGCCCCAGAAAGAGTGACAGGCGCACATATATCATATGTTATATGTATATATGACATGTTCTATGTATATGTTCCGAAATCCGAAGGATGATGCGCATGATAGTCGATGTAACATTTCCAAATCCAGATCCCTTTTTTCCTTCTTTCACTTCCGAAATCAGGCAAATGTTAACATTGTTTTTTTTTAGCAACACTTCTAGCTCGTCGATTTTATGCAGAATACCATTTGCGTTTCATGTTAAGATTTTAAGCAACTGTTTTTTATTCGTGATCGGTTATTTGAATTTTTAGGTTTGAACTATAGCTTGCTCTACTTGTCAAATTAAGTTGGTTGATCTTGGTCCGACCGTCAAGTTGTTTTTCAAGAATTGTAGCGAGTATTTGAGGCAGCGGGTCTGCTATATCCGACTTTGATTTGTTTTCGAGAGCCGCGATTGAGCGTACATTCTCGGACCAGCAAGTGCTGGTTTGTCAGCTGAATTCAATCTTACGACTGCGTTTTATGTCATCTTCTTCGATTCCTTTATGAGTCGGACACCTCTGACTGGCCTTAGAGTTTTTGACTAAACAATTTTGTGGCGTTCAAGCTTGGGTCATAATTCTGGTCAGGTTTCATGAAAATATCGCTTCGTTTTTGCAGTTTCATTGCGACTTCACAACCTCGATATCTCGCCGCTTGGTCTCCCTTGCAATTGGCAAAAATCGCTTGAGTCTGCTTATTTATGTTGCATTCAATCGAGAGATGGTTACCCGCTCATTTAACACATTGTGGTTCTTTTTGACAATACACCGCTTTGTGCTGGAAGCCTTGGCATCGTTTGCATTTATCGTTTTTTTTTTTGCCCCAACAACTTAGTAAAGGCATAATGCATAGATTCATAACATTGAGAATTTCAGCATTCAGTTTTCTTGTTCGTATTGATTTTAAATCTCACCATCATCATCGTCGCATTAAAAGGTTAAATGCATTTCGAGTTCGGGACAAACTTGTCGCATTTGAATGTGAAAACAATGTCCTAAAAGGAAAACAACAGGCCTGTCGTAAGAAACGGAATTTCTCTGTCAACTACTGTCTGTCATACAAAGCATCGATTGCCACTTGTATTTTTCAGAAATTGTCATGCAATGGTTCTCCAAGGTTGTTGGGCTGCACTTTGCATATTAATTTCATTTTCGAACCACCGCTGCCAGACATGTTGGAATGATGTACACCAACCTTCCGGATCATTCTTTACAGTAAACCATAAAATCGCTGGCGTTATTATTTTTAAGGCCTCATGTATTGATATATTCAAGTCAATTCCATTAAATTTAATGTTGAGCTTTCAATAATAATTGTACTTTAAAGACTTTAAATTTAAGAGTTTGACTAACAATAGTATAAAAGAAAAGTTATATTCGGTTGTTCAAAAAGTTCTGGGGATTTTTTATTTTTTTTTTTTGAAATGGCGTTTGTCATTTAAGAAAATCTCTGTATATAAAACCGTATACAGCACTGACACTTGTCAACGCTGGTTTACACGCTTTCGTTCCGGCAATACAACCCTTACTGATGCTGCTCCCTCTGGACGTCCATCCACCGCAGACTACGATCAAATCTTAGCTGCAGTAAGCGTTGACAGACAATTGACGAAACGAGAGATCGGTCAGCGATTTAACATCAAAAGGCTTGAAATGTTGAAAAAGATGAATGTTGGGTTCCTCACGAACTCATCGCATAATGATTTGTGAGTCTTTGTTGAGGTGGAACTCACTTGTGTTTTTTTTAATAGAGTAGTTACGGGCGACGAGAAATGGACAACATTCGGCCTAAGAGAACATGGTGCGCTTCTGGTGAAACACCTCAATTGATCGGTAAGCATGATTTTCATCAAAAAATGGTCATGGTCCTTCCATAGTTATTCGAGTTGCTTCCTCGCAATCAGACAATAAGCTCCACCAAATATTGCTCTCAGCTCGACAATTTGAAGCAGCCAGTGTAGGACAAACGGCCAGAGTTAGTGATCAAGAAGTGCCTTGTTTTCCGATATTGATGGAAAGCAATTTTCTACCGAGGAGGTCAAAAAAACGCACCTGGAAAGCTTTTATGGCCAAAAGTCTACTGATTTTCACAAAAGAGGAATAATGTCTCATCTTCGAAGAATGTTAAAAATCGGAATGGACAATATTTGATTGATTAAATATATGTATGGTTTCAAAAGAAGTATAGGAATAAAACAAAATGAAATACGAATCAAGCAAATAAGAACAAATCTTTCACACTTTGTTTAGGTTCAAATTTTGGTTGGACGCAAAATTCTAGGTAGTTCGTTAAGGATTATTGGTACAGCGATATCGTTCTTCTGTCACCATACTCGTTTTAATGCCTCGGAATTCGAATTATGTGCTGACTTTATAAAGAGATGTCTAGCAACTGCATTGAAATTTTATAAGCTCTTTACATCCACTTCTGTGAAAGCAATATCTGTCATGCATCTTTATATTTAACTTTTTTTAGGGATGTGAGGCAGGCGAATGTTCATTACTTTGTTTTTTTGTGCATTTCTTATTGATTCATGACACCAAGAGCTGTTATCGCATTTAAGTCTACTTGCGATGGTCTTGCTGCCTCTTCAACATTCCTGAGCCTTTTTACAATAGCCGTGTCGTTCGCATAAGCGTATAAGCGTATCCTGAATGGAATTTAAAAACTGAGAGCTAGTCTTTTTGCAATGACTAGTTGCATTACAGAGGAGTTTCCGTTTCTTATTTCCATCTCTATATGTCTGGGAGATTGGGAGAAATCTATTGTACGCAGTAATTTTTCTGGGTTTTCATTCAACGCTTTTTTGGGCGTTTGCTTAGTATGTAGCCTCTTGTATAATGTATCAGTTTTCCCATCCTGTCGCGAATAGTGGCTGCAATCCTTATCACACAGTCAACGTGCGTAATCGAAGTCGTACGTCTAAAGTCTCACAATTCATGTTGATAATTATAAATCTTAAGCAAAAAATCACGCTCGGACGGAGGAACGTCTTTCTCCAGATTTATTGAAATTCCTTATTTTGAAGTTCGTACACTATTTTTAGTTACTGAATTGAATTGAAGAACTCGGAATGTGTCACAAGGTGCTAGTAATGCAAACATTAAGATCTATTATATCCCCTTCTTTTTGTCTAGTATTTTAGTGCTGGCTTCAGAAATTTGACAACTTCACTAGATGGGATTTCTTCAAAGTCTTTCTCTGAATCTCCCTCGGGCAATTCTTGGGCAGTCGGACAGTTTTCTTTTCTGATAAGACCAATTTAATGGAGATGATAATTACGTGCTCCATTTCCTGTTAGTGCTCCACATAGCACTCTTAAGTCAGCTTAATTAAGTTCTAGAGATTTTTTAATTCGTTTGTTACATGAACGTTCTTGAGGTTTTAATAAGCTCCTGGTTGTTCCGCAACTGGTTCCTTTGTTTGATGACCCGTTTGTGCACATGTAGGTTTGTTTCCGTATTGTTGAAACCATAAAGAGGGAAGACTTGGTGAAGGGTGCTCAGGTACCTTCCTTAGCTTGCATAAATAGTATATATTTCCAATTACAGTCGCACAAGTTGTAAGGTACTGTGTATTTTTACAGCAAAAGTGTGTTTACACATTAATTATCAGGCTTTATAGAAGTCAGTTATTTTTGACTGCTTGAACTGATCCATACGAGCACAATCGATCACATTTTCCATACCTCGGCGGAAAAAATTACGTAATTCCGCGATATGAGATCGAGCTTGTTTGAAGGAAATCTGTTGAGGTGACTGGTCGTCACCATCGTCTCCATCGCCATCCTGATTATCAAAGTCGCGGTGAATATGCTGAGCCAAAATATCGTCATCAGTCTTGGCACTTGAAATGACCCTTCTTCCCCAACTTGAAAAAAGCCTTCCTGTTACCCGCAGCGCGAGACCTATCAGCAGCAACGGCGACGGATTAAATGAACTTCAGCTGTTGTTATTCGAATCCAAAATCCAATCCGACCGCATATTTCATGAAACCTGATGCAGTTTTTTTCTTAAATAGTGCAAGTGCGCAATGAATTGGGAGTTCTCTTAAAGTGATTGTTTACACAGCCCGAGCAGAAAGAAAAGTGAGGGGGAGAGAAAGAAGGTACCCGTGCATATTGGATTTAAATTGTTGAAGGTTGTAGTGCGGGAGAAAATTAAGCGGGGTAACGCATTCCACGTTCGGCCTATAAGAAGAACAAGACAATGGCTGGATGTTATGTTTCGCTTTAATGACTTAAGACAGCATTGTGTTTTGGAAACATTTATTTATACTCTGTTAGCAAGTCCCCATTTTATTATACTGGCAATAACAGAATTGAATGAGTATAACATACGTTGCCATTAAATATCTTCATATAGAAATCTGCGAAGGAATATATTGGGAAACATTGGGAAACACCAGCATTTATATTTTGAATTTCAGACTTGAAACCGTCCAATACGACTAGTATTGAACGAATCGAAAGGTAGCTTCTCATCCATCGAAGAAGAAACTCCCCGATCCCATATGCACGCGTTTTAGAGCCGGATGTAAAATTCTGCCAAATACTTTATAAATATCAAGTGCAATTATCTTTTATTTGCCGGAATTATGTACAGATTGGTTCCGCTTTTCGGCGAGACAGTTCATCAAATCACTTGTGGACATGTTACTACGAAAAGCATATTGCCTGTCATTACGGAGTTCTCGTGATTCAAGATATGTCCCACGATTTTTCAGTCTTTCCATGACCTTAGAAAGAAGGGTCGTTCCTTTTTTTTAATTTTGGCCAGTCATCCACCACTAGGCTTGAAGCCGCTGATACCGATTTTTTCCGTTCGCCTTTTTCTTCGACAGAGGGCTTCTAATGGAAACATTTTTTTTTTATATAATTTGAGTAAGCCATTCAAGTAGGCAATGTTCGAGTTGAGGGAACTAACATGATCTTTGCTTTGTCCAATTAGCTTCAGATGATGTAGCAGCTATTACTTTTTTTTTTGAGGATGGATGTCATCGTAGAGAGTAAAATGCTGAATCGATCCGCCACATGTTTCGTCTTCTGTCCGCTCGCGACAGTTTTATAATTTGTCTTTTCTCGTCCACTGAGAGACACGCTCATCTTGTGTACTAAATAGGTTAACAAAACACGTGATAATGAACTGAATACGAAATGCACAAACATGAACGCTCGGCATTAGCGCCACCCGGCCTCGAATTAAAGCGTGCTCTTGTCGACTTGACCATGGATTATTTAAAGTGATGGCCAATCAGCCTGCGAAATTACATACAACTTATGGAAGGGACCGAAATACATTGACTAAGAAGGTTTTTAAAATGATCGAACTTTTATGTATATAATATATTATAAATTATAGAGGCACGAACTATCGACGTTCCACTTTAAATGGCTTGCATCGCTGTTTTTATCCAAAAGGTGTGACGGAAAATAGGCAGTTAAGTATATTCACGGTTTTCCTGTAAATGCTTAAAAAGAATATCAAAACCAAAACGAAAATTTTTGATGTCGACTGTATGCCTGCTTTAAAAAGACTGTTCTAGTCCGATAATGTCACTCGCTTCATTGCTTCCAATTCAATTCGAAATTGTAAGGTGCTCTTTGACATATGGCAAGTCATTCCTGCATTTAGAAGTGAGTGCCTTTCCAAAATTATGGTTTTGTATCACTTGTCCAAACTGGTTTCCAAAGCAAACTTAAAATCTTTAAAAAAAAAACTTATATGAGACTGCGACGGATAGGTCGATTGCTTTCGCTCATTTATCATTGTTTGAAGAACTTTACAAAAACGTGCTGTATTCGCGGTTAAACGTTAATATTATTTAACGTTAATATTATTTATATGAATAATACTTAATCGATTTAAATATCTTAACGACAAACATGAACTCAGGTTCTCTCAACTAAACACTCCTCGCTTTTTTTCTCGTTTATATTGCCGAACTTTTGAGCTCTTATCTCGTCTTGTCTCACATTTGTAGTGTTAAATTAAATTGAAGCCAAGTTCCTTTAAGGGTTTTGTTTTAAGTTCAATTTGAAACCTTTGTTTTTTATTTATCAATGCTTGTTTTTAATAAAAATTCATTTTTTGCAGGAGGATTTCGAAGACATGGAGGACGAAGAAAACTGCTACATTCCCAATGAAGTCGTAATGGAGTATCAATGTCATCAGGACAGCGTAAATCAAAAGCGACAAGAGTTGCGTGAAACATTAAAGCAAAAGTTTGCGGATATGTGTGTAAAAAAGCGTGTTCAGCTTGGAACAGTTATAAATAAATAAAGCAAATGTTATAAGTAAAAAGTCGAACATAAAACTACATTATTCGTTTTTATTATATTCCTACAGTTAACAGTTCCTGCATTCCTCATGGAATGGTTCTAGAGTTCGCAGATCTCTCCATGTCGGTGGTAATCCGTTGTTGACGTGTTTTCCACATCGTCTGCAAGGCTCGATGAAAAGCTTGCCATAGCTATTGAACCACGTCTGCAAAAACAGAATATATTTATTTAATTGACTATTCTGTGAAGGTCAGATTTTATACCATATAGCTCTTTACGGCCAAATCTGGAAGTGTTGGCGAAAAGAAGTGCAACATTGCAGAATGTGTGTGTTCTTGTACTTTTCTGAATACTTCGTACCTAGACTCTGCCCACAAATCGTCCACATCCAAGGGCTCATCAACACCTTTCACAGTAACCCACTCAATGAGAACTCCTTTACAAACGATCGCAGCTTTTAACACTCGCGCTATATTTACCTGTAATTATATTTGCAAATGAAATTTAAATGCTACTATAGAAACGAGTACATACAATAACAACAGCATTGGACCCGAAAGGCCTACAAACTTTGTAGCTTGTTGTTGCTGAATTCAGATTGATTTCGCTCAGAAGTTTATCGGTATGTCTGAAAGAAAAAACGGTTCAGGACCCCAATTGAATGCATTGTGCAAAACAGTGTACTCAGGATCCGTATTGTTGCATGAGGACAGCGGCATCCGTCCACGCTTGCTTGAACAGGCTGATGTGTATGACCTTCGTAAATTATTGAGATTCAACAAATTATTAGCCAGCAGACTGTGTTCATGTACCTTTGAATTTTAATTAGATGTTATTCATGGGGCCGCTTAAATTGAATGTATGTACCTTGTCAATCCATTTGTAACTATTGACAAGTTGAGGATATAGTGCCTGCCGATCTTGCGTTGTTTCCTGGGCCAAAAAAGAAGTGTTGCCCAAATGGTACGGAGAAGGAGGCGTTGGTAAATTGGCAATTAGTGTTTCCACTTCCCTTTGGTAAACAAGAATCATTTTTAATTTGATGTGTCTAAATGAGGCTGTAATACTTACCGAAGATTGATGTTAACATTGTTGAAATATTCCTGAAATTCTCTGAGAAATTTGTCGGTGTTGTCGTTGCCATGCTCTGCTCGCATTCCGTCGGCTAAGTGCTCGAAGCAGTGGCCCACACTGGAACGCAAGGCCTTTACGGCTTGCAAAGTAGCAGTAAGCTTCTCCATATTCATTGAACTTAAAAAGAAAATCTTCAGAACAATAATAAAAAGCGTAGACAAACAAGAGTCCAAACAAATTGTGCCCGTCAATGTCACTTTTAGTTCAGCTGTCAAATGTTCAACATCATTTCAGGCGCTGCCATATATGATGTTACCATGTGTGACGTTTCCGTAAAATAATGTGCATTTTGTTACTTCTAGTTTGAGATAAGCTTTACAGGCAGCTATTTATTTACAAACAAAAAACGTAGCTCTTTAAATTTTATGCGGATTGAACAATGGCAGTAACGCTACCATTTATATGTGTGATTACTGATCGAATTCCGAAGGGTACCAAGAGAATCACCAACTGCTAGAAATTTTATGCAGAAGAAAATTGCCAATAGTTGAGTTGAAAAAAACTTTACCGGTATTTTTTAGATGACGGTCGGACTGAAATACAAAAAGTGTTGTATTTAAACCCAAAACTAATCTTTTAAAGCTTGGCATTCTCGTCGCATTCGTTTGAACTCCAATGGTTCTTAACTTCTTGTAACTTCTGCAAACTGATATTGATGGCATTCATATACTGGTCGGTTCAAGTTCGAACTAGAAACACTATTTTCTTTCAATAATTTACTCGCTCTCAGGAGGATATGAATACTCTCATTATGTTGTTTTGTGTTTCAATTCTATTCCGTGAATGAATTCCGGAATGGGACGGGCTGACTTCGACTTATAAGCTTTTGCTAAATTCACAGGATTAAGGATAAGTTTGTTCTTCTATACATCATCAATACAAATCACTATTTTTGACAAGTGCTACGAATTGTAGTTGTCAATACAGCAACCACTCCAACAATCTTTAACATAACCACTAATTCTCGCCATTAAAATAAATAACATTAACTTGGACGGACTTAACAAATAGATCTACGGTTTCGTTTGCTTAATGCAATCATGCGTACCTCGCGATTTTGACAGCACGCGAGCTGAAATTTCGTTAAACTATGACTTAAGCTTATTTATTTTACTGTTTCGTTAAATATGCACTTACGAACTAAGTTTACAAATAAGCTATTTTACCTACGCTGTAAACGCACTCTTGTTTTGACATATGTCAAATTATCGTATTTTTACCACTACAAGTAGACAATTCGCTGACACTGACATATGCCCTTTGGAACTGTGCGAATCGTTTGATTCGTGGTAAATTCATAATAAATTTATTATTTTAAGACAGTGTCTCATTGTTTAACAATATAAAATCATTATGGGCAACAAGTCCTCGTTACTTCTTCGCCCCGAAGAAATCGAACAGATTCATGACGACACAGGATGTAAGTACAGATTCAATTTAACAAGTACTGCATTCGTATAAAATTTATGTTTCATTAAATTGTCATTATTTAAGACTATTAATAGTTTAAATATTTGCACAGAGTGATAGGTGCACTTGGCATTAAGTTATAAAAACACATTAAGCAAACATCTATGCACTCTTCTCTACAATACCAAATAGTTTATGCAAAATTATTGCCAATGTCATATAGAGTGACCTTTATATCATTCCAAACAGGCAGGTCAAGTATTATATAAGGCAATACGCATTAGATCATTCAAAACACCTTATCTGCTTCATATATGTAGTACAGCAAAAGTGTCGTTTTTGGCCGAGTGCTTTATATCACATATTATCTTTGGTGCTTTATTGACGCTACCTATAAAGATATGGTAGACTGATCTAGATAATTTAAAAAGTGCCAAGGTTTCCGCCGTGTTTTGTATCTAAAGATAACGCTTGGCTTTGTAGTTAACTGAAACAAATTACTGTGCTTTTGAAACGAGTTTTACCAAAACATTAATTTTTCAATTTGCACGCATTTTCAAACGAATGGGAATAACATTGGTTTAATCAGCTGGAATTGAAAAAAGGATTGTGTTATTGTTGATTGGAAAACATATTCTTTCTCTGATAAAATGTTGGCGGTAGTAATGAAAAAATAACAATTTATCTTCTCATATTAAAGAAGAGAGAAAATGCAACGTTGTTTGTAAGATCAATCAGCACTGGCGATTTCACGGTCACGGTCCTTGACTGGGTAGCAGTCGTCGCCGACTAAAAGCATTGTTTCAACAATTCATTTCAAAGTCGGCCTGTATAATGTGAACGTCAAAAAATGCGTACGAACTATGAACTGCATATTTGAAACCTTATTACAGCGAGTGGATTATATTTTAATAAAGTTTCTTAAGGCATGAGGTTCAATGAATTATATATACATTTTAGCATAAAATATCAAACTAACAATAAGTACAAAAAAGTGCTCAACTTTCAATCAAAGCTAACAATTTGAAACAAGTACTTCGTCTGGTTTCATTTCGACTTAAAGACAGCATCTATGCGTCTTGGCATTGACTCCACTAGCTTCCTTATCAATTCCGCAGAAATATTTTGCCACTCTTCCACTTAAATTGACTTAAGTAATACTTTTTCCTTGAAATGTCTGTTTACCTCCAATTTGTTTACCTAGATACTCCCACAACTTCCCGATAGGGTTTATTTCCTGGGATTGCGGAGGGTAGTCCAGTTGAAATAAGTTTTCGAGAAAGTAACCATTCCCTGACCAATTTGGATGTGTGCTTGGGGTCGCTGTATTGTTGGAAGACTCAAGGATCACTTTGCTCCAATTTCGCAACACTACACGGCAAATTGTGTCTCAAAATTTGAAGATACTGTTCTTTTTTTATCGTCCTTTCGTTTGTTTGTTGGTCATATTCTGAATCTTTCGTTCGCCATATTTATGGCGGTTTTCTTGAGTCAAAAATCTCAAAATTGGTCTCGTCACTAAAAAGAACATTCCCATAAATTTCATTTTTATATTTCTTGGCGTAAAGAAATTTTCGCTTTCGGGTTTTTCTCGGAAATATGATTGTATAATGTTTTCAGCAATCTTCACACCTGCGGATTTTTGTAAACTTCAATCACAATATCACGTTCATCACCTACCGATAGTCTTTTTGGTCTTCTGCAACAGGGTCGAAGTTTCATGTCCTTAAACCTTTTAAATATGTTCAACATTTTTTCACCGTGTCATGACATCAGCCCACAGTACTGGCTATCTCGTGGCAAGATTAGCTCTCGTGTTTCAGCTGCACTTTATTTATACATTTTAAGTAATTTTCGTTTGACTCTCAGTATATTTTTTTGCTGTTTTTTTTGTTTGAGGAAGTTCATTGCATCTGATGCACAATCGATCTCTGCGGCACCTGGTTACATCGGGTATTTTAAGGCCCACTTTGTTGAGAATAATTTTCAACTTATTACAGCTCGTTGGATGCATCACTAGGAACATTTCATTTTCCGTCTAAATATCAAAGAGAAGTAAGGTTGCTTGTTTTATGCCTTTTAAAACTTATCGTTCCGAGGAAGTCTGTTAACTGAAAGCGGCACAGATTATATGTCAGTTGCAACTGGAACCACCCAAAATTAGATAAAATTTCTCCTGTATAATTCCTTCATTGTTTAATTTTTTGCTTCTGTTTAGTTTATAATTTGTCTTAAAGAGCGAAAGAAAAAACAGTATTGCTGGTTTCATACATTTTCAAAAGTACGTATCACTTTTGTACAGTATACCACAATTTATCAAATTTCAACCAAGTAAACAAAACTTTGGTGTATATTGTTACTGCTTTGCTCATATAGTGGACAACATCGTCACTATAGCAATGAGCACATACAAAAATTACGTTTTGGAAGCCTTATCGTGGCAGTTCAACTGTTGAGAATATTTCCATTAACTCGCAATTGATCAAATGCAAAATGTTTCGTCTTGGATTTAAATCCAAGATTTTACGCTCATTAACTCACTCCAACGCACAAAACATAGTTTACTTTGCACTTATGATCTCTTACCATCTCGTATAGTATTTCTTTTACTTTCCATAGTATTGTTATCTTGTTTGAGGGTTGATATAAGAGAAATTATGTGTTTTAAAAGTACAACAGAGAAACCCAATATCTTTTTTATTCTTGTCAACAAATTCGACTTCCTTGCCTTTGGTATTATTTCTCGGAAACATATCCAATATGTATTCTTTTTGTTTCATGTTAAACACTCTCACAGAGATAATCACCTGTGTTCTCTGCGTCTCTTTATTTGACCTTTGTTACTCACCTGAAGGCCCTGAAGAAGAATGTAGGTGACGTCGAAGGATTCAGAATGAATATATTTATAAGAACCGAATTTGCTAGAATAGAAGTTAATTAAGGTGTTCACGTTATGGGCCAATGTTAAATAATAAATCATTGGACGAAAATGAAATAAAAAATGTTCGTTAAAATCACGAAGTACGATTGAAAAGCTTAGGTCGTCCATTGCACGATTGTGACTTTAAACTAAAAACTAAAAAAAAAAAAATGGGCTTTAACAAAACTCAAATGAATTCAACAGCAGTGTGTGTTTTCTTCTTTAAAGGAATGTGTCATTAGGATCATTGGTTTGGAAAAGGAGGTTGATGTTTCACTTATACGACCTTTTATAAGAAAAGACTTTAAATTCATACAGGAAAGCTTGAAAGAACCGCAAATGCGATTAAAGCACGTCATGTTAACCATATATCACCCAGCCTTCGGAAACAGCGAAACCAAAGTAAGCATCAAAACCAAAACAAAAAAAGCCAAGCTGAATTTCCAAAGAAACTTATATGACAGAATAACAAATTGAAATCGATATTGATTGGATAGAATTGAACAAAAGAGAAAGGTAACACACCAAATTTTGGCTCAAGGAAGAAAAATTGAAAACCCACAAACCTACTAAAAGTAAAAAACAACGAAAGATTAAACTACGAAAAGAGAAACTAGAGCTTATAAAACAAATGGGAATTTAATAAATTTACGAATAAATTGAAACAATTTATCAAATATTTGACGGAACAAACAGCAAATGTTACCAACTACAATCGTGTGTACAAAATTAAGACCACTAACAAAATTTTATGAACTTACAAATTTTGTAAAGCTTTTCAAATTGGAAAACAAAAATTACATAAATAACACTTATTCTTCTTTATTAATTAAATAACTTTTTTCAACTTGATCAGAAACACCAAATTTGAAAAAAAATAAAAAAAAGGATGCTCCTATGTAAAATAATAATAAGACATCTTTAGCCTTTGAAATAATTACCCGTGGCCCAAATATAATCATTGACTCGTCCATGAAAGGAAGCAAAGAATTTGTGTACCGCTTCGGTTAGAATTTGTCCCACAACTTAATTGTTGTTCTTTTCAAATTATTTATATTCTTTTGTCTCATTTTTGCAAACCCTATCTTCCAACATCTTCCAAACATTTTTGATAACGTTTGAGTCAGGATTGCATGTAGGCCATCGGAAGATATCGACATTTTTTTCTTTAAGAAGTGCTATGGGGTGTTGGGACACTGCGCTGCTTGCAACTCTAATCTGATTCACTATTTGTCGATCTGAATGGGCTCTTTTTGAAACAGAACCGTATATGTTATGCCTTTCAACTATTTGATGAACACGAGTTTTTCTTTTTCGCAATTATGCCGCAACTGTTTGTATATAATTTTTTTTCTGTTCAAAAACAGAAGAAGAAGACTGTGGCCTCGTTTTTTTATTACCGACTGTATTTGGATTTTTTATTTTTTTTTTTTTTTTGATGAGAATTTGGTCTGCAGCTTATTTGAATTATTATTGTCTATTAATAGCCTGTTCAGATACCATCCTTAAACAGTGATTTTTCAGGAAAAGTTCCTTCCTTTTCGAGTATGGAGAAATTTCGTTGTTTTTGTTAAAATATTGCATATTTTTGGCAAGAGCAATGAATGTACGCCTCCAACACATCAACTAAATATCTTTTACATCATGCGAGTCATGCGTCCATATCATCCTTAAATGAACCATAAATTTCCGTGGAGTATGCTCTTCTTTCTTTTTACAGTGTTCAAAGTATTCGTTCAATTTTGGCATTTTTAATTGTCGATAATGTTTTACTAACTTTGCTTATTAAAAATATAATTGTAATAAAATTAATTTCAGTGTTAAACGATCTAATTTTGTTCTTCTTATTTAACATTTCAGTCACACCGAATCAAATAGAACGCCTGTATTCCCGTTTCACTTCCTTGGATCGAGGAGATTGCGGAACGCTGTCGCGGGAAGACTTTCTTCGTATTCCAGAATTGGCTATTAATCCTCTTTGTGAGCGAATCGTACATGCTTTCTTTGCAGACAGTACAGATGACAGGGTGAACTTTAGACAATTTATGCAAGTCTTAGCTCACTTCCGACCAATCAACCACAAAAAAGAAAACAAACTTAACAGCCGAGAAGAGAAATTGAAATGTATGAACTTAAAATTTAATTAATTGTTTTTCTAATTTACTGTATCTACTGTTTCAGTTGCATTTAAAATGTACGACTTGGATGATGATGGTGTGATAAGTCGTGACGAGTTGTTAAATATTCTACACATGATGGTTGGTGCAAACATAAGCCAGGATCAATTAATAAGTATCGCTGAGCGAACAATTTTGGAAGCTGATATGTGTTGTCAGGGAAAAATTTCGTTCGAAGATTTTTGCAAGGCACTCGAGAGGACCGACGTTGAACAAAAGATGTCAATCAGATTTCTTAATTAATTTTTTTTTTTACAAAACTAGGAAGTTCAAAGTATTATTTAAACATATAGTTTATGTTATGTGCACACAATTTTTTTTCTAATCTTATTTTCATTCCGATATGCAAGGGATTTGTACTAAAATGATAGTGCTTAGTGGACTATGTACTTCAAAGAATTTATAAATAAAGTTGATGGATATACAAGCAAAACTTCTTCATCTTACTCAACTTTAAAAGATTTTCCCTTCTGATAGTTACTGCTTTACAGTTTAGATCCTGTCACAAAAATTTCTAATAGCCGATGGTAAACTAAACTTTAATTAGGGATGACTAAATCGGATCTTAAAAAAAGACATGAATACACTTTTACACCACATTCTGTTTATTAGATTAGAATGTTGATTAGAAAATCTCTCCGGCTTAGGTTGGCATTCCATGTGTCATTCACCGGGCAGATAAATGCCCATAAATCTCATTTTTATATATATTGACGTAAAAAAATTTTCGCTTTCGGGTTTTTCTCGGAAATGTGCATTTTTGCGGGGAACTCTGCCATTCAGCCCATTACTATGGAGGGTCCGGCGAAAAGTGCTCGCGCTAACCTTGACTCCAGATGATTGGATAATGTTTTCAGCAATCTACACTGCACTAATCTTTGGATTTTTGAGTAATTTTCGTTTGACTCTCAGTATATTTTGTTTGAGGAAGTTCATTGCATCTGGTCACATCCGGTATTTTAAGGCCCACTATTTATGGCGAATTTTCCTACTACAAATAATTAAAACTTTTTAGACGAAAATAACAAACAAAAAAAAAATTTTTTGTTTTTTTTTTCAAAAATAAAATAAATAATCAAGTCCATTGGACTTAGAACATATTTCTGCTATGGTGGAGATTATTCATTTGATGATCTCGAGTAAAGATTACGAAACGATTGTTTTGTTACTCACAAGAACTGCGCGAACTGTTTCAAACATTTAAAAATTATTTTTCATTTAACTTTTATTTTTGAGAGCAAAACCTACTTTGCGACTAACAAATCAATGACTTGAATCGCAGTGTTGTCTTATTTGAACGGATCGGCTTAGTTTTATCTCATTCGATGCCGCTGTTAAAATTTTTAATACAAGCAGCTTACTTTTAGTTGAAGCTTAGATTTTTTTTGCACTTAAGAATTTATTTTATCTTCGGCTTTGAAAACGAAGCAAATAACTGATTGTAGATATAGTATTAAAAAAAAATGCCGCATAAAAAACACGATTGAATTTATTTTCGAAACAAATTATGCAGTTTGAACTATTTCCGTCGCCGCCATGTTAACAGAAAGAAACAGTTCGCGAATCTAGCAATTTATGGCATTTGTCTATACTAGTTCTAAGCAAATTTATCCTGTAGTTTTACGAGCTTATCGGCCTGATTCAAGAAAGTCATGGGGTTCCCTTAGTCTTTTACGTTGCCCGAAAATGAACGATTTTGAGACTACATTGGAGACGTTGTAAATCTCGGAAGCTTAGCACTCACAATTTAGGTATGTAAAAAAAGAAGCGAGCCTTTCTTTATGTTATGTTTCTGTTTGTTTGTTTGTTTATTAATAGTATAAAAATAGTATAAAAATATCAATAACAAAAATCACAACTAAAAAGGGTCAGCGACAGTAAAACTCAGTACGACCGAGCTTTTGGGCCGACGTAAAGTGTGCTGAGTAGAGATGCCATTGACATTTCAATGAATTTATAAATATATATTAATTTTGGCATTTAAGTAATATTCAATTAATTAAAATACTATGGTTACAAAATTTACAATTTATAAGATAAGTTCAGTAGTGCTTGAACATATGTATATTGATAACATAATCTTTTAAAGCTGTTTGAATTTTGTTCTACTTTGGGAGACCTCTAAAAACAATGCAACTTTGAGCTGCTGTTGATCTCGCAAAGTTGGCAGGGATTTGTTTCATTTGCAGGTACGCAGGAGTATTTTTTCTTTTCATTTTATGTTTGAATACCAAAACGTTGAGAACGAGTGTTTGTTTTATATTCATCCATACCGGTGGCAGCGAATTGCTCTATTTGGCAATTTTTTGAAATCTTCTAGTCCACTCTGGCGACATATAAATAGCATGGGAGAGCAAAATTTAAAATGTGACTTTTCTATTACAAGCATTTATCAGCGTTAGTACCGAGACTTTATTTCATCAGAAACCATATCTAATTCACTGTGGCCAATTCAAATTTGCTTTCGATAATCAACCCTAGGTATTTTATCCGGTCTACCATTTCATTATTTTGTGCCAGCGAATTTTCAATTTGTCCTTAGTTATTTTGTAATTTTAAGTAACACTCCATACTGTTTCTTCTTGTAATATATATCAACGCATCGTTGGCAAAAAGCATCCCTCGGCAATGTTCAAGTACATATTTTATTTCGTTCATTTGCAACAGTATTAAGAACTGACCCCTGAGGAACTAGTTAGTTAGCACCGAAAGGCATATATGTAAGACAAGGTTTAACTAGGAGCGCCCACATTGAACGAGTATGTCATATAAACAAAGCGTTTGTGATCTAGAATGTAAAAAATAAAAATGTGTTTAAAACAAAACACATTTGACTTAATTGGGAAATCAAATTAATTGAATCATTATTGGGAAATCTCGTTTTGCATTTTATTTATGTTGGTATAAATCATCACCAACAAATTTGCAGGTGGCGCAGAGTAGTTTACCTTTTTCGAAATACAGCTAGTTTTTAAAAATGAGGAGCAGTGGATATCGATTTCCAACTCTCTCTTGCCTTAAACGTGATTTGATCATAATTCGAAGACAATGCAACATGAGGTTTTCGTCCAACGTTCTCATTTGTGGTAACGATTTTCTTACAATCAATTCGCTGCGAGCCAATAGCTTACCATTACTTCTCATGAATGTGTCTCACAATGTAAAAACTAGTCGAACACATTTTTAAGTTATAAATAACTTGATATACTTGTAGAACTTTTATTTTTTTCTCTAAGCAAATATTCAATCTACCGTTATAGTAAATGTCTCACAACTCTAGTTTAAATCATGAGTGTTTTGCTGAGAAATATATACTTTTTAAGACTGCATGCTTTTCTTTTACGTTGTCGATGAAACTGCAAGTTTTTTCAAATGCTCCATGAAAAGTTGCAATGAGACGTCATCGGTTAGAACTGGAGCTCCTCCATCCTATAAAATTGATTCTTTTTAAATATTGTTTTCAAGATTATGTGTTTAATATAACTTTAAGAAAACCGTTCACCAAAGATATTTACAAACCAATATGTGATACAATTATAATTAGCAGGAGGAGGAAAGAACGTGTTCAATGGGATGTTATTTGTTATGCTTATTTATACTTAGGATTTATATTGCTTTTATTAAACAGGACAGGAGGATTATTGCCCGTTCTTAGTTTGAAAAAAAATTAAACATACTTCGCTACAGGTTACACTTACACTTTTTAGTTTACTTATAATGAATACCTTTCTTTAAACTTAAGGGTTTATCAAATGAGTCCAATAAAAAAAATTGTTATTATTAAATTTTGGTTATAAGAGGAAGAACAAAAATATTCTTGGTACGTATCTTGGATCAACAGACTAACAGTGGCACCAAATTTGGCACAAGGAAAATGTAAGCAATCAACCAAACAAATGCAAATCAGAAATAGAACTTTTTGCAAAAGTCATAAAATTGCCCAGTTTTTGAAAACAAAACGCCAGTGCCTGGCAGCAGGTGTAGAATGAAACAACAGGCAGCATGGAAAATTAAACTTTTATCTGATTCAGATACTAACATGACATTGATGTTTAAGAAGATATTTACATTATCTTGGGCTGTAGTTTTACAACCAACAACAACGGCGATTATTCAACGAGTGTGGTTAGTATGTAGACACCTTCTGATCTCGGATTATAAATGGTGAATCGTTAGATCCAACAGCTGGTTCATTACGTCTCACTTGTGGAATTCATAGAACAAAGTTTGAATAGATGGTCGTGGTTTGGAACGCAAATATAGTGTGGATTTTTGAGTTTTGGACCCATTACAAAATTTAGAACAAAAATATCACAATATGCAAAGGCGGCGGTACAAAGAAAACTTTGATATAATTCTCATCATATAATCAGATAGATACTCTGACAAGTATATATTTATATGTAATACGGAATTTATTTTAATAAGTTGAGCAATCTTCAAGAAAGTGATGAGGTAGGAAAAAAACAAAAAAACGTCTCATGTTTGCAATCAATAAATCAAATAAAATTTTTCCGGACTTCCGATGGAACGATGGATCATTCGTTTGAGTTCTCGTATAAGTAAACAAAAGACATGTCTCCCAGCAACTATAGGTCTGCCATAAAAAGCAATAGCTTTATTTTACCTGTTAAAAGTCAATTGATGATTTCAGAACTCTACAAGATTTAGGACCAGTTTCAGTGTATGTGCCATACGAATGGGCAGGTAATTAATTAATTGTAATAGTAAGAGTTTCCCGTAATTTTTCATGTTAAATTTTAGTTTGGGCTATTGGATCAGGTCAATTGTGTTCCATCTTAACCACTGATTACGATTCTGTTTATCAAAGGAGCTCTTTTACGACAGATGTAAGAACTTAACAATCTAACAGTCAGAAAAGTGCTTAGTTTTCATTTTATATAAAGTGAATATTTTTTTATTAGTATTCGACTTTCATATTATTTGCGAGATAAGAGAAACGTTGTCCGCGTACAAAAAAAAAGTGCTCAAAAATTTTAACCGAATATGGAGAAATTTGTGAATTTTTGCCGTTCAATCTTTTTGAGGTGGTTCCATTCATTAAAAATGAATTTGATATTTGTGCAATCATTAATCAAGTGAAAAAAGAAAATATTTGCAAAACCAATTTTGAAACGAGGTCCCATAAATTTTAGAATATACTTAAAAAGAATGTGTCCCACACCATAATTTTTGTGTAACTTAATTTAAAAAAAAAATTCAAAAAAAGAAAGAATAAATACCGTTGTTGAGCCAATTGGAGGCTGTGATTCGCGGCAATAACAATTGGGAAGGAGAATTCAAGGATATTCACACAAATGAAAAACACACGATTAACATGAGAAAAAAAAATCAAACAATTTGCTTTGTTAAAAATATGCATCTGAAAATAAACTGAACTTGAGATTCTTACCTGACCATACGCATACATATTGTTGTGAGTCTGTGATGGATTCACTTTGGAGAGCAAGAAACGGGCTTGTGAGCCTCCATGCTCCGTATCAATGTAACGCGGCATGGGAAATCGTGTCTGCAAGATCTCCTGTGCATCATCAACTGGCGCTTGTAACAATTGTTTAAAGTTCTCATATTCTGGCATATCTTGATATTTAAGAGCTCGCCATTGCGCGATGGTTTCTCCATGATAAATCAAGATTTGGAAAAAGGTATCCATAAGGAGTATACGATCTGGCTGGATGGAGGATGTGTCTAGGAGAACTGGTTCTGGCGGACCATTGAACGAATAACTATACAAAATGGGTTGAATCATAATCAGCGACTGCGTCAAATCTTCACGCATCAACATGTGTCGGTAGAAGGTTGTTTCATCGGGTGAATTATTGAAAACTTGAAGGAATTGTGATCGCCTCAAGTGGTACATGAATTGCGGGAATAGACTGAAATTCTCCGCTAAGCGGAAACTGTTTGAGTCATCCTTCCCATATTCACCGAATTTTTGACACTATCAATTATATAAAATACAATTATTAATTAGGTCTAAAAATGTGTTTATTTTTTTGCGTACCAATCGAATAAGTTGTCTGTCTACCCATCTGAGAATGTCTGCACCTTCATCGGTCTCTGCTCGGTAAACGACCATGCGTGCCATGATTACCGCAGCTGCTTCTTGATCAAAACCGGCGCTAATGTGATGCATATTTGACGTCCCATCAGCCCAACTGGATAACGAAATAACAAGAAGTTGAAGATAATTTCTAGTTAACTCTCTTATCTATACTCACTTTCTGGCTAAAGTTGTAACGCGTATTCTTCGCTGTCCATTTTGGTGCTGATAATGTGTTATGAATTGTATGCACCCACGTCCGCCTTGAGGCATAGGTGCTGCGTGCTGATTTACAACTTCGAAGAAAAAGCCCATTGTGGAGCTGGGATTTAGAGTGCACAGCTTCCATTGTACAGTGCCGCCCATGCCAATCTCAACATCAGATACGCAGGGACTTTTTATATTCAAGGAAACGCACGATCCAATACCACCAGAAATTTTCAATTCTCTGGAACATTTGACTTCCAATGTTCCATTGAACGCCATTTTCAGGTCGCCGCGTTGGTCACGAGCAAAGACTCTCTGGAATGTCTGTTTGAAAAGCGATGAATTGAAGGAGTCTCCCATAACCATGTGACCGCCTGTGGAATTGCAACACTGCTTCATTTCCATTAGACCAGTCTGATCGAGAGCGCAGGAATAAATATCAATGCAGTGACCATTTGTGGCTGCTCGCAACGCCAATGAATCGTAGTGCTTGATTGCTTTTTTCAAGTGTTTTACGTTGTCCTTTTGAATGTCATGATGCGAACGAATTGGATGCTTTAATTCGTCATCGACAACCTGACCTGGCCCTTGGGAACAAGGTCCGCCTACAAAGGACATAATTCTTCCTCCAGTGTTTGGATAAGTGCACTCAAGAAGGCCAACAGCAATGGCAAGCGCTGCTCCAGTTGATCGAAGGTAACGTTTTCCTTGCGGGACTGGCCATGGATCCCTTTGTAGTTCACTCAGTAAATCTGCTAATGCCATATCACATTTGCTTATTGGTTGCAGGAATCGATTTGCTGGTGGCACCGCTGCATTATTTGGCATTCGTTGTTGCTGCGGACCTTGGGGCGCGTTGGGTCCGCCACCACCGGCAGAAACACGGCCGATTCCCAACATTTCCTGTATTTGCTTTGCCGACAGATCCTTAGTTCCCCGGAACACGTAGCTCTTTGAACAACCTTCAGTGCCCAGTTCGTGGACTTGAATCATTTTTCCAAAAGTAATGAGACCAACTAGCGCGTTCGGTGGCAACAAACTAAGCGACATTTGCAGTGAGTCTTTCAATGCATCAAGCTCTTCCTCATCCATACAGGTGTCCACTAAGAATATGAATACAGGTGGCATGCAAGGTGCCCTTGATATAGTATACTCAATTGTGCTAAAGCTTGGAATGAGTTCAGCAGGCTGGTGTTGCTCCGAAATAGCAGCATATTGCGGAGGAAACTAAAAAAAGAAAATAATAGAAATAGCAATTAGTAAGCAATTTCGTCCTTAAGAATAGTGTTAAATCAACAACTTAAGCACTTTTGAAGGTTTTAATAATTGTTTCTGTCATTTGAATTTAAATATAAAGTTTTGTAAAGTAATTTTTTACGCCGATGACACATTAATCTACGCTGAGGGAAAGGACGCTGAAGCATGCAGAAACAAAATCAAATACGATATACTACTGTGTCCAAAAAATAAGTTGACATATGAATTTAAACTGCGCGCGTCGAAGGATTTGGAAATTTTTCTTTCTTTTTAGGTTGGTAGTACTGTCAGTGATATCTATGTGAAATTTCATGCCAAAATATATTCATAGTGTTTGAGATACGCGTAGTTTTGTGAGCTGCTAAAAGCAAGTTTTTCGTTTTTTGCGATGTCGAAATTTATTGAGCAAAGAATTTGCATTAAATTTTGTTTGTGGAATCAATTTTCTGCTGCGGATACGTTGAGGATGGTGCAGAAAGCCTTTGATGATGAGGCTATGTCTAAAAAAATGTTTACAAGTGGTATAGTGATTTCCAAACCGGCCGTGAACGTGTCGAAGACGAAGAGCGTTCTGGGCGACCATCAACCTGAACCGATGAAGCTCACGTCCAACAGATCAAAGATTTGGTGTTGAAAAACCATCGATTAACGATTAGAGACCTTGCTGATGAAGTTGGCTTATCGAAAGGCTCCGTCAATACCATTTTGAAGGATGCTTTGGGCCTCAAGCGCGTCAAATCTCGACTGGTACCGAAAACATTGAATTTTTTGGAAAAAATTTTGGCGTCGCGTTGAAGTGTGTGAAACAATGCTTTCCGACTGCCAGGATGTCATGAAACGCATTATAACTGGCGATGAGACTTGGATCTATGCTTACGACCCCGAAACAACCGATCAATCGAGCGAATATCGTGCCAAAGGAGAGCCGAGACCAAAAAAACCACGCCAAAGTCGCTCAAAAATCAAGGTCATGTTGATTGTTTTCTTTGATTATCGTTGTGTTGTGCTTTATGAATTCCTTCCAACCTGCCAAACAGTCAACAAGGAATATTATTTCAACGTTATGCGTCGTTTGCGTAACGCTATCCACCTAAAAAGGCGGGAATTGTGGAAAGACGATTCTTGGTTTTTACACCACGATAATGCACCATCCCATACCGCACTCGTAATTCGTGATCATTTCGCCAAAAACTCAACCCATATCGTTCCGCAACCACCGTATTCACCTGATCTGGCGCCGTGCGACTTCTGGCTGTTCAACAAGCTCAAAAGGCCGCTCCGGGGACACCGTTTTGATACGATAGAGGAGATTCAAGCCGCAGCGAAGACGGAACTGAAGGCCATCCAGGAAAGTGACTACAACCAGTGTTTCAAAGATTGGAAAATCCGTTGGCATATGTACATTGCATCGGGAGGGGATTACTTTGATGGGGATGAAATTGATTTGGAAGAATAAATAAAGAATTTTCAAAATAAATACAATGTCACCTTATTTTTTGGACACAGTAGTAACACAATTTATACTTTGGCTTAAAATGAACAAGCTGAAACTTAATGAGCAAAAAACTAAATTAATGGAGATAAATCTACCAAGAGATACGAACATCAATATAAACGGGAAACAGATTGAAAGTGTCAAAAATATCAAATACTTGGGAATAATTATCGACAGGGAGTTAAATATGCATGAACGCGTCGACTACATATGCAAAAAAAAAGTAGGTAAAAAGATTGGTTTCTTCAAGAAGATCAGGAAACAAATGGATGACTTGACTGCCATAATGGTTTATAACAACATCGTAAAACCTCACTTTGAGTTTTGCGCCACTATTTTATACTCATGCTGCAACCAGAACCCTATTCAAAGGCTTCAAAAGCTGCAAAATAAAGGTATGAGAAGTATCCTAAGGTGCAACCGTTTTATCACAATAAATTTTTTGCTGGAAGCGCTTAGATGGTTGAACGTCAAACAAAGACTGGAGTACAACACATTGATAGCTGTGTTCAAAATCAAAAGTGGAACTCCACCGAGGTATTCAACCAGCGAAGTCAAACGAGTGAGAGAGATGCAGTCGTACAATTTACGAAATGCTGAGGATTTACGATTGCGGAATCAGTTCACATTAGTCGGTCGAAATACAATTATATACAAAGGTTTTAGTTTATTTAATAGCCTTCCCAATCATTTAAAAAATAAGAAATACTTTTGAATATTTAAAAGCAAATGCATAGAGTTTGTAAAAAGAAGTACATAAGAGAAAACAAGACTGAATTAAATAAATTTGTACATCTTATATTATAGTTTTAAGAGAAATATGCATTTTGTAAAGTATTGAATTAATACTAATAAAGTTTGTAAACATTAAACATTAAAAGAAAAAAATATGGAGAAATTGAACATGCTGGCACGCTAATTAGCACACCCGTATGAAAGAATGTACATATGCCTTATTTCATAATATAACTTAATTATACATTTTTATTTATCATATATTTAATAAGATTATATTCCCAACCACATTTTGAAAATTTTAAATTTTGAAATTTCAGTAGACTTTGCTTTTTTGAAATAACGTCCCAGTTGCCTTGGAATTAAAATTTGTACAACCAAATTATGGCTGGGTTCATTTATTTTTTATTCATCCTATTGTTGTGAAGAGTAACGTTACATAGTGTTGAAGTGGTATAAAGTTTTTTTTGAAGTGTTTGACATAACAATGGGACGTGCCAAGAGTTCTACGGCGGGGGAGAGGAAGATTATATGGATACTGTTCCAGAAGGAACGTGTAGTGAAAATATACTAGGAAGAATTTAAATTAAAATCATGTTAATAATTCATTGAGTTTTTGAATTTCACATTTTGCACCAGTAGCTTAATATTGAATTGTTATCTAATAATGATGTTAAACTTTATTACTTCTCTTTTAGTTTTATTGTCTAAGCAATAATATTTTATACTATTCCTTTTATGTATTTAAAGTAATTTAATTACTAATAAAGAATCTAATCTAATCTCTGATGGAAGAACTTACGTCCTCCAAACAAACAACCCCAAGTACACAAAAAAGACGGTTGTTTTAGCGCTCATGGTGTTGGCCCACTTGTCCTTATAAAAGGCAAATTAGATGCGCTACGATACAAAAGTATGCTGTCTAACTACCTCATACCATATCTGGAAGATTTACTGTTGTCGTTTTTCCGAAAAGCTGTTTTCCAGCAGGACAATGCGCCTTGCCTTAAGGCCAGGTCTGTAATGGAATGGTTGGAGGTAGAGCAAATGCCGGCAATGGATTGGCCCCCTCAGAGCCCGAATCTCAATCCCATAGAGAACTTGTGGGCAATTGTTAAGAGGCATGTCATGGCCTTGAAGCCGAGGAATGTGAAGGAGTTATGGGACACTATCCATCAAGAATGGTATAAAATACCGATGGAAGAGTGCGCCCGCCTCACATCTTCAATAAACAAAAGGTGTGCTGCTGTCATTACCCAAAAAGGGTACCCAACGAAGTACTAGGTAAGTTTGCATAATTTGTTTACATTTTCAGATGCCTTTAACGAGACTACCATACGGTTTAAAATCGTATATTTCTTATATTGTTTTTTTATTTTTAATAATTTTGTTCTTTTTTTCTTAACATTTAAAAAAATTATTAAGTGTTCACATTAATAAAGCTAAATATTGAAGTTCTGGAATCAATTTTTTTATTTATGTGGTTGTTTTAACCTATTTTTACTTTGTATGGTAGGATGTGCTAATTAGTGTGCCAGCACTGTATATATTTTTAAGATTTTATTTATATAATTTTTGTACGACTTTAGGCTAGATGGTGACTTTAAAATGTTGTACATTACTCTGCGGTTAATATTATTGTCACTTAGTGTTCTGAAATAGTGACATTTTTGACGCCCTTTAAACCAAAAGGACTTAGACTACTTCTAGACAATTCATCTAAATTTGGAGGGTTTGCTTGAAAAACAAAAACATTGCAATGCTCTACAGATAAATGTATCGAGCTTTTATTTATTTAATTTGTCATCTTAAAAACGGTGAAATGACTTCTACTCTTAAAATTATGCCACGAATCACTTGGTTCAACGCTGAATATTGTTGCAAGTGTCGGGTGTTGAATGAATGACAAAAAAAAATAGAAAATAAGAAATCAACAATGAGCAGTCAACAAATGAGTTTTAAAATGATTACTTTTTCTTGTTACTTTCCTTAATTAAAAATATTGAAAAAGTAATTTAAGGATTCACTTTCCTGTAGTTATGTTATGACTCAAAGCACCTATTTACAGTGGCAAAGATGCCACATAATTGTTTTCTAGTCATTAACAACTCATAACGTGCTATTAAGAGATAAATGTTAACCAAATGAAGTTATCTTGAATGGATTCAAGCAAATATACAATTCTATACGAAGAATATCATCTCAATATGTACTTAAGGTACAAATTTGATTTAAATGCCCTCGAAAATATTTTTTAAGGAAGATGTTGTTTGATGCCGACGTCTTATGTGTCGTAACGAATATTTACACTTACCGGATTCCTTTGAAAGCAAAAGTTGCACACCCACAGCTTGGCACGATAATCCACCTGGCATAATGGATTCAATATTGCACGGCAATTACTTCTCGTACATAATACAGGCTCATATTGGATTGGAGGAAGGTCTGGCCTTTCTTTAAGTGGCTGATATAAACAGGCCAGAGGAACCACCAATCGACTGGCATCGATCCTGCTCGATGGCCAAACATTCCATGTCAACCGCACCCCATCTCTATCCTCGTTTTGTTGGATAAACTCTTCGTAGGTGGTCATCGTGATAAATTCGAGCACTCAAACAAATTTCTCACGATTTACCCGAGAAATTGGCAAACGAAATTACAAGAAGAAATCAATCAACTAACCAAGAAAGAAGCAGAATATTTTTTTTTTCCTCAGCCACGTCACTCGATTTGACATTTCAAATTCACATTACCGGCAACAGACTCAACGAATAACTTAACGAAGTTTCTTACCACATCGGTAATACAGTTTCAATATGAGAAATAAAAATTAGAAGAAAAAAACAGTCCTACCAATTGTATACAATGGAAAAAATGTAAAACTTTTGAGAGTAGTAATTTTTTAAGATGGCGACGAAAAAAACGCGTCTTGTGTGATTGTAATCATAACAACATTATTTTTACGCAAATGTATGTCGGAAATTTGACAAAAACTCATTAAAAACATTCGCTGTAGTCGAGCACATTAATTGAACGTGAAAAATTGTGTTAATTTAATGCGAAAATGGCAACAAACATGTACCGAGTAGGAGGTGAGATTTCCAATCAACTTTCCCCCAAAAATGCTTTACCTCGGCGAACGAAAAAGGGTTTTCGGTAATGAGGCGCCGCATAGAATCTTTACATTATTTTTAATTGTCTGATTCCTATTAGATTATTGAATTTAATTAAATCAAAAAATTGTACGCTAAAATCTGAAATAGTATACGATTGTTTTGTGAATTATTCCTCATAATTATCTCGGTGTTATATGTACGGCGATTTTTTTTTGTATCTTTTTATCTTCGTGGTGCTGCAGATGTGATATGCGTGAAAAAGGAGGAAAAAAAAACGGGAGGCCAATGTACGCGATTATAGTTAAAGATTGTACACGAATGCGAAGATCATAGAAAGAAAAGCAATCATCTCGTCGCAGAGACAGGTACATTTGGATTATTGAATCGGTAGCATGGCCTGCCGGGCACGAGCAGACAGAGACACCACCACCACCGACCGACCGACAAACCGCCGTCCGTTCGTGTGCTATTAGAAGTGGTTTAAGGTCATCAGGAAGCGAGAGGATTTTATTTGTTATTTGTGCGATGAAAGTCTTTTTTTTTCTTCCTCCTTCACGCATTTGTTTTTCACCTGTTCATGCATTTAATTGAAAGTGATTGTAATTTGTATAGGTTGTTAGAGACGAGGGTGGTGTGCTTCTGCCTACGTTATGTGTTCGCTCAAATGTACATGCATATATCTACACCATGCGTTGACTCGAATTGAGTGATTACGATGCATTATGGTCTTCGGGTGCTTGCTCTAATTGAAAACTCATTATTTTATTTTCCAAAGCGAAAAGAAAAGAAATGTTGGTGTCATCTTAACGATAGAAGAATTCTATCTAGTTGCTTAAAATGTACTTATAAAGATTTGTACTGTAACTAAACACTTTCTAAACGAGAAGTGAAAGAACTAGGGTGGTGTAGTTAATTAAACCGGAGAGTAAATTCGTTTACAGAAACTGGTCCAACGATTTCAAAGCTCATGCTTACTTACTGATTATGCGATTTAATATTAGCTCTTACTAATGATATGCTTTTTATAACTCGCCGCTAATTTCTCTATAACACCCATCCGCATATCTCACACTGGTCCACGTTCACTGATTTACATATTCTTCTTTGTTTAATAATCGATTACACTTCACCTTAAAAAAATTAACGTAGATTGCTTTGTAGGCATTAGAAGATAAGTAAGTGTGCTTGTAATAAATTGGTTTCGTATACGCAGAGATTAAATGTTTCGAAGCGAAAGCATGAAGATGACTGTCGCATTTTCATTATTATTTAAAAACTACTTAGTTTCACCATTAAAAGTTAATGCTAAATGAGGGCATAAGTCATTTCCAAAGGATGGACAAAATCAAATATTCACTTATCCATTGTACGAAGATCTGACAATGTTGGGCCTTTCACTAACTCTCACAATGCAGTGTATTTTCATTTCAATTTTTAGTAAACTATCGAAATTCCTTGGAATGCAGAGAAAGAGATTGTGTATTTAAGAGGGGCTTATTTTGATCAGTTATTTTTTTTTTTTGGCGTAGTTTTTTTACTTGTGGAATGCAAATTTCACTTTACTTTGCTAGATTTTTATCCATGGCTTTTATACGGAAACTTACAAAGAGCAATTTAATCGGCACAAGATTTTTTCTGAATGATCATTTTTATTTTGAATATTTTCCTGTGCTGTGCTTTATATCGTGTAAGAAGCTCCTCATATCAGCTATTAGTTTTAAAGTACAAGGCCTTGTTTTTGTGCAAATTATTTTTATTTATTTAGCGGATATACCACTGTTTAATATAATTCACAATAAACTACAATAAATAATCTTATTATAACAGTTCAATTTGTATTTGTATAGGGATAATTACGTTTGACATGATCCACAGATTTTCTTTTAAATACATCAAAGTTACCTTCCCCCATTATTTCATTTGGCATATCATTAAATAGTTTAAACCTTTTTTATAGTCAATCTAAAGTCTTCTCCATTTCTTCACCTTCGTGATTCACCTACTTATTTTGGATATTTTCTTAAATAATCCGGATATAGCCCGTGTTTTATTTCGAAAATAAAAGATAGAGCATTTACAATAACTCTTTGCTTTATACTCAATCATAGCAACATATTTAACATTAAAGAAATTGATGTATATCTATTACATCTTAAGATTATCCTCATTGCTTTATTTTGTATTCGCTGAAGCTTTTGTAACATGGAATCACTACATAGAAATAATATGGACGAAGATATTCAAAATTAGGTTTCACCATTACATCGCACACATTTATAACGTTAATTATTGAAATTTTATTCCTCGTTCTACCAAAGAATAATAATTTGTTTTTTATAACGTATTTTAAATGATGATTGAATTCCTTAATATTTTATTAAGCTTTTTGGCCCTTAACCAGATGCTTAACCTTGATAGGTCTTCTTGTATTTGTGCTATACACTCATCTAAGTTTTTCGCTTGTTACGAAGAGGGGGATACCATCGGAAAATAAAGCTATCTGTGAATAGATAAGCTCACTTTCAATGTCATTAATGTATACAATAAACAGTAGAGCCTCGAGCTCTGAGCCTTGTGGAACTCCGAATTTAATTTCAATGTTGCCCGAGTAAATCCCATTTACGTTAGTTTTTTGAGTTCTTCCGCTGAGGAATGACCTGAACCACTCTAACCCTTTGCGCTTTCCCTGTCGATTCTCTCGAAAGCTTTTTTGAAATCAAGAAAGACAGAATCGACCTACTCGCACGAATGCTGGATTTTAAATCCAGATTGGCTCTCCATGACGAGGTTGTTTCTTTTCAAGTAGTCCCCGATTTGTGTTTTAACTATTTTCTCTAATACTTTTTCATATTAAGGAAGTACGTTAATTGGTAGAAAGGCTTTCACTTGTTCGTCCCTCTTATTTTTGCAATGGGAAAGTTTCGTTTTCTGTTCATTGATTTTAGGACATTTTTTATTTCTGTTACATCGTCGGGTTTGAATTTAAATGTGAATTGTGCACATGGAATCGATTCACTTTTCTTTGCAATCCTGTTCACAAAATATTTTTTAAGCCCTTCAGCTATATTCTTATTATTTTCCACACTGGTTCCATCAAACATTATTTTTGTTATTGATCTTTCCTCTTTTTTAAGGACATGTTCTTTGATTGCCCTACACATTGACTATTGGTTGGTCCCGCATGTATAAAATTTTACTTTTTATGTAATGAGCTAGTAATCTCTTTGCAGCTCACGTTTATACTGGTTGCATAGCATTTACTCCAGCATACTTCACTGTTGGTGAATTTGAACACTTGAAATTTAGAGATCTTATTCTGTTCCATCATTACGAGTTTTTTATTAAACCAGTTATTTGCTAAAATTTTTAATTATTTATTTTGCAAAAAACATGCTTGTTATATTTACAACTTCTTTGCTGGAGAGACTTCCTATTACATTGGGATCTCCGCTAAGAATTAACTGCCTTAAGGCGTTATTGTTTTGCAGGCAGTTTATAAACAGATAGGTGTTATACTTTATAAATAAACTTACCGAAAGCTATTCGTTTGATTTGGAAGTTTATCAGGATGGTTTCATGGTCACTTATATTAAGGTTCGGATTCACTTCAGTTGTGGCAGATTTTGGATCCGTTATAATATAGTCTTTGAGGGTTCTTGTTGTACTTGTTATGCGGGTGGGTAAATTTACAATTTCACAACACTGATTTTCGATTTCAATTATATTTTTAGAGTTATTTCGATTATTATTATAAATGTTTTTTTCTTGATTCCATTAGCTCGTCTATTCAGTTATTGATTTTGTCAGCCCGATAAATCGCAGCAATAGGAATTGGTCGATTTTTTTCCGCTATTTTTAGTACAAGCAGCCATATGTTGTTTTCAAATTCAGATAGTGCAACAAAATCAAATTTTTTATCCAAACATATGTGTTCGAGTTCATCGAAGTTACCAGTCAGGCCTCCAATGTTATAGTACATGTTTGATTGCTAGTACCCAGTGCGATTTTTCTCCTATTGAACTAGCTTCTTGAATACCGAACATTCTACGGCACGACAGTCTTGGTTGGTTTTTAAGTCCGTTGCGTTGCAGCCTCGGGTATCATGATCATCACTGCATTTAGCACATTTGATAGTCTTTTTGCAATTTCTGGCAATATGGTGATACCCACAGCAGTTAAAACATCTACTGATGTGTTCAAAAACACGACATTTTTCCCAGCCTATATTCACTATATATTCACGATATTTTATCAAACTTTTATAATCGCTCATCTGTAGCTCCACAATTGAATTGCACGCATCTCTACATTTAATTGTGAATACTTTTACACATTTTATTGGCTTAATTGTAATGTAATTATATCTATCTTATATGCTTGACAAAATTGCTTAAAACGAGCTTAAAATATCTCATGTATTCTTATCTAACTTACTGTCCCTATGCGGTCTCTAAGTTGTTTTTTCGGTGCCTTGACACAAATTGATGGGTGTTTAATTTTTACACCACAATGTTAACTTAAAACTTAGATCATTAAGCTTAAAAAAAACTTGGTTGAAAATAGTGTAAAAATATTGACTACTGATCTGGATAAATGGTGTATTTCCATTGCTTCCATGCTTCATGGATTTAACAGTATATTTTGAATCGAATTCCTAACCAACCTGGCTTCTTAATTTTTTTCTTGTTTTTGTATCCGGCCCAAACAAATTAATATTGGTCTCATCTGACCTCAAAATCGCCATTTATCGGCTCACCAACTTGCATTAAATGTGGCAAATTGAATTCTGTATTCAAGGATACTTCCTGGTATGGAAGGTCAGTACTCGATCAGTTGTTTTTAGATTAGTTTTTATTCGAGCACAATTTAAAAACGGGTCTTTTTTCACACACATCACTATACTTAGATCGGTTTTTAATTTCCGAGCCCGAGTATCCTCTTTTTTTAACGCAATCCTCACCATTCCTAGAGAACACGAAACTATCTTCGCCATACCTTCCACCGTTTCGGCTGAGCAATGCTTCTGTAAAGTAATGAGTAAATAGATCCAATTATCCAATTATCGAAATGCTGTCTTTTATACACTTTGTGATAATAAATACCAGTATTGAATGTATTATTTATCAAAGCTAATAATACAAAATTTCATGAAAGCCGCTTTAAAAAATTGTAAAAAAACACATTAGAAGGCTCCAAAAATCGATTTTGGGAGACTTTTGTTTAGGACAGAAAAAAAATAAGCATAGTGAACTTTTTAGATTATTTTTTTGCACAATTGAATATAAAAAAAAAATTAGGGAAACGTTTTCAAACGTAACCGATTTGTATGCACATTTGTGTAACAAAAGCCTCATCACAAACACAATTCGTCTATTTATTTCATAGGCGGTGTTTATCAACGGTCCTGAATTGATATTTTGTCGACCACACAAACATAAACACAAGAATTTGTTTACAAGAACTACAAATTACAGAAATTGTAAGAAAAACTGTAGAAATTCAATTATTCGGTAACAGTGACCTGGATGTACAATTATATTTCGAGTGGTTGCGTTGGCTAATTTCTTCACACTGCTGCTTGTGCTGCACTCTGCATTGCCTGGTTCACTTGTGAATCGATTCCCGTAGAATTTGCGTTTTCGTGGCTTCGCAGAACGAACACTGCTCGATTTATCACCTTAAGGATAAATGGACATGATTTTACAAAGATGTGCGATCGGCAATACTAACAGTAAAACTAACCGTTGACGCTAGGAGCAGTACACATAGATTAATACTAGAATTATAATCCGTACTATAACTTATAGTTTAAGTACACAGTACTTTTGCGAATTAAAATAGTATGTCGAACAACCTTTTCGGGAACATAGTTCAGAGTAATTGGAATGAACATAGAATATCTTAAAATTTTGAATTTGGGAAAAGCTCTTTTGTTTTTGCTTGAATTGTTGAATATTCAAAAACTAAATAGTTTATTGTTCTGTTCATGTCGCCGGACCAAAGATGACAGAGCGGGTCACTCTCGCCGATGAAGAGGTAGCCGAATATATGCCTTAAGCACTGTCCAAGAGCACTCACTCTGTGAGGTATGTTGCTGTTTGGCTTTAATTGTTGATGGATTTATTTTTTATGCCTTTTATTTTGTTATGGATAAAATGGTTTAGGAATGGTTCGAGTACCGCAACAATAGCAACAGCATCTGCAATCCTCATTGCCTTTTGTAGCAGCGTGGCCTGATTCTCAAAATAGAGTGACATTGTTCTTTTAGGCTATCAAGACATCACTGATCATTTCCACTTTTAATATGTCAATACTTTGTGGGTTTGATATTTATAAAAAGGTGATTTTTCTTTTTAAATTGGCTCGCTCATCAAAAGATCTTATAATGCGTGTAGCAAAGAGCGAGCGGAAAAATCAGGAGAAGAATGAAAAAGTATGTAGTGGTTTAAGAAACTCAGATGTATTTGGTTTCAACTCACTTCCGTGGTTGGAGCCCGAACCGAGACACAGGATTATTATATCAACCTATTAGCTTTCACCTAATTCGCAGGATTTTATTCGACATTATTTTGATATATGTACTTTGAAGGTTTGAAACATTTAGCTTAACACCCCGCTGTCAGTGTTATGCCTTCACAGCAAAGACATCTACACACAATCTACACAAATCACTATTTTGACAACACTAACTAGAAACAACAACCACTACCATTAACTTTATCCCAATAGCAAATGGTGACTGGACCAGATTCGAAAAACACCACACTAGGAATCGAACCTGGGACCTATGAATTGAATCAATTGAAAGACAAGCGCTCCACCAACTCCGCCAACCACTCTGTATAGTGACCATTTAACTTATCAGAAGACCCGCTTGAATAACGGTTTAAGGCTTCAATGGTTCACTCAAAAGTGCTATATACAAATATGAACATACAACAATCGACAATGATGCATGCTCATAAAAGCGCTTTACTTTAACTCCGGGGCTATTACCCTAATGATATGAGCCATAAGACTGTGCGCCTTCACGGCGTTCCTCTTTTTCGAAAGAAAAGGTCTGGTCTGGATAATTTAACGGTGCCGAAAAGCTGTGGGCGTCGTAAGTTGCTCAAGGGAGATTAAGGTGTTTGTTCGGCAACAGAAACAGTTTTGGAGGCTGGACTGAGGATAAGAAGACTTGGTCGCATAGTTAAGGGTGATTTTTTAAAAGCTATAGGAAAGTTTTTCAAACAAAAAAAAAAAAACACATAAAATTCAGAAAAATGCTTGAAATCTTTATTTGAATCGATAGTACGGTCTATATAATTTAATATTTGAAGATTATTTCATGCAAATGTTGACCTTGACTACGCCTCAAATGGTCCATCCGCTAAGTCCAATTTTGGCATACTCTTTCCAACATTTCGGCCGGTATCTCACGAATAAATGCTTCAATGTTGTCTTCCAATGCGTCAATTGAAGCGGGCTTGTCTGTATAGACAGGAGCTTCAACATAGCCCCACAAAAAATAGTCTAAAGGCGTTAAACCGCACGATCTATGCGGCAAATTGAGGGATCCCGAACGTGAAATAAAATTTTAACCGAACTCGCCTCTCAATAAGTCCATTGTTGCGCGTGCTGTGTGGCATTTGGCACCGTCGTGTTGAAATCACATGTCATGCAAGTCAAGCACTTGCATTTTGGGAAAAAAAAGTTGGATATCATCTCACGGTAGCGCTCACCATTGACAGTTACGTTACGATTCGCATCATCTTTGAAGAAGTACGGTCCAATGATGCCACCAGCCCATAAACCGCACCAAACTGTGACTTTTTCTGGATGCATTGGTAGCTCTTGCAATGCTTCTGGCTGATACTCACTCCAAAATCGACAATTCTGCTTATTTACGTACCCATTGAGCCAAAAATGAGCTTCGTCGCTGAACACAATTTGTCGGTCAAAATTCAAGAATTTGCAAGCGTTGTTCGTTTGTAAGACGATTCATGGTCAAATAATAGAACAAACTGAAGATGTTTGACAGTGAAACAAAACACGAAACGTGCGTCAGCTGTTTAAACCAGTGTTGCCAAAAAGATAACAGATAAAAATTTACCCTTTATTTATCATGGGTGCCCTCAAGGTTAAGGTAGGATGTCCATTTATGGTTAAGGTAGGATTAGTAGTTAGAAGAATAAAAATAAAGTTTATTCACTAGGTTTTTTAATTCAAGAAAATGTTATTTTCTTAATTTGAGAATAGCTTTGAAATTTAAATAAAAATTAATAGTGCATTTTTAATTTGTTATGTTTTGTTTAGAGCGACCGCAGGGGACCACTAGATTATTAATTTATTATTATTAGTTAAGTTGAGCGTTTAGCGTTTTTGCCTAGCATGTAAGAAAAAAACGATGTTCCAGTTCCTTTGTCTTGATCAGTATGTTTTACTGCATTGCGAATTATTTATTTACTCAGAAATATGACTTTTCTTAATAAGTTATTGTATGTTTGCAATATGATGTTTCTTTATAGAGCTAATATGCAATTATAGAATAAAGAAATTAAATCATTGACAAAGACCACCACCACCAGGTCCACCAGCATATCGAAATTTTATTTGATGGTTTTTTTCTTCCTTAAAGTTCCAATGCACAAAAAATATTGTTTTACTATTTTTACTTTCGCAGGCATATTTTTTAACTAACGTCGTTAAATTTATAATTTTTCAGACTACGTCTACTTTGAAACGTCCTCATCAACTCCTTACCTGATACGAAGAATAGAAGAATTAAATAAAAATCCAACGGGCAATGTGGAGGCAAAAGTAATGTGCTTCTACCGAAGGAGGGATTTACCAAATCCTCTTGTGCAACTGGCGGATAAACATCAATGTAAGTAATTAAAGGTTTTTAATTGAAACTTCTTGTTAAAAACTCTTTTCGTGTTGAAAGTCTCTGTGGAAAGATTGATTTTCATATAAGTGTGTATATAAATGAGTGGTTGACTACATCCTACTTACTACTTGCTGTTTTGAAGAGAAAGTCACACAAACTCATTACAATGTGCGTGCTTTATTATTGAGTTTTGTGTGCTTTGACTCTAAACAACAACAAAAATATAAAGGAAATGCAGAATTTTAAAATATCATTTCACAGACTCTTAAACCAAACCGATATATATTTCAAAATTACTTCATAAAAATTTTGGAAAACGAACGAAACGCAGAAGACGCATCCTATTTTTTCATTAGCATTATAAAAAATCGATAACGTTGCTCTTAAGGCATGGACTCCTGAGTAAACTTACATATGTGTGTCGGGTCGACTGCTTGCTTCAACACATCGTAAAAAAAACGTATCGAATTATTTGTTATAAACATATTTCATCCCCACGGGAAATATTACAGCACAGTTCAAATAAAGCCAGATCAATTCTAAGAAACCAAACCTTATGAATTGTACATATGCTTAATAAGGTGCTGACTGATTTTTAATGCATTTTATAATTATTTTAATAATTGAATCGGAAAAAAAAATATAAGTTTAGTACTAAAGGGAGTTTTTTTTAACATAAGAGGATTGCCCCGCAGACATTTTTGTTATGGTTTCAATATAAAAATAAAATTGCAACGGTCTAAGGAATGGTTACTCAGTTTTCATGGAATGTCTCCTTGTAAATTGAAAGAGCAACAGCTCTTTTGAGGGCTAGGTCCTAGCTTCACGATGTGTGTGCTTCTTGAATTTTTCGCAAATGGTGGGGTTGAGGCTACAGTTTATTGTCGACTCTGAACGGCTCCAGAAGCTTGATAGTTGAAACTCATCTTGAAAGAATTGTCAGTCAGATGTTTTTTCGCGGATTTGAACTCGAGTCCTCGCGCTCAGTAGCAAACGCATTTACAACTGAGCCACTGGCACCCAATCCCTACTTACTGTGTCCTTACTCTCTGATAAATTAGGTTTAAAATTACCCTCAGTTTCTACACATTCTATACATAAATGTACAGGGTAATACTAACAAGCTAGTAGCTACCAGGGCTTCTATCTTCTTCAAATGGAGTCAAACCTGCTTCAACTGTTATATTTTGTGCGTCTCTGGTGGGCAAAACTTTTGAAAAGCATTCGAAGCTTACATTCTGATATGATTCCTGACTGAGAACTTTATATATTCAACTGTGCTGCACTACTCGAAGCACTTCTTCGATTCGGTAAAAGGATAAAGATGAAAATTAACAATTATTTGTGCGACCAATGATATTGTCTTACTTCATGTGGCTATTTGTTTGTCAAACAAATCAGCAAGCTAGATGAGTTTTCAAAAATCCACAACGCAATTCAGATTCACATCTTCTTTTACTCATAAGAAAAACGTACAATATTATGTGATTTTTTTTTTAAATATACCAAAAACCGAATTTTAGAACATTAATTTCTAACCAAGGTTAAAGGTCTTGGTTTTGATTTTTTAAATATAACTAACCTTATAATTTATAATTTTCGAAGTGCTAATGTGGCAAATTATCCTTTTTAAATATTTGGATTGACTGAAAAATTGGGCATTGCAAGTCGGCAGTTTTTGCATTTCTCTGAAGTACATATGTATTCGCGTTGTCCTACATTTGTAATAATTCGTATCAAGCATTGCGTGCGAAGTGTTTTGTGATAAAAGTTTGGCACCCCAACTATCAGTGGAAAGCTTGATATTTCTTTTGCATAAATATACCTCGAACGCGTTCTTGGTAGGGGCGTTTATTGATATTTGCTCTTTTAAGGGATTTTGATTACTCTTGAGCAAAAAAGTAAGAAATTTTAGAAGAACAATTTAATGACGATGATGTGACTTGAAACTCGAACGTATTTTTCGTTTCGATTGCCCCATGGGAGAAGTCCGAATAAGCACACAGATTATGACGTCTTTTTTTTATTCGAAAATAGTTGATTTACTAGAAAATTAGAAAAAAAAATTCTTTCAGAAACTAAACAATTATACCTTGGCTGGATTAAAGCAAACGATCTTTGAGAAGTTCTAAAATTAAGTCTGTTGTATTGATATTCAGGCTGACCAGTTTGAATAATTTTGTTTAGCAGGTTAAGTGAACGGAACTCAAGAAGTTCGCTTAGAGTGAGCTGATATATGGTCATGGTAACGGATATTAAAAATATATCTCGCAAAATTGTTGTAAATGACATTTGATTTTCTATTTATATCAAAGTCCAATTTACTAAAGACTTCGCATCCGTAAAGCAGAATGGGTAACATCAACCACCTCACCAGTAACATTTTTACATTTGTAGGTATGAAATATTGAGTGGTCCATAATAAACGGAGGTTACTGTATAGTTTCCCTACGGTAACCACTACATGATCGGACCATGTTAGTGTGTCGTTAAAAACCATACCTAAGTTTCTGGCTGTGCAGACGAACTCTAAGGTTTCTTGATCGAGTTTGATTGGTGGGAAGTAAGATGTGTCGAGTCTTCTTTTATAAATGCAGAGCGCTTTAGATTTCATTGGGTCCGAGACACAAAACACAATTTTTACGACAAAAACTTGGAATTCCAGCATGACAAAATAAATATATCAATGCGAATTAATGTTTTTATTGCGCAAGCGTCTTGTAATTTATGAAGGAAGGCCTAGAAGTTTGTTTTTTTATTAATTCTTCTACTCCATAAGTTATCATTTGAAATAAATTCAATTATTTTATGCTTCTTTTGAAGAGCCATTATTGAACCACGAACCGGTTTCCGGGTTTCTTCATATTTGCAAGCCAAAAATGAAAGTTTCCAAAGAGTCTGCATCTTAAACCGTGTAATACCGGACTTTGAAACTTTATGTGCATTGGTTTCAACCTTACTTTCGTGGAGGAAGTCGATCCTCCCCTGTTTTCGTTTGAAACGCTTTGCTGCGAATTTAATTTCTTTTCTATTGTGTAATCAAATCTTTTGTATCAAAATCAAATTACAATAATTATCCTACTGGTAGTTCGTCGCTTACGCACACTTTTTTATCGTCTGTACTTGCGCCCTTATTGACGCTACGCAATTGTTTAAGCTAATTTAACATCTTACTCTCATACTAATTATTTTATTTTATAATTAAGAATTACAAAGAATTGTGTTTAATACTGCTCTTTTCGTGCTGATGATGAAACCTTAGATGGTGCCGAATTATCTTTCATCAAACTTATTGTTAGTCTATTTCGAAGATGTGAACTCAAAAAACTTATGTTGATCTATAAAGGCTTGAATTACTTTGAATGAGTAAAATCAAGGGATTTTGAAAATAGAGCCAACCCAAGAATTATAATTGAACACGCGAATGATCATTTAATGTATTTTTATTTTCATGTTTTAACAAAGCAGATACATATATTTTTTGCACAGGGTAATTTGTTTGTCAACAGAGCCAAACTCTAAGAAATTACTTAATAAATCAAAATAAATATCATTATGTCGGCGGATGTTGCAAATCTCAGTGTTGTTAAGTTATATTTTTCAATATTGCTTAATCAGGAGCTGGTTGGAAGAAGAAACATAAAATATTCCTGTATATGAATAATTAACAGACATTGGTCTATCTATCAGCTTTAGTCCGTCATTCGAGTTGTTAATGAAGAACGTTTTTACTATAACACTTTCTAAAAAAAAGCGGTATTGTCAGTCTTTTCTTTTGATGGATCAGAGATCAAATACTGTTGGCGTCTTCAGTCAAAGGTTGAGGTCATCTTAAGCTGACGGCTTGCTCAATAACAATACTTGCACTTATGACAAAAACGTTCCCACCTTTCTTAATAAAAATGTTGTTTTTATTTCAATCTGTTGGGCTGTCTAATTTTTATTGTTCATTTTATGGGTAAACTTTTCCGTAAAAAAACATCTTTCGTAGTACAGTGTCTGGCGAAAATTCCCGAAAATATTGAATTTGATAATTGGAAATTTTATGTACGTGAATATGAAATCTTATATAATATATTCCAATCGTAATTGCTACCTTTGCCAAACTTGAGTTGATAAGTAACGCATAATTGCAAACGTGTACATTGAAAATAACAAACAAACATTGCTTTGAAAAGATACACATCTGTCGTGGGTGTATGTTGGATAAAGCTCATTATGACCCTTATATTACATTTTCCACCCCTTGTTGCCTAGGCAATGTGCAAATATGGAAATAAAGCTATCTGTTACGTTGTCTTGAAAATTTATATTTAATACTTATTTTGGCCTAATTTATTTAAACTATTTAGATGTGTGCACATTATTCTTCATTATTATAAAAATAAACATATTCAAATGTGTACAGTAGAGTACAAAAAGGAAACATGTTATCGATTTGTTAAGATGGGATCCCGCTCTTCTTGCATTTGCAGGGGGTTGTGTTTTTGTCTACTACCCACTTTAAAGTACCAGTCTAGCCCAGTTACCTCACATCATCAGGAACAACATCATCGTCATCCGCAACCACATCTAACGTATCCAGCATGTCCAAACTATACGTAAGTGGATGTGTATCTTTGTATGGATATAAGTTTTAAGCGATATCACAGCACCAAGGGAACATCATATCCCATGCATTATTCAACCCTCAAACAGAATTCAAAGGTTTCGCATGTACGCCAGCATCCGGATTTGGATATAGGCTACCCACCAATTATTCACGTGCATTGTTTCTGTTTTTATTATTTTTTTTCTTCCTTTTATTATATTCATTTAGTTCGTGTGTATCCTTATTGGAATTTTCATTTAGGAGTTTTCCCTTTTACATTTTTAATTAAAAAAATCCCTTAAGGGTGGTTTCTGCTGAATGCATTTGAATGGACAGTTTTTCCCATGTTTCTTAAATTTATTCGAGGAACTTCAATGTCACATGTATTTAGTTCAGTTTTGATAGTTTTGTTTACGCAAAGTAGACTCTTTGAATGTTTGATATAATACCCCTTCAGCCCACTCGAGGCAACCACTTTGATTACATTTTGGATTATTGTTATTTTTTAAGGTTGTGATACAAAAATTTTTCAAACGAAAAATGTTTTCAGTCTCAATGCCATGTAGATAATGTGGCGGCCTACACCAGGCTAGTTAGATAACTAGGTCTCTGAATTGGTTTTAAACTTTATTTTAAACAACACAAAGATTTCAGTCTTGGCATGTTCAAAGCTGTTTTTCCTATATCAAGGAGTCTATTTAACAGTAGCTGATCGGTGCCATGGTACATGTAATCTGCTACATGACTTGGTCCTATTCTCCTCTTTACCTATGGTTGCGTTAATTTATGGATAGTTTTCTTATAAAGCTTATCCGAATGCACATTGCAAAGGCAAAGACTTCGTTAAAAAATCTGATCTCCGCGGCTTCCTGCCACAACAAATGTGTCTCAACGGCTAAGTTCATTCACAGACTTTCCTCGACTTCTGTTCTTAAGGTCTTATACTGGCGATGCAAGAATCTTCAATGTTGCTCGATTAAGAAAAATCTTGTAATTCCCCCAAAATCTAAATAAATTCCGAGGATTTCATCCGTTTCAACAGGGCGGTATCAACCCGCAATATTTACTTTTGCTTTATAAAAGCCTTGGCCGATTAGCCTAAATTTTGTTTTTATGAAGCTTATCTAGTATTTATTTGTGGAACTTATTTGTTTGTTCTATTACTTGACGAGACGACAGTAACTAGTGTCATGCACTTATTAAAGATTGTAGAATGATGTTATACAGAATGATTATCAATCAATCCCAGTAAAACGGTTCTAATGCCTTTCTCAACGAAGACTCGAGTCAACATTGAACCAATACTGTTAAACAAGTAGTCTATTCCAGCGATGTCAAATATCTTGTAGTAACTCTGGACAAGCGATTTAACTGGAATTCACATATCAAGACCGCCAAAGAGCGTGCTACTTGAGCACTGTGAGCCAACAGAAGCCTATACGGCAGGACTTGGGCTCTTCTTCCCAAATTAAACATTGGTTGTGCACAATGATGGCAAGACCCTCAATCACATGCGGCCATCGTTTGGTGGCCAAAAACTCTCCCACAGACAACGGCAAAGAAGATGGAGAAGCTGCAAAGAGTTGCATATCTTGGAATAACAGGTGAAATGTGAACCTGCATGTCGTTGCCGACCATGCATCCATCCTAATGTTTGCAGCATCGAATCTATCGGTATCCACCACCACTTCTGTAGCCCCTCCAATTCACCTTTGCCTTAAAGGAACAATGGCCCATGATTTGTGCTCCTTGCAATTTTTTAACCGAGCTTTGATATTTTTCCTGAACAACGCGGGTTTTTTCTTTTTGATGACTGACACCAGTTTAATTCTGGTAAGAGCTCTTCTGGTCGTCCAATCGCTGATTTCATTGTTCATTGCTTTTGCGTCCTCTCTTGGGGTCTTACAATTAGTCTATTTGGATTTGGATGTTATGATGCGCTCAACTAACCTCGCATCCCCATCTAGCAACAGCCTTGGCTGACCTCCGGAACTTCGTACAACTTCCTTTTTTTATCACCAGCACAGTGAAAGATTTTGCTATTTTCGTAGTGAAATACCTTTGTAGATAAGGACTGCAATGTCGTCTTCCAAACTATTCGGTGTTTGTTTTCCTGCTTTTTTTCTGGATCATACTTCATTTAATGTTTGAAATTAATTTCTAATAAATAAAATAAATAGTAGATTAGATGCACAGAAAGAACCAAACAAAAATATAACAATAAACTTTGGACAACATGCATTCTTGGAGCCACAATCAGAACATGCAAAAGTGGACGAATGTGAGCTTTTCACTATTTTTTGTTTATATTTTGTTTCTGTTCTTTGAATTGTAGTTTTCCTTCTTTTGTAACTTTGTGCAAACATCAAGAATTGGAAAACATCAAGAAAAAAATAACAATCATAATATAAAAATATAAACTGCAACTGATTTACGGATTTATACATTATTATTTATTATAAATGAGATATTTTGATTTGTTTGTTTTCTGAGAAATTACTAAAAGAAACAAGCCAAACTTGTGAGACATTTTTTTGTTAAAACTTTGAAAGAAGTTAATTCAATTGGAAATATGGCATACATATAAATTGTGCTTAATGGAGGGAAGTCCGTAACAGTCGGATAGATAACTAGTTGGAGATTCAGATTTTTTCAGGTTCAAGGTGACTTTGGTTGAGCGAATGGTCAAAAACAGTATATGTAATTAAATATTTTTTAGTGCGACTTCTTCCAGGATAAAAAGGTGTGATTAATTACTTGTAGTTGTGGTTGTAGCTATCACAGTTGTCCTTACAAAAGCTCATCACTTTTGCATGTTAAATGCTAAAAGAGGTTCGTTTTTAGCAGAAGATTTGCAGTAACGCTATTGACCGCGTTGTCCTTTATGCTATCTTGTCCAAGTATCCACATAAATTGGGGATAATTTTGTCGACTGATGATTTGTTTTTGTTTGATTTTAAGTTTGATTGTTTCTAAATTGTCGCAATCGAACGGAAACTTAAATATTCTGGAACCATGATGTTTCTCATTTTGAACACCAGCAATAGAACGTTCGATCTGATACGTTGCTTGATATTAATCCAATTCAAACAAGACAACATCCAATGGGTTCGTGTATGTTAACTTCATTTTAAAATTGTCCACCTTGTCGAGCAAAACTCAAAATGCGGTTTTATTAAATAAAATATTTGCAGTTCACATTGGACATATTTTAATTGATATTTTTATTTTGTAAATAAGTCGTGGACGGACATTTCGTAATTCTTTCGACATAGAGTCTCACTGAGGTGTTCGGCGTTTTTAAGGTGGTTTTTGACTTTATCATGGGGCGGCTTCTCTTTGCTTCTCTTTAAAGGTTTTTGTTTTTGTACAGACAAACTCGTATGACTGCACGGTTGGCAGATTGGATCAATTCGACTTATAATATTTAAAATATTCTGTAAGCAAATTCTTTGAAATCATTTTTTTATAAAATAATAGATCTTTGTATATTGAAAGAGGAGAAATAATGTGATAAAATATACTTTTTTATTCAAAAACAATGATGATTCACTTTTGCCGAAAGTACTCCCTGAGTACTTAAAAAAAAGGTTAAATTGATTTATTTACGAAATATTGTTAGCTTTTCATGTGAGAAGTTACTATTATTTGGAATATTGGAGCGTCTCTGCTCCAAAAAAACTACAAGGAGGCCTATAAGTCTGTTTCGATATAAGAAATTTGATGCTTATCTTTCTTAGTTAATGCATTTGGATAAAACATTGACCGGTTAAGCATGCGCAGTCGCTCAGTCGGAGAAAATTCCCGCCTGCCTAGGGACTCACTTACTGACCGGTTCAATGATACTTTAAAGTAACCTATTAAGGACAATAAGTATTCCGATTTTGTTAATTTCTTCTTAAAACAATGAACAGAATTGAGATATGATTTTAGATGCTATGAAACTATCAATGGTAGATCGCCGGTTTTAAACGCAACCTGGTCACTCTTAAATAAAAAGATTTTTCCAACCAACCCAAGGAGTCATTTCATTTCGAGATAATGTTGTCAATGTATGTCCACACCGTAGGAATATTTTTGGAACATTTCTGTTATGTTTCTAAAATGTCAATTTGGATCAATACGCTTCGTGGAACATTTCTGAAATGTTTTCGTGTTCCTCGTTTCGAACGGAAAACTTTCTCTATTTCATAAGCATTTACATAGTAAGAGATATGAAATTGAAAACCAAAAAGCGAAACCAAAGCTTAACGTTCTTCAACACTGATGCTCGATCGAAAGTTCGTTTATTGATTTCTAATTTTATTTAACAAGAAGTTCGAAATCCTCGCTTGGCACCCTGAGATGTTTCAAAAATGTTCTTGAAACGTTTTTTATACAATTTTTGTTATTTTCCTACGTTACCTTTCTTTTACTTTAGGGTTTAACAAATTTTGCCATCATGAATTAGATTAACTCATGCTTCTATAAATAGAATATTAACTAAAATAACATTATTTGGGTTATAGGTCCACTGGCCTTAGTCTATTTTAGTCGTCTTCTCGCGTTAGCTTCTTAGTAAGGTAGATTTCGTTTTTAGTTGTTAAGGTGATTTGAGATTGTTATTTGGTGATTTCTTTCTGTTTTTTTATTGCTTTAATACTGGGATCATTGACAATCCTTCGAAGTATTTTTGATTGTAGTCGATATATGATTTGAAAGTTATTCCTGAAGTGTTTCTTTGGTGTGGACATTTCCAGAATCCAGACATTTTTTACGTTTACCTTGTTGCTCAACATGAATTGACAAGCCGAGATTTTTAGCAGAGTACTTTTAGGTCGCCTGACAACCATTGTTTCCCAACACATACCATTTAGAAACTATAAGCTTATAATAAGGGTTTGTAACTGCAATACAGCTTTAATGGCTCTTTAAAAGGAATAATTACTCTAAGCGAGTCTGAAATTTATAAATTACTTATTTTAGTTAAACGAATGGAATTTTTAATGTTATAGTCTTAATAATTATTTACTTTTCACCATAATAGTGGCTACATCCGAAGATTCACCACTGGCGATGAAACTAAAGAAGACTTGGCTTCGAACACCTGTCGGAGAAGAACAAGCCGCACAAGCTGTTTTAGATCCGTCCATAGGTATTACCTTCAAATAAAAAAAATCGAATTATTCTTAGAAATGCACGTAGTTTTGTTCATTTTTGCACGTAGATAATGTAAAAGTGCTCTTTGTCATAGCTTTATTTGTTTTATCGTTTTAGTTGTCGTGTTACCTACCGACTTCACCATATGAGTAGTATGTTTTTCTACTTTTACTGTCCAAAGTTGATTTTTTTCTTTGATCATTTTATTTTCATTGTTTTTTTGTCTGTCTGCTGGATATCTTTCAAGTTAATTTAAAAAAATGTTCACAATTGCATTTATTTCTATACAACATTTTAATTTATAGATTTTTTATAACTTACATGTGTTACGTACCGTTGATCAATGCTTTTCCATCATAAGATTGCACCTAGTTCATCCTGTGAGGATCTGAGCTTAAGTTTTAACTGCTTTTCAAACTTTACAGTCGTGGGCACGATGCTTCCAGTAAGAAATCGCTTGAGACGTGAATCAGAAGTTCGCAGTTTCCTTTTCTTTTTATAGTATTATTTTTTATATACTTAAAATTTGTTCTTCTGTTTTTATTTCTATTTCTTAAAATTTTGCACCTTTAAGTTCTTGTAATTTTTTCACTTGCGATGGGATTCCTGTATTTTGCCCATGCAATGATTGTTGGTAAACTTACGAAATAATCTTTTTATCGAAACCTGCACGTTTGAAATGAAAATGCATCTTCTGCGAAATTATTCCTGAATTTAAAGATTCACAACCATTCCACTCAAATGCATCCCTACTCTTCCGGCTCCGGAGTTCACCTCTACGAACAATAAGACCAATTTTAAATGGTACATAGGTCGTTCGTTTCAGCTTCGGGGGCAATTTTCTGTCACTGGTGATAGCGCAGTTTACCGGCGAATTCAACCACCCTACGATTGATTGATTATTGATCTTTGAGCTCTTCACACTTGGAAAGCAACTTTCTAAACCAAAGTCGGGTATAAGCCATATCAGAGCGTGGAACATTGGTACCGTCTTTTTTAAACCGAAATTTTACCCATTCCCATCTTAAAAATCCACCCATACATCAAGTGTGGCTACTTTGAATCAGTCAAAGTACCTTAGCAAACCATAAACCAGAAAACCATTAAGCAACATTTAAATCAGCCTCAAACGAAGCAAATCTGTTGTTTGGTTTGGTAGTCAACGCACACACCAACATAGAGCAAAGAAATTGTTGCTTTATCTCACCTAAATTTCCAATGAAATATCGTGCTACGATGATTGCTCGAAGCTCTGCTCTACTTTGCTTTATTGTTTCCTTAGAGCTTAAAGAAGTTAATTTTTTTATACAACCCGTGATTTCTGATTTGATGTTATGATGTTGATGTTATGGAACATATGATTATTGAAAAATTAATTTGTATTTATTGTTATAATTACAGCATCATTGGACGAGGATCGAACTAGTCCGATTGGTACATCGGCTGTGAATATCCTAGCAGATAAGAATAGCGAATCGCTGTCATCCAAACAACGACATCAAATAAAACATCGAGAATTGTTTTTATCCAGACAAGTTGAAACATTGCCCGCCACCCACATTAGAGGAAAATGTTCTGTGACATTATTGAATGAAACGGAATCGCTCAATAGTTATCTCAATAAAGACGTGAGTCGTAAATTTCGTCCCATTATTGCTACGATAATAATCATTGTGAAAATTTTAAATGCCTTCCCAATTAAACATACTTATCTACTGTGTGCATGTATTTCCAGGATACTTTTTTTTACTGTTTGGTCTTTGATCCGAATCAAAAAACTTTACTAGCTGATAAGGGAGAAATACGAGTAGGAAGTCGATATCAGAGTGAGATTCCTGGTAAACTCAAAGATGTACAAACTGATGAACGAAAGTTGGAAGAATTGGAGACACTTGTTTGGACGCCAAATCATAATTTAACCGATCGAAAAATAGACCAATTCTTAGTCGTTTCCCGATCTATTGGTACATTTGCCCGCGCACTTGATTGTAGCAGTTCTGTGAAGCAACCCTCATTGCATATGTCAGCAGCAGCTGCCAGTCGAGATATCACCTTAGTAAGATCAACGTTCATTGCTTACGCTTTTGTGTATTAATTTCTTTATACTTATTCCAGTTCCATGCCATGGACATTCTTCACAAACATAATTATTGCATAGAAGATGCAATGTGCTCGTTGGTACCTTCAACGGGGCCGGTCCTCTGTAGGGATGAAATAGAGGATTGGAGTGCATCTGAGGCAAATCTGTTCGAAGAAGCCATGGATAAGTATGGAAAAGACTTCAATGATATTCGACAGGATTTCGTGAGTATATAATTAATTTTTATGGTATGTTAATCCTTTTTAACAAAGTGAACGATTGTTTGCTCTTATTAAATAGCTTCCTTGGAAAACGTTAAAACAAATTGTAGAATATTACTACATGTGGAAAACCACGGACAGATATGTGCAACAAAAACGAGTGAAAGCAGTCGAAGCGGAATTGAAACTGAAACAAGTTTACATTCCACAGTACACAAAAAGCAATCCAGCGATGAACTCTGTTAAAGGTGGAATTTTTAATGGAACAACAACAAATGGAGGAACTGATTTGACTAACAACGGTAAACCATGTGAATCGTGCTCAACAGTTTCCTCATCTCAGGTTAGTTTCTCTGCGTTCTGCAAAAATCTTTTTTTTTTCTTGTTGTATATCGAGACAATAATTTAATTACTTTTCAAATACAAAATAACTCCGCGGTGTTAATTATTAATTTAAAAAAAAAAAATCGTTCTTTGGTGCTCTTCGCGGATCGTAGTGAGTCATTTATTTCTTTGAAGTTAAACCTGGCTTGACAGGACGAAAGACAGACATTGTTCATCGATTCTATTTCTATATTTCTCTAATTCAGCAGTTGAACAGATTTCAGTATTTTTTTTTTTTTTTTGTGGTGAAAATTCAATTTTATTGAGAAAAATTGTTGCAAATGAATCATTCAAAGTATTGCCCATTGCTAGTTACAAAATTTTCCCATGTCTTTGGCAAAGCTCGAATTCCGTTACGGTAGATTGTGTTCATCAACGAATCAAGCCATTTTTCAATGTCTTCATATGAGCGGAACTGCTGATTAGCCAAACAATGTGCCATCGAACGAAACAGGTAATAATCGCATGGCGCAATACGAGGGGAATATGGTTGGTTGGTAGGACTTCCAGTCTGAGCATTTTGAGGAAGGTTTTAACGGGTGTGGCAACGAGGCCGAGCGTTGCCACGTTTTTCGTGCAGTGCTTGGTTCAACCGAATCAATTGAAGTTGATACCATTGCCCAATGATGGTTTCGCTGGGTTTCAACAATTCAATATTTTTATTCATATTTTTTTATACACATTTGGTAGAACTTTCGTCTTGTGAAGTAACACCTTTACTTCGACTGTAGAAAAATTTAAACATCAATCACGTTATAGCCAAGCTGCACTTAAATAATAAAATTTCTAAACTGGTCCAAACTGGTCATCGACGTATGTTCGATTTTGAAATTTTAAATTTGTCACGCACATTCTGATTCCCAGAATACAATTAATCTATTGGATTCGAGATTTCAGATGAACTCGAAAAGCTTTAATTCAGATCTGTCCACTCAAAACCTAAACCTTCTGTTGGCTTTTTCAATTAGAAGATGCCTTGTATCCGATGAAATTAAAGAAAATGATATTTTTTTAATAACTCGACGGACTTGGTTCCGCATTCTCAGGACCAGCAACTGCTGATGATTAGCTTACTTACTTAAACTGCTTTAAACAATTTTCAAGATAACTTTTTTAGAAAGAGAGAACGAGCGAAGATTTCTTGAGAATCATTGGCATGCACAATTTTTGGCAATCAATTATTATAAAAATGTATCTTTATGATGGTTTGGGGTTTCTTTGTGTGCCGGAAATTCTCTTACCGCAAATTTGGCGTAAGCCACAGTTTTGTCAAAATCAAAGTATCCTTACCAAAAAATTAAATTATACATACAAATAACATCGATGCGCATCATGCCACATTTTATTGTAATATAAATATTTCCAACCCATTGTTAAAGAGAAAACAATTTTATCGTAACCAAGGTTCCTCCATATCATCTTCCTGACAAATATCGCCACCGATAAAAAATTATGTATATTTTTATCGTAAACATTAAACAGAAGGTGTTGCTTGAATTAAACATTTATTGGCAGAAAAACCTATTCTCTTAAACCATTTAAACTTGGGCTCCCTTTTTTCCTTCAAAAGATGGGAGCGTGAATGTATCTGCAATGAACAGCAAGTCGTTTTTTTGATTTCTTATGCAGCGTCATGATTTTTGTCTTCTGTGAATATTTATTTCCATTCTTAAAGTGCAACAGCATTCTTAAATGAAGATTTAGCAAATGTAGTCGAGTGATCTCGTTGTAATAACAAGAACTCCAAAGAAAAGTGAAGCTATCATTATAATCAGAACGATCCTTGAAACGTCATGCCTTCCCTGTATCGAGATGAATAGAGTGGAGATTGATGCTGGTGAAATCAATCATGTAGTAGTACAAGCCAAAGAAAGCATTCAACATTGCTGTTCGCTTTATTGACAACCTACGTAAGTTTGACCACATCTCCGGATACACGGATAGCATCTTTGGCATAAGCCTAGAGAATCACCAACATTTATTTGAATTTGCTGCTCTACTTATTAAAGTTAGAAAAAAATATAGTTTCTGTGTATCTCACAAAAAAGAAGAGTTGTAATACTACCCAGATGTAAGTACGAAGCAAAACAGGCACAACCTTCGTCCACGCTAGAATGGTCTATGGAACTCTTTAACTACCGGATTGAGGAGATTGAACAGCATCAAAATTTTTAGAAGGACATCCGAAAATCTCCATAAAAGTTTCAGACTTTTTATTTTATCTTTCTCTCTTTCTCTTTTAAATTAACTTAAATAATGAATGAATTTCAAACCGCAATAATAACAAATTTAAAAATGTATAAAGTTCAGATCTAATAGATATACTCTATTTTCCTTTTAAACTTGTTAGATAAATAGATTTTAATTTTAAAAAAAGAAGATTATGTCGCTTAAAATCAAGCAAACCTTGACCAAAATGGCAGAACATACAATTTTTTCTGGATCAAGTTTAGTAGCTCAAAATAAATTAGATCCCTACAGTGATCTAGTAATGTGATCTTTTTTAACGTCTTCATGTTATTTCAAAATGCTTTGAAATTCGTATTTAAATATTATTTTAAGTGAAGTTTCTGCTGCTCAAATGTGCTTTAAACTTTTTATACAATGATTTAATCAGCTCCAAAAAGACAGGAAAAAGTTCCAAATGCTCATAAATTAAATTCACGTACAGCTTTATCTCTATCTATTTTATATTATATAATAGTATAAAGACCCCACGTTTGTATGTAAGACGTTATCTTGTAAACTACTCATCCGGTTTGAAATAATCATTCAATGGTATTTAGATTACACTGTAAGGGAGTACAAAAAGGCTATTTCGTGGCGAAGAAATTTGTAACTAAAGTCGATGGAAAAAGGGTCGCGTTTTTTATCGCAGCATTGCGAGAGTTTTAAAGGGCCACCACGTCGTTCCAGGTCTTCAAGAGCTGCCTATGTTCTGATCCAAACTTAAAGCTTATTGATAGTTTTTTATTGTATACTCTGGTCTTACCACTGAGTCAAACATGTTATCAGAATCACAGCTTATTCCTTTTTGCTATCATAAAAAAACGATGAAAAAATCACTGGCATTTTTATTTCATTTGGACAGAATGGAAATAAGAAGAAAATTACCACTGTTAAAGCCATTGAACTCTTGTTTACTTCGCTGGTACAAACAAGTGTTAAAAGTTTTTAAGTTTACTATTTTGGGAACAAATTATACCTCTCCAAAGAAAACTTAAATGATATTCATGAGAATATTACTGTCTACACCAGGCTGTGTGGTTATACATTCTGTGTCCGGCAAGAATTTTTTGATTCATTTGCTTCCCCGACACATTAGAGATTGGCCTTATTAAACTGAATCTTATCATGCAATTAGTCACAGAATGTACAATCGTTTGTACGAAGCATATTACTCATTTTGTGTCCCATTTTAAAATAATGCTTAATTAACATACATAACCGCATTTGTTATCAATGCAAATAGATGTTCTAAATAAATATTTCTTTAGTTGACGTGAAAGTTATTTGTTATGGCTGATAATGTACATTATAACATATATAATTATAGGTTCTATGAGTAATTTTTCGTGTAGAATGTTTTGTTTTTATCTTCATTTAAGTGTTTACTCAATGTAAGTGCCTTTGGATATGATTCAAACTAATTGTTAACTTTCGTTTGTAATATTTTTAGTGGTACCCTTGGGGCCCCTCTCATATGACATGTCGATTGTGTCAGAATTGTTGGAACTATTGGAAAAAGTACGGTGGCTTAAAAAATGCAACGAGATTAGCCGATGGAAGTGATACCGAGGTGAAAAAGAAACCAACTCCTGCAACAACGCCACAAGGACCCATTACACCCACCCCAGTGATTGTAGCCGATAGTGTTATGGCAGATGAAGACAAAGTCAATGATTTATCAAATCGTCAATCCCATAGGTAAAAAAACCATTACTAATCATATTCAGCTATCACTACGAATATTTGCGTTCCTGTAGTTGTTCAATTGTGAGTTGCGGCAAGGAATTCAAACTAAAAACACATTTAGCGCGACATTACGCTCAAGCTCATGGTTTAGCAATCACCTCTGGCTCGTCCCCACGACCTATTATGAAAACGCGTACAGCGTTTTACCTTCACACAAATCCTATGACACGGTTAGCTCGAATTTTATGCAGAAACTTCATAAAACCTAAAAAGGCCGCACGGCAGACATCTTATGCAATCAATACGCAGCTAGTTAAGCTAGAATGTAAGTAACTCGCTCTCCACCAAAAACAGATTTTTCCGAGTATATTCTCAACTCTCTTGCAATTACAGTTAATATACGTTTGACCGGAAAAGCTCATTTGGAAATAAAGAAACTATTAATAAGTAAGAAAAAGGATAGGGGTAGTGTAACGAAAATTGCAAATCGTTTAGGATCTCCGGGCTCTGGCCCCCATGAGTGGCTGGTATTAACACCCAAAGATAAATTGCCAAAACCTGACTTGGTGGCATTTCCCAAGCCTCCAAAGGCTCCCGACGGGTCTCTACTTTATGAACGAATCCCAAATAAAGTTATAGAGATAGAAAAGGATTTAACAATAATACCACCTGCAACAATACGCAAGCGGCCAAACGAAGAAGTTAACGGAGCGGATGGTAATTGCTTAATATAATTTCATTTAAAAAAAACCCTTATTTGACAGTTGTCATTTAGTAACAATTATACCAGGACCACCAACGAAACGACCCAATAAAGATCCTATGCCATCACATTGTCCGAGTCCTGAGCAATTCGCTGCAATGATGGCTGCCTCTGGACAACCATTAGCTAGGCACCACGTGAGTAGCGTTATGATTAATCCAAATGAAGCAAGCATCAATATTGAACATTTTTATGTAGCTAAATGGAAAACCAAAAATCACACAAATGTCAAGAACTGGCTCAGGCCGGAAACAAGTGATCAGTTGGATGGACGCGCCAGACGATGTGTATTTTAGAGCCACCGATTCTAGCAAGTAAGTATGAAATAATTCTCTTATTTTATGGTATGTAAGGAAAATAAGTCAAGTTTAGCCTACAAGATTTAAACTAAAACAACTCAAAAATCTTGAATTTTGTGTTACCCTTATATTCGAATGCTCCATGATCATAAAAAGGATTGACTCTTAAGTCCCAATTTATGTTCAGTGGCACTTTTCGAGTTTCATTTTTTTCACAACAAAAAATGCAGCAATAAGTTTTTTTTTTCGCCGTCAGAAAAACCAGCTTGAAAAACTTACCTTTTTGAGGTGTCTTATTAAGTCAAACTCTTAAACCTCTTGCAGAGTTATAAGCACTGTACATCAGTTTTGGAATAGATTACCGCGGGTATTATTTCCTATGAGGAAAATAGAAGTTGAATCCAACAACAACGCACGCCCGCCGGTGCTCCCAAAATAATACGCATTTGTCTCCTAAGCATTTCAAGAATATTTCATGCTACCAAAAAGGCCGTCGTCTTCATCAAGAATTGCGAAAAGTAATTGCGTCGTTTAGGACATGCGAAAAACTAAATAAATAAACAAATGCAAATATGTACCAGTTTCCCTGAAGCGGCGCAATCAGTACTTTATACTTACCATTTGGCATCAGTATGTTAAGTCGTCTCTGAGGAGGCGCGTCTAAGACTTTCCTCAGCTTTAAGGAAATTAATCCTGTAATTTGCCATTCCTGTAATTTGTCGGTGTTAATTCGCATTTCAATGCAATACCTTCTTCTCAGAAATACTCATCAGTTTACTCTTATTCACTCTTTTGGACGCTCTGTCGAGTACGAAATAAGTCATTTAAACGATTGTGAAATACTTTTCCACGCGCTTTTTCCCTGATAGTTTCAATATGAAGCAATTTAAGAACAGTAAGCATTCCACGGCAAAGCTAAAAGGATAGTCGTAAAAGCTTAAACACGTCCAAAATAAATTTAACAAGTCTTTCCTTTTTTAACTCCTATAAATTTAGTTTCTCCTTTATTTTATTTGTAATAATCGATTTTTTTCTTTTCATATAGAAAAGCTAGAAAAGTATTATCTGTAATCGAGCTACGAAGAGCCGCCCGTAAACCATGGAGAAATATACCAATTAAAACATTGGTGCCCAGACCAATTGATCCACAGGTTGTGATACTAGACTGACCTACATCGACGGAACATCAACAGCCCTATCCATATACAATGGATGCGCTTTTAAATTAAAAAATTAAATGAAAAAAAAAATAATTCTAGTTTTATACAGCCTATCCACATACTTGTTCATATCACTTTATTTTGAGTCTAACGTACAAGTACACTTGGATGAGAGTATAAATAATTATTTATTTTATTCTTTGAATCATTCTCTGCGGGATTCTGCAAATTGTAGAACCCAACAAACGATTGTTGGAAGCGCCACAATTTACGTATTTTTAATTATATAAAAAAAAATATCATGAACTTAGTTTATTTGTTTTCTGCCATAGTCATATGCGTACGCATTGAATACAATATTAAGATTTTCTCTCAGAAGTTATTCCATTTCGTTTGTCAATAAATATATTAACCTCAACTAGAAGCAATTGAATGTACCCAACGAATTACTTTAAAAGTAAATTTGGGTTATTCTCATGAAATTTGTGTCCTATTTTTATTGTTATATCCTTTTCTCTTTTATTATTTATTTCAACACTTAAAAAAAATCGTATAAAAACATCTCTTGTCAATTAAAAACAAAAATAAAAATCTTATTTTGTTGGTTTAGTTCAAATGGTTCTCAATAAACTTGCGTTTTTCTTTTCTCCTTTGTCTTTATTATTCATATTCACGAAAGCAAAAAAAAGATAAAAAAAAACAAATAAAAGAAATTAGAAAATAACATATTTTTATACTAAGAAATAAACTTGGAAACTTCCTCTTTTTATGTGATTACAAAAAAAAAAAACAAAACAAAAAATAATATAAAAAACAATTACAATTATAAATGTAAAATATATATTACCTTTTAACGCATATGCATTAAATCAGTTGATCGTATTTTACAGTGAAGCTATTTGCAAATTTTAAATACGTATAAAGAATTGGAAATCTTATAAAAAAAAACAAGCAGACACATCCAGTCACAACACTTCAAAGCTACAAAATAAAATGTCCCCAGTTACAAATTATACCCAAAAATACGTAGACGGAGTCGTACAATTTCTAGTTTCTTTCTTTTTTCTATTGGTGTTTTACATAAATAAATATTCAAAAAAAAGCCTTTCAATAAAAAGAAACAAAAAATATTAAAAAAAAAAATAAATATATATTTTAATTAAGAAATATTTTTATTTTGATGCTTGAAAGCGATAGTAGGGATGGGATACGTTTCGGAAATTGTTTAGCAATAATGAAAGTAAAATTCAAATTGATGAAATGGATAAAAGGAAACACAAACACAACAAGCGAAACAAATTATAAATATTATAGTGTTTTATAAATGTAGTTGTATTATCGTAGGTGTAATGAAAATAGCATATATATTATAAAATAAAGGAGAAAATAAAAACAAAAAAGGTAATTTTAAGCTCTAAATTAAAAACAAAAAAAAAAACAATGAAACTGTAAAAATATACACTTTTAAAGAATAACAAAACAAAACAAAAAAAAAACACTCATAGAAACATATTTTGTGGACGGAATTACAATTTTATCTATTTCGTACTTGTGTTCACAGATAGGCATGTTTGATGATGATAAGGAGAATATTTTAAAAAAATATTATACATATACTATTTTATTTCATGTAAATTTTTACGAAGTTTTCCAAATAAAGATTAAGACACTTTACAAATGTACGCTTGGGTTTTCCTCTAGCATTTTTACCGGCGCTTGGTGCCTGGTGGATTGCTATTACACATTAAACTTGTAATTATTTACTACGTGCCTTAGGCGTGGGTCGCACGACAAGTGATGAACTGGAAGACACTGACTTAAACAAACTTAACCGGAATTTCATTGCCGTTCATACCACATCGACAAATTTAACGCCTTCAAACTGTACTGCACACATGTAATAGCTCTTTTAACTTTAAGTTTCGTAGAGTTGAGGAAGAAGATGTAGCTGTCATGAAAATCAGGTCAAAGGCGGTTTGCTTGGACGAAATACATCCGATTTTTGAATGATACTCCCGTATATTCTCACCGCTGTTACTCATATTTTCAATTCCTTAATTACAACTTCGACAATTCCGCGCTCTTGGAAACAGGCGAAAATTATCCCAGTTTTAAAAAAGAAAGCAACGGCCAATTCTTCAGCGGAATACAGGCCGATTGCTAAATTACCTTTCCTGTCCAAGGTGTTTGAGAAGTTGATTCACCAACAAATATCTGCTTTCCTGCAACGGAGCAAGTTATTATGTGCTCATCAATCAATCAATCAACTGCGCTTCTCAAAGTTGCAGATGACACGAGTTGCCATGGACAGAAATCAAATCACTTTTTTTAGAACTTTTAAACTTCTCGAAGGCCTTTGATATGGTGAACCATAGAAAACTTGTAAACAAACTTAAATCTATGTATAGTTTCTCTTCGTCTTCTTTGAATTTTGTTCACTCGTACCTCTTTGGTAGAAAACAAGCAGTTTTTACTTAAAATTGTATGTCTGAGTTTGTAGACACAACAACAGGTGTACCTCAAGGCTCAATTTTGGGCCCATTACTCTTCACCTTATATATTAACGATCTTCCCAGTTCTATAAAAAAAAACTCAATGATACATATGTACGCAGACGATGTGCAGCTTTACATCAATTGTGAAGAAGGTGACATTGGTACTGCTGTTACTAAACTTAACGAGGACCTTCTCAATATTCTTGTTTGGTCTAGCAAACATTTTTTGAGAATCAACCCTAGCAAATCCAAGAGCTTAGTAGTCGGCAGAAATGAACTTGATTTTGAGCCTCCACAAAGTTTTCCTGGATAGTGAGCCAATTGAATTTGTGAGTAAGGCCAAAAATCTTGGCGTTTGGTTCGACAAAAAATTGTGTTGGGACTATCATATGAATACAGTTATAGGACAAATTTACGGATCTCTGAGAAATCTTTGCGCATCAAGAAACTACACCCCTTTTAATACGAGATTAAAACTAGCTAAAGCGTTACTGGTCCCCATTATTACATATGGATGTGAAATATGTTGTTGCGTCAATTCAAACACCAAAAGAAGGCTTAACGTTGCGTTTAACAATATTATCCGTTATGTGTATGTACTCAAGCGTAATGACCATGTTTCACGGCTTTCGAGATCTATTCTTGGGTGTTCAATTAATCAGTATCTCGACTTTTGTATGATCAAATGTCTTCATAGACTTCATCACCAGCAAACAACCATCGTATCTTTATGAAAAGCTTAATTTCTCGCAATCGAATCGATCTTTTAGTTTAATCGTTCCGCGTAACTATTATTCCTCTTCTGAGCGTCATTTTTTCATTCGTGCCATTCGACTTTGGAATGCAATCCCTCTCGGTATAAGAAGGCTATGTTACACTAGTCGCTTTGGTGAAGCACTCTCTGCATTTTGTAGGGAATACGTCAATACTGTTTTGAAAATTATATTTTATCTCTTTGTCTTCATTTTTCTTCATATTCTTTACATGCATATTTTTATATTCTTCATGTGTTTAACTTTTTTTTTAATTTATTTTGTTCCTTATCTTTCATTTATACTCAAAGATTGTGAAGTCTGTTATAAATGATTTGAATAAATAAATAAATATGAAATAAATTGAAATATTATTATATTTGGCTGGAAGGTTGGCGAAATCTTCCAAAGTTGGACTACTGCTACCTTACTACTAATGTTATAACCGGGTAAGTGCAGCTGTTGGACATCATTACATTCACATTTGTAAAACTGATAAATAATAAGGGTCGAATGTTCATATGCCCAAGTATATGTTTAATGAGAAATACAAACACTGAAAAATTTATCAAGCTCAAAATGGAAAAGTGTTTAGAAGAGTGTAGGTTTTTTTTTATGTTTTTGCATCGAACCTTGCTTTTCTTAAACGGCTATCACATATAGAGAATGTTTATATTAAAGAATTGCTTAAAAAAAAACAAGCATTAATGATCTGCAATATGCCGCATCTTTTGCAGATATCACTACTTCAAAAAGCATTCGCATGTTAATTTATCAAGGACCAATTGATATTTGTTGTTTAAATTTACTTTGTACTTTTAAAACATTTAAAGTGGGAGACTTAAGGGAGTTTTCTAAGACTGCCCTTGTTTAACCATGTTATTCTTTGTTTCTTTGGCTTAGATATTCGTGTCTCAATTTCCAAAGTAAGACTTCATCATCACGCATATTAGCAGCGCATTTCGATGTTTTCCTATAATTATTGCCAAAATGGTAATCATCAAATAGATAACATATGTAAAATATAAATTCTTCTTAAGAAAGAATTTAAAAAAAAATATTCTTTATTTAATTCAAAATTTTTATTCGACCTTTTCGATCTTACAATTACTTAAGAACTAACTGACAATATTTTCATATCTTAATTCTATACCTTTGCGGCGGATATGAGTGGAAGGAAAAATGTGGGAAAATGTGTGGGTAGGAAAACTGCAGACGCAAAGTCAGCAACATGGATCTGGGACGTGTTTCTATTGTGGGATATGTTGCGGTGTAAGCTTACGATGTTTGAATGAATCAAGATGTTTGTTCGCTCCGCACGTGATGGAATGTGCTGCGCTGTTAGTTTGGGATAAAGTTAGGGTGTTTGTTAACTCCTCCCGGCTCAAGTTCAAACGTCCTCGTTTGTTGAATTTTAGAAGTATGGGATCTGATTAATTCTTACTGGTTTCTGAGGTGAGGTTTTTCCAAGTTCCTTATTACCACAGTTTAAGGATGTTGATTTTGCTTCTGTTGTTTCAAGCACATTGGGGTCATCGATCGGTGTTGATGTTGTTTGTTCGTTTTTCGTCTTACGCACATTGGTTGCTTGATCGTTTGCCAATCGTTTTCTTTTGACGTATCTAGCTAGCAGAATCAATGCAATTAATGATACGGCTAAGGTCAATCCAACATTTGTTAGCGTTGTTTTGGTATGGCCTGTCTGTAAGAACCTGATGGCATCGGTATTACTGATGTGCAATTCCTTGAGCATTTCCAGTGAAAGCAACTCTTCTGTGTCGTCTGCTGTGGAGAGTTGTACAATTGCTGGTAGTGGCTTCATTATAGAGACTATAATGCTAGAGCTGTAGATTTTGTTCTCTATCATTATCGATGAATTATGAAGGTTTATCAGGAACGTTCCGGTAAGATTAAGTGTATCATTGTTATTCTTCATTACAGTACCATTGAAATTGTTAAGTAATATAACACCTGAGGATATTTCATCGACTGCTGGGACATGCTGGTTATTGATTTTTGTGCAATTTGCTTTTGTGCTAAGGAGAAGGCTTGGGATGCAGGAAGTGCCGTTCAGGTTTACAATGTTATTATGTGGACAAATCACTAAATTATTAAATGTCTTACAATCTATCTTAATACCATAAATGGTTCTATTACATTTTAAAACATTTTCGTATTCCAGTTTGTTTACAAAATTTCCTCTTTTAACAGATCTCATTATTATTTTCTTACATGGATATGATGTTACATTCGGAATGCTTACAATGTATATTAATGATTCTGAATTTAATGCTACTTTTACTTCTGCTACATTTAAAGAGTTATCAATATTTTCAAAGGGAATATTTTCTTTGTTAAATATTTGTTCCGCTATACTAATTTCTCTTACTGATAATATCTGGGAGTTTACAATCCCCTGTTTGGCCCAAAGTATGCCATATTCTATGTTGATAAGTTCTTCTTTAAAGATTTTTATTTTGAGTTGTGTTATTAATACAACATTGTTCTTAAATATATCGTTACCTTTTATTCTGTCTATGATTTCATTAGTTACATTAGAAATATGATTAATTTTTTCAATAATATTCTTATTTATAATGACTTGTTTGTTATTATTTTTGATAATATTATTCATTTTGTTTTTAATTATGCGGAATTCTTCATGGTCAGGGTTACCTGCGACCCATTTCCAAGCGCTTCCTATAAAATTAAGAGATCTTTTGTATTTGTATTTTGGTTTAAGTCTGTTTGAAATTTCAATAATTTGGTTCAATTCGTGGATGAGGAGGGGATAGGAGGGATGACTTTTGGTTATGTAGTTTTCTATTGTGTTATTAAGATCATTGACCAAATGATCGCAGGCCTTCAAATCTATTATGTGGACCATCTTGAAGTTTCCATTCTGAACTCTGGCCGTCCCTGTTTCAATGGCTACTAGTTCGCTAAGCGAGTAATCCAAAATTTGGATTTTGGCATAACAGCCTACTGCAAAAAACCTGGGAAGAGAAAAGTATTTTTATGTATCTTGGCTATTTCAATTTCGTATATGGCTTTTGTGTACAACCCTTCCGCTCTCAGTCAGAACCGTATGAGTTCTGTCTTCCTTTACTTTTTCTTCTCTGAATCTATTGGAAAGTTTTGTTCCTAGCCTTTTATTTATCTTAACATAAATTATTTGTCCTGGTAAGTATTGCTTAAAATCATGTTTCTTTTTGTTATGGTAGGTAATATCTTTTTTCTGTTTTTGGAGTAGTCGATCGAAATTATCTTTCCTAGTTTTTTCATAGTCGTCAGGGCAAAATTCTACGTTCCGTCCAAAGAAAAGGTCAACTGGTCTTTTGTTTGTTGTGGAATGAATACTGTGGTTGTATTCATTGACTGCTCGTTCAATCAGTTCCTCGAAGTTTCGTTCCGTTCCATTTTCTTTGAGGCATCTCATAATTTCCGTTAAGGTAGAATGGAAACGTTCTACCTGTCCGTTTACCTCACTTTTGTAGGGGAGTGTCGTGTAGACATTTATACCAAGTTCATCTTTTAACATGAATAGTATAGAAGCTGAATTCAATGATGGTTCGTTGTCTATGACAACGGATTTCGGTACGCCGAAGGAAAATATTAACTCGCGCAGAGGTCGCCTAACGTCCTCGATGGCTCTGCTTTTCAGCATTCTAATTTTGGCGTATTTTGTGAATTTATCTATTGAAGTTAATACAAGCTTTTTCTCGCTTATGAAAATATCGAAGTGGACGGTATGTCCTGGATAGGTTGGAAGTGGTGTTTCACCAAGCTTAGGTTGATTGGGATGCCTTTCGTATTTGTTACGTTTACAAGTAGAACAGATTGAGGTTATTCTTTTGATTTTCTGCATCATAGAAGGGAAATAGAATTTTTCCAAGATTTGGACGCGATTTTCTTGAGCATTCCTATGTGCTCTATTATGCGTATCTATTATGATGTTTTCCTGATCGGTCTCAATTTGTACATCTTCTACTTTGATTTGGGTAAACCTGATTTTGTAGCTGGCGAAATAAAGAGGATAAATTTCCTGTATCTTACCCATGACATCTTCTGATGTCAGAATTCCGTTGAGGACATTTGGGTTAAGGAATCTTTTAAAACTACCGATTAAGTTTTCTTTTGTATAAGCAGGTTCGGTAATAATGTGTCTATGGAACTTTGGGAAAGGTTTTTTAAATTCGTGGTGTGAACAATCGCCAGTTTTTAATATAAGTTGATTCTTAAAGGTGTTGATTGGGGTTTCGACGCTTATGATCAGTTTTTCAGAGGAGCTTTCGGCGCTGTGTAGCGTGGGGGTTAAGGAGTTTATTTGTGACGTTTTCGGAGCTCTGGAAAGAGCGTCAGCTACGACGCTATTCTTTCCAGGTTTGTATTTTAGTTGATAGTTATATTCTTCCAGTATCGATTTCCACCTCTTCATTTTGCTGTTGTGGTTCTTCGTGCTTAGGGCATGCGTAAGTGGTTGGTGATCAGTAAATATGATCACTTCAGCGGAACCGTATAGGTAACTCCTTAGTGATCCGAGGGCCCATACTATCGCAAGCATCTCTTTCTCATTTGCTGCATAGCTCTCCTCGGTTTTACTAAGTGTTCTAGATATGAACGTAATTGGTCTATGATTTTGTTCTAGAACCGCTCCTATAGCAAAATTTGACGCATCTGTGGTCAATTCGAATGGTTTTCTAAAGTCTGGATAGGAAAGCATTAAATCTTTAGAAACAAGTGAGTTCTTGATTTTGTTGAATGAATCCAAACATTCCTCATTAAAATTAACGGGTATTTTTGATGACATATTTGTCGACACTCTTCCGTCCTCTCCTCTCAAGAGTGAGGTTAATGGTTTTGCCAGTTTTGCATAATCCTGTACAAAACGGCGATAATAACCCGATAGGCCAAGAAATGACCGAAGTTCCTTCAGGTTTGTTGGTTGAGGGAAGTTTTGTATCGCTTCAACTTTAAGTTGACTGGTTTTTATTCCGGCGGATGAAATAACAAATCCCAAAAATTCAACTTCTTGTCGGAAGAAATGACACTTGTCAAGTTGAACCTTCATGTTTGCGTTGAGGAGTGTTTCAAATATTTCTCGAATATGTTTGGCGTGGTCGACCTCATTCTTGCTAAAAATGACTATGTCATCAATATAGACGTAGCAAGATTTTCCGATTTGTCCGTGCAGGATATCGTCAAGTGCTCTCTGAAATATTGACGGAGCATTCTTCAGGCCGAAGGGGAGTCGGGTAAATTGGAATTTCCCATTGTTGATAGAGAACGCTGTTTTTTCCACATCAGATTCCTCGAGGGGAATTTGGTGGAAACCGCTCTTCAAGTCAAGAACAGTGAAGAATTTATTACTCCCAAGTTGTGCTAACACTTCGTTGATATCGGGGATAGGATATCGGTCAGCTATGGTTACCAAATTAAGTTTTCTATAATCTATTACCATCCTATACTGTTTGGCTCCAGTTGAGTCTGGCTTTTTGGGTACAATCCAGACGGGCGAATTGTATGGGGACCATGAAGGTCGGATAATGCCGTCATCCAATAATTGTTGTACCTGTTTCTCAACTTCTCCCTTAAGGGCCATAGGATAAGGGTAACATCTTGTATAAACTGGAGAATCGGTGGATGTTCGAATTTCTCCAATGACTTTAGTTGTATATGTCAGACTTTCGGTAGGATCGGAAAACAAACTGGGAAAATCTTTAACTATATTATCTAGTAGGGATTTCTGCGATGTAGTCATATGGTCTTCATTAATATTGATAGTATTTACGGTCGGGGATTTTAAATGTTTTATTCTAATTTTAATTGAATTGAGTATTGACAAGTAGTTTTCTTTCGTATGGATAATTGCCGATAATGCCCTAAGGCTATCGTTACCTAAAATGCCATGAAATGTTTTTAAATTTGGAAGAAGAAAAAATTTTAACTCGAAGTTTCGGAGACCAAAAAGGTTGAGTAAAGTGTGGTGGGTTATGTTGACATCTCCTGCTACTGACTTAGCGAAAAAACAATTTTTATTGGGAATTGGTTTGGGTACTATTTCTGGTTGTATGTAGTTATTACTAGATCCGGTATCTATCAGGAATCTATACGTTTCGCCACTCTCCGTTTGGCACACAAAGTATGGCAACGAAGAGTAGTTTAGCCTAAAAAATGTAAGTCACTGCAATCATTAATTGGCTCTGCAATCTCTTTTGTTTCATTTTCAGACAAATTTAATGTTTGCATGTATTCGGCTAAATTTTCGTCGTAGGTGGCGTCTTCAGATTCTATAACCTGATCGTATTCGGCTTGATTTGGTTCGTCTGCGTAAATATGGAAGTTTTGTTGTACTCGGTTTGGATAAAACTGCTGATTTCTTTGCGCAAATTGTTGGGATCTAGGAGTTTGAGACGTTTGTTGAAATTGATTTGGATGTGTCCTTGTCTGAGTGCTTTGACCCATAGGCTCTCTTTTAAAATTGATATTATTTGTAGGGAAGAAATTGTTTTGCCTTGGTGCAAATTGTGGTGGATAATTATTTTGATATTGCGGCCTCGGTGGTGGAAAGTTTGAAGGTTTGGCAAAATTCTGGTATTGTGTTTTTGGTGGGATAGGCTGAGGATAGTTTTGGTATTGGGGCCTTTGTGGAAGAGGATATGAATATTGAGGGTTGTTTTGGGTTTGGGAAAACATAGGTGCTCTATGTGGTACATTTAACCTTCGGGGCAAGTGAGATTGAATGTGCTGATAAGCTCTGAAATTTTGATTTGACCTAACGTGCTGGTTTTCCAGTTTCAAGCATAAGTGTAGAGCATGAGGCAAATCTGTAGGTTCCTTCATACCCAAGAGACGTGGTAAGTCACCTCTTAACCCTCTTATGAAAGTGTCCAGGGCTTTATCTCTGTACGTTTGTGTAAGTAAGCGTGTAGCTTCGACATTAACTTCCATGCAGGATATCTTATTCAAAATTAGAGACAAGTGGGAGTACACCTTTTGGTAGTACTCTTGAATAGTGCTATTGCCTTGCACCATAGACGACATCTGGTACTCGAGCGTCGTCACATCTCGTTTATCCGCGTAGTGCATTGTTAAGCACTGCCGGATGCTTTCCCAATTAAGGGGCGTGTTAAAAGATTCTAATGCTATATCAGCTGAACCAGTAATTTTGTTTCGGATTACGTTCAGTATTCCGAAATATTTTGGAGTGCCCTGTAAGTGTGAATAAATGCTCAACACTCTGTCTACGCTCTTTTTCCATGATGTAAATTCATTATGATCTCCAGAAAAGTTGCGTATACATCGAACTATATCTGGGATCTTTTCCAGGTCATCGACCTTATCTCTATGTTCTGGTGATATGACCTCGTCGGTCCTCTGTTGAATCATAGACTGAGGATTAAGGACATCCTGAGCAAGAATTTTCCTTTGTTGCTGGAAAACTTGAAGGGCTATATTTGAGACTAATGCCTCGAAGTCAGGTGTGGTACCACCTTCGAATTTTCCCCGTAGCACGGTTACTTCCTTTTCCAACTGAGAGCATAAAACCGACTCAGATGTTTGCTCCAATACTTCTAGACGCACTGATAACGCTGACATGGATCTGTTAATATCTTCGAATCGGTTGTTGAAGTCGTTAACAATTTTGTCCAGTGTGTCAAGTAGCTTGTTGTGGGCCTCCAGGATGGTCGATTTTAGTTGTTGGTTAAAGTCTTCAACTTTCGCTTGGGTTTCCATGATGCTAGATTTCAATTTTGCATTATTTTCTTCAAGCTGCTTTACTAGTTGAGTTCTGTTGTCTTCAATTTGTTTTGTAAGGCGCTGCTCCAAAATTTTTGTTTGAGAAACATTATTTGTAGGTAGTGGCGAGCTAGTTTGTTTGTTTCTCGACATTAATCTGGCTTCACGGGCACTTTGAGCATCAGACGACATGTTTGGCAAAAAGTCAACTTGTCACAACAACAAATGCAGAGCGGAACTTGTGCGATTTTATTTTGCAAACTACGGGAAAATTACTTCAAACCGTGAAAAGAAAAACTTGCAGAAATGAAAATCACGATTTTATAATGACTTCGGTAGCTTTTTGAATTTTTGAGACGTTTTTTAAAAAAAAATAGCTTGAAATTAAGACTGCGACGAGATTTTCGTGTTTATCGTCCGTTAGCTGTCATTGTTACAAAACATTGTTACAAATCTGCGTCATTATTTCTTCTGGGTTGTGTATTTTGAGGTTTTTGGAAAAGTTGGGAAATTAATGGGTTAAGTTGGTGGTCATCATTTTCCCCAGGATTTGTGGAAGTACCCGATCGAAGATCTGGCATGATAGAGTATTTTGATTTTTTATTTTAAACAACAAACAAAAATTTATAATAGTTAACGGATTTCTTGTTAAATTTTTCTTTAATTAATTTTTTCTTTATTTTCTTTATTTATTTAGTTTTGTATGATAGAGTATTTTGATTTTTTATTTTAAACAAAAAATATATAATGGTAAACGGAATTCTTGTTAAATTTTTCTTTAATTAATATTTTCTTTTTCTTATATCTTATTTAGTGGTAACTAGAATTCTTGTTTAAAAAATAATTTATTTGCTTTTATTAATTTAGTTTTGTCTTTCTTCTTTTTCTCTTATATCTTATTTAAATGTACTTATTTGCTAACTTACAGTATCAGGAACATTGATGATCGGTGAGCTGGATTACTCCTTTTTGTCCGACACGGTTCTTACTCGGGCCGGTGACTCGGGATCGACTTTTCACACTATTTTGTTCCTTTTTTGGAAACCACTTGGTTGTACGCGTAGAACACTGGCACTTCTTGAGGGCGCGGGTTTATAAACGATAATGTCTAGTCGCGGCACAGGCACTGCTTAAGGGCGCGGGCAAATAATAATAATGTTCACGGCACTGGTGCTACTTGAGGACGCGGGCAACTATTGAACTTATTCGCGAACTAATTATCTAAACGCACAACACAAGGGTCCCTGCTCGGGCGCCAAATATAAATTCTTCTTAAGAAAGAATTTAAAAAAAAATATTCTTTATTTAATTCAAAATTTTTATTCGACCTTTTCGAATACAATTACTTAAGAACTAACTGACAATATTTTCATATCTTAATTCTATACCTTTGCGGCGGATATGAGTGGAAGGAAAAATGTGGGAAAATGTGTGGGTAGGAAAACTGCAGACGCAAAGTCAGCAACATGGATCTGGGACGTGTTTCTATTGTGGGATATGTTGCGGTGTAAGCTTACGAGGTTTGAATGAATCAAGATGTTTGTTCGCTCCGCACGTGATGGAATGTGCTGCGCTGTTAGTTTGGGATGAAGTCAGGGTGTTTGTTAACTTGTATACGTTTAGCTCTTGCTACTTATTCATAGATTGCATGGATTTTTGCCTGAAAAATAATGCATGTAGCCAATTTTATCTCTAATTGCATTATATAGAGGAGAATGAATTTAACACATAAATTAAGAAGGAAATATGGAGTCCAACTCGTTCAAAAATGCATAGTTTCAGGTTTCCACAACCTCCTCCTTTCGAGCTGAGGAATTATTCAGCTTAGAATATTTATCTTTCTGGTAAAAAAATGGCTTCAAGGGGATCCTGTTTTGTTGGCAGATTTTGATAGTCCTTTTCAGGTCGATTTCGATAGATCGTTTATTTCTATGTCCTTTTCTGTAAAGACCCGTAGGATTTGGTTCATATAAAGATACCACAATAGTGGTGAACAAACTCAATATTCGGATTTTGTTATCGTCCTTGCCGTGATCTAGAAATACAGTTTTATCCATGTGCCTTAACTTTGTCATTTTTCTTTCACTTGCTGCTATTTCATCGAAATCAGTTGCCTCATTTACATACGTACATACACAATAGTCTAAGGATGTTTTCATTCGTATGTTGCAGACGTCATTCTTAATTATAAAAAATGAAAAGTATAGATCTATAGGATTCACCAACACAACAATTTTCCAAAAACTGCAGTGGGACCGTGGATTAACTTAACTGCCTAAGGAGGAACTTGGCAGACAGGCTCGTTAAACAGTGCCCAACATTGAGAGATAGAATTAGATAAATCTTGCAAGAAGCCTTGAGATCAATAACATTGGAAAACATGAAGAATTTGATCGATTGAATACCGCCCAAATTGGTGCAAATATGAGGTTGATTTCGACGAAAATGAGCACTTACCATATTTTATAACCAAAGTCTCTCTAGTTATTAGGCTAATTTAATTTTGTCACTCGGCTTAGTAAACATAATGTAGCTAAAACTGTTGCAATGAAGTTTGAAATAAAATTGAAAAGAGAAATAAATTTCTATAAATTTTTTCGGAAACTTATGAAACTTATATAAAACCTGTTTAAACATATGCTCTGTATCATTTAAGCAAGTTATAAACTAAAATGGATTTTTAATTTATTTTTATATGAAAACTTATTTGATTTTAATTGATCAAGGAAGCGTTCAAGTATAACGTAACGCGCCGTTACATTTGTTGTATGAAGAGAAGCTCATTTGTCCTTCTGTTAGAAAGTCGCTGTGGCCGTACTCTCCTTTCACGACAGTCTTGGGCGGTCTTGCCATGCAGTTAATGATTGTGTGTTTTCAAGTTACTACATAACGCATTATTTGAACTCCCCCTTCCAACCATGTAACGTTTAACAACCCCCCTCCCCCTAATTTGCGTTACGTAATACTTGAACGCCCGCCAAATGAAATAGTTTTTTTTTTTTTGTTATAAAATTTAAACGTCGCTATCAAATTTAACCATACGCTCCGAATGAAACTAATTTGGATTCGATAGCTTGATTTATGATAACTGCTTAAGACATTTTAATGAACCCAAATGAATAGTTAATCTAAATATTCAAAATTTTCTAAGAATGTCAAATCCATTTTTTGAAATCCGACAATTCGGTTTAGTACTAGTCAAATTATTGCGTTATTGTAAAGTCGTAGGTGACTGTTTTCTAACCCGCACAAATGTCATTATTACTGCGAAGACTGAACATTATAAAGTCTTAACAAGACCCCAAACGAGTTGGCTGATTTAAGAAAGAAATAATTAAATTTAGGAAGATAAAAAACCGGTAATCTCAATACAATTACATGATTTCTGTTTTTCCAAAAAAACTTACTTTCGTTACTGAACGGTTTCTCGAGCCGTGAAGAGTCTCTATCCTAGACATGGCAGCCTTCCACTCTTGTCTTTCTTGGGCACACTGCTTCCAGACATCGCTTGATCCTTAAAAGGTGGTTTGATCTTCGTCGTCTCGGTCTTGGGAGCTATGATTCGATTATCCTTTTTGGTGGAGCATAATTGTCTTTTCGCCCGAGCCAGTGTAGGCTTCGTATTTTTGCTTTTTGGACTACATCTACATCTTGATACTGCCCGTAGAGTACGTGTTTTTATCTTCTTCTCAATTCGCCAAAAATTCGGACCAAATATTCGACGAAGAATTTTTCTCTCGTAAGAGCTCAAAATCTTATCTGCGTTCCTGCTTATCGTCCAGCACTCGGCTCCATACAGCAGAACTGGCAAAGTTTTGTAGAGCAAACATTTCGTCTTCCGTTCTAGTAGTTTTGAACCCATTTGTTCAAGCCTTACTGTACGCTTACAGTAACGAACACATGCACTTTCCATTCTGTATTTATTTACTTCACAATTTAGTAAATAACATTTTTTTTACTTGTTTATATCCATCCACTTGCAAAAATTCATATGTTCATGCATTAATTTTATATGGTCAGGCATCGTCTGTAAATAATGATATTCTGCTATGTTCAATAGTAACGGTCTGAGAAATTTACCCTTCGGAACACCGAAAAAAAAATCTGAACTACGAGCGAGACATCGCAGATATGCGTGCGGAGAATCTCCGATTTAGTAGGGCGGTTTCAGACCGCGATATGCAAGATGTAGAGCAACAGCACCAAACGATTTGGTGGCTTCAGAGTAATGACAGAGCTTATGTGTCGGTGTCGATGTGTCCCATCAGGGCATGAAATAGTATGCCATTTCAGCCTCGCCGTCTTACATAGATCGAGGTATACTAAATCCCTTAGCGCATTGATTTATTTTATATATATTTTTCATACAAATAAGCATGTACATGAATGCTTACATATATCTGTTGTACATACTATTATAAATATGTATCTAGTAAGTTTAAGTTGGGTTAATTTTTTATTATTAAGCTTGCTTTTTAGGATGAGTTAAAGTTAAAAAAAAATTAAAAAAGACGTTAAATAAGTTTTTAATTTTGTTTTAAACAATTTAACATCTTTTCTTAAGTTTGTTTTCCCAAAAGTTATTTAAATTGAAATATCAAAATTTAATTTAAGTCGAAAGACATAATTGAAGCTTTAGGTTGAGCTTAGAGCGCCCGCAGAGAGCCTGTAGGTTATGTTATCTAGTTAAGCTAATTAAGCTAGGTTGAAGCATTTTATGGTTAAGCATATAAGAAACTTAATTAAAGAAATAAATAAAAATGCATTAAAACCACATCACTTATTTTAGTTTTTTTTAGTTCTTTCACATAAATAATTCTTAAACCAACTTGATCGAATTTTATAAACGATATTTCCGCAGTTTTTTGACGAGTATGTTCAGATCTTTCAAAAACTCGTTGAAAGTCTAAAAGCAAGGCAATAATTTTTTTTTTTGTATGCCTTTCATCTTTCAGTGAGACTTTTATTAAATTTAAGGACGTTTCACATGAGTGGCCAGCCCTAAACCCAGACTGATTTCTACTTACATGTTACTTTGTGAAATATATTTATGAAATTGATCGTATGCAACTTCCAAAAACTTTTCAACAATTGGAACCACATTTAATGGCCTATACCTATCACACTTTATTGTATAACATTCTTTTGGTAAGGGGATAACTACCGATCCATTTAAGTTTTTTTAGAAACACTCCTGTTCTAAATGAATAATCAATATTTTTTAACACTAATGGGCTAGTTATATTAAAACAGTCATTAATCACTTCAATACTTGGATTTGACTAGTCTCTTTTTTTTGTTCATTGATTTGTACACCAGCCATATATTTTTTAAGGATGTTCTTTTAAATTTTAAAGTTTTTGCTAATTGTATTAAAACGCCGCCTCTAAAGGTGCTTGAATTGATCGAGTAACTTATTTTATTTATGCTTTCAATAAAATATGAATTAAACTTATTCTTATTTAACTGTTTGCCTTCAGTCTCGTTCTGGAATTGCACTTCGTTTATTTCTTCTTTTTGTTTTCTCAATAGAAGTGTTTTTAATTCTTCCCATATTTCTTATTGACTTGAACAGTCATTTATTTTATTGTAAAATTTTTACAAGGCTATTACCTATTTATAAAAACATTCTTTACACTTTTATATTCAACCTTGTCTTCTGCAAGGTTAGATGAAAAAACTTTCGCATAATGCCGCACTTTAACTTAGTTTACAAATGTTGACTCACTTTCTTTACATTTCTTTTAACTAGGCAACTTTGAAGATTCTTAGATAGAACATTTAAAATATGTATGTTGTTCAATTTTCTTTGCATTATTTTGTTAAACTTGAACATGTTTTTGTATTGCTTACCTTTTTTTTATTTAACTAAATCTTCACATGAATTTTTTTACAATAATTGACTCATGCTCACTTATGTTGAAATTAGAAATAGTGCCTGCAAAAATATACCTATCCGATGTTGTTATAACAAAATCAATTAGTGTTTTGCAAACCTTTATTTATTCTTATTGGTAAATACTTGCACGCAGTTGTTTTTTTACTAAAATTTCATTAATTTTTTCGAGTATGTATTTTGTGTTAGCATATTAATCTTAAAATCACAAACTATTAGAATCTTTTGATTTATGGACACAATTTCGTCAGGCCAATCTAACGAATGGTTAAGTCCTTCATGTCATACTTTATCAAATGCTGATACGACTTTATTTACTATCCTGTGAACTTGATGATTCGGAGGAAAGTTTTTCATTTCTTTGATTGTATTGAATCGTTTGACGAGTAGTTTTTTGAAAAGCTGCGATATTTCATTTGGCATTTCAATTGAATGCACAGTGTTTTAAGAATATTGTCTCAAAATTGCAAGTCGTTTAGAACAAAATTGACGAAGTTACGAGTATTTTTAAACCTTTCGGATGATCGTTTTATACCAGATATTTCAGCGTTCAACACTTTAATCCGGTTTCCCCACAACTAATGTTTTCAAAGTCATAAGTTCAAAACTACTACATCGATCCTTTTGAAATTGTGAACACTATTTCTGTACATAATTTACGAGGTAACGCTGGAGAGTTTGTTCAAATTTATTTATAACTTTTATTTAACAATAACAAATTGGCCAATTTTTTCGCCAAAAAACGCATTTTTCCCTTCAAGGTGTTCCAAAAAAGTGAAAAATTAAAATTTCGAGAAACCCAACCAGCATAACCAGGGGAAAACTATTTTTTTAGGAATGAACTTTGATATTTTTGATTTCAGAAAATCAAGCATCAAGTTATGGGGTCACCGCAATTATACTTTTTCCCGAGACACGTTCGAACAATTGCTCACATTGTCGTACTTTTTAATATTTCTTCGTGAAAATTTTAAACAATATTCTTCAAAAGTCATACTGTGTCTGTGTCTTCACAAAAAAAATCCTAAAGCATCCTAAATTCTTGCGAAATAACCTTACTCCCCCCTGTACGACGACACTTCATGTATGTGGTTTCCATTGATGACTTCAGCTACTTTCCATGAGCTTTCAAAGAATATAAAGATGTTAATATTGGTATTTATTTCTTCACAATTATGATATATGCTATGGGGATGCTCAATTCGTATGTCTTTTCGAGCCATACATTCAACTGCATTACATAACCTTACGTTATCTGTGTATGACCTGATGCAGAAAATCATCCTGTGATGTTATAAATTGTCTTCTACGATGTTCACAAGGTTTTTCATCACGTTTAAAATTCAAGCAGTTCAAGTAATAAAATACTTATAATTCAAAAAAAAAACATTAAATAATTTATTGTCTTAGTTGATTTTCACAATATCAAAAGCGTTTTTGTCAATTTCTTAATCAAAATTACAAAAAGTTTTCGTGAATAATCTTTTATTACTTAAAATCTCGTATATTACCTATCAATAAAAAAAAACAATTTTAACGGTCCTGTAGAATTCTATTCGGAAAAACTTGATATGCAAAGGCAGGCGTTAGTACCACCAAATCCGAAAGAATTCTTTAGGGCAACTCTTCGTTCTGTATTCCACTTGTCCGGATTTGTAACAATATCTAATTCGATTCCCTCTCCAACTTTGTCAATGTTTATCGACGGTGGCAGCACTCCAGTTGCGCAAGCTTTCACCACAAACAAACCTTCAAGATTACCAGAAGACCCCAGCAAGTGGCCATGAGCTCCTTTTGTGGACGAGACTCTTACATTTTTGGTGTGTTCTTTGAAGGCTCGATTTATAGCTATGGATTCTATGCGATCTCCTGTTGGAGTAGATGTCGCATGTGCATTAATATGCGTGACACTACTGGGATCAATTTTTGCATCAGCCATAGCCCTGGTCATTGCCAAGTAGGCACCAGTTCCATCTTCGCTTGGCGATGTTATATGGTATGCATCGCCCGACAAACCATAACCCAGAATTTCTGCCAATATGGTTGCATTTCTATTTTTGGCATGCTGCAGTTCTTCCAAAATCAAAATGGCAGAGCCTTCACCCATAACAAATCCGTCTCTTTTTTCATCAAACGGACGAGATGCGCGCTGCGGATCATCATTAAATGACGTACAAAGCGCCCTAAGACGACAAAATCCTGCGATAGACAGTGGATCTATGCATGATTCCCCGCTGCCAGCTACCATCACATCTGCATCGCCGTACTTTATGAAGCGAAATGCATCTCCGATTGCATGCGCGCCTGTTGCACAAGCGGTTGATACGGAGTGATTTGGTCCACGTAGCCCGAATCGCATACTAACGTGACCACATGCCATACTGGGCAGGAGTCTAGGCACAAAATAAGGACTCACACGATTGTAACCTTTAGTCAAGCTCGCGAATGAATTGTACACCTCGGGCAAGTCAAACATTCCCATGCCCACGCATACCCCTGTTCGATTTTTTTCCTTCTCATCGGTGATATCCAATAGTTTTGCCTCGCCTAGAGCCTCATGGGCAGCTAAAACAGCCATTATCGTCGCTGGACTCATTATTTTGAGATCACTCTTCGTAAAGAATTTGTCCAATTGCAAATCGTCCTTGTTTATTTGTGCCGCTACTTTGCATGGTATAGATTTGTAGGACTCTCCTAACTTAGAAACGGCTGATTCTTTATTTAGGATTCTTTGCCATGAATCCTTGACATTTGTTCCAAGTGGTGTTACTGCACCAAGACCCGTTACAACTACCCTTCGAGCGTCATTCGAGCCGAATCGTACTGCGATGTTGTGCAGAGGTTTGAATTTGATAAACTTTAGCACCCCCATTCTTATCAAGCACAAAAATAAATAACCAACTGGCCTCAAGATTACACCGGACAATCATCACCGGCCGTCAGCCGGCTGTCACTTTTATTTTTTTTATTTTGGAATCAACAGCTGACAGAAAGACACTTTGACTTACGATACGTTTGTTTGAAGTGCGTGGCACAAATCCAATCCGAGAAAATTGTACTGAGATGACAGTTCTTATCATAGGAAGTCGGTACGGGAAATTTAAGGGATTTTTGAAGGGAATTTTCTAAGCAACACAAGCAGATCTATTTACCACCACTTGTTTTGCTTATAAACGGAGTAGTAGTATAGTTAAGAACGGCGCGTTGGCGCGAACAAATTTAGACGATGTTTCAAGGGAATCCAACAAAATTTTCGTCGAAAATCTGTGGAACACTTTTGGTTTTCGTTGCTTAATATTATGTCGTTCTGTAAACCATGACAAACGCGTTCCAGATGAATTCCCTCGTTACGGAGCCGTGGCGGAACTGAGAAGCGGGTCGTGTTCCCGAAAGAGAGAGCGTCTCAGAGACTTCTCGTCAATTCGTGTTTATATTTGAAGCGTGCAGAAAATGGCGAGTAGAATTTTTTCCAAAAAAAATGAAACATGAATTATGCCAAGAACAAAGACGAAAAGACAGTTTGCAGCTCTTTGGAAGATAAAAACTGTCAAACTGAATCCTCTTTCGATCTTTCAATCCGGTTCAGCATATACCCAGATTGAATCCTAATCCCATTTGAAATCGATCCCTCGATCCGGTCATATAAACGGGGCAACGGAGCAAGGGGCTCAGTTTCTTATATTTTGTCCAATGCATATCCTCTTAACGGGAAACGAAATTTCGTTTTCATTAAGTTTTTTGCAAATCATTTACAGAGCCAACCTTGCGATGTGGGCATTATCGAACTCGTACGCACGCCTGTACCCATAACTAAGTTGAAAAGCATCTGAATTGCCAGCAATCTTAGCAATCCAAATATAATATATTTTTTTCATGAATTGTCATGGTTGCATTTCTGAACTGTACTCATCAAGAGCCAGAATAAGATAGCATTATCTTACAAAATAACGTCAAAAGTGACAGCGCTTACCAATAAGTCAAGAATTTTGAAGCGCGGCAGGTATTTGTCGTGGATTTGGGGTTTCATTCGATTTTGTCTCTAATTTTATATCAAGCAATTTTTTTTTAAAGAATTTGTTACTAAACCTAACAAAACATCTCCGTGTTGCAGTGCATCCTGCAAAAATGTCTCATCATTACGTAGTGACTGCCCAGAAGCCCACAGCAGTTGTGGCTTGTGTTACCGGTAAGTTTTCACCGAAACGCAACTTCGTAGGTTAATAGAGGATAACGCGGTTTCAATGTGTTTGCCTATTTGCAAGTTCGTAAATATGAGTTGAAAAGATATCCTTCGTTGTTTTAGCCATAAATCGAGCTCATGTGTTATTTTCTTGTTCATAGGAAATTTTACGTCGGCAACTGATCTGAATTTGGTAGTCGCTAAAAATAATCAATTAGACATATACCTAGTAACACCGGAGGGTCTGCGCCCTTTGAAGGAGGTTAATATCAATGGACAAATCACTGTTATGCGGCATTTTAGGCCTCAGGTTCGAATCGCATATTCTTCCTTTGAAGTGGATATTTATATTTATTTCTTCCATATACTCCGACAGGATAGCAAGAAAGACGTGTTGTTTATCCTCACCCAGAGGTACAATGTTATGATTTTGGAATGCCGAATGGTGGACGATACAATAACTATAAACACTAAAGCTCATGGTAATGTGTACGACCAGGTTGGGAGAGAAACCGAAGGTGGTATGATTGCTGTTATAGACCCGAAGGCTCGAGTGATTGGAATGTGTCTGTATATGGGATTGTTTACAATAATTCCACTGGATAAGGATACAAACGAGCTCAAGGCAACAAACTTACGGTGAATTTTTTCGTGTTTGTTTCGTAAGGTTGATTTCATTTATGTTTTTTTTTTTTTTTTTTAGGATGGATGAGCTTTTGGTGTATGATGTGGAATTCCTTTATGGCTGTGTTAATCCAACCATAATCGTTATACACAAGGATAATGATGGGCGACACGTCAAGACTCATGAGATAAATTTGAGAGAAAAGGAATTCATGAAAATCGCTTGGAAACAAGACAATGTAGAAACTGAAGCTACTCTATTGATCCCAGTTCCTACGCCACTAGGTAAATATAATTTAATTTTCTTGTGCCTTAGATATTGAGCCATGTTAGGATATTTCCTCTTCTTGGCGTAGCGAGGTAGTAGTAACAAATAGGAACTTGTAAATGTTTCGTCATTTAAAGTGCCCAGTAAACTGCATTCGTAATAAAATTTACATGGCATTTATTACTTGATGTAACACATCAAATCCGTGTCAAATTATGTGTCTCATTTAATTATACATGAAATAACATGCAATATTAGCGTTTACAAGGTGATATCTAAAAATGGTATAGACATCTAGAAATCGCATTCGTTGAAGAAGAATTTCTTTTTTCAGTGAAACTTTGCCGGAAGGCACTTATTTTTGATAAAAAAATGTATTCTGAGTAATATAATAATTGTGAGAAATATTATAGCTAAATTCAGATTAAGCTATTACTAGACATCCTGCACATTTGATAATGAATATGATGATAAACATGTTCCATTTTGATCGCAAACAAATACGGAGATTGAAGGCGAAATTTTGTTGTTTTTTTTCCAACTTTTCTAAGACCGCTTTCATGCATATCACAACGACGTATGAGAATTGAATTTCAAGAATATTGTTATCGCAATTTTTTTTGCAGTATTTGCGGTCAAACAAAAATTATTAATTACATATCCCATGAACAGTATGAGTGAGCGAAACTGTTCGGTTTTTTTGGCATTTCTTTCATTCACAGGGTTTGTACAATGAGAAAATAATTTTTTATAGTACTGAACAAATTCGCTTCAGGAAATTGAAAAAATAAATTAAAATTGAGATTTTTTTTACACTTTACTTAATTTTTTGAATTTCTTTATTGTTATGTATTTCTATCACTATAAGAATACAAATAATCTTTATTTTAATAGCTTCGTATTGCCAATTACATCATTTTATTTTAATTTGTGTTCTTTAAATCGTGAAGTGCGGATAAAGATAACATTAAAAGTTAATATGGAGTAATTTTTAGTCTAGCACACTCAAAAGCTTCTTTTCTAAAATTTAAAATATTTTGTTGAGTCTTAGCTCTCCCATCCATTTCATTAAATAATTTAAAACATTTATAGATTAGTGAGTCTTGAGTGTTACTAGTTCTTAAATAAGGTAATTTAAATTTATTGTTACTTCTAAGATCATATGGCTGAACATCACGAATATATTGCACATATTTAGACAAATAGTTAGGCATCAATTTATTTCTAATTTTCTAAACAAAAATTACAACATTCAATATTAATCTTTGTTTTATTGAGAGCCAATTTAATGCAATTAACAAAAAAAGTATGGACACATAACTAATGCACTTTCGTATACTTCTCATGGCCTTATTTTGCAACAATTGCAGTCTGTGAATTAGACTATCATAACACAAAAATAAAATTGATGAGCAATACTCAAAGTGAGGCATTATAAATATTTATTGCACTTATAGTAGATATTTCATTTCGTATTTTTTTAGGAATCACATTTTTTTTACAAATATAATCTAACTCGTTTAATGATCACACCGTCAATCAACATTTTTAGATTATAATCTTGCCTTGTCTTGATCAGCTTTTGCTTCGTTTTGTTGATGTTGAATTTCAATTTGTTTTGCTTCAGCAACGTATTTACTCGTTCCAAGTCTTCCTGAAGTAATCACCTCTTTATTTTCACCAGTCACATATATCACCGCATCGTCTGCAAAAAGAGCTAACTTCACATTTTGTAGAATCATCCGTATGTCGTTTATATGGACTACAAACAGTAATGTTCATAACAGAGTTCCTTGTGTTACACCTAGGATTCGATTTCATTTATCTTGACTACTTGGGTTCTGTTTGATAGATATGACGAAAACCAATTTTCGTTTGAAACACAATTCACTTTATTTTTCTTAGATACCTCTTCTTTCCAACGTGTAATCTGTTAATTTATAGCATGCATGTCGGTTATTAAATTGTTCTCATCAAAATAGTTATTGAGCTGTTTAAATATTATATTTTCGAATACTTTCTCACATAGGGGCGCCTCGTTCTCTGGTCTAAAATCTTCGCATAAGCGTGTGTTAGGTACTTTTTTATACCGGCATAACTACTGCTTTTTCCATTCGATAGAATTACTAATGCTTTTTTGTAACGCAAGTCCTATAATACAATTTCGAAGTTTAAAGTTTAAGTATCTTTTCTTAGCCGAATATCTTCAACTGACACATATTGAAATTGAAAGGTTGTATTCTATTCGTTTTCATTAATATGGAAAGGAACATATTGAATAGAGTTAATAATTTCTGTGAAGCTTTCAACAAAAACTTATGGAATTTGTTTGCAATTAATTTTTTATCACCATAAGTATTGTTGCCGAATCGAATGTTTGTAATATCAATTGATTTTTGATTTTTGAGGACATATTTCTTTAAGTTTCTCCGCATTGTTTCTTTAGTTTATAGAATTTTCCATTTTATTTTTTTAAAAATTAACGTTTTGCCCTCTTTAGTTCTGATTTGTATTTGTTTCTTGCTTTTCTGTAAGCTGTCCAATCTTTCTTAGTATTCGTAGCCGTTGTCGTACCGTAATTTCTAATTTTTTTATTTTCTATGCAAATTATTGAACCACTCATTTCGGTCATCGGTATCGCATCTTTTTCTTAAAAACTTTGATGTAGTTTCTCAAGCCCTTCTTGAAAAAGGTCTCCCATTCGATTCATATTGTTGTTGCCATTAATATACCTTATTTTACTTTTTTTCAAGGCATAGAGAAATATGTTTTTATTATAATACATGTGAGTTGTCCATTTATTCTGCTTATATGTTATAACCATTTCCTTATTGTTTCTTTATGCCAACAGAGATTGATGATCACTGATCATTAATTCAGTAATCGTAGCAGCCTCCACTCATTTATTGTTGGTAATAACGTAATCGAGCAACGTTCTTGATGCTTTTTGTTATACTTGTAGATGTTCCATGATTTGTTCACATTCATTATCCTGGATCATTTTATGAAGGTGCTTTCTATATGTATCTTGAGTTCGAAACCAATCAACATTAAAATCACCCAAGACTATTACACTATCCTTCAATGCACAGATCTCTTCCATAATTATTTCTTTTTCATCACAGAAAATAACTTCAGATGAACAGGGCGATCTATTTACTCCTGCCACTATGCGTGTGTAGTTATTAATGTTAACGCGATTAACTGCCCACCAAAAGTTAATGCCGAACGCATAGTTTTTGATGTTCTTAACCCCAAGTTCTTGTTTTGTGTATATTATAACACCATCTGTATAAGTTGACATACTGTTACATCTAGATATGTTATAATTTTCTAATTGAATTTCATAATTGTGTACACCCTCTGTAATATGTGCTTCTGTCGCGGTTATTATATCATAATTGTTATTTATTTATTCATAGTGTCTTCAGTTCTGCTGACTAGTCCTTGAATGTTTCAGCAGAGCATAGTGATTGTCTATGGTTCCCAAGCATTTTTAGCATATTTCCTTATTCTTACACTCCACCGCTTTATGGTTGTAGCCTTTGCATTTATAACACGTCATAATATTAATGCCATCAAATATTTTTCAATGCTCCCACTGACAAAGTTTGTGAAAGATAAACTATTTGTGTAAATTAAAATTAAACAAATTAGTTGACATAAATAACATTATACAATTCAGGTTTATTAATAATTAAAAGAATGAAATATCTACAATAGAAGAACAATTTTAGATTAAAAAATGCTCTTATTTAATGCTAACAATTTTGAATAAAGAATTAAATTAAATAAAAATAAAATGTCAAAAAAATCATGACATTATTTAAGCTGAATTGAGTGCTTGAAAGGAATACGGTTATTCAATAAGTCGCTCAAATAAAAAAAATCCACAATTAACCATATAAATTTATTTGTTACCAATTGATGTTGTCGCGTGTTCCGATTTATTAGCTTTGAACCCATTTGTTTCATAGAATGAGTCTTCGCCGAATCACTACTAAGGTGTTATTCGTGCATTTGATATTTACTTCGAGATAGGTAAACTCCTTAACCATATCGAGGTTACTGTTGTCAACAGTGTCGTTTTGTCGTATGCGGTGGACAGTTGTTTTTTTGTTTGTTGACAAGATATACTTGGTTTTGTCCTCGTTAAAGATGATGTCGATATCGTCTGCTTATCATTGCAGCTGGACAGATTAGTTGGAGATAGTGCCTCCCGTTTTTACACCTGCCCTGCGCACTATCTGTTCCAGCGCGAGATTGAAGAAGTCACATGATAGCGCATCTCCTCGCCGAAATCCGACGCATGTTTGGAATAGTTCGGAGGAACTATAACTAATTGCATCGCGTGTTTTCCAGCGTCACACTGTTAAGTTTGATTTATCTTGACGGGATTCCGAATTCGGCACTTGCTTTGTAGAGTTCAAGAGGATTAATGTTATCATTTGCGGCTTTGAAGTCAATGAAGGGATGGTGAGTCTCGACTTGAAATTCGTTGGTCAGTTCCAGGATTTGCCTAGTGTATATATTTGGTCGATCGTTGAACAGCCGGGCCGGAAGCCACACTGGTACGTGCCGATTAGTGTGCTGCAGAAAGGCTTAAGACGTGGGCACAGTACGTGAGATAGAATCTTTTATGCGATAGCCTCGATAGGTCATACAAGACATAGGATTGCCTTTCTAGGTGGCAATATAGAACTGATGTGGCTTATAGAACTGATAGTCTAGTATGCGGGCATGACTTCATACGCCCATAGCTGGGTGATAATTTGGGGCATGCATCCTACCAAAGAATCAAAGGCCATCAGAGTGGTCGGCCTGGTTATTCTTCAGCTCTTTAATAGCTGAGTCAGCTTCTTCCTACCCTCGAGCGAATTTTTTGTTTAATCTTTAAGTTACGTAGGATCTAGAGTATCTATAGACACACATCATGAATATCTGTAGACACACATTATGTCTATAGAGACCGATTTTCGTTTCACCTGATGGGTACTAGTGCTATCAGACCAGCTTCAGCTGCGATAATAAAAAAAATAATAGCCGTTCAAAATAGTTGCACCAGTGTATCAAAATACCATTAGGTTAATTGTCTCTATTGAATCTGTTCTTTTAACACTTCTGTTATTTTAAATGTAGCTTCATCATGAATAAATTTCTTCGTTTTTATTAACTTTTTACACTATTGTTGCAATCTTTAGATTCCTGTTCGTTGTCACATTTTGAATTCTGTTGGGAACATTGAAAAATATCATAAATAGACTGATTAATACTTTCTATCTGTGTTAGCTTTGCAATGCTTTATTCGGAAAGGTAAGGCCCATTGTGATATATCTAGGAATGCGTGGATTACCTTTCTGCCAATATTGGGGTGGGGAGAGGGAGGATTTTGAGAGGGATTCCTGCAAGGGATGGGTTGATAGAATCAGTTTGTTTCTTTTACGAACCGTGCGAGGTCTTTTGGATTCGCTCAAGCAAGACCTGGCAAAGATGTAAAAAAATTGGAACCCAGATTCGTATAACATTGTTCCGGCACGGGCAAGTTCATCTATGTCCTGGCACCCTGGTGAACTGTGGAATTGACCGCTATCGCGTGAAGAGAAACTCGGCATTTTTTGATAAGTTTAGATGTTAAGTCGCAAGGGATCCTACGGCAGCTTAGCTCCCGGTGACAATTAATATTTTCTTTGCAAAAATTATATTAAACAGCAGCACCCTTGCCGCCTGGAAAATCGCACTGAAATCGGCTTGAAATACACTGCAGTGATGTGGAAGGAGAGTTATAGGTTTAGACTACATGGAAAGATACCACTTTTTACCTTTTGATCCAGTTCTGACCCTTATGTGAATATCGTGATGGATTCTCACTCCTCACTGTATGGGATACGGGTTCCGAAGACTGCATAGTCTATGGCTGTAAGGGAAGGCAAATCCTCGCCTATGGTCCATGAGATTTCATTGAGTCTTGCCGGCACAAGCTTTGCTTGCTGTCTGACTAGAATATCAGAGGGAAGAAGATACTGAAAAGGGTCTCACGAAGTCGAAGTGGAACGGAGAGCTCAAGGAGCAGCCATCCTTTAACATTGTTGATTTTTTGCTGGTTGGCCCAAATTTTTATGGATTGCTACCAGACAACCGGACAAAAGTATGGACTCAACAACAGCTGTGTAAATCCAGGAAAAAAGTTGGATTTTAGCCTCCATCTCTTTCCCACAGCTTTTTTACAGCAGTAAAATGCACAAGAGACTTTCCAAACCCTTTTTATAAGGTTAATTTCCCAGGAGAGCCTTGTATCTTAAATCAAGCCAAGGTATTTAAGTTGACTCTTGACAACATGAGCTGTACCTTTTGTTTTGGGAGGATTGAAAGATGGTATCATGTATCTTCTGGTAAAGAAAGAACGAGCTCCGTTTTATTTGTGTTAATGTTGAGTTGGTTTTGCTCACACCATGCGCTTAAAGTGTCGGATAGAATGCTCTGTTTACTTTGCTTTGAAAAAGCTACTTAAAGGTGGTCGCCATGTTCAGCAATTCTTATAAATCCATTCGCACTCAAGCATTTGTTTTGATTTGACTGATCGCGAGCAACCACGAGTTTCTCAGTTGCGTACCATATTGCCGGCTTGCGCTGTATAACCCAACTACCACTTAAATTGTGTATTGTAAAAGGAACCTTACTTTTGCTAAATATTGTAATTCTAAGCGCTTCTTTCAATATTGAGGAACTTTAGAACTTAGTCCACTTTGATTTTTTTTTTGGGAGGGTATTTGGCGACTCAATTGAACTGATCAAATCTTACACTTGCTCTCCGAGTTTTTAAGTATAGGCTCTGCAACAGTTTGGTACCAACATTTCATGGGCTCTTTTTTGCAATTTCATAATCACAGTGAGAACGGTCTTGGCTGTAAACTATCATACATATCTAATTTTTATGAACTTAATTTTTTCGTTTTGAATATTTTTTTTTGAAAGGTGGAGCTATTGTTATTGGGCGGGAGTCAATCGTCTATCATGATGGAAGCAATTATCACGCAGTGGCACCTTCAACATTTAAGGTATTTTAAGCAAATAACTTTCCTGGATTAATTTGTTGAGATTTTCATTTAATTTCAGCAAAGTACGATTAATTGCTACGCACGAGTCGACAGCAAGGGTCAACGTTATTTACTTGGAAATATGTTTGGTCAATTATTTATGCTGTTCCTGGAGACAGCAGACAATGGAAAGGGTAATTCTGTTGTAAAAGAAATCAAAGTCGAACTACTTGGTAAGCTATTTGAAATCTGTCGTCCATAAAATAAATGTTAATAATGGAGAAAATTTAGGTGAAATATCTATTCCGGAATGCATAACATATTTGGACAATGGATTTTTATTCATTGGCTCAAAACATGGTGACTCTCAATTGGTGCGGTTGAGCACAACTGCAAACGAGAGTGGTTCTTATGTCATACCAATGGAAGTATTCACGAATTTGGGACCCATTCTGGATTTGGGTGTTGTCGATCTGGATCGACAAGGCCAAGGTCAAATAATCACATGTTCAGGCAGCTTCAAGGATGGTTCACTGAGGATAATAAGGTAAATAGGCTTAAACATATATATACTCTCGTTTGAGAATCGCTAAGACAGAAAGAGAAGAAAATCACAGTTTTCCATGCTCGGTTAGAGATAACCGCAGCTAGGAGGTCAGAATAATGTGAATAATATCTTTTCCTTAGCGATATAAACACAAAGGAGAGGTTGCTCCAAACAATTTCTTTTCATTGTGAATGTAAATAATATCAGTATTCAGAATATTCCTTCATCTACACAGATGGCTCCAAAGTAGATGACAACATCGCCTTCAGTGTCACTTCTAAAAATGAAATGATCTCCTCCTTCTTGCTACCAAATTATACCTCTATTTTCTCCGCTGAAATCATTGCCATCCTTAAAGCTCTGCAATACACAAAGAAATTAAAAAGAAAATTGCAAACTGCACAGACTCATTGTCATCAATTGACGCAATTCTTAACACCAATAACCAAAGCTATTACCCTTCCCTAATTCGTAACCTTCTCCACCTTCAATTTCTCAACTTCAAAATAATATGAGTCCCGGATCAGGTTCAAATCACAGGCAACGAATTCGCCGACAAAACCGCTAAAGACACCCTTTACCCCAACTTTAACCCTAAAGACATTAATAAATTTATCAAAAAACAAGCTACCTCTTATCTTCAGTCCCCCTGGGATAAAACATCTGAATGGTACCGATACATTAATAACAATAAGTTATCCATCAAAGATTATGTAAGGAACATGGAATCCAGCCAATTGTCCCGTACAGACGTGACCAAAATAATAAGACTACGACTCGGCCACAGCAAACTCACCCACGAACACTATATAAACAAAAACATAACGTCAAAATGTACTGATACTGCAACCAATCAGTAATAAGTATTAAGCATATTCTCTCCGAATGCTCTGCTTTCATCATCCCTCGATACAACTTCTTTCCCCAAAATAACGTCAAAGATCTACTTGCTAACCCCAATTCGGAAAATATAAAAACGGCTTTCAACTTCCTAAAAATCACTAATTTGTATAACGAAATATAAAATTTTCTTATAAATCTACACTCATAGCTGAAGGCCTCAGTTGCTCTGGCTATCCCACTAGCTTAGGATTTTAATCCTAATCTAGTTTTTCAATAATAATAATAATAATAATAGTTAATGTCATGTATTACTGTGATCATTGGTTTTAAAAAAAGTAATTAAGGTGGATTGCTTGAAAAAAAAACCTTTACCATAAGCCTTTCTAGTAAATTATATTACAAACATAAAACTACAGAAAAAAAAGGATGATGAAGTTTTAAAGTCAAAAGGTAAAACTATCTTTTGCAATAAAAAATCAGCACCAGTCGTCACCTGAACAATAAAATTAGTGTTCTATTAATCGAACGATGGCGTCTATCCCATATACCAAAATCCGATACAAATGAATGAATCGTAATATACTATAAGTGAAAAGAAAAGATAATTTAAGTAAAAAAACAACATTTAGGGAAAAATAATGAAGAGAAAATTAAAAAAAACATTTTGCATGGAAACAATGTGTGTGCATATGCTTGGCACATTTCTCGCACATCAAATCGTAGGTTTGCAACACCCTTTCTGTTGAACTCGCATCGACTATTTTTTCCTCCCTGCTGACGGACAATGTGGTGTATACCAACCACGTTTGGTAAATTGCGGTGTTTCTGCAAATTTTCCTCTTCCATTCCTTCTTCATCATGGGTCAATAAAAGAGTCTCAGTGTCGGACGACTTTAATTTTTTTTTGCCTCACTGGCTTCTCGTTTATATATTTCGCAGCCATGCAGTGAAGTTCCCAAGCGGTGTTATCTTGAAGATTAAGGCCACCAATCGCACTGTTATAGCTGCGAAGCCCCGCAGGCTGATCGACGTTGACCTTCTTCTGTCGGCCCTTCCTTAAAAATTTAATTTTTTAATTTTAATTTTTATTTTAATTTTTATTTTAATTCCATCTTCGAATAGGGTGTAGTGGCAGAATCTGATCGTAATTTATTGCATTGATGACTTTCTTATTATATTGCCAGCTAAGCAGATTGATCTGGTTCTTAAAATCATACATAAAATCATATCGCCGCGAGGTAATTTTTTTCCGGTTTTCATATTAGCAACACCAACATCTACACGATAACAGCGAAAAGTTTCAGTGGTTCAGAATTCTTTTTCTGTTAACAAGCACAGCAAATGATAAAATGGGAAGAAATTGTCAAAAATTCTATGCGTCGTATGGAAGTTTCGACGTTGCTAAGTAAAATGAGAACGAAACTACCTCCAATACCAACCTCTTTGTTATATTCATCGGATTGTCCATAATAAGGGATAACTGAGAATAAAAAACCGGCTGAAGAACAGACGCACCAAATTAAATATCCAAAACAAATCGGTTTCCCATGAAAAAACATTTTGTAACTGTGACGGCCGAAATAGGGTTGCATCTGTTCGTCTGTGTACAAAAATTCTGTCCAAAGCCTAAACTTATTGTTAATAACGTCAACGAATAGAAGAAGCTGAAATCAATAAAATACAAATAAGGAAACCTTAATCACAATTTTGAGATAAAAATTGTCGTTTTTACATTGGCCATCGTGTCATTCGCTCTTATTCAAAATGATTGGTGAAATTTTGATGTTCGTGAACACCAGCAGTAAAATCCCCAAGAATCTCTTCAATACGACCATATCCAATCGATTGGTGTCAGTAATAATATGATCCAACACCTGCTCATCGTAAAACTTTGAAAACAACTGAATTGTCGAAAATTCACTTAGTTCTTCGCACACCTCTTTTTGCATATCGACCACTGGAACTGCAACAGGTGATAAATCATAATGCAACTGCTCCTTTTTTTATCCTAGACCATTTCGGAGTTCCAAATGAAGTCAATGGTTTTTAGCTGATTCGTGGTTTCTTTCGAGGTAGGACAGTCGATTGAGCATCCGATTTGGAAATTGACGAACCAGCCTCCGCCTCAGTTTCAACAATCACTTCATAACCAGTATCCCCGTGAATGTTTCGCTCCGTCTCAATTACCACATAGCCGGCAACCTCAGACATAGCACTTGGCTCCGAATTGATTGCAATTCTATCCTCGTCGTAAAATTCTTCATCCGAATGTTCGTCTATTTCGGGCATGATTATGTTGACAGAATGAACGGTATTTTCCCCAACTCGCTTAAATTTCTTCAATCTCCTTCATTGTACCTTAACGTGGTATTTTCAATTCAGGAATCAAAGAATAATACACTTTTTTCAAGCACTCAGAATAACATATTAAATGAATTTATGTATATTCTAGTAGTTTTTTATCACTTACTTTATAAAAAAGGATAAAAAGCAAATAAAATGTTTAAATGTTATAAGCCCGCACTTTACACAAAAAAATTTAAAAATGTCTGCAGCACGGTAGAAAAAAGGTTTATTGTTTTTCTGCAAGAATTAAAAGCACAAATTGGAAATTTATTTTCTCGGATGGGTTAAAAACAGTACATCACACAGGTTTTGCAGTGACAATACAAGAGGCAAAATAAAAACAGAGAAATGCGTTACAGAATATACCTCAAATTTCACGGCAGAGTACCACATTTTTTTCGATGCAATGATATACGCAAATAGATCCAAGAATGGTTGGGATGGTCTCTCGGTTATAGAATTGTGACTTCTATAACCGAGAGACCATCACCCAAATAACAGCTCCCATATCGTATCGAGGTTGAGAGGCATTATTATACGGAGTCCGAATAATTTGCGTATTACGCGGGTATACATGGTATTGAAAGTACCGACAAAGCAGCAAGCTCACTATACAATTATCCGTCCTTGACTTTCAACCCCTATTACAAACTCGACCTTGAAGCCCATTCAACATAAATAGCATCAGGTGGTGTCAAATAATTGGCAAACGTTCAACCATCACCATCAAAATTGGCTTCAGCACAAAGTTCTTAATTTGCCTTGAATCGTATTTATCAAGTAGATCTTAATCTGTTATTTTTAATGATTGTTCCTGGAGCTATTTCACTGTTCACTTGGGTACCACAAGGCAGCCACTTAGGTTCGTTATTGTTTGTTTTGTTTATAAATGATTTGGTTTCTATTTTAAAGAGTTCACAATGTCTTATTTATGCTGATGATGTTACTATCTTTAAGAAGATACATATCATTGGAGACTGTCATGATCTGCAGCGTGATCTTGATGCGTTCTATGTGTGGTGTTCCAATAATTGTTTATTTTTAAGTGTAATGTCATTAATTTTATACGAAAAAGCTCGCCGGTTTCTTTCGCATACAATTTAAATGGCTCGACAATGTGCAATGTTGATACTATTTCTGTCTTAGAGGTTGTGTTGGATCAAAAACTCGAGTTTAAGCAACATATCTACATAACTTCCAATAAAGCGAACTCAATGCTTGGTTGGATTAAAAGAGAATCTAAGCAATTTAATGATCCTTATGTTGTTAAACAGTTGTTCATGACTTTCGTCCGTCCGATCCTTGAATACGCTTGTCAAGTGTGGTCTCCTCACTATAAATGTCATATCGACAGGATTGAGAAAGTTCAAAAGAGATTTTTGAGATTTGCTTTTAGGGGACTGGGATGGCAAGACCCTTATAACCTCCCACCTTACACAAGCAGACTTAATCTAATAGATTTGCCTAACCTTGAGAGCAGACGATAGTATCTATGTATAACTTTTTGATGGCAACATTGATTGTATGTACCTCTTGTCTCGTCTCAATTTCAATGTACCGCAAAGATTTTTTAGATACATACCTAATGCAATCTCAGTATCTCACCATCGTACGAACTATGAACGGTTTTCCCCATTTAATAATATGTTAATTATCTTCAATAAATATTCACACCTTTTGAATTGCAAAAATGTTAACATTAATACTAAATCTTTTAAAAATATGTTCCTTTTACATATAAATAATAATGTACAATGGTAAACGCTAGATATTTAGCATAATCATAAGCAAATAAATAAATAAATAAATAAATCACTACAAAAACCTCAACCCTTATAAAATCCGCTTTTTGTATTAAAAATGATAGCCACAAACTTTGTTTGACTGCGCTTGGGACACTCTAGACTAACACATTAGTTCCTCCTAAAAAAAAAGTAAATGACCCAATACCAGACTTCTAACATCTTAACTCAGCACTTCGAAACCAATTTATCGGCGAAATTCTTTGGAATAGTAATATCGACAGCATAAAACGTATCTACGAATCGATCCCCGCTTTAAATATAAGACTGAAAGCACATTTGATTCTGACCGGAAAGCACTTGTTGCTATTGCTCAGTTCGACGAAATAAATAAATAAAATACAAATATTAATTGAGGAAGGCCTATCAAATCCTAAAGAACAACCAAAGTTTATTATTTTGAAAACTGGTTGACCACAGCTCTCATCCAATATGATTGAATCATTTAAGCGCTTCGTTTTTTATGAAAAGCTGTAATCATCTATGATTTATGCCAAGAATTCGTTCTAACATTTTAAAATTATGAATCTTCTTTTACAAAATATTTCGCAATCACATTAATTTTATTTAGAAGATAATTTAAAGAGCAACCTCCTTTTCGAAATCTCTCCTTCTTGGTTTCCGCGATTGCTTGTTAACGAAAATTCAAACTTGCTTGTCGTCTTAAAAATGTTTCAACATTTAACTTTCTAGGATTGGAATTGGAATTCAAGAGCATGCTTGCATCGACTTACCTGGCATTAAGGGAATGTGGTCCCTAAAAGTCGGAATTGATGATAGTATTTATGAGAACACTTTGGTTTTAGCATTTGTAGGACACACAAGGATCCTAACACTGACTGGTGAGGAAGTCGAAGAAACCGACATTCCTGGTTTTCTCAGCGATCAGCAAACTTTTCATTGCTCCAATGTTGAACATGAGCAGGTAAAACAAACACGTTTGCATTACGACTCTTCGTTTTTATTCGTTGTTTTCTTATAATTTTTGCAGATTATTCAAATTACGCCTCTGACTGCTCGATTGGTAAAAAGCGGTTCAAAGACTCTGGTAGCAGAATGGCAACCGCCTGGTGGTAAACGAATTGGTGTCGTTGCTTGCAACACCACTCAACTGGTAGTTGCATCAGCATGTGATCTCTATTACGTAGCCATCGAGGACGGAAAACTTGTGCAAATTAGCCATAAGTCCTTAGAATATGAAGTCGCATGCTTGGATATTTCACCATTAGATGATACAAATTTGAAATCGGAGCTAGTTGCTGTTGGTCTATGGACGGATATATCAGCAGTTATTTTGTCATTGCCAAAGTTAGAAACAATGTATACCGAGAAACTAGGAGGTGGTAAGTTGACATAAATTGCACATTTGGTCATAAATTCGTTTTCGCTAAAAAAAAACTGTTTCAAAGGTCTACTTTAAAAACTAAGAACAAAAGTGTAACCCAAAAAATACATATGTGAACAAGTGTTATCAATCACAAGCCAGGTCAATCTAGAACTGTCCCAAAGCCTGTTTTCAACAGTGTCTTAAATCATTACCTCATAGCACTGACAATATTATTATACAGATGAAGCATTCATATACAAATAAATGATACAACTTTTTCTTCCTAAGCGACAGATATCTTTGAGGAAATAAAAGTAAAGCAAGTAAAGCTTTTTCTTTCTCCTCGCACCGCACCCCTTTTCCATTTATTCTTCCTTCATTCCCTCTCGCCTTGCCACCCGGCAAAAGCAAAACGAATGAAGAAATTGAAAAATAAAACAAAAAAGTGATTGAAACTCCCACTACGGGTTTCATTTTCATACTATACTGCAGCATACAAAAAATGTTTTGGATGTTTGCCAATCCCCCTTGCCACCTTTATTAGCATGAAGGACCAAGACAATCATCGAATACGAAGCAGCTTGGTCACTGTGATTTGAGCTTTTCATATGACTGGATTTCTATATGTACATGTTCACACGCAATGAGGTTCACCTATTTCAATAGCGGCATTCCTGTTGAGTCTCGGGACAAAATAGAACATTTGAAAAGATCTAAATTACGCAGAAAGACTTTCAAAATGGTTGCATTGAAAAAATATTTAAAATTCTCTCTCTCTCTTTTTGAAATAATGTGAGAATACTCGTAAATTGGAATGACGATGCCATTTATTTTGATCCCAGCAAAGTTTATGAAAAACGAAATGACACATTATTACACTCTATCTATCTCAGAAGAAGAATTGAACTTTCCTTCAAAAATGTTATCAGGAACAAGATTCGACGATAACACTTAAATTATAAGCAAATCTTGTGATTGATGAATAAAACTGTCTTGATGTTTGCACATAGCGGAAATTAAAGGGTGATTTTTTAAAAGCTATAGGAAAGTTTTTCAAAAAAAGAACACATAAAATTCAGAAAAATGCATGAAATCTTTATTTGAATCGATAGTACGGTCTATATAATTTAATATTTGAAGATTATTTCATGCAAATGTTGACCTTAACTACGCCTCAAATGGTCCATCCGCTCAAATGGTCCATCCGCTTAGTCCAATTTTGGCATAATCTTTCCAACATTTCGGCCGGTATCTCACGAATAAATGCTTCAATGTTGTCTTCCAGTGCGTCATTTGAAGCGGGCTTGTCTGTATAGACATGAGCTTTAACATAGCCCCACAAAAAATAGTCTAACGGCATTACATCGCACGATCTAGGCGGCGTGCTGTATGGCATGTGGCACCGTCTTGTTGTATTCACATGTCTTGCAAGTCAAGCTCTTGCATTTTGGGCAAAAAAAAGTTGGATATCATCTCACGGTAGCGCTCACGATTCGCATCATCTTTGAAGAAGTACGGTTCAATGATGCCACCAGCCCATAAATCGCACCAAACTGTGACTTTTTCTGGATGCATTGGTAGCTCTTGCAATGCTTCTGGCTGAAATTCACTCCAAAATCGACAATTCTGCTTGTTTACGTACCCATTGAGCCAAAAATGAGCTTCGTCGCTGAACACAATTTTTCGGTAAAAAAGTGGATCTTCGGCCAACTTTCCAAGAGCCCCTTCACCAAATATTTTATATTACGGTAGGTCGTTCGGCTTCAATTCTTGCACCAGCTGTATTTTGAAAGGCATCACACCTAAATCCTTCCGCAAAATTTTTCACGTTGTTGAGTAACAGTAGCAGAGGCTGCTGCGAACGGTGACGAATCGATAATTGATGGTCATCATTAACACTGGCCGATACAGCTGCGGTATTTTCTTCAGTTCGCACACTACGTAAGCGTGTTGGTGGTTTAATGTCCAACAATGTAAATTTGGTGTGAATTTTAGTCACAATAGCCCGAATAGCCGCTTCAGTGGGTCGATTAAACTGACCATAAAATGGAAGAAGCGCGCTATGAACTTTCTTAACAAAGCACGCATTTTGATAATAAAATTCAATAATTTGCAAGCGTTGTTCGTTTGTAAGACGATTCATGGTTAAATTATAGGCCAAACTGAAGATGTTTGACAGTGAAACAAAACACGAAACGTGCGTTAGCTGTTTAAACCAGTGTTGCCAAAATGATAATAGCTAAAAAATCACCCTTTAGATGTAAGAGCTATTTGCTGTGATCAAGCACCCACAAATCGTAGTTTACTTAGTAAACTTGAGGAACAAATCTTTTGCTTTATTTACAAAGAGAAATCCATATATACAATGTGCGATATTCCTCATCTTATAAAGAGCATAATTTGTCTGCATTTCGCGGATTTGCAAGTAAGAAGATAATTGAATACCTTTAGAATGGCTTGTTATATTGGAACCTTTATTTTTTTTATACCAGGCCAAGTAGCTGAATTTGCGAAATCGATAGTTGAATGTTTGAACAAAAACAATCGGCTTCCTGTTCTGCTAAATAGAAAACCAGCGCTCATGTTGAATGATACTAATGTGAATTTTATACAATACATTAAAAATGTATGTATCTTACTTAAATTCCATGATTTATACAACGTTTCTGTAAATAAATTCAATCAAGATTCGTTAGAAAACTTTTTTGGACAAATAAGAGCGCGGACAATTAAAGAAAGCAATCCAAGTGTTTCCGAATTTCGTTCCTTTTAGCCAAAGTAAGTGCGTTAAAATTCATATTTAAATCTGTTCTTACTGCAAAGAAGACAATTCGGAATTGGAAGTGGGTTGGATAGCAATTTTTCACAGTGATACATAACAACAAATAAAGTTTACCCAGGAGCAATAACGAAAGTGTCAATAAATTTAAGGGTATGAGAGTTCAAAGGAAAACACTATTCTCGTTCAAGTGTGCCAACTTCATGTACAAATATTTTCCACTTTTGCATCTAACTTAAAAGAAAATATAATCAAAGAATGCATTGAGGAAAAAATATACAATTTTCCAAATTGGTTCAATTTCCCTGATGTATGTTAGGACCACAAATTGCCTGCAAAAATTGTTAATAAGTTTTTGATACAAACTTAAATAGAAATCCGAGAAATAATATTATATATCTGCATAAATTAATACGACGTGGTTGCATAAATTTACAATGATTATTGGGAGGTTGAGGTCCACTTTTTAAAAAAAACTGAGTTAGCTGTGAATTTGAATTCATTTTGTTAAAAGCTAACTTTGGCTGTAATTGAGAGTTTCAAAAGCCCACTAATTCCAGAGATATTTTGATTTGAAATTGGGGGGTTTGAATCAAAACCGATGTATTCCTAATACCTTTTGGAATCAAAGCTACTCTATTCCAAGCTAAAATCAAAGTAACCCTTTTCTAATGCTAAATTTAAATTTTAACTTTCTTATAAACAAAATGCATGTATTCCAAATTTTGGCGGGAAAATCAGTTGTCATAAGTACTTCGCAGCACGGCTCTTACTAGTCCGTATCATTGCTTTATTGAGTGCGGTTGTAAAAATTCGATGTGCAGAAGTAAAATACGTTCATATTCTAGAGCATGGAATCCAACTAATCACCTGTTCTTGCGGAATATCCACGCAAAAGAACAGTAAATTTCCTATTATGAAGGAAACGTGAGCTAGCTAAAGTGGAACGGTATGTGATGAAATCTTTTTTGGTAGGCAGACATGAATCATTAGTCTTTAATAAATTTCACTAGATACAAAAGACAACAATTGCCAATAATGCCAACTTGCAGTCATAGAGGTGGTCGTTATAAATGTCGAATGCTCAAGACTTGCGATGCACTATATTTTTCCGTTGGTTTCTACACAATACCGTCAAAACTTGCGCATGATGCATTTATTTTAAGCTATTGCCAAATAAAGAAGCCTGAACGAACTAACCGAAATTTGAAGGGTGGCGCAAGGAAACAATTTTCTGTTACCTAGACTGTTAGAACTCAGTCAAAGCACATTTTTCAAGTTTGCCAGAAAACATTTTTAAATATAATCGGAGTTACGCAGGGTCGTGTACAGAATATTTGCAACAATCACTTCAAAACAGGTGCCGAAAAACCTTTAAACTGGCAGAATCAAAGCAATTGGTCATTAATTTCAACAAGCAGTACAAAACTATCGAAGTGCATTACTGTCGTAATCGGGCAGGAAAACGACAATACCTTCCTGGAGAGCTTTCAATCAATAGAATGTGGAAGATTTTTAATGAAAGACATTTCCTGAACCAAGTTAAATCGAGCTATTTTCGGATGGTTTTCAATACGTGTTTCAATCTTGGATTTAAAGCTCCTCATTCATCCCTTACAAAAGAAAATGTGTTCTTATATTGGTGGACTGAAAATAACAGACCCAAAGGCTCCAACGAAGTTGCGTCTGCAGTCTTTCACCAGCTTTGTCACACAAATCTTCAGAGCATAAGAACGATTCGTCTCGTAGCTGATGGATGTGGAGGGCAAAATAAAAACTCCATTACGATAGGTATGTGTGATTTCTGTCTTGCAAATAAAGCACCAAGTCATGTGAGTACGATGGAATTGATTTTCCCAATTCCTGGCCATTCCTACATACCCCCTGATAGAGTGTTTGCGCAAATAGAAAATCTGCTTGGCATTTCAAATTCAACGCATCGAAAAGGTTCATTTTAAAGGGAGGTAAAAATAACGTGATTGGTGTTCGAGGTAAAACATTCTAAATCTAAATCTAAATCGAATACGAAAAGAGGTAAACATTTTTCGTCCATGGCTCCGAAAAGACTGCAATTAGGAATCAAAATAAAAGATGCGAAGATGCATTACGTGAATAACTTACTGAGTAAACATTTTGGGCTTGACTGGAAATCACTGGATTGGCTTAAATTTTACAAAGATATTTTGGAAATGAATCATGCTCACGGGGAAGGAGATATGGATGCGGATCCTATCTGTGAGTTTCACGAACCAGATGTGGCTATTAGAATTTGATTTTAAACATTACTATTTCCGCTATTTTATAGTTTTGTTTGTTTTTGCTATAGTTATTGTAATAATTTATGAATTCCCTTTGATTTGTTTACTTTAAATTTGGTTACTTGCAAATACCATCACATTAAAAAAAAGAATAAATAAAATAATCCTTATCCGAAAATGTTTGTTTTATTTGCAAAAGCAATCTATTCCAAACCGAAAATTTCATAACGCATCTATTCAAGACAACGACTTTCATAACTACTCTCTTCCAAAATGGATTGTAAAATATTACCCAAACGTCTTTACTTTCAATACCAGATTGTGTGATTTAAAATTCTTAAATCTACGTTTCGATATTTAAACAAAGCAGTTCCTAATATTGCTAAGGCATCAGCTTAAAAATCGTTTTTTCTAAATATCTCGAAAGTAGTTAAAGTGGAATACATTACTTTTGATTCTGATAGACACATGTCACGTCCTCCTTCAAATCTCATAGAAACCACTTCAGCTAAGTTGATGTAGCTACAACTCAAGACGCTATAAAAACAAGTGATAATTTTGTGAAAGTGTATTGAAATTATACAAGCTAAGCTTTTTAATTTCAATCTTCACTCATCTTAACTAAAATAGACTATGAGCAGTCAAGAGTAATTATAAGGGAACAAAAAAATGCAAGTGTTGATAAATATCTAAATCCCGGAAAATTAAAATAATATATTTCCGAGTTACTTTTGCTCTCCAGTTTTTCTTGCAGTTTTTCACCACATGTGTTCTCTGTCACTTAATAAAATGGTACATAAGTATTCTTAATGGAAGACAAAGTGAAGAGTGCATGGTAAATGCGCCCGTGAAGTGAAGTACTGCCTATGCAAAACTGACCAAACTTTTTAACTAAAATCGCAATTTGAAACTAGAAAAAATATTAGCATTTCTTGTTGGGTCCAAACTACATATTAAATAAAAAATATTCAAATACCATTCCATACGTTGTTGGCCATTTGAGTTTGAAATCATGCATACACCTCATTGTCACCTCAAAGAAAATAACTAGAAATCCTACACCCAACCATTTAATCGACGATCTATACTTCTCGAAGGGCAATGATGTCGATATCCGCATTAACACGGGACTCAACTCATTACCACTCAAATGTTAACGATCTAATTATAAAAATATAATCAAGTAATCGTGTAACTGCGTTTCTCTTAAAATGATATATTTATGTCTTTAACATTTAAGTAATATAATTTTAGTACAATTAAATTTATTTAGTTTTTCTTAAATGTCTTTTTCTCTTTTCTCTTTAGAAATTATTCCACGTTCAATTCTGATGACTACGTTTGAATCGATTCATTATCTACTATGTGCACTCGGCGATGGATCCATGTTCTATTTTATTTTGAGCAAATCTGATGGCAAGCTAACCGATAAAAAGAAAGTGACCCTCGGAACACAACCGACAATTCTACGAACATTTAAATCACTTTCCACCACAAATGTGTTTGCGTGCTCAGATCGTCCAACGGTTATTTATTCATCAAACCACAAGCTAGTATTCTCAAATGTGAACCTTAAAGAGGTAAATCACATGTGCTCCTTAAATGCAGAAGCATATCCGGATAGTTTAGCATTGGCAACTAAAAACTCAGTTATTTTGGGTAAAATTGATGAAATTCAAAAGCTTCATATTAGAACTGTACCTTTGGGTGAGGGTCCACGAAGGATTGCCTATCAGGAGAGCTCGCAAACTTTTGGTGTTACCACTGTGCGTATCGATGTACAAGGACGGGGAGGACCAAAACCCTCAAGAGCCAGTGCATCGACATTGGCTCAAAATATAACTTACTCAAGCAATATGGTACCAAAGCCAGGAGGCGCAAATGCATCTTCAACAAATGCTGAAATTGGTCAAGAATTAGATATAAATAACTTACTCATAATCGACCAGAATACTTTTGAAGTGTTGCACGCTCATCAGTTTACGCCGCCCGAGTGCATTATTGCTCTGATGTCGGCTAAACTGGGAGACGATCCAAATACCTACTATGTGGTATCAACGGCTTTGATCTACAGTGACGAGGCCGAACCTAAAGTGGGTAGGATAATTATATTTCATTACAACGAAGGAAAGCTGACGCAAGTGGCAGAAACAAAGATTGATGGATCGTGCCATTCTCTGGTAGAATTTAATGGTAAAGTCCTAGCGGGAATCAATAGTTTTGTACGTCTTTACGAATGGACCAATGAAAAGGAGTTACGCATGGAGTGCAACATTCAGAACAATATTACAGTTTTATACTTGAAGGCTAAAGGTAAGCATCTATGCAACAAATGCCGGGAGCAGGTATGGTAATGAACCAACAAAACAAGCCCGTCCGGTATTTTATCGGTAAATCATAATTATTAACGAGTTTAACTTCTGAACCAATCGTCTTTGTCATGAACCATAACAGAAATTCAACAATTGTTGAAAATATTTGTAACCCTTAACAATAAGTGTACGACTTTTCGTTGCATGCTTAAATATCGGTAGTACACGGCATGTAGAATTTGTCCCCAAAATGTCGCATGTTTCCATGCTGCGGTGGAACAAAAAACAGCATATAAATTGGTTTCCTGGTACACGATATGTATCCATATTTTTTCTCGCTGTCATGAGTACAATTCAAGTGTATTTTGGTGTGCTATTTAGTAAAATTATAAAATGTAGAAAAAGAACTGGTCCTCGATTGCTATTTTGGCAACAAATCAAATTGAAAATGCTGAGTGCAAAATAAACCCAAAACTGAAATTTGGGTGAAAGGATTGAGCGGACCAATTCGATTATGTGCTCTCACCGTCTTGTGCTGATAGAACTCGATTGGGGTTGGACTTTGTACATAAGGATGGAAACACAATGGGCATGTCTGTGACTTTGTTTCCATATTCTTTGCCAAAACTCGGATACCGCATCAGGTTTCCTGGCACGATCTGAGTTTGGCTGTCGCTGACCCTTTTTAATCATAAATTTTGTTTTTGAAATATATTTTTGATACTCTTAAAGTAAATACCAAGCATTGGAGGCCACGCAAGCGTATCTGACTGAAGCATTTGGGGGAGGTTTAACATTAAGCATTTATGATTTCGATATTATACTTTTGGTTTTTTATATGTTTGTGAAATATGGCGTCAGAAAATTGTTTGTTGTTCTATGAGTAATTTACAAAGAAAACTCCCCACCCGGGAAAAACCTCGGATTTTGCTACGGAAATCCAAGCCAAAATTCGTATTTCGTGACTCTCACTTAATTTTAACTGCCGCGGCCGTCACAAATGAAAACAAAATAGACTCTGAACTGAAACTCTTTGGTTTGGTTAGTGTGCGGTAAATCTTGAAAATATGAAGATACAATTTTGCTAATCTACAATCAAAA